>CM040405.1:51288382-51978382 GCA_022702515.1 Ilyophis sp. 1 JC-2022 | reverse complement strand
TCATGTGACCAGGCATGCGGCGCGCGCGCACGTAAGCCCGCCGTTTTCAACGAGCGATAATTAAGCTCGCTTGTCACAGATCCACGCGGAACATTTATTCATAATTAATGTGGACTCGCTGAGCTGAGGAATCATGCTGATTTCATACAGTGCCTTAGAGGGCTGCCGACAGGCGTTTGAGTGGACACCCATGGGTTGTCCCCCGAGGACCCTTAAAGCTGTAGCAGAAACCTGAGTTTGATACAATGTGTGCCTCAGTGTGTATGTGGTACTTATATACATGTAAGCCTCCATAATGTGAACGTGTGGGTGAGACATTGTTTGCGCGGGAGAAAGACCAATTGTGTTACAGGCAGTATTTGTGCATGTTTGTGTGTCTGTCCCCCCTCCCCCTCCAAATGGGCATGTTTTAACACGTTGTTTCACAGTGGGGTCAGGGACCCCCCAGGGGCAAATGTAGCTCCTGAAAGGGGGTTCACAGATGAGGTCATTGACAGTTGCACCTTTGGGGTGAGACAATCCCTAACAGCACGTTGCACTGACCTGTGAAAGCCCCTTGGAGAATCGAGTGTCAATATGCCCCTGCGGAGCGCTGATATTTCATCTAACTGCTTTGTGAGTGGTGTGGACAAAAGCATCATTACATTGTCAGCTTTCGGTTCTGTTTGTGCACTTATTTTAGCGGGCTGTGGCCGCCTCAAAGTACGTCCAATTAGAAATATAGTGAGGTGCCCCTGCCACTCCATGAATAAGCCGGTAATTACAATGTTCGGCCAGCAGGTGTCACTTGCTGGCAGGGAGCACAGAAGAAAAGCAGATGAAAATGTTTTGCGGTAGGGAAAGTGCACCTTGGGAGTCTTAATTCAGGATGACTGCTTTCAAAATTGCATGGAAAAGTGAAAAATGTGAAAGAGGCTTACGCTGAGATGGAAAGTGAAGAGAGAGAGAGTGAGAGAGAGAGAGAGAGCAATAACAGTGCAGAGATTATGCCACTTGGTGTTGACAGTCCTGCGTGAAATCACTGTTTGCTGTTGTGTTCTGGTGCCAAGAATGTGGACAGTGGACAGCATGTGAGAGGTTGCCTTCCATAGGAATCAGAGCCACCCCACACCAAACACACTTTCAATACTTTACACCAGAGCAGGGGGAGACAGGATGGGGTCAGACATTTACCAGGAGATTTTTAACATTAGTAAAGTGACACCTCAGACCGACCCTGAATGCTGCCTGGTTTCTACTTTCAAAGGCAGAAATAAAAATAGACAGAGAGATTAAAAAGAAGTTGAAGAGAGGAGGCATGGAATATAGATTGTAAAGTAAAGCAGAGAAAATAGGGAGAGAGAGAGGATTGAGAGAGAGAGAGAGAGAGAGAGAGAGAGAGAGAGAGAGAGAGAGAGAGAGAGACTCCATGTATACTGTACCTGGCTTTCCCACTTCCTTCTCTATAAACAAACTGGGCCATTGTGCTGTGTGTTATGAGCGCTTCCTGCCTGCAGCGGGGTGGTTTGAGGTAACAGGGAGGAGGAGGACACACCTATTCCTCTCTCTCTCTCTCTCTCTCTCACTCTCTTCCTCACTCTCTCTGGCCTCCAGACACGCTCTGACACCTCTGCACAAACAGGAGAAAGCCACGCCCCTAACCCGGCACAAGGCCCGTTTACCCTGCCAGGGGCCACGCAGGTGAGAGAGATCCCTTCTGCTTCACACAGCCACAGAGCGAGACTGTCTCACAACGGCTCTCTTTTACAGCTTTCACAAACTTTGCAGCATGTGAAACGGGAGACATGTTTAAAGGTGAGGTGCATTTAAAGGTGAAGCTTGTTTAAAGATGAGGCGTGTTTAAAGGTGAGGCGTGTTTAAAGGTGAGGCGTGTTTAAAGGTGAGGCGTGTTTAAAGGTGAAGTGCATTTAAAGGTGAAGTGCATTTAAAGGTGAGGCGCGTTTAAAGGTGAGGCGCGTTTAAAGGTGAGGCGTGTTTAAAGGTGAGGCGTGTTTAAATGTGAAGTATGTTTAAAGGTGAGGTGCATTTAAAGGTGAGACGTGTTTAAAGGTGAGGTGTGTTTAAAGGTGAGGTGCATTTAAAATTGAGGCGTGTTTAAAGGTGTGGCGTGTTTAAAGGTGAGGTGCGTTTAAAGGTGAGGCGTTTTTAAAGGTGAGGTGTGTTTAAATGTGAAGTATGTTTAAAGGTGAGGTGCATTTAAAGGTGAGATGCATTTAAAAGTGAGGTGCGTTTAAATGTGAGGCGTGTTTAAAAGTGAGGTGCGTTTAAATGTGAGGCGTGTTTAAAGGTGAAGTGCATTTAACGGGGAGGCGTGTTTAAAGGTGAGGCGTGTTTAAAGGTGAGGCGTGTTTAAAGGTGAGTTGTGTTTAAAGGTGAGGTGCATTTAAAGGTGAGGTGCATTTAAAGGTGAGGCGTGTTTAAAGCTGAGGTGTGTTTAAAGGTGAAGTATGTTTAAAGTTGAGGTGCATTTAAAGGTGAGGCATGTTTAAAGGTGAAGTGCATTTAAAGGTGAGGCATGTTTAAAGGTGAGGTGCATTTAAAGGTGAGGCGTGTTTAAAGATGAGGTGCATTTAAAGGTGTGGCGTGTTTAAAGGTGAGGTGCATTTAAAGGTGAGGCGTGCTTAAAGGTGAGGTGCATTTAAAGGTGAGGCATGTTTAAAGGTGAGGCGTGTTTATTAAGGGTGAGGTGCATTTAAAGGTAAGGTGTGTTTAAAGGGGTCCATCTGACTGACTGAAAATAACTCTATAAAGACTCAATGGACATTTTCTTCTTCTACTAAACAGGATAGATTACAAACTGTTTATTCCTCACTTCTTACTGTGGAGAGGCGGACGTGGGCAAGTCACAGACGTCATTGACGATTGCACATTTTATACCATTATTGCACACTGCACACAATCAAACAATCAACAATGATAATGCACGGCGTGTAATCTCATGAGCATTGTGTTGTTATCGCAGCATAGGGAAGGCTCTCGGGCGGGTGCCAGTGTATTTTGAGCTTTGCGTACAGGGCAGAGCGAGCCGCTGACAGAGTGCATGATGAGATCCAGAACGGGTGACTGGACCTGCGGTTTACAGTGAGCTGGTGTGTGGGATCAAGCTGTGTTCAAGTGGGTGTACCGGTCACGTGACATAGCTTTGCCACTCTGTGCCAGGAGAGAGAGAGAGAGGGACAGAGAGAAAAAGAGAGCGAGAGAAAGAGGAGAAAGAGAGGGTTGGGGGAGTTGTGGGAATGCCAGGCGCTGCCAAGAAAGACGAGAGCAGAGAAGAGAATAAAGGACGAAAGAAAGAAATAAAGACTTGTAGACTTGTTGGCAAGAAATAGTGGGAGGAGAGCAGGACTGCACACTACATACAGTACATACATACATACATACATACATACGTATATATTTATACACAGAAAAGAGGAGCTCATTAAACGCTGGTATGATCAAAAGGATTATACCATCAAAGTACAGAACTAACAGACCGGCAGAAAAGACATCGAAAGACAGCTGAAGGGCTCCTGACAATGCTGCTGAACTTTGACCCCATGCATACAATCAGCAACACTGACAGGCAGAGAGAGCACAGGAAAGCCAAGAGGGCGTGGCTTGCTATCTGCCAATCACAGAAAGGACTACCGGGTTGCGCCACAATAAAAACGGACGCAGCCAATGAGAGATGCATGATCAGAACAGACAGCAGTCTGCACACACAAAGAGAGCGACTGGTCCCTGAGAGCTGTGTGTGTGTGCGTGTGCGTGCGAAAGAGTTTGAACTTGTGCCCTTGTGTTACCAGTGTCTTATCAGGCCTGGAACAAACACACAGACAAACAGACGGACAGACGGACAGACGGACAGACGGACAGACAGACAGACAGAGGGCCAGAGGCTGATCCTGAGGGTGGAATTCTGCCAGGGCCTAGGCAGTGGCACAAAAAGGCACACACCTTGCCAACTGCCCCAGGGGACAAAGATCACAGGGACCTCTATGGAGAAGGGCAAGGAACCAACAACGCCAGCAGGCTGCCATGCACCCAGTGTCTGCCCACGGTTCAAGCAGCGCACGCAAAGCCATGCCCAGTCTCCCTTCCTTTAGTAGATACATACAGACAGACGCATACTGATACACCGGATACTGGTATCATACTCACACATGTGTGAGGAACCAGAATCATAAAATCCCAGTGTTTTACCGCATCTCATAGATAGTATAGACATTAACATGGATCACAATGCCTTATAGTTACAGTTTATTATTCTGAGAGAAAAATGTCAGCAACCCAGCCCCCAACACAGGCCCTGAGAAACATAATCCCTCACAGCAGTGGACACCTTTTATCATCCTTTATTCTCTCACCCACGCAGCCTTAGTCTGGGTATATTACACAGCCTTACTCTTGGTATATTACGCAGCCTTACTCTGGGTATATTACGCAGCCTTACTCTGGGTATATTACGCAGCCTTACTCTGGGTATATTACGCAGCCTTACTCTGGGTATATTACGCAGCCTTACTCTGGGTATATTACGCAGCCTTACTCTGGGTATATTACGCAGCCTTACTCTGGGTATATTACGCAGCCTTACTCTGGGTATATTACGCAGCCTTACTCTGGGTATATTACGCAGCCTTACTCTGGGTATATTACACAGCCTTACTCTGGGTATATTACACAGCCTTACTCTGGGTATATTACGCAGCCTTACTCTGGGTATATTACACAGCCTTACTCAGGGTATATTACACAGCCTTACTCAGGGTATATTACACAGCCTTACTCAGGGTATATTACACAGCCTTACTCTGGGTATATTACACAGCCTTACTCTGGGTATATTACACAGCCTTACTCTGGGTATATTACACAGCCTTACTCAGGGTATATCACACAGCCTTACTCTGGGTATATTACACAGCCTTACTCTGGGTATATTACACAGCCTTACTCTGGGCATATTACACAGCCTTACTCTGGGTATATTACACAGCCTTACTCTGGGTATACTACACAGCCTTACTCAGGGTATATTACACAGCCTAACTCGGGGTATATCACACAGCCTTACTCGGGGTATATTACACAGTCTTACTCAGGGTATATTACACAGCCTTACTCAGGGTATATTACACAGCCTTACTCAGGGTATATTACACAGCCTTACTCTGGGTATATTACACAGCCTTACTCTGGGTATATTACACAGCCTTACTCAGGGTATATTACACAGCCTTACTCTGGGTATATTACACAGCCTTACTCTGGGTATATTACACAGCCTTACTCTGGGTATATTACACAGCCTTACTCTGGGTATATTACACAGCCTTACTCTGGGTATATTACACAGCCTTACTCTGGGTATATTACACAGCCTTACTCTGGGTATACTACACAGCCTTACTCAGGGTATATTACACAGCCTAACTCAGGGTATATCACACAGCCTTACTCAGGGTATATTACACAGCCTTACTCAGGCCATATTACACAGCCTTACTCTGGGTATATTACACAGCCTTACTCTGGGTATATTACACAGCCTTACTCAGGGTATATTACACAGCCTTACTCAGGCCATATTACACAGTTCACAGTGTGCCTGTTATCCCTTTACACAGCTTGATATGTTTACTGAAAAAAACACTACAGAAGAACTGCTGAGACTTGAACCTACAACCTCTAGATCATGAGCCAAGCTGCTCCTTCACTGCTTTGCCACACAAGAGGGCACAGACTTCTCTCTTTCTCTCTTTCTCTCTCTCTCTCTCTCTCTCTCTCTCTCTCATGCAGAATGTTCATAAAACTCAAATGTCTTTATAGCATGCACATAGACTTTATGCATCTAATGGGTAAATGGGTAAATATAATTGCACTGTAGTACAGGACAGACACACACATGCAGGCGCACGCACGCATGCACGCATGCAAGCACGCACGCCCACACACAAGCACATTGCGGTAGACAAGCTCTTATGAGGTACACACAGACACCCTACACTGGGCTGTATTGTATAAATAAACTGTGGAGATGACGGAGTAGTCTACTGTACATCTGTGGGGAATATGTGAAGTACTGTGGATCTGGTGCGCTGCTCAGAGAGATGGAAGGAGGTCAGGAGAGGGGAACAGAGGGAGGAAGAAGATAAAAACAATTGTGTCATCTGGTGGGAGTGAGCATAACAGACAAAAACAATCCACAGCTCTATCAATGTGCTCATTCAGAGTGGACATGTGCACGTGTGTTTATGTGTGCCTGTGTGTCAAAGTGTGTATGAGGGTGTGTATATGTGCACGTGTTTTTGCGTGTGCCTGTGTGTCAAAGTGTGTCACATTGTGTATGTGGGTGAGTGTGTGTGTGTACATGTGCGCGTGTGTCTACATGTGAATTTCTAGCCCAAAAACAATCTTCCATACGCACATTTTAAGCTAAAGGAATGAAACACTTTCATTCGTGTTATACACAGTAGGTCCATATAAGCAATTGATGGTCGTACTGCAATGACCATTATAATATAGATGGACTCAGAGCCTCATTCTGAAATCTGATTATTGTCAGGTCTAAATCTTGTCCAGTTCAATCAATCTGCCTTCTAACTGAAATGAGTTCCTGTGTAGAAATTATTGGCAAGAAGGGCAACGGCAGTCAACCAATGTCCAGAATCTGTCAGTCTTTAATGAGATTGGGCTGAAACAAACTAATACCAAGAGGATGTGAGAATTACCAAAGCACCTCAACAGATACATATCACATCCCATATGCTACAATACTTTCTATATTTTGAGGTAGATAACAGCTCGAACGCAGTAAAGCGGATGCATGAATCATCATTGGCATCCTACGTAACGCTCCGAACGTCTGGCACAAACTTAATAACATTCCAAAGATTCACTTCATTCAGTCCAAGTTTAAATGTTACAAATGCACAATTTAAAAAAAAAGTCATCTTCCAATTTTCAAACTTGGGTTCAGAATTTTCAGAATTCCCAATACCTGTATCTGTTATGTATGAAATATGGAAGTGCATGTGTGCATGAATGCCTAAATGAGAATGTGCACGCTGTATCTATGTACTGTAAATACAAGAGGAGATGCTGATGT
The DNA here is from genome assembly GCA_022702515.1 of Ilyophis sp. 1 JC-2022. Lineage (NCBI taxonomy): Eukaryota > Metazoa > Chordata > Actinopteri > Anguilliformes > Synaphobranchidae > Ilyophis > Ilyophis sp. 1 JC-2022. The sequence goes on along the minus strand of CM040405.1, from coordinate 51,971,289 downwards.
CTTTTTTTCCTGCCGTTTTCTGATTTGCAGAGCTGCTTTGCCGCAAAGCTCTTAGCTGTAATGATGCCGTCGATCCTCGTCCAGGGTCACGACCTCCGCTCACCCCGCACAGGCCGGACTGGACGTGTCCTTAGCCGACCTCGGCAGACTGGCCAGGCTTAAGCCAAACGTCAACAAGCGCAGATGTAATCACGGACAGATAGACGCACAATGCACTAGAAGTGTGTAACACATCACGTTACACAACAAATTTCTCTGCCGCACAATGAATACATTCATTATTACGGGAGGAATCATAAATGTCATAGAGCTTTCAGCCGGATTCAGAAATGTCACACTGAATATCAATTTACAAGACTGCGGGCAGCATCCAAACCATCCCCGGTCTCTTATGAATAGTTACCACATAAACAGGAAGGAAAGTGATGCCGTTTTATTCCATTTGCTGGTCAGTTAATCAGCTCGCCTGATGAGGTTATATAAAAAAGCCACAAGCTCACAGATGCACAGAGCTGTATGACACACACACACACACACACACACACACACACAAACACAAACACGCTCTCGATGTACTCATCTCTTCTCTGGCACAGTGCAGGAGCAGCAGGAGCAGCCTGTGGGCCCAGCAGCTGATGCAATAGTCTGAAAGAGCTTCACAGAGCCTGACCCGGGCGGTCCGCACGCCGGTTCCTGTTGGACCCAACTTGAGGAAACGACCCTGAGACAACATCTCCCAGCAATTCCCCGCTCGCAAAATAAACTCTCAATTCAACAACGGTCATCTGCGCAGAGCCAGCTTGCAGAAACATCTTGGCTTTATTTATGAATAGAAACCCGTGCAAAATGGTGATGTGCACCAGCACTGATATCTGATAGTAACAAAGGCTTCATCTATGAGGGCAAAAAATGTAAACAACAGACCACTGGGCTCAAGTGATTTGCGGAAATTGAGAGTTTTTCCCTCTGATGCTCAAACTCAGCGATGCGAGCGGAGTTAAAAAAGGGGACTCAGTAAAAGTCACTCACTGAGATGGACACATAAAAGGACCAATGAAGAAGCAGATAATTGCCAGGCCGGAGCAGCAGCTGTCAGGCCTGCAGTGCTGGACCCGACCTAAGAGGTCTGTCTGTCTATCTGTCTGTACCAAGGTGACCCGCGCTTGGTGTCCATGGCGTTTGAGCGCGCGCTTGCCTGCACGTGTATGTATGTGCGTTTGTGCTCGTTTGTGTTTGTGTGGGTCATATAGTGCTATCTGTGTCAAAGCTGACTTTATCTATTGTGAGGATAAGGTGAATAAACAACTGTCTAGACTGCCTTTTGGCCAGGCCAGTAGTACAGACTGAGCCAAGAACGCCACACACACACACACACACACACACACACACTCACACACTCACACACTCACACACTCACACGGCCTTTCTGCTCAAGCAGGTGTGCTCTGCCCTCTCTTCCTCCCAGCTGGTGCCCATGAACAGGGTCATGGTGCTGAGCCGAGGGGCGCAGGAAAACACCAGGCCTCTGCCAGAAACCAGAGGCCTGTGAAGAAAACACTCACATTTTACTGTGACTTCCCACAGAATAGAATACCACATACTGTATATATTTACAGTACGGCCTTCAGAATGACAACCATCTTCAGAACAGAGGCTGTTCAAAGTGATGCTGAGATTTATTTTTTTGTTGCATTAAATATTAAAAAGTGAAATTATACAGTCTATAAATTGAATATTTCAAACCACGAGTTTGTTGATCTTTAGTGCATAGTGCATCTTTGCCCTCATGTGTATGTGTGTGCGCTCACATGCAGAAACAATGTGCACGAGTGCGTGTGCAGGCGTGGGTAAGCTGTGATTGGCTGTGCGTTCTCGCATGAGGAAGGGACAGCGATAGTGTGGCATGAGGTCATCAGTAAAGCTTATCACTGCCCTTTACCACCCAGCCACTCTTACGGAAAGCTGCTAATTAAGAGATTTATTTAATCTCTCTGCCCATCTATATATTTGGTTATTAACCCCAGGAGTGTTTAAAGCCCCTCCCCTCCCCCATATTCCCTTTTGGAATTAACCTTACTGTAAAGCCAATAAGACTATTTTGGCCAAAATGTTAAACGCAAAAGTCTATATACAATACACTGATTAGTAAAAAAAAGTTTAGTTAAAATATAGAGCTCTTTCTACAAGCCTACTTCTCTCCACACTGCAGGAAAGCAGCAGAGAACTATGTGCTTTTCCCTTTGACTGAGTCATTGATTGGAGCACTGATGCTTAGAAGTGATCACACGGCACCCCTGGGACTGTAGCCCCTCAGGGGCCTGTCATGTGGATGGGTGTTGAGTGACAAAGGGTGGAGGGTCGGGGGGGTTTCTTGGCTTTTTTGGGGGTGTGTTAGGTGTGGGGGGATGGGTGCTGATCCTTCTCTCTAATCCAGCGATTGATGTCATAATGCAATCTTTATTATATAAAGACTCAGGCATTCAGCGCAGGGGAGAGGATTGGAGTATGATCCCACAAAGTCAGTAAATTAATATCCGCCGATCCCCAGGGCGGAGGGGCAGGTTGTGACCTCTTAGCTGTAAGGCCCCTCTCATTCACTCCCTGGCACACCTGACCAAACTGTCCTGAGGACGAGCGGTGCTCGCTCTCCTGCAGCCTGGTGTCCCGTATCTGCTGCACTGAGAGCGTTAATCACACTCTGGTACAATTCTGGACCAGCTCTTGAGTATGGCAGTGGTGTTAGATTAGAGTGAATTTCTGCGCACAGATATCTCCTCAGCTTGCTAATGTGTTCAACATGAAAATAACCCACAGCACCAGGGATCCTGGGAATAACAGAAACTGAGGGTTTCTGTTTTTTTGGGTTTTCTCTGAAAAGGCCAATGAGAAACAGAGAGAGAAGAAAAGAGAGTCTGAGAGGAAGGGAAGAAGAATGCAAAGTTTGATGTAAAAAAGGCAGGTGGTCCTTAGAGGTGGATAAACGTTCAAGGCATTTCTTCTCTCGCTGCACTGATGGGTTACACCAGAAAATGCTGAATGCTGTTATAATTTCACTTACAGAAGTACAGAGGCTGTGTATATCAGAGCTACTCTGCTTCACTTGGATTGAATTAGTAAATGTTTCCACACCAACACTTAGCCTCCATTGTTAAGAGCACTATGTTAAGGTATTGCTAGATGCTCGATATAAGTGGCATATAATCACAGGAAGCCTCAGACGGGGGGGGGGGGGGGTATCACAAGAGCTGTGGTTGGTGGAAATCGAACACTCCCTCAACTAACCAATGATCATGCCCCGCTCCGCAAAACACACACACACACACACACACACACACACACACACACACTCCCACCACAAAGAAAACCTGAGAAAACCAACCACAGAATTTTGGGTGAAAGAGAATACAAATGTCCATTTGGGAGGAGATAGAGAGCGATGGGTGGGACACCAAATGTTTTTCTTAAAAAAAAAAGAAGAACAAAAAAATGAGAAAAGAAAAAAAACAGAGAAGCATGAAGGATCTTCTGGTGGAACTCCAAGAGCCAGCATCTGTTTGGCAGAGTCTCAGAAAAGTCTAGTGTTTCACCGAGTGCCTCAGGGACTGCTATTCCAGGCAGAAGTTTATGAAAAACAGCTTTATGTGGAAAAAGGGAGGGAGAGGAGGAGAGAGGGATCGAGAGAAAGAGAGAGGAGGGAAAAAAGAGGAGTCCAAGAGGATCTCTATGGTGTGCTCATTCAATCTCTAAGCCCCCTGTCTGATCTCCATTGTGTACACCTGTCCCCTGAATCCCAGAGCCCTCACATGTGGGCAGGCCACGGGTGTCTCCAGAGCTACCGAGCCCAACATAGCGGACTGCAGTGTGTCTGCACTGCGCCATCCGTACCACGGTTTCAGGGGCCACAGGGGCCACATAGCAGAGCTGCAGAGCGCTCGCCTGCCACACAGAGTCCCGCCACGCCGGACCAAAAAACAAGAAATTCCTTTTGCCCCCGATTCATCGGAACGCCCAAGGGGACTCCCATGATGCTCCTCTGCGCTCTGTGGCTCGGTGCCTTTTGCTCCAGTCAGACTCGGCGTCTCTTCTTCTCCCGTCGCGGGTGTTTTGGGCGTAAGCTGCGATTGCACAGCCGTGGCCTGTGCGCACAAGCAGGCTGCCTTTGCATGCCTCGGGTTCACGGGGTTCGGCGGAGTCTGGCGCGCCCTCCCGCGAGTGGCACAGGGCGCGCGATGCGCGCGGATTGAGGCCGCACGGTCGTATCAATTCAAGATGTTCCCGCCGAAAAAGCCCGGAGATTGCGAGCAAAGTTTTCTCAGGGCCGCGTGGACTAAACAAACCGTTCACGGGTGTTGCCTTTGGAAAAAATATTATACAAAGAGAGGGGGAAGAAAAGTAGAAAAGTGAAGCGAAACGCGGTTGATTTTTCTTTTGGTGGAAGGGCCAGCTCCAGGTTTAATCGAAACCAGAGGCGCTTTTCTCTGGAAAATCCGTGACGAAAAGCCAAGTTTACATGAGCTAATGGTGAGGAGGGGGAGAGGGGAGGAGATGGGGCACGGGACAAACAAACACCGAAAAATCAGTCTGCGCTGCTCCAGGGCTGCACCGTGCGCTGGCGGGGGAGGGGGGGAGGGTGGGAGGGAGGGGGGCTGGGCAGCGTGCGCATATCAAAAATGGAAAGTCTACATTTCAGTTTGGTGTGGAGATATGGTTCTCATTTAATAATTCAATACTTGCTCCCTGTCCTCTCTTTCTCTCTTTCTCTTTCTCACTTGCTCTTTCTCTCTCTCTCCTTTTAGCTCTCTCTTTTACTTTCTGCAGCTGCATATAAGTAGCGACAATACCCTGTAGACGAGCTTGACAACCAGGATCAATAATAAGGCGGAAGAAGAAAAGTTGAGTGGCGGGAAGAGAGACAGAGCAGGAGAGGGAGGCAGCATTGGTGACAAAAGGACCACGACACGTTGGCGCTAACTGAAATAGCTCGAGCTCAGGTCGTTAGGCTCGGCCAAAACGACCGCCACTCCGAACTGCGACTCGCGCCCTTACATCACCGGGGCGAGAGGAGCCAGAGAGGCACAGCTCACCAGCATCTGCTGGGGCTCCGTTCCAGGCTATTACACTTATAAAGAAGGTGGAGGCCGCTGATTTCCCCTCCTTCTGAGGTTCTCCATTTCCTCGCACGCACACGCCTGCCACCTGACCTCCGGTGTGTCCTCGCAGATCGGACAGTCGCTAAAGATGCTCGCGGCCAAGCCAAGGCTTCCGTTGACTGAAGAGACTTGAGGACAGGTGTTAATGCTAATCGCGCAAGCTCTTGGGCTTATATGCGGTCTGTCCCTGGTCTTTTCCAGGCTTAATCTCGCGCTTTACGTCTTAAGACTTCAGCGGCCGGTTCACCTCGGTTCACTTGTGAAGAAATTGACCGTTGGGCTTTGACTCACAAGAGCTGACGTGTTTTCAGAGAGTGAATCCTGGGGGTTAAGAGCCCTGCAATGACCCCCCGCCCCCACTACCCAGAACCCACTGCTGATTATTTCAAATGTGCGGCCTGAGAGAAAACACGCACACACACACGCACGCACGCACGCACGCACGCACGCACGCACGCACGCACGCACGCACACACACACACACACACAGCCACACACACACACACACACACACACACATTCATGCACACAGACACAAACAAACACAAATTCACATAAGCTTATATTCTACAGCTGCGTTGTGTAAACACACACACAGCTCAGATCCATGTGTGTTTGTTCAGGCATCTGAAAGTGTGTGTGTGCGCGCACTGGTCACTGTTTGGTGGGCATAAGAGATTATTATTTTTGAATATAACTCTTTCAAAAGTACTTCTGCTACACAAATATACTATATATTTTTTAATGCAGATTTGAGCTCATTTTCAATTCAATGCAGACATTTAAAATAAATATGTACATACGTTTAGGTGATTCATATCACAATAATAAGTGCATACTCAGCAAAGACACTTTTCCTCATTAATCTCTATGGTTTTGTTTTCTTTGCCACTGCCTGTATATATTTAGCAATCCCAGGATTTATTTTTCCGGATAAAGTGGAGCTCTTTGAAAATCCTTTGAAGAGCAACGGATGACAGTGTCAGCAGTGCAGGTGGAGAAGAGAATCGTGTGCTTTGCTTGTGAGTGTCTGAGCAAACAGATTAGGATCCAGCGTAATATAATGTGATATTCCCCTTGGTATCCTGACTAAAAATGATCTATCCCCATGTTCCTGGGCCTTTTGGGATTTCAAACATTTAAAAATATTTTAAACAGAACAGATTGCCTCGAGCTCCGCGGCTCAAAAAGCAAAAAAAAAAAGCAAAAAAAAACCTGCTGCTAAATCCCAGGGTTATGTAAGGTAAAGCTCTAAATCTGCCTGGGCCTGATGTTATATATTACTGTAATTGCAAATGAAAAACAAGAACATTTTTGCAAAACCCACATCGAATATGCATGAGAGAGGCTCGGAGAAAGAAAGAAAGCATTAGACTGGTGGAGGGGAAAAGTGTGGGAAAAGGAGGGAAAGTGATAAGAGTAAGCGCAAAGAAAAAGAAGGGACAGAGAGAGAGAGAGGGGGGGGGAGAGAAAGGGGAAAGAAAAAGAGGGCGTGAGAGAAAAAGAGAGTAAGAGACTTTTGCCTGTTGCTACACCGTTTTGTGTGTGTGGCTCTGGGTGTTTGGAGATGACCTACTTTTCCACGCAGGAACAGCCCTGTATACACACAAACATACACATACATACATACACATATGCACAAAGTGAAAAATAAAATGCATTGTTCTCTGTGTTGGTTCTGTAACGTTCTGTAACGAAACAGTAACGAAAACCATCTGCTAACCGCAACAGAACCACTATATTGCGGTTAGCAGATGGTTTTCGTTACTGTTGCGACCTGCCACACTGACGAAGACCCAACCGCACACCCCCGATATGTATTCAAGCCCCTACCGTACACCCCCAACACACATTCAAGCCCCAACCTTACACCCCCAACACACATTCAAGCCCCAACCTTACACCCCCAACACACATTCAAGCCCCTACCGTACACGTCCAACACACATTCAAGCCCCTACCGTACACGTCCAACACACATTCAAGCCCCTACCGTACACCCCCAACACACATTCAAGCCCCTACCGTACACCCCCAACACACATTCAAGCTGACTGTGAGGAGGGTCAATCAAAAATTTGCCACTGTCTTACCTCAGAATGTAATAGCTCACAGTGTGCAAAGCCACCTTATTTTGTTTACGTCAAGTGGATAATTTTCCGATGGCAACATGACAGCCTCATAGTAGAGGTTGAAAGGCAGTTATGAACTGTGATGTGTTTCTGTGCTGATCCAGGTCTCCTGTCGTCACTGTTCATGTCAGCACAAGGAAGGGGAAACTGGTGGGGTTTGTGTCTATCTCACAAACTCACACACACACTTTGTATTTTTGTTTGGGCAAGTGTTGCGAATGTCATAATGCAAGTCACAGGCACTTTGCTTTCCTTAGGGCATAAAAGTCATGACTTAACCCCCGGCAACGAGGCGTGGAAGGAGTCGCGGAGAACAGGGGTTTGCAGAAGGGAAGAACCGGTTGTCTAGAAGTGCCAGTTTTGAGTTTCTATTTTACCGCTTTTCATGTGGATGGGTTCCGATTGCACATTAACGTGTTTGTGGTTGAGCCCAGCTTAACGGTGGTTTTTATATCACGGCAAAGGAGGGATAAATTGTTATCCACTTAGCCAGAGGGCCGCGTACATCATGTTAATTAAACACTCTGTGGATGCTGGAGTTTGGATGGCAATCCGCTTAGCCCTTTCTGTTTCATAGCCCTTTCTGTTCTGTTAACAGGACACCATGATGACACATCTTTGGGGTGTAAAGGGAGGGTCCGTAGCAAAACACCAGAAAGGGTAGCTTCTCCCTAAGTGGAAACTGCAGCACAGCCCTGACGCAGATGTCCAAGGTCTATAAAATTTACACTGACATATTCAAGGCGATGCAATAAATATCGTCAGAAGAACTGCTGGAGTTTTACAACCCATAAAGAAACTATCCGTCGCAACGTCAATTCCACATTAAATAACATTTCATTATCGCAGGTGCGTGGGGCGGGGTAAGTGTTACTGGGTTATTCTGCTATGAATTTGGAGACTGAGTGTCACGTGTAGAGTAGCCTTCTCTCCACCTGTCCTTGCGTACCGTACTGGTACTGTATTTAAGGTGTCCCACAATCCTCCTCTCTCACACAGTACAGTGCAGTCTCTTATTCTCTTTAGTCAGCGCTTAAGCCAGCTACCCTCCGCTTTGGATGAAAGGGGCTTTTTCTACTTGATTTGCTGAGCAGGGGGCAATTAACAGCCAATTAAATCAACCAATAAAATGTAGAGCAGTGTTTTAAAACAGTCAGGTGGTGAAGATGGAACTGGTCACAGGAAGTCGAGGGCTCTGAAAGGCCATACAATCTGGAGGCAACAGGATGTATTGCAATACCAGCTGCATCATACAGTTAACATACATACACTGTATTAAAATAAGTTATTAAAGTAAGTCACAGCCAGTGTATAAGTAGCAGCATTGGCAAGTGTGTTTGAGAGTGTTCACAGGGTACAGAGGTCATTGCTGTCAGCTGTGCCTTTGCACTGTGGTGGCAACACATCTCTCCATAATAAGAGAGCCCATCTTACACACACACAGACACGCGCGCACACACACACACACAGACACGTGCACACACACACACACACACACACACACACACAGACACACACAGACACGCGCGCGCACACACACACACACACACACACACGCACACACATACACACACACAGACACGCGCACACACACACACACACGTGCACACACAGACACGCGCACACACACAGACACGTGCACACACACACACACACACACACACAGACACGTGCACACACACACAGGCACGCGCACACACACACACACACACACAAATACACACACACACACGCACACACACACACACACACAGACACACACACACACACACACACACACACACACTCTTGTGATCTGGTCAGGTGCTGGGCAAATGTCACCATAGTCAAATTGTTAAGCTGCTAAAAAGATTGGTGCCTTCCTCTCTGTCATTAATATTGGGTCTCACGCCTGGTCTGGCACCTCCCAGGACCTCTACACGGACTTCTAGAATGATCTACATCTTGCCTCTCACTTTTCTCCTCCCCCTGTTTCTCTGTGCACACACCACCATATGATCTCGCTTATCTGCCGGCTGTCGTCCGCAGGACAGTAAAATTGGGGATAGTGACGCACTAATGATTCCCCCTTCCTGTAATTATTTCTCTTTCCACCCCTCTCTGTCTTTCCCTCTGTGTCCTCTTTCACTTTGGGGTAACACGACAGGCCCGATGAAGAGAAACAGCGCATACAGTCATGTGTGTGTATACATTTTCAATTCCTCATTTACTGGTAAAACTTTGCAGATGTGGCCCGCTCGCCGATCCGCCGGCGCAAACGTTTCTGGGCCGCGGCAGATATGGCGGGAAAAAAACTGAAACAAAAAGCTGTGTAGCCGTTCCCCTCTCAAACAAACACAGGATGCGCTGCGGCCAGCGGCGCTCGCTCCGCAGCCCCGTGGCTGGAAACAGGAAGTGCCCTGTCCTCTCCGCAGTCCGAGGTGAGCTGGTTAAATAAATTCCAGCAGCCGCGAAAACGCCGCTAATCCCAGCCCCTCGCCGCAGCGCCATGCCGCAGTAAACTCTGAGCGCCGCCCCCCCCCCCCCCACATCTCCCAAAATAAAGAGCAGAGCCATTTTTTTTTGAGGCACGCGGGGTATTTAGCTAACCCGCTTCAGGCGCTACAGAATAGACAAAGTAGTTTCCAGAGAGCGCCCCTCCTCTGTCCCTCTGATGATACAGAGTTCCAGGAGCGTCGCGGGGCCCCCCCCCGGAGCTCTGGCTCGGTCTGCCGTGCACCCCGCTCTCGCCTCGTGCGAAAGGAGCCGCGCCCTCGCTCACGCCTCCGCACCCCGCCGGCCCCTGAGCCTCCGCCAACCTCGCCTGTGCTCTCTCTGCTACGCCTTGGAGACAGAAAAAACAGGAAGACTTGGCTCGGAGAGCCTCGCCGTAAACACTGTGATTCAAACTGCCATGATGAAACACAAAGGCAACATCTCGCGCCGCCATCTGACCTCCACGTGTTCCCTGCACAGATCTCCGCCGCCATCGCCAAGGCCGAGCGGCAACGCTAACGATAGCAAATAAGGAGCCGTCACTCACTACCGCGAAATGGCGCCGTGTGAGTGTGGGGAAATCGTTCCCCCTGATGGGCGAGACCAGATGGGCGTCCGAACTGGGGGTTTCACTGCAGGCATTGAGACTTTTGACACACCAAAATTGCAGTCAAATGTTTAACGGCACTTGCACAAAAGAAAAGAAGCAAATCGAGTAGCCTATGTTGCAAAGAGCTCAGTTCGGGAACGCCTTCTAAATGCAAGTGGAACACAGTTTTGACTTGCAGCGATGATGTAAGGAAAAAAGTATTTGGGCTGGGAGTTCAATGTGTGCCGCGCAGAGACACAACGCAGATCTCTACTTTACCTCACTGTCACTGGGACCACAACCACACCGCCGGGACCCTTCAAGACCGCTTTCTAGCTTAAGACATAAAATAAGTAATTTCTCTGATGTCCAGATCGGTGCTATTCTGACTGGAGTCAAGGCTAATGTTTCTCACAAATGCTGCTTTCCTTCCTGGTCCAAGAGCTTGTGTCAGTTCACAAGTCCCTCGGTAGGGAGAGCGAGGGCTATAGAATACTTATTGCAGGAAATTCCACAATAATATTCAACCCCATGGACTCGTAAGGCTGCACTATAAATAAATAAATAATATAAATACATTCGACAACAACAACAACAAAGGAACGACCCCCTGATTTTAAATAACCGCGATACAGACACAAGCTTCGCCTCTCCCGGTTGTTAGCAAGTTTGCCATTCTCAAGGGAAACTAAAATAATAAAAAATAACAATGCGTTTCTTTCTCACTGCTGGATTCACCCCAAAATAATCCATCACATGAGCCGTGCTGGAACAGAGAGACCCTAACAGCAGATAGAGTACATTTGGAGGTGACGGCATCTTTGAGCACCGAAAAATCTCACTATATGCAGCAGAAAATGACCTATCGGTGATTAGTGCGTGTACGCGGGACTGAGCCCCACCTGATGACATCACATAAGGTATGATCAGACGTGCTCCCCACGTGTTTTACCGCGTGACTCAGGTCAGTCTGAGACGGAGAAAAACCGTCGCTTCGTGGACGGGACAGGACGGGCGTAGTCCTGCCCGCACGGTTAGACACTCGACAGCAGGGGTCCCTAGCTTCTCTTTTGTGATCTCTTTGCCTGGTGGTCCCTAAGGTGCTGAGTAGCCCATCGCTGGGAGAAGCCTTCAGGGACTGAGTGTGTATAAGACCTGTGGCTTTAGAGCTCGTACACCCCCAGATCCGGGCACTTAGCCTTAGTACCCTCCTCTGCCTGCCGATCCAGGCCACAAAAGATGGCTGATCCTCAGCTGGACCAGAGGAACTGCCTGTGCTTGGGCAAATGTGCTCTGCTAGGGTAAGAGCCTTACACGACCCTATAGCTACCCCCAGTCATACCCCAACAACAATGCCCTCCTGTCTCTGGTGCGTGTCATAATAGCATCTAACAGATCATAACGTTAAACATGGCCAATCTTCAAATTCTCTTTCATGTCTCAGACTGATCCTGTTAAGTGCCGAATCTTTTCCAACTAAAATGAAAAAAGAACACAAACATTACATGTAATGCTCGTCGTTAAAGAGCTTTCTCTTACTAAGAGCTTTACAGTACAGCAGTAAAATACTGTTGTTTCCTGCTGTGTACAATATGTGGACAGCAGAGAGATAAAGGGTTCAGGCCAATGGGTTTGATTAGGTGTACCCAGCAGTGGAACATACTGTATGCTCAACACAGGTCACGCAACATTTCTCCCATTCAAATTTCCGTTCGTTGATCAAAGAAGCAAATGATGGCTTAACCGCATATGCCTCATGGTTCAATCTAAATAAATTGTCTTTGAATATCAAAAAAATCAAACTTTATAATTTTCAGTGGGAAAAAAAAAATACTCTGAAGATGTATTTAAAATTTCAATTAATTCGATAGAGATGCCGAAGACTTCATCTACACGATTCCTTGGAGTGTATATCGATGAAAACTTAAATTGGAGAGAACAAATCGACTGGGTCTATAAGAAAATTAATAAATCTCTTGGCATAATAAGGAGAATCAGTCACCTTGTAACCACTAACTGTCTTCTCACCCTTTACTACAGCCTAATTTACCCCTATCTTTCCTACTGTAATCTAGTCTGGGCAAGCACTTTCCAAACTAATCTGCAGAAAATATTTATTCTTCAGAAGCGATTTGTTAGGATCGCATCGCGATCAGAGTCACGGGCCTCATCTGACCCCCTATTTCAAAAGCTCCAGATCCTGAATATCTATAATATAAATACTTTTCAAATATGTCTTTTTATTTATAAAATCCATTCTAGTGAAGGAAACATTCCTGTACAATTTAATACCTATTTTATAAAAAATTAATTGTCCCACGTATACTCTACTCGCCAAACTTCTCATCTTCATCTTCCCAAATTTCTTACATCCAGAGGTCAATTTTCTATCAAATATAGAGGTGTGCAACTATGGAATTATTTCATCCATCTGGCAAATATGTCTTCTCTAAAAAATTACAAAAAAAGTTTGAAGGAACATTTGATAATGGCATTATAAACTCCTGTATTATAATGTATCTTCTATAATTAATGTTTTGTATTTTCAGTCACATCCTACCTATACTTCTTTGATTATGTAATGCATATTTTTTGTTTATTTAGGTGGAGGTTCCCTATAAGCCCCTTGGGCTTTTTTTTACCTCTCCCTGCACAGTATCTTTTGTATGGTACAGTTGTCATTGCTGTGTATATTTTATTGTCTTGCTTTTTACTGTGCGAATAAAGAATAAAAAAATAAAAAAACATACTGTATACTCAACACAGGTCATGGCAAGACTGCTTACATTTTCATAATTTGCGAGAAAAAAACTGTCATTTACTTTCCCAGTTCATAACACTTGTTCTTCCATACACATCAGCACGATTTAAAAACATATGAATTGTAATAATAATAATAAGATTAGATTAGATTCTTTATTGTCCTCCAAGAGGAAATTTATCTTAATAATAATAATAATAATAATAATAAGTAGCACAAGCACCACAGCTAGTAAGTACTTACATTATTACCTTAACTACATCTTATGTGTCCCATTCTGCCAGTGCTGATTTGAAATAAAAGAGAAAGTGTTCTATTTCTGCACTGAGGGATGATGTGTTGGGGTTTTGGACGCCCCACTACTAAAACAAACACAGATCTGAGCCCTGGAGGGAGATGAGAAAGAAGAAGCCATCCAGAGAATTTCCCCAACCGAGGAGTGGATCGCTTACACGGCGAGGTCACGCAGAATACAGTCTATTTAAACCCTGCCTCCAGGGGAACGCAAGCCAGGCCTGGTCACTGCTCCAACCCGCCCCACAACCCTGCCGCACAGGGGGACACAGGCCAGGCCTGGTCACTGCTCCAACCCGCCCCACAGTCCTGCCGCACAGGGGAACACAGGCCAGGCCCGGTCACTAATCCAACCTTCCCCACGCTTCTCAAATGAAGCCATCCAGTGCTGGAGGCCGGAGGTGTGTTCCCTCTGGAGCGGGGCCCACATATGCACCCCACCACCTCCAAAACACCAACAGGAATGGTGGGAAGGGTTTATAAGCCTTGTGCTGGCCTTTGTGAAGTAAGGCTAAGGTTATGAGCCTTCAGCCTCCCTGCACCTTCCCTCGCCTCCTTCCATACGAGCGTTCCTCATTTTATATAATTATATTCCCTATTCATTCACACCCCTGAACACAAGCACACTCTGTCCTGCCAGAATGTTCCATACTCGTTACATCATACGGGGGAAAATTGCGAAACGAGTTCAAATAAAATCTCAGTAGCCGCTCTCTCCCTCTCTCTCTCTCTCTCTCTCTCTCTCTGTGTTTGGCGACTAAACGAGAACCAGAGCTTGAGTTTTCCTTGCCCGTCTCAAACTGCTGACCGCAAATTGCTCACGGCCCGCCCCTCCCTGACACCCCCGTCGCCCCACCCAATGTTCCACCTACCCGATGCGTTCGGCACACCCTCTCACCATGCCTCTCGTCCCTGCCCTGCCTCTCCTCACCCCTGTCTATCATGTACTGCCATTCAGGCCCTTTTGGGGAAAGACTGCAGTTCCCAGAGCTCTTCATCGTCTGTGCGGAAGACTGTAACGTGTAATCTTAGCACAACACCACATTAATTAAAGCTGAAAAACAGCAGGAGAACAACGAGGCGGTGGCATCAGACAGAGCACATTTACAAAATAGAAAGTTCTATTGACTTCCAAATGGAAATTTTTTTAGCTACAACGTGCAAGTAGCTGTGCTCAGGACTACATGGTCCTAATCTGAAAAAAAGAGAAAGAAAAAGAAAGAAGTTCTCGTTCCCTCCCTCCCTCCCTCCCTCCCGCCAGCCAGCCTTAAAGATGGCGCAGGGGGAAGAGCTGGACGGCTGCAGCCAGCATAAACACATTCGTTCATAGCTCACACATTTCCTGTCCCCCTCGCGTCCCAGCGCTCTGCCACACACACACACACACACACACACACACACACATGCACACACACACACACACACACACAGAGCACCGCCACAGCAGAGCATACAGGCCGAAAGAGATAGTGAGAAGGACAGAAACAAAGGCGAGACAAAGAGAGAGGGAGAAGGAGACAGGGAACGATGGATATGGGGAAGAGAGGGAGATATGAGGGAGGCAGGAAGAGAGCTGAATAGAGAGAGAGAGAGAAAGAAAGAGAGAGGAAGATGGAGGGAGAGAAAGAGCGGTGTTGTATGTGAGAATGTGTGCGCTTGAGGACGCGTGAGCTTGTGCACACGTGTGTGTATGCGTGTGAAGGGAAGGGAATAAACATAAAAATCTATTTAACAAATAACACCTTTCAACTGCCACCACTGATTGAACAACTCACACATATAGACAATTTTAAAAAAAAGAAAAGAAAAAACCTTTATCCAAAATTTAAACTTCTATCAAAAATAGATGACACTTTCTCTACCAACTGCAGAAAAAGAAAAACCTGGCTGTTACAATCGACATCAGCTTCTGGAAACGGATCAGCATTAACACTATTTATATGTTCAGTAACACCAAACTAACTAATCCAATACAAGACACCACATAGAGCACATGTCACCCAACACAAAATGTACATAATGGGATTTATTGACAATGACACCTGTTCCCACTGCAGTCTCAATACTGCAGACGACTACTTCCATGCCACCTGGTCTGGCCACCAATCGGAACATTCTGGATAAATATCACACATCTACTCTCCTGGGCCACAGAATTCCAGTCTCCCCATCCCTGCATCTCCTTGGGGACTTGAACTTCAGTTGAACCGTCACCCAAACTTCTGCAATCCAATTTTATCGCTTTAACCCTCATATTATGTTCACATTTTATGGCGCCTTTTATGTTTGGGGTCAATTTGACCCAATAAGTTTAAACTGACACAAAACTATTGTAATACAAAACTTCTGACACTTTCTGCATCACCTTTTGTGTGTCTCCCAATTGACTAACCTTGTATCCCTAAATATTTAAAATATGTGATGGAAATATCTCATTTTAGAGCCTGAGGGAAGTGAAAGTTTGTGAAGTTTAAAACTTATATGGGAAAGTGCCACCAGAATTACCCACACAAAATCTGAGATTAAAAACTAAAAAAGATTGTATATTTTCTTACATTTTATACTGCTACACAAATGACCCCACACAACACCTTTGTATACAACGTTGGTACAGAACTTTTGAAAATATAGCATTATGTTTATTGTGTGTTTATTTAATCCCAACAAATGAGGAAAAATAAGGTTAACTGGTTTTTAAGAGAGGTCATTGAATCGGGTCAAGTTGTCCCGGAACATAATGTGAGAGTTAACCATTGCTAAGAACACAATACTACTCAACTGGAAAAGCAGAAACAACCTCACCACATCCCGATGGCTACATCTGTTGACTGGATTATATTTCAATGGAGAGGTTAATAGCATTATCCAAAAGTAAAATAAAATCATCGAATGACATCTGGGCCCCATTTTATTAACTCCATATCTCTGCCTGTAAGCTAGGAAATATCGCCACAGAAGTGGGCCCTGAAGTTGACATGCATGAGAACAGCGTGTGGGAGAGAAGCAGAGAGTGGGCTGGAAGTTGGTTCACAAACACCATGACAGGAAACGAACTGAAAAGCGACGGCTGACCGGCAGCTTTGCGGAACGCCCACAATGCACCGCCACGGATCATATACATACCGCGCGCTCTCCGTAATCTCTGTTCCCGCCACCCACGAGCTCGCGATGCGCTCTTACAACAACAGTCTCCGTCTGCCAATGTATCAGTCAGGACACAGTATCGGACCTGAAGTCGCTGTTGGCATAAGCTGCCCATTAACAGCAAACGATAGCGCCTACTTCCTGTTAACGGTGACTGCAGCTGTCAGGGGACTGGAGGTTATAATCACTGTGCGGTAGTCTCCTGAGCCCTGACACTACACTCTCATGGCAGCTACAGATAGCCATGTTCGCTGATGCCAGGGCTGTGGCATTATCGCCACGAATACTTATTCAAATCACTCGTCACAACAACCGCACACAGGGGAGCGCAGAAGTGCTTGAGAATAGAGCCCTGTCAGTTTTGCCAGTCAGTGACCTGGGTTCTTAGCTTAATGAAGGAAGTTGCTTTATGGGCGTAAGGAGGCCTGGATTCGGCCGCCGCTTGGTCCACATGGCTAACACTCACACGTGTGCATGTATGCGCTCAACCAGGCACATATATTTAGTCACTCTGCAGTTGCACACAGTTAGTGTTAGCAATACTGCGCTACGAGAGAGGATAAAAAAAATAATAATCCTGAAACCTTTCTCTGAGCAAATATAAATAGGGACTTGACTGACTCAGACAGGGCTTGGAAAAGTATGAGGTAAAGTGTTCATACGTGCTACATACATTTGTCTGAAATGCAGTTTGCCGTTACCCCTATCAGCATTCATACAGCTTACCATTGGCGCCTCCCACGTGTTAGATATCTTAAAGGACATATAGCTGCGGAGATCATTTCAGAACTGTCACGGATTGAAAGAAAACCGAGCGGTGAGAATACACATTCAGCTTGCCTGGATGTGCGCAAAAGCGAATTAATGCAGGAGGGAGGGAATGAAAATGAGAGAGAGAAACAGAGAGAGTGAGAGATAGAGTGAGAGAGATTTTTTTTAAATTCTATTGATCTATCCAGGATGGCTTTTTTTTCTGCTTTAAACCCTAAATCAACTGGAAAGGGATTTAAGGCGCTAAAAGAAACCATGTAAATGATGTAAAAGTGGAGGAGAGGAGGAATGTTCTTCTCTAATGACACACGTTACACGCCTGATCACGTTACTACGAGCATCATTTACACAAGAGGAGATTCATCCAGAGATAGCCACAAACATAGAGAATGTGGCTAACCATCCTGTTATCTTACAGGTACATATGAGCATACGTTCCATTAGGTCCAGTGTAAGGAAATTCATTTAATTTCATTTAGCGAGCTAGAAAACCCTTTTCATTGGTCCCTCACACCCCGCCACAGAACGGTGTTGGGATTTATTCTTCATTTATATTTGTAGTAGTAGTAGTGAATCGCCCAAATCTTTTTAAAGGAAATGGCCTGTAAAACATGAGCAGCGCTGCCCGGCTGGGGAAGAGATGTTTATCTGGGGTAATTTCACTGGGAACGTGGCGCTGGAATCCCAGCAGTGCTGTTGCGGCTGCGGCCAGCTGGAACTCCTGACTGTATACAAACCACAGGCGCTACCGCGGGCCCGAGAGTCACAGTGTGGCGGGGCAGAGGCGGGCCGCCAGGTCACGAGGGGGGGGGGGGGGGTCCTCCATCTCAGTCCACCCCCCGGCATTAACAACACAACTCAAAACACGACTTATTTTTTCCTTCCTCCGAAAGACGTTAATTAGCTACTCTATGACAACGAGCATTCCAGGCCCTGGTGTGCACTATAGCTCCACAACCCAGGCCAGGGTAGTGATGCATTTGTTAGCGTTTAGTGTTTTCACACTTCACTTGGGAATGTAAACATTTCCCATGTAATAACAGCCCTGGCTTATGCCACACCCTCTTCCAAACAGGCTGGTGCCTTTGGTCGAGTTGGGCTCTGCGCTGTACCCGGCTGAAGGCCTGGCCACAGTGCCCTCCCGCTGTGCATCAGTAAAGGGAGAAAGGCCTGCCTGCCACTTGTGGATCCGTCCATTGGACGGTCTGGGGAGAGCCACTTAGTTCCAACAGTTACAATGTGTGACCACCAGGTGGCCTCACATGCATAGGGACAGTCCCATTGGTGAATGACACACTGGCTTTAGTGCTGGGGTGGGCCATAGTGGTGTATGTGCAGTATTTAGATGCAGAACCCCAGCCAAAATGTAAACCCAAATGCAGCCATAACCCAAAGCCAGAGACTCTCTTGTTCGCTCATCTTCCAGGGTCCACACTGTAGTCTCTGGCGCTCATTCCACAGTCCTGACATCTTTACTGGTGAGGGGATTATTTGAAATGACGTAAACATAAACATTGGAGCCTTTATATGGGATTACGGCTAATTTCCGCTGGTACTTCCTGAATACAGAACGAGGGGATCCAGCCTCCCCACTCCCCGCAATGAAAAACAGTGTTAAGTTTGTCGTCTTGTCACTAACGAGACGAAGAGTCACACCTGTTCTTTTGTCGCGTGCCATGCTCGGAAGGCTAGCGCCGCGGCGGCCGTGCAGTCCCTCCATTTCAGCTTGAATGACATTAAGGAGCACAAAGAAAGGATGAAACGTCCCAGAGCCCGCAGCAGCGCTTCAAAAAGAGTTCCTTCCTGACGGGACAGGAAGGACGCCGCACGAGACAGAAGTCGCTTGTTTCAGAGCGGCCCACTTCCACACAGGACCCCGTCCGCGCTCCTTTCAATGAACAAAACCGCTCGACTCCGCCGTCCTTAACTCTTCCGAGCGTTTCCTATTTCACAGGCCTGTATGTGAGGGGCATGTATGTCTTGTGTGTGAACAAGCGTGTCTGTTTTCAGTGAATATATATAGTGTGCTTGTGTAGGAGAGGCAGCGTCGATCTCACTCTCACTCTCTCTTTCTCAGCGTATCTCTCTCTGTCTGTCTAAGTCTCTCTCTCCCCCCCCTCTCTCTCCCCCACTCCCCCCTCTCTCTCCCCCACTCCCCCCTCTCTCTCTCCCCCACTCCCCCTCTCTCTCTCTCTCTCTCCTCTCTCTGGCTCTGTCTGGGTTGTCGGGTCTGTAATAGAGCTGCCATTGTTTGAGCAGGAGGAAGCAGGAACTGTACCCTGCTGACCCAACTGCCTGCCTGTAAGCGTGTGTGTGTGTGTAACCATATGAGTGTGTGAGTGAGTGAACATGGGTAAATGCATGTACGTGTGCAGTGAGAGCTGTCTGTTTTCTGGTCCGGTCCACTTCTACCAACCCTCCAATGGCAACATGCAGGAGCTGAGAATCCTGAACCTCCTTAAGACTTAAGAGGCACAGAACAGCTGACTGACTGACTGGAACCGGTCCAACTCACACAGACCAGCCACACAGAGAGCAAGAGGGGAGAAATGGTGGGAGGAGGAGGAGGAGAGAGAGAGAGAGAGAGTGGGTGAGAGAGGAAAAGAGTATGGGAAAGACCATTAAGGGTCTGCTGGACATATTAGTGTGAGGAAGAAGAGGAACCTGCGGGGGAAGATGAAGAGAGAGGGACTGTGGGATTCTAGAGTTTAGGAAAAGAGACTGAAAGGGGGGAGTGGCGATCAGTGGCGAGAGAGATGTATCTAAATCTATCATTCGCTCACAAATAGCTGCCTATTAGACAGCACGGCATCATGTTAAGTCTACAGCAGGGAGGAATGAGTGACATGGAGGTATACACACTTTCTTTCAATACATTATGCTTCATTGGCAGGACATTCTAAAGCTGTGATGCCAAAGCAGTTACATAAAATGCAATGAGTAGCTATAAAAAATAACTACAGAAATATATAGAATTCAGCCTTACTTATGTGCAGATATAATATAAACTGAAAACAAACAGTATGAAAAACATAAATTAAAAAATTAAAAAAAACTTCTTCTCCCTCTCTTTCTCCCTCTCTCTCCCTCTTTCTCTCGCTCTACCTCTCTCTCGCAAAGTGAAGAAATAATTAAAAAAAATATATATTATAAAAGATGATTGCAACATATGTTTATTATTTTTCCATTTTGGTGGGAGATTTATGTTGTACCCCTACTGGAGGAACCAGGGTTTCCAATCGAAACATTTTTTTCCCCTGAAAACATGTAGAAACTCTGGCCCAGTGAGCCGTCAGGGGTTTGAATTATGAGGTATGTCACTATTTCAGTGTTGAATTAATGCTAAATGATATTCCTGTGTGCTGGGGGCCGAGACAGAGAGAGAGAGCTTGGCTTCAGCTGTGCCTTAGCCTGCTATGAGAGCCTGGGCAGGGAGAAAGAGGGAGCGAGTGAGAGAGCTTGGCTTCAGCTGTGCCTTAGCCTGCTATGAGAGCCTGGGCAGGGAGAAAGAGGGAGCGAGTGAGAGAGCAGAACGAAGGGAGGAAAGAGTGCAGTAGAAAGAGAGAGACAGAGAGGTAAGAGGGCTGGAGAAGTAAGGGGAGGGTGAGGAAGAGGGGGGTCTCTGTTCTTCCTCACCTCGTATGCTCTTTGACTCCTCGCTACCCCTCTCATGTAAATGGGAAAAATATGAAACGTGTCATATAACACGTGTTTATAGTCAAGCTACTTTTTTTTTTTTATTCACTGAAGCTAGACACTCATTTTTTTATTTTTTGCTGAGGCCTAGAGACAAAAACAGAAAACAGAAAAATGTACACCCCCCGATACACACACACACACACACACACACACACACACACACACACACACACACACACACACACACACACACACACACACACACACACACACACACACACACAAGGTCTCCTGTCTGTTAGAGATGCAGTGTGTGACTGCAGCTCTCTCTGTAACCGAATGCCAGCCCTGGGCCTGGGCCTGGTAGTGCTGTTCACACCACACCAAGAGCTGGGGGCCGAACAGAATACAAGAGACACAACATTCCTGACAGATGACTGAGTGAAGAGAAGAAAAGAGAGAAATGATGAGGAGGGAGAAAGAGAGAGAGAAAGAGGGAAAGAGGGAGAGAGAGACACACACAAGCGCAAGCACATACACACACAAACACACACACACAGATGCAGACATATGCGAGCACGAACATGCGCGCACACACACACACACACACAGATAAACATCAGAAATAAAAAGATACATTAATGACAGGATGAGCCTGAGCATCAGGATTGGTTGTCCTTCTTTGAAGGATTTTTAAGTAAATAGCAGCAAACAAGCAATTATTTTTGGCAGATAAGGCGCTCTGTCCGTTCCAAGAAATGAGAATGCGCAGAGGGAATGGCGGATGAAATCACCCTAGCAGATGTGATTTGAGTCAATATTATATTATACGCCGTTATTTATAAAAAAGGGAACACAGCGAAATTCCTTCAGCTTTCTATACCACTGTGACGGAATAATTACATTTAATGCACTCGTTTTTTCCCAACCTTGCATTTTTATTTTATTATTTTAATACCCCCATCTCCCCTGCCTGCTTTTCTCAAAGCCCCAGAAATCTTTACCACTTGGAAATTAAAGTTAAAAAAAAAAATCTGTTGTTGGTTCCTAACTAGAAACATCTGGAATAATAGTGTAGTTTGGAGTTACAGGAGGAGAAGAGGCAATGTTGGAGAGTCCGAGCCAGAGCAGGAGAACCTGGGAGCTCCTCTGATATAAGGGAGCAACAGGAGAACCGTGTCTCCTCTGACCTCTGATAACTTCGCCTCCAGCCCCCCTGCCCCCACCCCTGCCCCGCCCCGCCCCGCCTCGCACGCTCTTTCTGAACTTGTGCTCACACCTGCTGGATAACTGCTCCGGCACGGCGCGGTTACCATGCGTTTAATGTCTTAATGACATTGCTGCTCGCAACCTCCCCTAATCGCTGCCGTCTGCACGTGGCATGTGTATGCTCTCGCCGTGCATTCTGCCCAGATTTCAAATGTGTACACACACACACACACACATACACATACACACACACACACACACACACACACACACACACACACACACACACACACACACACACATACACACATACACACACACACACACACACACGCACACACACACACACACACACACACATCTTCCCTGATAGTTGTGAGGATAAAACAGATGGCTTGCTCTAAACTGTGTAAAATAGGTATGTAATAGATTGCTGTCCCGTGCAGGGTGGGGAGGGGTGTATGTGTGTGTGTGTGTGTGTATGTGTGTATGTGTGTGTGTGTGTGTGTGTGTGTGTGAGAGAGAAATCCTGCCCATGCCTCACACCACCCTGGTTAATGGGATAGGCTACTTCTAAGCCCCCAACCTTGACTAGGATAAGCAGCTTTCTGAGGTTGAACTGAACTGATACTCACCATTAGTAGATTAGTCTGCAATTAATGCCTCTCTGACTTACTGACTTACTGCCTTGCTGACTTAGCGTCCTCTGGCACAGGCTGGGGGAGTGCAGACTTAGTGTCCTCTTGCACAGGCTGGGGGAGTGCAGACTTAGTGTCCTCTTGCACAGGCTGGGGGAGTGCAGACTTAGTGTCCTCTGGCACAGGCTGGGGGAGTGCAGACTTAGTGTCCTCTGGCACAGGCTGGGGGAGTGCAGACTTAGTGTCCTCTTGCACAGGCTGGGGGAGTGCAGACTTAGTGTCCTCTGGCACAGGCTGGGGGAGTGCAGACTTAGTGTCCTCTTGCACAGGCTGGGGGAGTGCAGACTTAGTGTCCTCTGGCACAGGCTGGGGGAGTGCAGACTTAGTGTCCTCTTGCACAGGCTGGGGGAGTGCAGACTTAGTGTCCTCTGGCACAGGCTGGGGGAGTGCAGACAGTGTCCTCTTGCACAGGCTGGGGGAGTGCAGACTTAGTGTCCTCTGGCACAGGCTGGGGGAGTGCAGACTTAGTGTCCTCTGGCACAGGCTGGGGGAGTGCAGACTTAGTGTCCTCTGGCACAGGCTGGGGGAGTGCAGACTTAGTGTCCTCTTGCACAGGCTGGGGGAGTGCAGACTTAGTGTCCTCTGGCACAGGCTGGGGGAGTGCAGACTTAGTGTCCTCTGGCACAGGCTGGGGGAGTGCAGACTTAGTGTCCTCTGGCACAGGCTGGGGGAGTGCAGACTTAGTGTCCTCTTGCACAGGCTGGGGGAGTGCAGACTTAGTGTCCTCTGGCACAGGCTGGGGGAGTGCAGACAGTGTCCTCTTGCACAGGCTGGGGGAGTGCAGACTTAGTGTCCTCTTGCACAGGCTGGGGGAGTGCAGACTTAGTGTCCTCTGGCACAGGCTGGGGGAGTGCAGACTTAGTGTCCTCTGGCACAGGCTGGGGGAGTGCAGACTTAGTGTCCTCTTGCACAGGCTGGGGGAGTGCAGACTTAGTGTCCTCTGGCACAGGCTGGGGGGAGTGCAGACTTAGTGTCCTCTTGCACAAGCTGGGGGAGTGCAGACTTAGTGTCCTCTGGCACAGGCTGGGGGAGTGCAGACTTAGTGTCCTCTTGCACAGGCTGGGGGAGTGCAGACTTAGTGTCCTCTTGCACAGGCTGGGGGAGTGCAGACTTAGTGTCCTCTTGCACAGGCTGGGGGGAGTGCAGACTTAGTGTCCTCTTGCACAGGCTGGGGGGAGTGCCGCGATCCAATATGTTGTTTGTGCTTCATTGGAAGTGGGAGGACACCAGACACACTGGCACACACAACTAGGACCTGAATTCTCAGCTGTTTCTCCCCTCTTCACACACACACACACACACACACACAAGTACGCACACGGGTCTATTGGAATTCACACGCTCTGTGAGACTAAACGCCCCAATCACAGACAGATTGACAGGCTGTCACAGTGGTCACATTGAAATGTAGGTGAACCATACCGTAACAGTGCCAGCTCGAGGGGGTGAACCGTACCGTAACCGTGCCAGCTTGAGGGGGTGAACCGTACTGTAACCGCATTCAAGTGAAGGTTAACCGTACCGTAACCGTGCCAGCTCGAGGGGCATTCAAATGAAGGTGAACCACGCCGTAACCGTGCCAGCTCGAGGGGCATTCAAATGAAGGTGAACCGTGCCGTAACCGTGCCAGCTCGAGGGGCATTCAAATGAAGGTGAACCGTGCCGTAACCGTGCCAGCTCGAGGGGCATTCAAATGAAGGTGAACCACGCCGTAACCGTGCCAGCTCGAGGGGCATTCAAAGGAAGGTGAACCGTGCTGTACCCGTGCCAGCTCGAGGGGCATTCAAAATTGTTGTTTATACCAGTGTTATTTTCACTGCCACTGGTATAGCTACACCTGGATCAATTTCAGCCCCAACGTGCCACCTGCTATTTTTGAGTTGTTGTCCATGCATGCTATATAAACTAGAATAAATTTAGCTGATGCTAAAAGTGATGCTACATATTAGAAGGGCCTAAATTCACTGGGGGGGGGGGGGGCAGTTAGAGGCATTTGGGGACAGTCTGAATAAAGGAATTGTCAGGCCATGGCTGCCATCACTGTGAGCCAATACACAGTGAGCTGACTTAATGTTGAGAGGAAACTTTCTATTGCTATGTGACTGGGTTCTATCTGTGGTTAGAAAGATACTTTCAAGAAGAAGCACACCAAATATAACTGTTTATCAATAATAAAAAACATGTTGGCTGCTCCCATGAGGGTAAAACAAAGTAAAGTGAGTTCATTCTAATCCATTTTGTGTATACTGTCTGTATATGGTATGACCACAGGCGTGCTGCCCGTGCACAAACAAAAGCTAATGGAGACTCCTATCTTACTCTTGTGGATAATGCAGGAGGGTCCAGTAACCAGAAAAGGAATGTTCATATTAGGGGAAAAACTGTCAGATGAGCGGTTGTGTTTGTTCTGTCCTAGTTGTCGGTGTTGTCAGCAACAGAGAATTACCAATGCTCCCTAAAATGTGAGCAAGAATGTTCGCTTTGTTGCTTCTATTGCAACCAAAGTAAACAAATGGTGATACTATAGGGCTGGACAAGCCTAGTGCTAATTTAGCTTTCATACCGATCCCTGTTTTCTCTTCGCTATACAAACTGAGAAAGCATAGAGGCGTGTGTGTGTTTGTGTATGTGTGCGCGAACATTTGTGTGTGTGTGTGTGTGTATGGTGTGTGCCTGCGTTTGTGCAGGTGTTGTGTTTGTATGTGCATGTGTGTGTGTGTGTGTGTGTGTGTGTGTTTTGTGTGTGTGCATGCGTGTGTGTACCCCCAGCTGTAGCCTTTCAGCACAAATTGAAAGTATTTCAGAACTTAAGCTGCACTCAATTAAAAAACCACATATTTACTAACAGTCCTGAGCTTGAGGAAAGTTCCCTCCCTGAACCCTGAATGGGCACTTGTGCACTTTTCACACCGTGTATTTTACACAGACAAACGTAGCGTTACCACAAAGGATGTAGACAAATGATATGCTTGTACTGCACATGCTCTATACACACACAAAGATGTAATAAAACCTAGAAACTCAAGAGAAATACTGATCTGAATCTATACATCAGACACATTCAAACATTATGGACCACTCCACTTTTCAGTCAGAAAACTATTTATATTACTTGTAATTTCAATTACAAAAGCCCATAAAAATAGTCCAGTCCAAGCATAAAAGAGTGGAGTCGCAGTTCACCAGTCATGTGATGTGGGAGCTGACAGGCCTCGACAAAGGCAGTGACCTCATTTCGTCTGGGGATGAGATGGGCAGAGGGGGCTTGGCATTGGGAGGGAGGTGATCTGCTTCTCATCCCGTCAGTTAAAAACGTCGAAAGGAGACCAATTAATGAGCAAATTGACCAGTTTGAACTAATCCGTGCCTCAAATTTGAAGCAGATGTTGTAAGAGGGAGAGTGTCACTTTAACGTTTAGACAGGTCAAGGGAACAGACCAGGATTAAGAGAGACAGAAGAGGGTGGAGCCGTTTTCTCAAATAAGACTGCTTTATTCTTCTGAAATGGGGCCTAAGTGACATCCAACCGAACAGGGGCCAGCTACTGTAAAAATAATTTTAACACCATCCATGTCCCCAACACATATGGACCACTTTAAGCCCTAACACCCCACCCCACAAAAAAATAAACAAATATACAGTATCTACACATGTCATTTTTAAAAATACAACAGAAGCTTTGTTTTCTGTCATTTCTTTCACCTTTGGTAAACCACAGATATTGTTTAAAGTGAGATAAAATGTGTGCTTCTGTGTCTTGAAGCAAAATGACAACACACAACGGAAATGAGACATTTTTGTGACATGTCAAAGAAATCTGGAGTTGATCTGTGGCTTTGACATCAAAAGCAGACTAAGAGGCACAGCTGTTCTAACCCCTGACAACTCCCGAAAAACCGCTTCAAAACACACCGAAGGAAAGAGACTGGGAGTGGAGACCACAGCCACACACACACTACCTCAACAGCGCCTCAATCCCAAGTGCACATGTGTGTATGTGTTTGCGTATATGTATGCATCTACATGTGCATTTGTGCATATTTCTGTGTGGTTTCATGTGTACGTACTTGCATGTTTGTATCTCTGTGCTTTCTATGTTCTTTTAGTGTGTGTGCATGTGATTGTGCGTGTATATTTCTATGAGTATATGAGTGTATGTGTGTGTGTATGTATGTGTGTGTATGTGTGTGAGAATGTATGTGTGTATGTATGTATGTGTGTGTGTGTGTGTGTGTGCATGTGTGTGCGTGTGTGTGAATGTATGTGTGCACGTATGTGTGTGTGTGTATGTATGTGTGTGTGTGTGTGTGTGTGTATGTGTGTGTGTGCGTGTGTGCGCATGTGTGCGTGTGTGCATGTGTGCGCATGTGTGCATGTATGTATGTTTGTATGTATGTATGTATGTATGTGTGTGTGTGTGTGTGTGTGCATGTGTGTGCATGTGTGTGCATGCGTGTATGTGTGTGTGTGTATGTATGTATGTATGTATGTGTGTGTGTGTGTGTGTGTGTGTGTGTGTGTGCGCGTGTGTGTGCATGTGTGCGCGTGTGTGTGCATGTGTGTGTGTGCGTGTGTGTGTGTGCATGTGTGCGCATGTGTGTGTGTGTGTGCGCGTGTGTGTGCATGTGTGTGTGTGTGTGCATGTGTGCGCATGTGTGTGTGTGTGTGTGCGCGTGTGTGTGCATGTGTGCGCATGTGTGTGTGTGCGTGTGTGCATGTGTGTGTGTGTGTGTGTGTGTGGAAGTGTGACACACATGAGCCTGAAGGGAAGCATGCAGGGAGCTGAGAGGCACAGAGCTGTCAGAAAGACCCAGGTGTCCGAGCGGATCCCAGCAGTCAATCTCACGCTCCTGATCAGAACACAGATGAGCCAGAGAGGGACAGAGCGATGGCCCTGCCTCAGCCCTCACCCACATCACGGGGCTCACATGCTCAGTTTAAAGAGGCCCCTGATGCAGCGTGGGTCAGCAGCATCACAGAGTAGCTGACAGAGAGGGTCAGCGACACCATGGGCCCCTGATACAGGGAGGGTCAGCGACACCATGGGCCCCTGATGCAGAGAGGGTCAGCTATACCATGGGCCCCTGATACAGGGAGGGTCAGCTACACCATGGGCCCCTGATGCAGAGAGGGTCAGCTATACCATGGGCCACTGATGCAGGGAGGGTCAGCTGCACCATGGGCCCCTGATGCAGAGAGGGTCAGCTGCACCATGGGTCCCTGATACAGGGAGGATCAGCAGCACCGTGGGCCCCTGATACAGGGAGGATCAGCTGTACCATGGGTCCCTGATACAGGGAGGATCAGCTGCACTGTGGGCCCCTGATACAGGCAGGATCAGCTGCCCCGTGGGCCCCTGATGCAGAGAGGGTCAGCTACATAATGGGCCCCTGATACAGGGAGAATCAGCTGCACTGTGGGCCCCTGGTGTAGGGAGAGTCGGCTGCACCAGGAACCCCAGGCTGCATCCATCAACTCTTAATCTCCTGTAATGCTGCTCCCCCACAAAACCTTGCTGCTGGTCCTCTGGGCCAAATTTCCTATTATTTCAGCCATTCGACCATCACTTAAACCTCCCTCCTTCAAGTGGAGACAGGATCCAGAGAGCAGGCGATCTCTGCCTGAACCCTTCATATTTATGTGATGAGAGAACAAAAAAAAGATATAATTTGTCTTTTCCCTGTCTGAACAAATTAGTAGGAGAGAAAAAGAGAGAGAGAAAGAGAGAGAGCTGAGTGAGTCCTCTTTCGCACCTCAGAACTACTTTCCCTTCTTTTGTCCTCTTACATGCTCTCTTTAACCTCTGGCCATTTTCCTTCTGTCTTGAAACAGGCGTACATAACACTTTCTGCAACATATTTTTGAAAACGAAACCCACCCTTGACCCTTGTGTTATTCTGATTTTTCACGTCTTTAACCGTTCCTCTTCAAATTCTCAAATACCCCCTATTTAAAGAAACATTCAATGCTTTCTCTGAGAACCTGTGTGGTTTCAGAGCCGGATGTTCCACAGGGACAGCTCTTCTCTTGGTAACTAAGAGGCTCTCAAGTCCACCAGGAAAAAAAGCTCTCAGCAGCACTCCACACAGTGAACCAACAGGTCTTCCTGTCCACCCAGCTGGGAATGGGAACACCAGAAATTTCCCTTAATGGTTTGACATCCTACCGCTCACATTCTTCTCAAGTCAATTGAAAAGTTTATATCCTTACTTCTTATGTTCTCTCAAAAGGAGTTCCCCAGGGACCAGTGTTAGGCACTTTCTTGATCTCCATTTATATTAAATTAACGTTGGGCTTTCACTTCTGCCCATGACTTTGTTCATATTAATGCTGACACCCCCCTCCATAGGTTCCCAAGTGCATTTACTGCATAACTAGACCTGATGAACTAAATACTTCCCTTGCCAAGCCCTCTCAATAAATTGAGATGGTTCAATACTGGTGTTGTACTTAATAGCCATCTTACCGCTTCTTCAAAAAGAACAGCACTAGAGTGACAGAGTGCTCCAGATTCTTCCTCAAGAGCACTGGAGGAAACCATCTGTTTCTCACTACCTATTCTCCCCAGCTGGTCGGGGCAGTAGGAACTCTTCATTAGCCAGCCTCCGTGCCTGTTTCTATTTTTCCACACTATCCCCCCAGTGTATAGAAACACATACTACTGCTACAATGAGAGCCCGACTGTCCTCTGATGTAGACTGATGACCCACCTGCTCAGACTTCACATTGGTTCCCTTGAACTTGGGCATGTCCAATGCTTAAGAGCCAGAATCTGATAATCCCTAAAGTGAGCTCATGCATAATGTAATGTGGCCCTTTCAGCACCACTGTATGAGAACAGGAGAATCAAATCAGATCAGATCACTGCCTGAACACTGTGGTGTAAGTTCATCTTGCTTTTGTAGGTCATAATGAGGTTCTAATTGCTCATGAGCGTGAAATATGTACAGTATGTTGACGTTATGGATAAAAATCAGCCACTTTGTGCATGCTGAGTTAATTAGTTATATGCCTGGCTTTAAGTGTGACTCTCACAGTTCTGTTCCGATGGCTTTGTTGTTCTTGTTGCTCCTGAGATATGTTATTTCAAAGAGCATTCTATGATAGCCTTCACTGGAGAGAGTCAGCCAAATACACACATAGATGTGTACCTACCTACATACATACCCTCGTAAGACCCAGCAATTAATTGTTGTCCCCTGTAGGGGTCATTCGTCTCTGGTCTTAATCTGAAAAACCATATATTCCGATGTCCACTACAAAAGACATTTCATAAAAATAAAGTAAATAATAATTATAAAAATATTTTCACTGCAACATGTCTCCTAGATGCTTGCATTAAAAAAAAAAGAAGATACTTAAGCCTTTTTAATGCTAGGTCTCAGGAGATCTCCCCCTCTCTCCTCTTTCTTTTCAAAACATTCTTTCTGTCACTTCCCCTGTTCCCCATCACACTTTTGTCTGCTCTCTCTCTCTCTCTCTCTCTCTCTCTCTCTCTCTCCTCTGCAGAACAGATACATCCACAGAAAAGTTACATCAGTTTGTACAATGAGTATCAATGAAGCCAGCAAAGAGTGAGAAAGAGAGTGAGAGAGAGACTAACGCGATATTATACAGCAGGGAAATGGTGGGGGGTGGGGGGAATCCGATACAGCCGCAGTGTAATTCCTTCCATTACATGCTGCTATTCCTGTGCTTCTTAGAAACACTGGAAATGAATAAATAAACCAGCAAAAACCTCCCAACCTTTCCTAGAAAAAGAACACCCCCATAAAAAAAGAGATG
Source organism: Ilyophis sp. 1 JC-2022 (assembly GCA_022702515.1). Classification (NCBI taxonomy): domain Eukaryota; kingdom Metazoa; phylum Chordata; class Actinopteri; order Anguilliformes; family Synaphobranchidae; genus Ilyophis; species Ilyophis sp. 1 JC-2022. The sequence goes on along the minus strand of CM040405.1, from coordinate 51,940,642 downwards.
AAAATCTGTTTCTCAGCGGGGTAGGCCGCTCGGCTGACCTAGGATGGAGAGGAGGAGGAGGAGGAGGAGGAGAGTCTAGGCCTCTCTGCGATTCAACATCTGCACAAGTTCCAACACTGAGCTGATCCCTGGAACAGACTGAAAACCCACCAGCCAATCACAGGTTGAGCTCCTCTCCCCGCTGCTCCACAGCCCCTCCCCACTGAGAATGCTGATGTGCACTGAGCAAATAAGAGGCCAGAGCTCGTCATGAGCCTCGCACCTCTGTGCACAAGGCAGGCCTTATGAGTCTGTAAAGGACGAAGGGGGTTGGGAACGAGTCACGCTACAACGGGGTTTTCATTACGGCAACCTGCGCAAGCATACTGCATGTTGACTCCCCTGTGAATTTAGGAAGAGTTTAGAATTCAGGTGTGCAGAATTTAGCAAGTGGGTCCACTCAGAGCCAAATGAAGACCTTTTCTATTTGACTTTGCTATAATGCCGAGGCACATTGGCTCTGACCTGTCAGAGCGAAACACATACCCTATTGGCAATTTTAGTCCTTCATTTTTTTTTGTTTTATTGTTCTTGTCCTACCTAAAATGGACTTCCTATCCCCCACCAGCAAAAGTCTTTTCCCTCCAATACCAATTAGCAACGCTAGGTAAACAGTTTAGGTCCATGTGTCTGGCTGTCTCCGTGGCCTCGTCTTCTCAGCCACCCTGATAGCCCAAGTGGAGACGAGAGGAACACATGTTCTCCTCCTGGTCCTCTCCCCTCCCTCTCCCACCCTCCACTGTTTTCTTACTTGTCACGGCTGACCCCGGGGGCGAAGGGAGGGAAGCCTCGGCGCGTGGCGACTGGCCCCTCGCCCTCCCCATCTCTACAGGAGGTCAGGACCTTATGCCCCGCTCCCCCCTCCCCATTCACAGACTCGCATAGCGCAGGAGAGAGAGAGAGAGAGAGAGAGAGATCATCAATCAGCATTACTTTAACTAGCGGGAGAGTCATTTCGCCCGGCCCGCGTGTCTGAGATCCCATGCACACTAAATTACTCCGCCATTCCATTCAGATCGGGAACCCATTCACGCACTTTAAGCATAAAAATTTACGAAAGGAGAAACAGATTTGAGCAAGTCGGCTAATTCCTTGTGCAGCTGTGCTGCGATACGATGCCCATTTCTGCGTAGACAGGCAGGGAATATTATTACAGTTCAACAAAGCCCCTCCTGCCCTCCATCTGAGAGCAATGAAAAGCACTGAAATAAATGTAAAAAAAACAAAACTATTTTCAATTATGGAAAACCCCATTCACTATCATTGGTTCAAGAGCGCTGGTATAATTATGGTAAAACTGATTATTGTTGCTTGTTGATAATTTCACTTATTCCCCCTGACCAAAGTCCTGATATGACTCTGACGGGCCCGTTTACTGCCCTATCCCCTCCTCATCCCCTCTTCTCTCCGTCTTTCTCCTACACCCCTGTTGCTCTCCCCTTACAAATCCAAACAAAAGGCACATCTGGTCTCTCTCTCTCTGAATCTGTCTTTTGGCCGGTGTGACAGCATCTGTGTATCTCTGTTTCCCCCGGCTCTCCTGGGGTCTGTATCCTCCCTGCAATGTTTCAGCAGCTCAACTTATGTTTTAACCACAGTGGAATTATGCTGAAAAACACTAAAAACAGGAAAAAGGTTTTTTAAATTGAACTTCCATTTTAATTTCACCCTCTTATGTCATCTAGCTATCCCAAAGGGGGAAAATATTAATGGTACATTCATGGCAAATTATTTAAATATGCGGGTGGATTGGTTCCCATCAAAACTGGGCAAAGTTCTGAATGGAAGCCTTGTTCTAAAGGGCCATGGATCATGGAGCATGATTGACAGAAATAATACCCAATGGTTTGTGTTTGTCCCAGACCCTGCCAAGCCCTCTATGGTGAAAAGGTTGGATGAGGTAGGGGTCACCCCGAGAGAAAAGTGTGGGAGAGCTAAGGCTCTGTGGGAGAGCTAAGCCCAGGCCAGTGTAATAAGTGCTGTCTCCAGGTTACATGAGGACTTTAAGGTGGAGCTGAGAATATCAACACCTTACTGCATGACCAGCCTCCAAGATCCCCTCCACATACCCACAGACCCACTTACTCCTCTCACACGCTCACATATTCATACCCATATACACACACACACACACACATACACTCTCTCTCTCTCACACACACACACACGCATGCATGCACGTACACGTACACGTACACACACACACACACACACACACATACACACAGTATAAACCTTACACATGTGTGGTGTAACTTTCCTTTGTGTAGGTTATGCCAACCAGGATTTCACTGAAGCACATTCTAAGATATAGAGACATGGAGGTTTTACTGTGAGGACAACGTTTTTACAACAATTCCTCAGCACATACACCAGCCTGTATCTACTCTCCTCCTTTCTCCTCTGTTTTTAGTCCAGAAAATTCCTTCTTTTCAATACCTGTCCAAAACCCTGGTGTTTCATAGCTTATTTTCAGAACCCTAAATCGATTGCAAATGTGTGGACTGATTTTCTTTTTTTCTTTCTGGCATTAACACTGAGTACACGTGGAACGTTCTCTCAGCCATAAAAAACGCTTTTTTTCCTGACATGATTTGTAAAAGGTGCTGTCTTTTATATTTTAGCAACGTATTTTTGTTCTGATGTTTATACTGTATATCCATTACATGCAGCCTTGAAACCTCACGACTCCAAATGATCTTTTACACACACACACACACACACACACACACACACACACACACACACACATCTCAGCAACAGACCTGGTTTCATTTTTCACTAAACCCAACATTATACAAAGAATCCTGGTTAGCCTCAAGTATATTTACCCATAATTCAAAATGTCCCCCCCCCCCCCCCAAACCAATTAAAGCCACCTCCACCCCGCTTTGCTCTGCTGTTAACAACAGATTGCCTGGAGTGTTTGAAATGCTAGAGTGCCTCCTCAAGCGGGGGAGATCACGTTTGATCAAACTAAATAACATCAGGGTTACTGAAAGACTGCAGTTTATCCTTCAGCCCAATAAGAAGTAAGCAGCACGTATCCCGACTCCCCAAAGATGCAAGGGAGGGAAACACGCACCTTTAAAGAAAACCTGCATTCTGTCATTGTCCTGCATGGACCTTGTATCTCCAAAAACAAATTTAATTCTCAGACAAAGCAACAAAATTATTTTCTATTTTCCATTTACTACTGCACACTATGGGTTTATCATTTGGGTTTTTGAACCAACTTTGAGGTAATTGAGTTGTTTGAGAACTGACGGAGCTGTTTGAGAACTTCCAATACGAGTCAAAAAACCGAAACGACAAAAAAATATGGAGGTACCAGTTTTTTCCGTGAGGCCGACAATTTGAGTGTGCTGTTAGGTTAGTGTTGTTTTCCGCCATTTTGAACCCGTCAACTGAGCTCAGCCGTCTGGACAGGCGCAGGGGCGTCTCCTTTTCGCTGAGGCCTGGGGAGTAGCTCTGAGTCTGGTCTCCCTGCAGGAGAGCCTGGGCCCTCTGTGTGCGTAAAGCAGCCCTTGAAAGCCATTGGGGGCCGCGGTGGCGCGGACGGCTTGTTTGTGTTGGCGGTGGTTCAGCATTCCACATGTCTTTGTGATATTCAGCGCTGTGACCTCAGGAAACCCACAGCACTGTGGAACATAGCGCAGCCCAGCAGCCGTCCTCGGCCTCAGTCTTTCCACTGTATCAGGCCTCTAACTCGGCCTCTTCCTCACTCACCGTCAAACACACACCTCTCAGTCTAAACCAACTCACACACAACCAAGCATCTACACCACCTTATACACACCTCACCCTCTAAACCAACTCACACACAACCAAATATCTAAACCACCTTATACACACCTCATCATCTAAACCAACTCACACACAACCAAGCATCTACACCACCTTATCCACACCTCATCATCTAAACCAACTCACACACACCCAAACATCTACACCACCTTATCCACACCTCACCATCTAAACCAACTCACACACAACCAAACATCTACACCACCTTATACACACCTCACCATCTAAACCAACTCACACACACCCAAATATCTAAACCACCTTATACACACCTCACCATCTAAACCAACTCACACACAACCAAGCATCTACACCACCTTATCCACACCTCACCATCTAAACCAACTTACACACAACCAAGCATCTACACCACCTTATCCACACCTCACCATCTAAACCAACTCACACACAACCAAGCATCTACACCACCTTATCCACACCTCACCATCTAAACCAACTCACACACAACCAAACATCTACACCACCTTATACACACCTCACCATCTAAACCAACTCACACACACCCAAACATCTACACCACCTTATACACACCTCACCATCTAAACCAACTCACACACAACCAAGCATCTACACCACCTTATCCACACCTCACCATCTAAACCAACTTACACACAACCAAGCATCTACACCACCTTATCCACACCTCATCATCTAAACCAACTCACACACAACCAAGCATCTACACCACCTTATCCACACCTCATCATCTAAACCAACTCACACACAACCAAGCATCTACACCACCTTATCCACACCTCACCATCTAAACCAACTCACACACAACCAAACATCTACACCACCTTATACACACCTCACCATCTAAACCAACTCACACACACCCAAACATCTACACCACCTTATACACACCTCACCATCTAAACCAACTCACACACAACCAAGCATCTACACCACCTTATCCACACCTCACCATCTAAACCAACTTACACACAACCAAGCATCTACACCACCTTATCCACACCTCATCATCTAAACCAACTCACACACAACCAAATATCTAAACCACCTTATATACACCTCACCCTCTAAACCAACTCACACACAACCAAGCATCTACACCACCTTATCCACACCTCACCCTCTAAACCAACTCCCACACACCCAAATATCTAAACCACCTTATACACACCTCACCATCTAAACCAACTCACACACAACCAAATATCTAAACCACCTTATATACACCTCACCATCTAAACCAACTCACACACAACCAAGCATCTACACCACCTTATCCACACCTCACCCTCTAAACCAACTCACACACAACCAAGCATCTACACCACCTTATCCACACCTCATCATCTAAACCAACTCACACACAACCAAGCATCTACACCACCTTATCCACACCTCATCATCTAAACCAACTCACACAACCAAGCATCTACACCACCTTATCCACACCTCACCATCTAAACCAACTCACACACAACCAAGTATCTACACCACCTTATCCACACCACAACAACTAAACAAAAACACACACACCCAAACATCTACACCACCTTATCCACACCTCACCATCTAAACCAACTCACACACAACCAAGCATCTACACCACCTTATCCACACCTCACCATCTAAACCAACTCACACACAACCAAGTATCTACACCACCTTATCCACACCTCACCATCTAAACCAACTCACATACACCCAGATATCTAAACCACCTTATACACACCTCACCATCTAAACCAACACACACACACCCAAATATCTAAACCACCTTATACACACCTCATCGTCTATACCAACTCACACACACCCAAATATCTAAACCACTTTATACACACCTCACCGTCTATACCAACTCACACACACCCAAACATCTAAACCACCTTATACACACTTTACCTTCTCACCACCTAAAATATCACCCTCTGACACAGACCTCACCTTCCCACCCTCTAAGAAGCAACCATCCCACCCTTATGCATGGAGTGTGTACACACAAACAAACACACACACACAATTTCACACATTGCTCTGAAATACCGTATAATATTGAGATAAAAAAATGAAACTTTAATGAATGTATAGCAGCAAAGTGAGCAAAGTGAGCGAGAGAGCGAGACAGACAAACGGACTCCTTTGCCTGTGTTTCCCCAGGGCAGTGAGCACTAACAGCCTCTACATTTCCCTGCCATTTCACCCCTCTGGCCCTTCCCTGAGTTCACCTCAGACAACCTCACCAACCACCCCGCCCCCGCCCAAGCTACTTTCCCCAATCACCGTCATAAACAAGCCCCATAGAATCAGATCCTCTGCCATCACACCTGTGAGAGATAGAGAAATTAAGGGGACAGATAGAGAGAGTGAGAAAGTGAGTGAGAGAAAGAAAGAGTGAGAGAGTGACAGATAGAAAGAAGGAAAGAGAGACACTCACACAGCCTCCTTTCACTCAGATCCTTTCAGGTTCTCAGCAGGACAGCACACTAAATTTACCCACTTGCTCTGGGCTCGACACCTGTCCTCAGGTGAACTCTCCCTGAGCTCTGAGCTCCACAGCTCTGGCCTTGCAAGGCTCACTCAGCCAATCACAACAGCTCAGAACTGGTATGCTGATACGATTACTACAGCGTGGCTGAGCTATGAGCCCAATAACACATTCACTGCTATATAAACTCTCTATTTTATGACTTAATTGGACATCTCTCATCATAATGGACTCTTAAAACCATAAACTGTCTAAAAAAAAAACACTTGACAACTGACAAGATTGGGGACAGAGGTTGTGGGGCATGCTCATTCTCCTATACTGGTGCACCACCCCAGCTTAACTTAGTGTGCATCACAAACCACTCAGAGAAGAGTTTAATGAGTATCAGTAATAAATATGTGGGTGGGTTCATATTAAGCATGTGTATGTATGTGTGTGTGTGGGTACATATACATGTGTGTGTGTGTGTGTGTGTGTGTCTGTGTTTGTTTGTGTGTCTATGAGTTTGTGTGTGTGTGAGAGAGAGAGAGAGAGAGAGAGAGAGAGAGAGAGAGAGAGAGAGAGAGAGAGAGCACGTGTGCCAGTAAGAGAGCAGGGAAAGTTGCAGTTGTTTTATAGGGACAATAATGAGAGGCCTCACTGACCACATCAAGGCCACAGTAATGAAAGGGCTGTGTGCAGGGTGGCAGGCTGCCTGTGTGTGGCTTTATGGGATTACAGCATTGTGTCCAGGTCATGCTCACCCTTCCACTTATAACTTACACCACGGGCTCCCACCAATGCAGCGCTCCTAAGAAAGGCTTTTTAAACCGGCTTTTTAAAAAACACAGTTTTAACCGACAATTCGTTTTTTAAATGGCGGAATGATAAAAAGGGGTGGGGGTGGAACTTTCAGATGCTGAGGTAACCCCTGGTTACACGTCACTCCTTCCCTCTTTGCAGCCCTCAGTACCCCCCCCCCCCCCCCTTCCCACACAGATCTCACATCATTATGCGGCTTTGCTTTGACGGTGACCCCGCGGGAGAGGACGTATCTAATACCTGTCATGGGGACTTATCCTCACTGTCTGAGCCTGGGAGGAGGAGCCCTTTGAAAGACAGACAGATGGAGGACGGTCCACCCAACTCTCTGAGCAGCACATAGATATGAAAGCGTTCTGTAATACATAATGTTGGCCTATACAACTGCACCGCCACAGCATGTTGTAAAGCAGAAGTGCTTCACCACAGAACTAGTAAAACTAATTGGGGAAAATTATTCATAAGAATACAGCTGCTTTGAGCTGTTTCTGAGTTATTTTGGAGAATGAGAAAGTCCAGAAGATTGCTTTCCAGCGTGGACACTGCACATAACCCTGCGACGGGGGGAAGAGTGGTCAAGCAAACAGTTCCAATGAAATGTGTGTGTGAAAGAAACAACTGGTTACCAACCAAACCAAACATAAACATGGCCAGACACAGAGCAGGAAAATAAATCATGCTCTTTTTCACAAAGTCCTACAAAAAGAAGGAAAAAAAAGCTATCACAAAAGCGTCTCTGTGTGAGAGGTAGTTTCAGCTGGAGTTCTGGCTCTACCATAGCCACATGGGTGGAGAGAGAGAGAGCGAGAGAAAGAGAGAGGGAAAGAGGGAGAGAGAGATGCATAGTTGCATACACAGGTTTTACATGGGGAATGTTTCAGATGTGAGGTATCATTTGAAAAGGTAATATAAAGCACAGAAAAGACTTGTAAAAGGTAGAAAGATTCAAAAAAGTACTCTTGCCTGTGTTTTGGGTGAGTTAGCATGGGGAAAAAAACATTACAGGCAAGACTTGGATGTACACGTTTTTCTCTGTACACGTTTTTCTCTGTACACGTTTTTGTATTAATGCAGACAAATCACATAAGATACACAGATAAGAATAAAACTGCACTATATCAATGTTGGCCAAGAATAACCTGTGATCAATAAAAACTGCTTTAATATGCTAGTTAGGTAGGAAACACTCTTATAAATGATAAAAACTGAATTTATATATCAATGTTTTTTTATCATACATTAAGAATCATATTAAAACATGCAGTAAAATATCATTGTAAAAATTATAGTTTAGGTTTCTAAAGATTATAACCTAAATAATAGCCTAATAGTCCATTAAGAAACATATTATTATAATAGAAATACAAATGTATTAATGGTGAAGAACAGCACGATAAAACCTGCATTAAAAATATACATTTATGGGCACTGAAATTCAGAACCGAAACAAGTGTCACTACACATTTAATTTATTTATTTAGCCAATTACTTCTTATGAGTGCATCCCTCAATAACATATTTGCAAAATGAGGTCGAATAAATAAAAAAAACTACCCTTAAAAATACTGAATATTTTAGCTGCAATGATACGAGAAAGAAAACAAATATTTAAGCTATATTTCTGGATAAGTAAATCAGCTGTAAAAATTTTAAAAAGTAAATTAATTTAAGACAATCATTCCGAGTGCTTTCCTCCTTTCTTTTCATATTTTATGTGATTATTTGCGCCCATTATTTTCTTAATTTTTTGGACCTCATTTAGGACTTGTGTTCTACAAATATTTTTTTTTTTCTCGCGAGCACAAATCCTAAAGGTTTAAAAATAAAAAAACTCGAGTATGAATGGAAGGCGGAATTATCGTTTCTCTTGCAGTTCCTCGGTTGCAGCTTGAACGTCCTGCTCAAGACGCACGTGAACGCAGCCCGAAATCCCAGTGCACTCACGAAAAGCAAACAAACACAAACAATAAAAATAAACGGTGAAACAGAAAGCAAAGGTTGTAGGTTTTTTAAAAATGTATTTAACGACAGAATATTCAGTCCAAGAAAACGCAGATACAAATCTACCGCAAATGAGGCCCAGATGTATTTAATTCATTGTCATGTTGGTTTTACGATGTTGTGGCATGACGGGGAAAAAAACGTGCTTGGAAAGAGGAGAGAGCCCGGCTCTCCCTCCTCCCACATCCTTCGCTCTTTCACGCGCTCCTCATTGTGGACCATCTTCTCCTTCATTATTCCTCTTCAGCACCGCCAGCTCTCCAAATAAACACTGCCGCTTGGATTACAAACGACATCTTCTTACGCACTAAGGATGAATGCATACACGGAAATGGGACTGCTATTTTCCCTCTCAGCTCTCGGGAAAATTATTTTATTTTGTCCCTCCCCGTTGGTTTGGGGGTGATGAAGGAAGTAGGGATCGTATCATTTTCTATAATTATTAAGCTACACATACGAACTAATACAGTGCGCAAAGCCATGGTCAGGTGGCATGATTCAATTCCGACGCCGAAGCATTTAGCCACATGGGGCAAACGTAAACGAATTAACAATCAAGGAACGGAATTGTATTTTCAAGTAGACAGAAGCCAATGAAAGTGAAATGAAGGACTGTTCTCCTGTTCCTGTTTGCCAACCCGTAAGTGCGTACACATGGTTTAACCTTTAAATCCCCAGTCTTCTGCTGCGACAGATTGGTGAGGGTTGCCCCAGTCTGGAACCAGTGAAACAGACCACGACAGGGCCTGTTGTACCCACTGTAACAGCCTCATGTCAGGGCTGAACTGGGGGAGGGTGAGATGAGAGGCTGCTCTGAATCCCCTGATCCCTGGTGTGTGTGTGTGTGTGTGTGTGTGTGTACAGGCACCAGGTGTGGACCAGGGTTCAGGTGGTGAATGTGTAGGAGTGTTGGGATCATACAGAGGAGGCCTACATATGCTGCCTCTCTCTCTTTTTTTCTCTCTCTCTCTCTCTCTCGACAAGCATACTCATCCACACACACAGGCAGGAGTGTACACAAACATACACGCAACACAGACTTACACGAAGGGTCTGAGCCACAGGGGAGCCTCTTCTTTGTTAAAAAAACATTGATAACATGAATGCGGCTTGCGTATTCAGATAATAACCACGCTATCAAGAGGGATATTGCAGATGGAGACACTTGTCTCCTGAGTCTCAGGGGAGGGTCCTCCAGGGCTCCCACTCTCTAAAGACATGCAGCTCATCTCCTCCCATTACCAGGGCATCCGATACTGCCGCGAGAGCCTCGCTCACATGACACCGCTCACTCTGGGTGATCTAAACACCTCCCTGAGCCCCACATAACAATAAGCTCCTATCGGTCAATCCATAAATGATCTCTTTTTTTATTTCACACTGCGTTGTTGACAATGAGATTAACAGAGACATTTTTCATGGGGAATAAAAAAAAAAACTATTAACATGTAAGCTCGTAAGGAAAGCGCTGGAAAATTACTCTCTGCCTCCTTAAGAGGCCCTTTTTAGACTGCTTTTGAAACTACAATAATACCAAAAGGAATGCAAAGACACAGACTATATAATGCTTAAAAAAGAAAGAAGCCAGCCTGTTTGATAAGACAAATAGATTTGAAAATGACCAAGTGACCAAGGGAAAAGACTTGGTTATTATTTTAAGAACAAGTGAGTGACTCAGGTTGTAGAAATAGCAGTTCCTGATTTATTAGGACTGGATGACTCAGGTTTGGTAGCGGTTGACCCTGAGTAACCACTTTAAGAATGTCTAGGTGACTCAATTCAAAACTAGGAGGAGCTGAAGATCAGCTAAATTGTACTCTATGTTGTAGAGGCAGAAACTCTGGGTGTTTTCAAGACCAGGCTTGATATGGTGCTGGATACTATCGAGATTAAAGGGGAGCACTAGGTACCCTTTAGTTGGCGGAAGACGGCGAGCATTCTTGGGCTGAATGGCCTGTTCTCATCATTAAATCAAGTTATGTTATGTTATGTACTGTTTTATGTTGGTTTACGGAGAGGGGGTTTGGATACATGGAGCGTCTCTCTCATTTCTCACTCAGTGTAGCCTCCCCCCCCCCTCCGGACAGAGACAGACAGGCGTCCCCTCCATTGTGGAGTGGCCTGTTACACCATCACCATCCACACAGCGATCTCCCTAAGAAAGGACGCCTCTGATGTAGCATACAGGCTTCGCATTTACCTGGTGTTTAAAAGACGGTATTAATGAAATACAAGCTCTTTAATAATTATGCCCGACATAGTAGCCCAAGGTGCACACATACACGCTCTCTTAGATGGGAAGCCATGTTGGACATATATAGCTAGAAAGCTGCAAACATGTGCTTAGCAGTGCAAAGACTACCTGCTTTATGGTGAAGTGTGCTGCATGTAAAAGAACATAGCGAGGCACAATGCAGTCCCGTAGCCTGTAGTCACACCACAGTCCAGGCTGGGCTGCCACGGCAACAACAGAACATCACTGGCGTGCCAACTACGACTGCCCTGGAAGCACCTTGGATACCACGCAAGCAAGGTATGCTGGGAGACTCAGTTGCCATGGATGCAGCTGAACTCAGGCCCGAAAAATGAGGCAGAATGGGGGGGGGGGGGGGGGGTTAGGATGGGGCAGCACTAGCTGCCATGGCAACCCTTGTGGTTGTGTGGTCACTTGCATTCAAAAACCAGGTACAGGTATACATAGTGAAGGATATGGCATGCTTCACACTCTTTCCACTTGAGATAAAGGGTTGGTAATGGTTAATAATTAATATTCAGCAATTTGATAGCTAATGGTCATATTGTTCCACAATTCTTTCATTTATATACAACTGATTTATGCTGGTATTATGTGCAACAATAAATATATTACAAAGCCAAATATTACAGATACATAACTGCTATGGAACTACCAGACTACTGAACAATGTTTTCCAACTTTTGTGTGTTCATGGCTACATCCACACAAAGTCATTTTAATGGACGAATTGTGAATGTGAGTAAATGTAGAAGTAGATTAGCAGTGTTGGCTGGAGGGTGGCAGCTCAGGGGTTAATATGTGAGGTGTGTATAAACTGCCTGCTATGCCTTGCAGGGGTGGCCTTTATAGAGCTCTCTTTAAAACCAATATTTTAACGGCCCCATAAAGTATCACCTTTTTTCCATGATAAATATGACCGCCCACCGCCAGGAAGAAGTGTGTCCTGCTATGGTGCTCATTACTGAGAGAGCTCTGGGGCTTCCTGCCTCTCTCTGTCTTACCCCCCCCCCCCCCCACACACACACACACACACACACACACACAAGCACACACCGACTGTGTAACCCAATATTGCACACTGAGGCAGCAGCGTAGGTCCACACGTTAGAGCAAATGAGAACGCAGCGTTAAACTCGTTTCTAATTTCTTTGTAGGAAAATCATTCCCATTTGTTTCATCACATTAAACTTCAAAGGAAAAAATATTCAAAAACGATTCCTGAGAATGAAATGGTGAGTAAATTTACACCGCTGCTAAATATAGCACACTGTGAAATATAGTTTCTCAAAAACCAAGACAATGGTCAGTGCATACTCTTGATTAAACAATAATAAAGACAACAACAGCAATAATACAATAAAATAATAATAATAATAATAATAATAATAATAGTAATATCCCTTGAGTAATAATTTTAGGATTAAATAACTGTTCAACCCTGAAAACTACAAATGTAAAAAGTATATTCTAACCTTTTTACAAAGACAAGAAGGAGCTGTGCACTGTGTGTGATGGCTCTGTGGAGTGTTGAGTAAAGGGGACCGCGTTCTTCCTCACTGGTCTGACACGCTGAATATGTACACTGTGTACCTACTGTGAATGATTTATGTCCAGCTATCCCAAAGAGAATTATTGAAGAAAATTTAATTGGCTACTGCCCCCTCCAGTGCACACATACACACACACTCTCTCTCTTACACACAGACTATTCTATCATATTTCTTACATTGTGATGATCAAGGAAATATTATGTAATTAGATAATAATAATACACATATGCACACTATTAGGAATGTACATTCAGTGCAGTAATTGATGCTGTGCAAGAGTGCAATATGCACTGAAAATGAATACGCACTCTTTTACGGAAGCCTTCTCCCTCCCTCCCTCCCTCCCTCTTTCTCTCTCTCTCTTGCTGCTGGTACTGTCACTGGCTGCTCGGAGACGCTGCGTTTTTTTCCCACTTATTTATTTATTTCCAACTAATTAAAAAGTTTGCACCGACAAAACGCGCAAAAGGATGCATTAGCACCTAGTTTACACCCCGCCCCCCCCCCCCCCCCGGGCCGATGGCGCGCGCGGCTGGGCTCCAAGTAAGCGACAGAGAGCGATGTGTCGCCACCGCGCCGGGATTTGACAAACCCAGACACTCCGACTGTGACAGGTGCCCCTGATACTGTCGCTGTCCCATCCGCGCGCAACGTCTCAGCGCAAGTCCACAACAACACGCGCTACCCGCCCAACCGCCACCCACCCCCCGCTCCCCCAAACTCTCCTGTCTCTTCACACTCACTCATTCTGCTATCTCAATAAACAAAACACACACTCTTGAAACCACCGGTAGGTTTTCCCCCCCTCTTTCGTTCTTTCTTTTCTTTTAAAGGAAAAGACGCTCCTCGTCTCTCATGAATAGGGCCTTTTCATACTAAAATAGGCCTGTTTACTCCACCTAATTTACGGGGCCCATTTTCTCTGATCATTACTGAGCAATACTCCCCCCCCCCCCCCCCCCCCCCCAGACATTCCCTATCCCATTTCACTCGGCATTCTCTCACTGAGCCGAGTGTCCCAGATTTGTGTCCAAACTGATTTGAGGCTTACTTACTTACACAAACACATGCCAAAATTCATTCTTTTCTTTTCTGTCGTGGTTGTCAACTCACTCCAGTCCCCCACAAACCACCTCTCTCTTTGTAACAGTTGTACAGAACAGTGCCAGAAACACCAAAAACGTCAAAAAGAGAAAGGCCGAACCGGGCCTAACTGCCACGTATGAGTTTTTTCAAAGATGCTTACCGTTTGGTTTCTTGTCCTCCTAATGCATTCATGCGCTGATATATCCCGCACAAATTAATAACATTTCAGTTTATTTATTTTATTTATATATATATATATATATATATATATATATATATATATATATAACAATAAAGTCTGAACCTGCTTCCATTTGGATCTAGAGTCATATCCTCAAAGATTTAGATAATCTGGAGTTTAATTTAAAAATATTATACATATAAGTGTTTAAACTATTGAACAATTTACGATAAGGAAATAATTATGATCACATTAAATAAATAAATCGCAAAAAAAATATCTTCTGATCGATAGCACGGGATGGCATGAGGCAGGTTTTTTTCCCCTTGATTATTTTCGCATCCATACGTTAAAAAGACATGGCCGCAGCAGGGTGCTGAAAAGCTGGAGGGAAAGTATTCGCTTAAAGCGAGAATAATAAAAAAAAGAAGGGGAATAAAGAGTGAGAAAGAAAGGATCAGAAGGAAAAAGGTTGGCAGAGACAGCGTAGCGGTTTGAAAATCTGGCACCTTCCACAGAGAGCCACGGAGGCGGGTGCCAAAAACTGCCAACCGGCAACACCACTCATTCTTTCCCCCTTTCCCCTTTGTTATCATCACCATTTTTTAAACTAAACACAGTTCTTATTACTGTCATTCATTGTCCTTAGCACAATCGCATCAGCTGTAAACCAACAATTTACAGCAACGTTTACCTCATTATTTAATATCCCACAATGACAAAACAGAATCAAAATAAAATAAAAATACGACTCAAAAAAATAACGGCGGGCAGCGGGAGAGTGCGAGGTTTAGAAGGGAGCGGTGTTAGCGGCGGAGTGGCTCGGTGCAGCGCGGTTTAGCCGCGCTCTTTATGGGAAAAACAGGCTCGGCGAAAAGCGCCGGGATTCCCAGCCCTTGCTCCCGCAGAATCTGGCCCAGAATCCCGCTCCCCGTCCCCTGCTCGGCCGGGCCACCCCTCCTGTGAGGGTATATGGTTTTGGGGGACAGACGGATTTCATGCTTGGCGCCTGTACAAAAGCCTAAAAGCAGGCAGGCACTGAGAAGACACTGTATTAAGAAAGACAATACGCCGCTCTTCTGCTCGTCACCCTACTCCCGTCTCACTCTTCTGCTCGTCACCCTACTCCCGTCTCACTCTTCTGCTCGTCACCCTACT
This sequence comes from Ilyophis sp. 1 JC-2022, assembly GCA_022702515.1. Lineage (NCBI taxonomy): Eukaryota > Metazoa > Chordata > Actinopteri > Anguilliformes > Synaphobranchidae > Ilyophis > Ilyophis sp. 1 JC-2022. The sequence goes on along the minus strand of CM040405.1, from coordinate 51,925,277 downwards.
CCCGTCTCACTCTTCTGCTCGTCACCCTACTCCCGTCTCACTCTTCTGCTCTTCACCCTACTCCCGTCTCACTCTTCTGCTCTTCACCCTACTCCCGTCTCACTCTTCTGCTCTTCACCCTACTCCCGTCTCACTCTTCTGCTCTTCACTCTAATCCCGTCTCACTCTTCTGCTCTTCACCCTAATCCTGTCTCACTCTTCTGCTCTTCACCCTACTCCCGTCTCACTCTTCTGCTCTTCACCATACTCCCGTCTCACTCTTCTGCTCTTCACCCTACTCCAGTATCACTCTTCTGCTCTTCACCCTACTCCCGTCTCACTCTTCTGCTCGTCACCCTACTCCCGTATCACTCTTCTGCTCTTCACCCTACTCCCGTCTCACTCTTCTGCTCGTCACCCTACTCCCGTCTCACACGCCTGCTCTTCCACCAGCCCTCTATTTCCCTCTTTCTCACAACCATTTCACATAATATGTTTGGAATAAAAGGCTTTATGTATGTACGTATGTGTATGTTTATGTGTGTAAGTGTAGTTAAGGCTAAATATGGCATTCTTAACAACAAAGTGACAACTTGTGCCTTTTGTGAGCATGAATTTTAATTAATTTTAATTATATATATATATATATATTTGTGTGCTTATGTGTATGAATTTGTGTGTATATATACTTTTCTATATACTGTGTATACAGAATACACAGTATATAGACACAAACCATTTTTGCTATTTAAATTATATAACATAATGCTTAACTAAGAGACACTAAGCATATACTCAATGACTCAATGAGAATATTATCTGCCAATTATCCATTAAGACATATGGAATTATAAATTTACAAAACATACGCAGTGCTACGTTCAGATCTTGAAAGAAAATCCCTCTCTTCCTTTTCCATGTTTTGTTTTCAGTAACTGAGGCCAAACCGACTGCCCTTGATTATGAATGTGTTTGGAGATGTCCTGAAAATTATGGCCAGATTGCTGAAGTCTTACCCTTTTTTCCTACGATATCTGCGTTTCCCTATTTCTCTGTGTATAGTTAGCCGATGTCATGCGGAGGAACAGCAACGGAGGAACAGTTAAAATGGAGGGGTTGGGGGGGACAGCAAACCTTTGGCTTCTGTTCGAGTCTTTCATCAAGACTCCGGAACCCTGATTTCAATGGAATAATCTGTTTACCAGGCATTCCACACACTCTGCATCCTAGCACAAAGGCAAGGAGAGGGAAAAATGCTTTTTCAAATCTGACAAAGAATCCTCGCACCCTCCGCCAACCCAGAACCCCCCAACAAAGCCACGTCCGCGATGGAGGTGCGGGATAAACCCGCCAAGCTCGGCCCAAAGTGAGCACGGGCCCTTTAATTCCGCCTGTACTATATGTAACATTTAAATCAACATTACTTTCGAATGGAGCTGATTCTTTTTTTTTTTTTACACTCATTAAATAAATGTGGTTCCCACCACGCCATTCTGGAGTATTTCTCTGTCACTCCCCAAGGTCCGTGCCAGAGCCTTTTGCAAGCGGCGTTCTGTTCGCGCTCCAGAATTACGCAGTTTGTTCAACGGCCAAGAAAAGAGGTCTGCTTTTTTTTTTTTTTTTTTTTTACAATGGTGATGTCTCTCTCTCTCTCTTTCATTTTACACACTCGTGTAAACCACGCTCTCCCTTCATCCCGATGTCTCAGTGACACCCACTTACGATGGTGATGTCGCCCGCCCTGAGACCAGCCCAAAGCGGCGCATCCTTCCCTCACTCTCTCTCTCTGTCTTTTCCGCCACAGGCGACGCCCCTGCGAGCGGGGCCGTCGTCTCCGCGCTCCGAGACGAAGGCAGAGTTACTGCGTGCCGTTTCTGCTCCGGGCCAAGTCCGCTTCAAGTGGGAAAAGTTTTTTGCAGCCGTCACAGGCCAATTCCCACAAAGCGCTTTCGACCGGGCCCAACACAAGACGGCCAGCTTTTTTATGTCTTTCTATTTTTCTTTAATCAAATCCCAATAAAGAGCAGCCTTACTTCATTGACGGCGCATGCAAAGTCACTTGACCTCGTGATATCATTAGAGCCTGTGAACACTCAGGAAATGACTCATTACGGGTTATCTCTGCGGAAGAAAATATAAAAATAAACACAATGGAGCTTCAAGCACCTGGTGCTCGCTGTCGTCTGTGGTCACTCGCTTCGCTCAAAGCCAAACTTTTTTTTTTCATAAATCAACAAAATTGTTGGTTTTTATAAATATAGCACTATCCAGTAGCCTATCATATCTCCCTCAGTTTAAACCTGTGATGTCTGCTGCAGAGGACACACACACACACACACACACACAAAGTCCACTCCATGGAAAATATGGCCGATATTTTTATATCATTTTTAGACCTCTCAGTGAATGGCTTCAATGTTCTACTTAATTTTCTGATTGGAAAACATATTTTTATAATACAACATAATAATTAAAAAAAGAATAATAAATGGGTCCATTATTATGACTAATATTGGAATTACAGTAATTTATCTCTCAAATAAGAAACATATCCAACAAAATGTGAATTTCGCCATGTTTTTTTAAAACCTGCCTTTAAGCAGCTGTATCTACATTAAAAAAAAATAAACGTTACAAATAAATAAATAAATGATATCTATATACAAAATCAAATCAGTAATTTTTTTAAATGACAGCAATAAAAGAACAGACTGAGCTGCATTATTTAAACACGAGAGAGGCAGTCGTCTCTTCCTGGTATTAAAGCACCCAATAGCTGGTAACACTGATATTGTCCACTCTATCCGAAAGTGCTGTGCTGACAGCCGGCGGCCATTACAGGTCAAGCAATCGATAGCTTCCGAAAGACTGACACCGTCACTCAGGAGCTAATAATAAACCTGCAGTACTGCGGTAGCAACAGATATAAGCAAACCGACCCCCCACGCCCCACACACACATGTACACATATACATACACATACACACGTACACACACATACACATACACACATGTACACTCACATACACTCACATACACCCACGTACACTCATACACACACACACACATACACACACACACACGCACACGCACACATGTATACACACATGTACACTCATATACACTCACACACACACAAAGGCTTTCTGCTGGCTCTTCTCTCACTCTTACTCTCTCACACACACACACACACACACACACACACACACACTCTGCTGGCTCTCCTCTCTCTCTCTCTCACACACACACACACACACACACACACACACACACACACACACACTCTGCTGGTTCTCCTCTCGCATTTTAAAGCCGCCATTATTTGGGCCATTTGTTTGTTTGTTTGTGTGTTTGTTTGTTTGCCTTTATTACAGATGGAGAGGGGAGCAAGGTGGGTTATTGTTGCAGCAGAAAGGGGGGGATTGCTTTCCCGCTCCAGCGTCTTTACGCAACGTGAGCGTAAGCTCTTCAAGATGAGTTTCCCTGTGGCAGCTTCCTTCTACTCTCTAAACAAAACCACAAATCTTCCCCGCACTGAAGGGGTTGCCATTTTTGCCAACCAGAAAAATTAGCGCTCAGCTCCTTTGCTTTCCATCTTTATTTTTGCCATGTAAACAAAGAGAAGTCGGGGGAAGCTACCTCTTAACCAACGACAATGAGCTCGATGCCTGAGATAAAGACAAAATGGTCGCATTGAGAAGTCAAAACAGAGGGAGACGAGAGCAAATAAAACAAACACGCAGACGGTAAAAAAAAAAGTCACACTCGCAGTCTCATAGGCAGTGACGAATTACAAGAATACGATTTTAAAAAATAAAAAAAAGGAACGAGAGCAAAGGATTGGCACGGGGTGACACGGCGTAGCCAACTCCGAGCAGCTTCGACACTAGGAGCTGGCCTGAGCCAGGGCTATTTGGAGGCAGATAAAAGCGCCAGGACACACTGGATTAGTGAGATAAGATAAGAGCGCACTGCAGTCCAAATAATGTACAGGCCCCGTAGAGTACTGCGCTGTAATGCACATGACACTGCGTGGCACTATTCAGTAACGCACACCATACTCAGCGCTACACCCCACTGCACTGAAATGCAGGGCAGCACTGCTGTAAATGCGTACTCAACAGCGCTTGTTCCGTCAATGCACACTGGATCCACGACGCTCCGATGTGCAGCGCACTACGCCTTGCAGTAACGCACCTTATAACTCTGCTCTGAAAGAAAGGCGAACTGGGCAAGACTGCGCTCTAAATGTCAACGTAGCCAGGATGCGTAACCCTGCGCTCACACTGCGCCACACCACGGCGCTCCGGCACTGTGGCCGCCAAGCCGCTTTCACTGCGCCGTATCTCTACGTACTCTGCAGGGGGGCACTGCATCATCAGGTGTCGACAATGTCCTGGTCACAGCGTCACGTGACTGCCAGGACCAGCGCCCCACCCCTCAATAGTAACCCGACCCAGCCCAGGCCCCGTAATGCTGTTTATTACTGCCTTGATTATAACTCACTACGCCATGCGTAATGGCTGAAAATATATATACGTATAGATTCTATCAGCACTGAGCTGGCGTCAACCGATTTGCCTACGAGACAATTTAATTTAATTTACAAATGATTTAGTCTGGCCTGCTATATGATTTGAAAAGTTAAATGAAAAAGTTCATTTTAAGAAAGAAAATACTGCATTTGATATTAAATATTCATTGAAATGAAATAAAAATAGAAATTTTTATAAAATGTATATAATAACAATAAATCAGCACTTAATCTCTCACATCTCAACGATGGTAATGACGGCTCTATTACACTACACGGCTAAATAAGAAAATAAAATTTTATCTGCACATACTGTAAAACTGTTCACATACACAGATCTCAACAAGATATTGACATAACTGATTCTGTACATAAAGGTTACAACAAAAAATTCAATATATGTTTCATAAATAAAACATTGCAAAATTGTTCATTTCTTCTTCCTTTTTTAAGTTAACCTGAAATATCAGAGTAAACTAAATATATAATAGTTAATAGAAATAATGAAACTAGCTAACTTATTATTCAGCCTCTGCCCTCAGCCCAAAGGACTGCTGTAATGAACCTTAGTGGCATGCGCAACATTTGAAACATGCACACGTATGTGTACTGTACATTCTCCTACATGGCTGGAGTTGTCCCCTACGCCTGGTGAAAGCGTGTGTCTGTGGCGGCGGTCGCTGCAGTCCGTGTGAAAAGAGGCTGGCGCACAGGCAGACGGCGGAGCCAGACTGCAGGCCGAGACGCCCAAACTCACCGCTCGCCTTTCAAACACACTGGTATCAGGCCAGCTGTCACACAGCTTTCTAGCCTGCAGTGAGCAGCTCTCCCAACAAACACACACACACGCACACACGCCCGCACTCATATACACACACACATACACCACAAACACACAAATAGTCTGCACAATAATATTCACATACTGCTGCACACTCAATCTTGCATGGAAAACATTGTGGTCCCATAAAGCGAAACGTTTTCTGCAGATGTGTATGATTTTTAAAGATATTTCATATCAACGTGCCGCCTGTAAACCCTGCCCTTGACTTTCCTTGACTTTCTTTTTCTTTTTTACACAAGTGTTTGTGAGAGGAGAGAATACACCTGCATGTTATTTTATAATATTTTACCGGTTAGACAAGCACAGCTGAGCGCTCTGTTCGTAAGTGTGCGCGCGCATGACTGTGTTTTTGTGGTGCATGTATTCATATTTTTGAGTACTTGAGTACGTCTGCATGCGCGTGTGTTGGCCTGCGCGTGCGCGTTTGCGTTAGTGGGTGCGTGTGTTTACGTGTCGGTACGCTTCGTTCACTGACCTGGCGTGTGGACGAAGTAGGCCAGGTAGAGGTCCAGCTCCTTTACGGAGACGCCGATGTGGTGCGGCTGGACACAGAGGCCATGGTTCGAGCACTGGGGCGACTTGACCAGCCGCTCCCCATCGGTGCTCTCCAGAGGACTGCCTTTGAACAGGATGACCATCACCAAGTCCAGGCGCCACACCTTGTCGGCCTGCCGCAGGCAGTCGATGCGGCGGATCTTTCCCTTCTGGTCGGGGTTGGAGAGCACGCAGCACGGCGGCTTCTTCCCGGTGATGGTCAGCACAAAGTCCTCGCGGAACTCGGGCCGGATGTCCTTGCGCAGCTTGGCCAGGAGCCGCGAGGCCCACTTCTGCTTGATCTCGGGCTTCTCGCCCAGCAGCTCGTCCTTCACTGCCCGCTCTTCGTCCTTCGACATGCGCTTCTCGTGCTTCTTGAAGTACTTGCGCTTGCGGGCCTGCAGGTTGAACCAGGTGTAGGAGAAGGCACGGACGTGTGGGAGCAGGGCCTCGATGAAAGGGTGAAATTCATCCTGGAGCGGAGAGAGAGGGAGAGAGGGAGGGAAGAAGGGAGAGAAGAGGAATGAGGGAGAGGAAACACAGTTCATTTGACAGTGCGTGGAGAAATATTACGTGTTGTCAAAATGTAAATAAGACTTAAACCAAGACACAGCAAGAAAAATATTAATATATTAAAATATGAGAACATATACTGCTCATTAAACATGCAAATGCAAATGTTAAAGAAAGGGATGCAGTTGTATAAACAAATGCACATAGAAGTACTATAAAACTATAATAAAATTAATATTTCACGTTAAAAATAGCAAATAGAAAATACGCAAGAAATTTTACAAAAATGAGGTCTGAAAATAAACTACAATTATTTTGCTGCTATAATTGTTCTCATCAAAAATGCAGAATATATGATACTTTTCTGTCAACCACAAAAAAAAGTAACGATATTTAAAATTTCAAATATCACATATCGGATATGTTGTATTTAAAAATAAATCATAAAATAAAATCAATCAGTAATTAAACAAAAAAAAAACAACAGAAAAAGTAGAATACTGCATTTGACTACGTAAATAAGACTAAAGACTCCCTCTGCAATCTCACAATACCTGGCTATTCAGTAATATATGGCAGAGCCTAGACCTTTACGAGACTGTTATTCTTGAAGCTGCCACATACCCTCACAAGCTCTACCGCTGCAAAACCCAGGTCAATGTGCCCTGCCAAAAGTCCTGCTTCAACCATCTTAACCATCTGTACATTCATTCTTCTCTCATCGCAACTTGTATCTCACATTTAACCCCCCTCCTCCCCTCCCCCCTCGCACCCGCCCCCCCCCCTCCCGCGCCCCCCCCCCCCTCCAAAATATTCCAATATTAACAAAGGCAACAACACCAAAACAACACCACAAAAGTACTGCAAATGGAGGAGATACAGACAGCCTGGTAGTTACCATTTTGCATTCTCATCATAAATTCAGCACGTCGATCGTAAACAAAAAAAGTCTGCCGCACCAGATCTTTGCTGTTTCAGCCACTTAAGAACAAAATCTGCAACTACTGCTGATGGTTCAACTGGGAACGAAAAATTCTGAGTTACAGGAGACAAAAGAGATGGTATAGTGGCAAAATGGTAGAAAAAGCTCTAACTGTCCAGCAGAGGCAGAAAAAAAGAGGGGGAAAAAACGAGAGAGACGAAAGAGTGCACAGCACGGGAGCACTGGCGACAGCACGAGCGGGAAAAGACTAATTTAAAAAAAGAGAGAGAAAGAAAAAAATAAGTCGTGTTGTGCCCGTATCAAAAAAAATGTTTTTTTATAAAATCACTTAAAATAGATACACTTGTTTTTCGCTTTCATAGATATATATTTATATATATATTTTTTAAAAAAAAGGTAAATAAAGAGAAAAAACGGTTGGCAAAGCGCTGCGTGGTAGCTGCTCAGATCTGTGGGCCTTGCGCGAGACTCACAGGGAGAGCGGAGAACGGGGGGGTGCGGAGCACCGAATGGGGAAAAAAAAAAAGACAGAACCGAATCAGTGTTGGACGAGCGTGTACGACCGCTGGCAAACCCGAGCGGAGCTTCTTTTTTCCCCTTTCTCTCCAACTCTATCTCTCTCTTCCTCTCCACGTTCTTTCCCTAACCATTGCCTGAGCCTTTGCCAACACGAGCAGGGCCCACCTATTTGGCAATGAGACGCCTACGACTCAGCCAATACGCTCGCTTCAAGAGCTGAGAGGGCGGGAATAGAGAGAGGGGGGGGGCTGTTGGTGGGGAGAGCAAGAGCGAGAGAGAGAGAGAGGCAGAGCAATAGTGAGAAAGAGTGAGAGAGAGATAGCGTGCAGTTCATACAGAAGGCACAGAATTTGCCAAATTGACAAGTTCCTATCTAACGCGCAGGCAAAGTCCAGAGGATATTAATTTTATATGCACCAATCCTGGCTCTCCCCCCCCTCTCTCCCCACATCACCACCAGGGCCACCACCACCTCATCTCTCCACCCCTCCCCCCTCATCCCACACCCCCTCCTCGCATTACACCACCTTGGCACAGGATGGCATGAGAAAACACAGCCCCAAAATCCCACTAGACCCTCAAACCAGCAGCTGCTCCCGGATTTACCACACAAACAAAGAGGGGTAAAGAAATATCTCCCCAAAATACGCCCAATAAAGTGCACTATTTCACATTTCTCACACGTATATGTACGCTGTCATTTCATTCATAGACATTCGAGGGAAATAAATGAACTAAAGTTCATAAGAAGAGGAAAAAAATCGAATCACAGGGCGAGAAAATGGCAGAAACAAGATGGTAAAAGATATGCCTTCCATTCCCAATGAGCCCGCACAAACACAAAATGCAATACATTTCAGCGTATACCTGTACAACTCCATTTTAATCTCAAAACCAGACTGGAAATATTAGTCTACCTTAATATTTATTTCATTACATTTATTCTCTTCTACAATACAAATCCTTTCATGGTTTATTTGCACCGTTTGGTTTTTTACATTTATAGATGTTTTTTGCTTTGTGTTTCAGAATGTTTTGTTCTTTTTTCAGAGTAAATCTGTCCTCTTTTGGCTTTGAAATGTGTTTTTGACGGCATCAGGAATCCCTTGTTTCACACCTGCAATTTTGTCCATCGCTCAATCCCATCGCCAGACACATAAAGAGCGGGTCTCTGTAAATGTGCTTATAAAGACAAGGGGGAATACTCAACTGTCCTAGCGCAATCACGAGATCAAACTGCAGTACGTCCAACCGGCCCTCTATCCCGATATTATACAAGCACACTCGCAGAAATGATTCCTTTCCTTACCTGTCACCGTACCTGCAGACTCATTGCCATTCTTCTACATTACGGCTTGTTACGGCATGTGTTACTGATAACCTTTTCCAGGTTGATAGCGCGATGGCACAGCGCTTTCAGCCGCTCCAAACTGAAAATCATTTGCTTTAGTTTTGTCTGAATAAAGTCCTGCAGTAGCACGGAGCTGTTTTCGACCCCACAGTCAGCGGCTGGGCTTCACTGCCCCAGATGCATAAGGCTTAGCCCTTCAAGGAATGTATGAAGTTAAAACATTTCAAACGCAGAGTAATAGTCAAGCAATGTAAATTATTTGAAATGCACATCACAGCGAGTACAGGACTAAGAGAGTAGTTCTATTTGGGTTCGTATTTCTCGGTTTATATTTTTTAAGCACAAACACATGCTGGAACTAAGCTCTGTTGTCTAGATATAGATTTTTTTCGTTTCTGTAATGACTGCACCCACCCAAAATTAAAAATGAACAACCAAAAGACAATAAATGTAATAATTTTCCAATAAAGGACTGTCATATATAGCCGTTGGCTTATCATTGACCATTTGATCCTGATGTTTATTCCTCGCTGTGTGACAGCTACCCTGTGAACATTGTACAAAGGGAAAAGATGACTGCTCCACCAAAGCGACATCAAACCAAACACAGACCCCCCCCCCCATTAAACCCCTTCCTCTGTCACCACAGACAGACTCCAGTCTGGACTAACACACACACACACACACACACACACACACACACACACGAGTCGTGGAGGATAGAATGAGAAAAGAAAGAATAAGAAATCCTCCACGTGAAGGGGACGGAGAGGAGGGAGGCGCGTGGAGGCCGCAGGGAAGAGGACAGAGGGCCTCGGTTAAAGGAGCAGAGGACGTCCCGCGAGAATCTCTCGGTGGGGGACAGTATGGCCGCCGCTCGGTGACACTTGGCGATGGCTGCGGCCGTCGCTGGTGCTGCGGCTGAGATTCGATCCACTTCGAGCACCGACGTGAGCTCAACCGCGACGGGACAGGGGAGCCACACCTAACCCCAAAGTCACATCTCCCAGCAACGCACCGTGGAGCAAAACCAGTACACCTGCGCAGAAGGGCCTGTGCTATGCGAGTGCTTAACGTCCCCAGTTTCAGTAAGCACACAGAGACAATGCAAACTTTACATACGATCTGCATGTGGCTCTCAGTCCATGCAAATGAATGCAAAAACATAACTCAAGGCTCAAATCAAATAAGGATAGTTTACCCACTCAATCCATCCAATAACATATTTGAATGCAACGATTGCAATTATGCGCCACCGCTCCAGCAAAGCTATCTGAAAAAGTCACCTCAGACAATAATTTCTTGTTATTTGTAATAACTTCCTCGGATAATATAGCTAATGTGCATTATTCCACTTGAGCTGGACCTATTCAGCATGCTGATTAAACTAAAATAAATGAAATGGTAAAATAAATAAATGGTCCTGAAGAAAGTGCAGTTTTCCAGATGTTTCCATTTAATTATTGCAACAAAGCACTTTTTTATTATTTTGGCACAGCTCTGGGTCTCCTTGACACCCTCACATTTAGGCATAATTGCATCAATTACAAGACACAGTATATAAAGTACAAACTTTAAAATTTACTTTAAAATGCCTTCATAATTCTTGAGAAGGGAGAGATTTAGTTTCCGTTTTAATGAGTGGGACACGAGGCCGGTTGCTGCGTTACTCTTTTGGCTGCGGTGATCTGGTGGGCGCTGCCGTGTTGTGGCGGAGGTGTCTCCCAGTTTTCATATATATTAAAGCGCAAGTCATCTTCACATGGCACTCCGAGTCTTAATCGTGACCTTTGTTCGGGCGGGAGGAAACTCCTCTTTCCTTTCGTTTTAACAACAAGAGGAGAAATGGCGAAAGCGGGAGCTAAGGAGAAAAAACTCCTCTCGAAGCTAATTTACCCTGCCGCCTGCTACTTGCGACTGTTTATGAAACAACTGCCAAAGAGGGAAAAAATAAACATATTGGACGGGCAGCCGTCTTAAGTTCAGTCCTTATGTCCATGTACCAAATACTTAGATTTTCACATATTATTAAAACAAATGTAAATATCTTCCCCTAGTTCCCGTTAAAAAGACATTCTCGAGCAGAGAGCTTTAAGAATGGGTACCGATTCGTTTGGTACCGATATATTTTCTACACATAGAAATCCCATTATGATCTCTGTAATAATCTTGTAATGGCTTATATGAGCTATGAATATACTGCTATAGTCGAGGACCTCAATAAATTCAAGTAGGCCTATGGAACACATTTTCATATCCTTTCAACTGCTAAAAAGCTGTTCAAGGGGTAAGAACGAGCAGGCCTTTTGACTTTTTTATATCGGATTTGTGCAGGTAGTAAAGCCTTGGACTTTGCACAAAACAAACACAATTGCTCAAATAAAAAAGGTCACACAATCGGTATGATCTAATTTCAAATGAGAGCGCATTGATATCTGTTTATGAATGTTTGGATAACTTCGCCTACATACAAAAAAAATGCGACGAGGAAATAAAAACTCAGCAAAATACCTCCGAGCAAGGGTGAGATTTATAATGGCTACAAAACGAAAAAAAAAACAAACAAACAAAAAGCATGTGCAAGTGGAAAATAAGCTGTTTTAAGACGCAATACATTATGAGTTCCCCCAAAGTACAGCCTTACTCTATCTTCTCTACTAGAGTAGTTTAGTGCAGTGAAAATGGCCAGTTCCTCTCACACTGTATAGCATCAAAAAACTACAGCTCATGTAGTCTGGAAAAGTAACGGAAAAAATCCCCACCGCACAGTGAAACTAAGGCCCAAACTGCGCAAATCTCGGCAGGTATACAATTACCTCCGTATATCAGCCGTGTGAAGCGGATTTTAACGCTTCAAGTCCAAAGTGAACGCAGCACGCATTGGCCCAAAACAATTGTGCACAACAGAGTGCTTTTAAAGCTTTTCACAGTTCACTGTGCTTAACAAAAAGGAAATTATTAATAATTCAATGTCACTATAATAGGAAAACATTTAACAATCTGAAATATCACAGAACATGAAATATCCTTCTGCGATTTCAGCCAAAATGCAAATTGCATGCATCAAATGCAATGCCTATCCTGATTTTACTTTTGTCAATATTACTACGTGGAATTATCCAAATTGTAAAATACTTTCACGACAAGAAGAAAATTGATTCAAAGTAAAAAACCTATATATAGAAAAAGATACAATACATACGTTTTAGGAGAAAAAACAAATGCACCTGCCTATTATATTTTTCTACACTATCAATTTGAAACTTTAAATAAAGAATTAGGCCTTATGGAAACGTAAGCATACAAAGTCACAGACGTTATGACGTAGATTGAAAAGGAGACAAACATGGCATACAGTTCTAGGCTGAAGAGAGCTGCAATAAAGTTTGGAACTGCCTTGGAATCATGTCCTGCACGAGGCCCATTTGTGCTACTTCATCACCATTCGTCAAAGTCAGTTCTAAATTAATAACAGCAGCACAAAATCCAACCGAATGTGGCACAAAAACGGCCGCACAAAACGAAAGCATTACACTATTACAACAATGACCAAAAATCTATTCTATTTTAACAGTAAAAAATACACATGTGGTGCCAGATCTTGTGATGGGCTCAGCATTAGCCCAAGAACAGTTAGAACGTCTACTGTTATATTTTTAAGACTTCTGACTGTGGCGGCAAATTAATAGACAAGTATACATTTCAAAGTGAGACACAGACATATCATACTATAACAGCTAAGCTGCCATAATCTCTTCCTCAACATCTAAGGCAAGTTTAACCGTGACCTCTCCTTGGTTGGATACCTTGAACACACACCTGGATTTAGGCATCTCAGACTACAGCCTCACCTGTGCATACCCGATAAACTGTATTATAAAACTGTTTCATTAACAATTTTGCCAGTAAATGACACTACCTGATGCAAATCTATTTCATCTTAATATTTTACTGTAAATCCATTTCATGTTTTATATTCTTCATATATAAAAACAAAACAATTGTAATGTAATTACAGAATAAAAAGTAAGATAATGCATTTTACTTTCAAAACAGTGTGAAATGAGTGACATATTAACTTGGTATATATTTTTAAGTAATTAGTCTACATATTGAACACCAAATAATTACTTACCCCAGACCTATATTAATTATTTTAAGAATTAAGATGAGACTCAGTAAAAAAATAATTATCTGAAATAAAAATTTATAATAACCACGAATCATCGTGGATTCATAAACTGAGTTTACTGATATCAAAAAACAGAAAATTATAAATGTGTCAATTATGAATGCTTGGATTTGTGGGAATACAATTGGGAATTATTTCTCACAGTAAATACAATAAAATGATCATTTGAAACAAATTTACTTCAAATATTGGCTACATGCAATATTGAAACGTTTAGTATCCCCTTACGTAATATTATCTCATTGAAAGTGCAATTCAATTAATCTTTTGTATTTCACTTTATTACTGAAAAAACATAGAATGCTTGGGTTCTAAAACATTGACCATGCACAAAATAAACTGTACCTGAGTAAACTAATGATGTTTGTTTTCTATTTGGAAATAAAGTTTGTTGCTCCAGGCTAAAGTTTATTCATGCTAAATTTCATGGTTTAACTTTCTGAAACTTTCGCAAACTCATCTCGTCTATAAACGGCGAAGGGCAAAGTACCGTGAGGACATCGTCTAATTTCGCAAGAAGTAGCATGCCTTTCTAAAATGTAGACAGTTTAAGGGGATGGTGCCATTGGCAATATTTATAATGAGTGTGCCAGTATTTTACCCTATGGGTCTTACAGATGTCATGGTTAAACGTAAGCTAAAGCACCAACATTATGAACTTGCCACTTCGTTATAAGGCCTAGAAGAAAGGAGAGAAAAGGAGAGAGAGAAAGAGAGAGAGAGAGACAGAAAATAGGAAATAGGCTAAAAATTTCATTTAAAATTCGTTTTAAAACATTTGTTTTATATTTTATGAATGAAACAAAAATATAAGTATTTACAGTAGTATTTATAAATATAATAATTATAGCAATACGTAGCCTACGTGCACGTCTCCATACAGTTATCGTATAGATTATCTGGCGATTTTAATATTTGTTGAAATATTCGAGATATTGTCCAGCATCAGGTAATACTCATTAATACTTGCAATACTGCTCAAGTAAAGTTTTTATTCATAGGTTATTTACAATTATAATGATTGCAAAATAATTAGATGGCCTACTGTAAAACAAGATGTGCTCATTAAAATGTACATTACTTTAAAAATAAATAAATAAATAAAACGAGTCAGACATTGATAATTAATTCAACCATGAAGTTTTACCCTTAACCAAATATTAGCCTAGCTGTAATTGCTGTAAATATACTGTAATAAACAGTATTATCAACAAAACCTTTAGATTGTATTAGTCATAAATCAAAGCTCAAACACGTGTTGCAGGAGATTAACTCTTAAAAGCGTTTAACCTAAAATTCTGATCCAAAACCTAAAGTCACTATTACATTCTCAAAATTCGGATTAGGCTACTTGCCTGTCATACAATTTCATTTGAAAGAATTGTAGTATTCAAATTAAGTCAGATAGTCTTGGTAGGGAAAATAACACAAACATTTAAATCCACAAATAATATATTACATGATTTTATTTTATATGCATATATCATTTTACATGATGTATGCATATTGCCTGACATGACTTACAAATGCGTAATTAAAGAAAGAAAGAAGGGCTTGGCCTGTTCATGTTCTATTTGCGTTCTTAAGGTCGTCTTATGCGTCCTGTTTTTTGACGTGAAGTTAATTGTAAGCATGCTGTGTTTGTTACAAAATAAAAAATAAATACATCAACAGTTTACACGTTGACAGTAATAATATGAAGGACAACTTCCATCTCTGTTAATGCCATCTTTTGGCCGAGCTTGTTGCCTGTTAATGTTGAAGCATACGGTTTTTTTTTTCTTCGTTTTTTTTTTTTGCAGTAAGCACGAAGTTCAAAATCACGCTGTTTTCAGATAGACTTTGTAGTATTCCTTGTGCGGGTTATTTGTATAATCAAACCTTCATATCATTGTGTCCTTTCATTCAAATGCAGAGAAGACAAACCCATGATAAAGTATCCGTGTGGTCCAATGTATTATTAAAGACAGACCAGAGTGATTTTAAAGTTAAATATTTGCAAAAGCCTACCTACTTGGCAATTATTATTCAGAAATTCGTTTGAATTCTTAAACTGATAGATAAAAAGTAATGTGTTTATTTTCTGCATTTAAATCAAAGAGAGGTGAGACAAAACATTTTTTCAAACGTTTAAACCTGTTTTGAGGTTTGCATGACGATCCTTATACCCGACATGACTTGGCAACTCCTTCCCGTTTCATAATTGAAAAAAAACCAAAACTTATAGAATAGATATGTGTAGTGTACATACTTCAGTAAAAAAAAAAAATGGATTATTGTTATTATTATTAAAAGAAGTGCACGATAACAGGAGGTTCTCGGTGTTGTAAGGGCCTTACACGATACGTTTTCACAGACTATACAGTATAGGCTAATCACAACTACGATTACCTTAACTCCGATTACCGTAACTAAAAGGCTCGGGAAAAGTAGAACAGTAAAATGTCTCATTTTCTAAAAAATGCAACAATTGAGTGTATATATATATAAACACAAATCGAGTGTAATATCTTATAACCTAATGTCGTAACTTTAGGTCTGATCACTGAAAAGTGGAGAGACGCAAATGACCACTATTCGAACATTGTAAATGTGTGAAACTGGTGTGCGTTTAAACAGGGGGTGTCATCTGGAATTCTACATCTGTGCAGCAGGTTTGCAACTGTGAATCTGGGCCCGATCCAATCCAACCACGGTGTGCTTTGTCCTCAACTTTGATAAACACATTTAAGAAATTATAACCACATTTTTGCGTGTGTCTTACACAGTATTGTGAGCTAATTTGTCACTGAAGGGAAAATAATGAAAACCAAAGCGCTTGCTTAAATTAGTTTGCAAATGTCAAGGACATTGCAATTAGATTCAAAAGAAGATCTGAGTGGAACCTTTAAAAAGAAAGAAAAAAACACATCACCTTAATTTAACACACAGCCTGCACACTGGACTGAACACTGTCACCTGTGTCACAGGCACTGGTAACCAGACACAAAGACACTTATTAAGTGTTAAGGATTTAATTTCTGAGCAGAGCATTGATTGGTTGAAGATCGATGCTTTGGCCACAGTGTTTCCAGAGAGTGAGCACTTTGAAAGCAGTTTAATTTTACAAATACTTCCAGAAAGATGGAAATGGAGGATTGAACGTTACAAGCCTCCACTAATACAGGGAATCAAAATGGTGATGTCATTGTCATTAGAACTGGTTGTGACCACAGCGATAATCTCTTAACCACTAAACCAAGAAGAAAATAACAACTTTCCAGGGTTTTTTCCCTGGGTTTAGATATGGTTTATGTAGCAAGGAGTGCCAGGAAGAAGCTGGGATTTGTGGGAAATGTGGGTTTTAGGACGTTGTTTTGATTAAATTACATGCTTATTTACATCACATACAATGCTTTATTTCCTAGAATCATTCATGTTTGTAAAACCGGGATGTTTCAATGTGGTTAAAGTGAGGCCTATAAGTGATCAAATTACAGAGCCAGGTGATTTTAAGGTGGTGATTATTTTCTGTCGGAGTGCAGAAGGACAAACGCACGAGGGTACAGTCTCCTTGTACGCTGTGAAAGAAGTACAAACTCTCGTGTGGTGACAGGCAGGTAGCTATAAAATGCGCTCCTCTTTCTTGGGAGGAAGAAAGAGGCACTTCTCAGCGGAGGTGAGTGTGGACTGTGCATTCGGGACATTTGGGTAACAGACATGAGTAATGCCTTTCCATTGGTCCTTGAAAATATTTTATACAGAACACATTAATGTGAAACACCTGCCAACATGTGGGTTTTACAGGGGGGTGTGGTCACCCAAGCTGGAGCTTTAATGGGGAGCACTAACTCCCTCCCTGCCAGGCGCCTCGAGCATAATAACCCCACCCCCAAAAAAAGCCTAAGCCCCGGGTGTGAGCTCATGGTAACCTGATGACCCTTCAACGGTTAATACACACAGGCCTCTCGGCACATGCTCTGTACCTGCATGTACGATCACTCCAACATCACCAGTGCACACTCCAACATCACCAGTACACACTCCAACATCACCACTGCACACACCAACATCACCACTGCACACTCCAACATCACCACTGCACACACCAACATCACCACTGCACACACCAACATCACCACTGCACACTCCAACATCACCAGTGCACACTGCACACACCAACATCACCACTGCACACTCCAACATCACCACTGCACACTGCACACACCAACATCACCACTGCACACTCCAACATCACCACTGCACACTCCAACATCACCAGTGCACACTGCACACACCAACATCACCACTGTACACTCCAACATCACCAGTGCACACTGCACACACCAACATCACCAGTGCACACTCCAACATCACCAGTGCACACTCCAACATCACCAGTGCACACTCCAACTTCACCAACATCACCAGTGCACACTCCAACATCACCAGTGCACACTCCAACATCACCAGTGCACACTGCACACACCACCAGTGCACACTGCACACACCAACATCACCACTGCACACACCAACATCACCACTGCACACTTCGACATCACCACTGCACACTCCGACATCACCACTGCACACTCCAACTTCACCACTACACACTCCAACATCACCACTGCACACTCCAACATCACCAGTGCACACTCCAACTTCACCAGTCTCATTCTCAATGCTCTCTGCATTGCAGCCTCATTTCAGAGGTCCGGTGGATACATGGGCGATATATGGGTTCATAAGCATTTTATTTAGAAATTATAAACCATTTATAGATTTAAAAAAACCTAAAAAAGGATTTAAAATGTTAAAGTTAATACCCCTCACACACTGTGATCATAAATCACTGACAAGATTGGCAGATATAGCTCATTAGGTTGTTGAGAACATAATGTTTTCCCCCACAAACTCAAAATGACTTCCCTTTAGAAATTTCTGATTTCTGGTATGTACTCCTTTATAATAATATTATGTGATGATGATAATTATTATTATTTATACGAACTGTAATAATAATAATAATAATAATAATAGATTATTATTATTACATAATGGTAATCAATGGTTTTAGGTATAGCAATATCACAACGAGTAGCATAAAATAGAGCATTGTTTCTATCTAATTTCTAAAACTGCTCGTGGTCCATTGGCCAGGAGACAGGACTTCACTGCTGAGCCTTCTTCTTCTTCTGGGAAAATGTGCTAGTGTGATACCAGTGGCACCTTACCCTGCCAACTTTGGAAATAGCTGTCCCACCTCCTCAAAATGTGAGGGCTAAACACCTATGTAAATTAATTTCAATTGCAACGCTACATCATGAGTCCAGTGGTTGGTGAGACTAAAGGACTGGTCTGTTAGAAGAATAATAGCAATAATAAAAAACCTTGCTTAAATTCATTAATTC
The DNA here is from genome assembly GCA_022702515.1 of Ilyophis sp. 1 JC-2022. Taxonomy (NCBI): domain Eukaryota; kingdom Metazoa; phylum Chordata; class Actinopteri; order Anguilliformes; family Synaphobranchidae; genus Ilyophis; species Ilyophis sp. 1 JC-2022. The sequence continues at coordinate 51,906,478 of CM040405.1, read as the reverse complement.
AGGGGCAATGTGGATTGTGCTTGTAGTGAGTCTGGGCCCTTCTTATTAGAATGTCTATAGGTTTGAAATGCTGTGCAGTCATGCTGGCGTCTTCTTGAGCGCATGCCCACACAAACCGCGCTGCCAAGACCTCGGCCTGCCTGCGGAGAGTGCTCCGCCCGGCCTGGGTGGAGCAGCGCTTGTGAGGGGGGGGGGGAGCGGCGTCTGACTCGGGCCAGGCACACATGACCACGCTGGCCCATGAGCCAGCACCCCGCCGCATCGACGGTCCCGCGCAAACCTCTCATTCAGAACCGCACCCGGAGAGGCACAGCTGAACAAACACACAACCTGCACCCAGCACAGGAAACGCTGTCACACACACACACTGACGCACTGCACACTGCACGGAAAACGCTGTCACACACACACACTGACGCACTGCACACTGCACGGAAAACGCTGTCACACACACACACACACACTGACGCACTGCACAGGAAACGCTGTCACACACACACACAGACGCACTGCACACTGCAGGAAAAACGCTGTCACACACACACACACACTGACGCACTGCACAGGAAACGCTGTCACACACACACACACACACAGACGCACTGCACACTGCAGGAAAAACGCTGTCACACACACACACACACACACTGACGCACTGCACAATGCACTGGAAACGCTGTCACACACACACACACACACACACACTGACGCACTGCACGGAAAACGCTGTCACACACACACACACACACACACACACACACTGACGCACTGCACAGGAAACGCTGTCACACACACACACACAGACGCACTGCACACTGCAGGAAAAACGCTGTCACACACACACACACACACACTGACGCACTGCACACTGCACGATAAACGCTGTCACACACACAATGACGCTGTTTTTGTACACATCACATCCCAGGTATGAACCATGTTATACATGATGCTGTTTATGAGTTGGCCTATCTTGCAATTGATTGTTTGGCATTTCAAGCAGCAGCTCAACAGCAGAGCCTGTCCCTCCATGTTTTCATACACACAATCTAAGGAAAAGAGTGTACAAAATCAAATGTCCCCCAAAAAATATCAAAATAACAGCCAAGACATATACAGAGAGCAACATTGAACGTGCAGTGATATTACAAAGCGCATTGATGTGCCTTGCTACCTTTGTTCTAATGTAGACCACAGAACTCACAGCAAATGGCCTGCTTGCATACTTTGAGCACAAATGCACATTGACCTATGGTTTGCTGCCAAAGGAAATATGTTTGGATATAATTTTTAATATATACAATTGTATAATGCAGTTTCTGTCCTTGTGCACTTGTCTCTTCACATGGCACATCTAAATGAAGGCAATGTAATCGTGTCTTCATAAATACACTGAAAAATACATTTCCAGTTTACCGCATTAGTTGAATCCTGTGAATGCCATACTCTCTACATCCTTGCAGTTATATTAAGGCAATCAGGATATAGAAGTGAGTCTTTTGTATCCCCACTACATGTCCAAAAACAAAGGGTGATCGAGCCTTCTCTGTCCGGGCCCCAGACTGGGGACTTTTTACTGGAAAGTATCAGGGTCTCGCATTCAGTCTTTCATTTTAAGTCCCTTTTTAAATACATCTTTTTTAAACTTGCTTATTAATCTCTGTAATTACTTAATTATTTTTATTTTATCCATGTTACTTTTATCGTGCGCCCAGTTTTTAGTTCAATTTCTCGCTACACGATCTGCTTTATTTTATCTTTCTTTATTTTTATTACATTGTCTGTCTTAGAAAGGTTCTTTGCACACCTTAATGAGAAGTGTTGCATAAATAAATTATTATTATCATTATTATTATTATTATTATTAATAATAATAATCATTTAAAAAAATAATAATAATAACAGTACCACTTTTCAGAAGCAAGAAAAGCAGGGATGTCTGTAGACATCACCACCTCGGCTATGGTGCAAGTCAGCCTGGATTTTCTCTTATTGTGATTACAATTGGCTGCAATGGTGAAAAAGCAAAGACGATAAAACCCTAGCTGAATCCCTATAACTATTGTTTGCCTAGTCGTTATTCTGAGATGAAAAAATAAATAAAAAAAGTAATAAAAAAAACCCACATTTATTTGTGTCTTATTGCAGGCAAGTGAAGCAGAAATATATTTGATGTGTAATTCTGAATTGTTTGCAATTATCTCAGTTTACAGATCAACACGTTACTATGTGCGAATGTCTGGAAGCAATTTGTGATAGCTGCGTCACGCTCCATGTATAATGCACCAGAATAGGGCTGTGGAAGTATCAGGACCGACACACGCCCCACAGAAGGGCCTCCATCCAAGAGCTGGACACCTACATGGCCTTATCACTATAACAATAATAATAAAAAAGATATTAAATATTTATTATTAAAATAACAACAGCAAATCAGTAGTAATGCTAATGCTTTGTGATTTTACCGCTGTTTTTATTAGGCCTGCGAGTAGCGTCAATGCGTGCGTCGCTGTTTATATTGTTCTGCTTTTCTTTTCTGCTCCTCATTCCATGTTGGAAAAAATGGGGGATAAAATCCAGCCAGTTTTGTTAAACATTTGGCAGCTCTGTGGAGGGAGACGGGCCACCTCTGAGACGCACGCCTTGCTCAAATTTCAAGATGTTTCTACGCAGAATTCACATTTGGTCTTTAAAAATATTGACAATAAATCCACTAAGGTATAGAGAGCTAAGGTACACTTACGCCCCTTGATTGTGCTTACAATTTACAATAGCTTGGTCCACCCTACTGGATTTTCCACCATTTTGAAAAGGCAGATATTAGAAAAAGCTAATCCAGTTTAATATGGCTATCAAATTAAAAATAAATAAAAAACTTGCTACAAATAATAACTGGACTCAACAATATCAGATTTGTGAAAACATTTTGTTTTTACACAAAATCATGTCTGCTACAAGCCAATCAGTTGTCATATTTACCGTATTTAAAATATTATCATCATAAGCAATCATTTTGCCTCATGGTCTGCTATATTGTAATTTCCATTTTTGAATATAAAAACTTAGATATCATGAACCATTTGGCCTATTGTAAATGTAAACAAAACAGCAGAACCAAGCTCTATGAAAATTATGAAGGAATCGTTAATTTATATATTTTTTTAAATCATCCACCATGGGCCAGTGAAATGCAGCCAGCATCTTAATATTATTCTTGCATTATGCATTTTTCTTTTATTTACTGACAGTGTCTTAATGTCATGATGAACTGTGCACATTTAAATCACAGCGCTGGGATATTTCTTTACTCATCTCTCCTATGAAAGCGGTCATGACCGACAGTGACCATTTTGTGCCTGGCCCTGAGTCAGCGCACGCTCGCAGTGATATTCATTACTGTTATTACCACGACTGCATTGCAAAATATTACATCCATATATTTTTTCTAATTAGTCTTTTTTTTCCTGACGGTGTTAAGAAGCGGGAGACGCCTAAAAAGGTTCTCAGCGTATTGACCATAAAACAGGAAGAGGCAGAATGACAGCTGCAGACCGCTTTTATTCGGCAAGCTGAGCTGAGATGATGTATAATAAGATGAGCGCAATCATGGCGGGGTCATTTTAGGACGGGAGACTGCTGAGGTTTGCCCCCCTGCGCCCCCCCCCTGCCTCGTGAGGTCACGGGAGAGGCTGTTTGGAAACATAACTCCCCACTACCTGCTGACACACCGTCCCGCATGCAGTGTCCCCAGTTTCTTTTTGCGCGGGCGATAGGCTGCTTCTACACAACACACAACCGCACAGCGCTGTCTGTACACCTACAGCATTGCAGTCCAATCAGTCTCTGCGCAGTCATTTATGTTACCCTATCTCTGTGTGCGCGTTTAAGTCCTATCCTGCCCTCGCACGGTCAGAATATACTGTGATTGTAAATATGTGGACTGTTTGAAAAATATTATAATAAATACTGCATATCTCAAAGCAAAGTAGCCTTAAAAATATGTTGCAATATCTGAAAGACGAATATCTGAAAATTCACATAATTATCCCATGTATTGTCCTGAAAATATAATGAATACTATTCTAATAGTAATAGTAATCTCCATCAGTTGTGTAAAGGCGGAGCCGTACACCTACGTGACAACAATGTACGCTCGGTTCATTCCAAGCCGAGATTCTTTGTGTTTATTTCAGCTGCATCTGAAAGCCAGGATAACTATTTTAGTCCTATCTGGGTGCCTGTCGGATAACATACGCTCTCTGTGACCCCATAAAACTTTAAATCCCAGCTGAACAATGCAGGTACACAGGACAAACACCCCAACAACAATAGTCCCATAACCCAATATATTACAAATATATTACACAATATGTGGATGGTGAAGCTCATTTTATAAAAAGATTAAATTTGTGATTTTGTAGTGCTATGTAAGTACTGCAGTTTAGTACAGTTATATTTCATATTGTATTCATATAACAAAAGGTTATATTGTGATCCTCACGCTCCATCAAGTTGAGAGGATTAAATGAAGGATTATAAATCTACATAACAGACCTGCAAATGGTCTTAGTTTTACTATTTATTTGATTAGCAGTCATCCTTATCCAGGCCAACATGCACAGATTTTTTTACACGCAAATCCATTAAACAGCCTGATATTCGCTGATATTTTCTTTGCTCACGGGTATGTAATACAAAAAAGAATTTGTTAAAGTGAAAAGTCTTTCCGTTGTAGCCTATAAGAGAAATTAAGAACATCGCAACTGAAAGAAATGGTGCTTCTCCTAATACAACCCCCCTACCTCCACCCGACCTGACACGTGTCATTCAAAATGAACAGTGTTTGATTGACGAGGTGCAAACTGGAAAGCACTTTTCATGTGTCATGGTGACCGCATTCGAAGTGACGGCCCATAGCCGTCTCCCTCCTACCGGCTTCCAGAGCAGCTGAGGACACCCCCCCCCCCCCAAACCCCAGCACCCCATTCTGAAATACTGGAATAGCTAACACCCTGAAATATCATGACCAAAAATAAACATCCTTTTCGGTCCACAAACGCCGAGCTCTCACCAGCCGCGGCGTTAGCATGCAGCACGAGGCCTGTAGCCTGGCGGCTCTCTGCTGGTCTTACTGGGCTGATCTTTCAGGGGTGGGGGGCGGTTAAAAGAGGAAAAATTTGGGGCTGGGAGACTCTGTGGGCAGGTCACAGAGTCCCAGGTCCATCTGAGCCCCAGTTGTTGCCGTGGTATTTGCGCCCCAGCTCGGTGAATGTGAATGCACAGGATTCCCCGCTGAGCTGAGTGGGGGGGTATGGGGGGGGGGGGGGTGCCAGGAAAGGTCAAGTAGGCAGTGTCCGTCAGACGGGGGGCCAGGGCGGGCCCTCGGGCCTCCGGGCTGCAACGCGCTGCAATACGGTGGGGGGGTGGGGGGGCGGCCTCCGGACGGACTGTACCATCTCTGCCTGTGCACGCCATTCACTCGGCAGACACGCATTCACGGACACGCACACACATGCGAAACGCAGTCCGCATGCATAAACACACGCACGCACGTGCACACACATACACGCGCATGCGCGTGCGCACGCAAATTACGCACACGCACGCTACAGCTGCGCTTTCGTAATCTTAAAACTTAAAATGGAAAATAAAAGAGAAATCTAGCAGATAACCCATCCAGATATTCTCCCAGCTCTGCTGCCAACGGCCAGGGTCCCGCTCTCTCAGAACAAGGGATGCTCTATTGACTGAATTTTCCCCCTCTCTTTTTCCCACTCTTTCTTTTATTTCTCCAGTCTTTCCTCTGCCAGTTGGGAAGGCGAGGTGCCAACCCTTTCCACAGAGCCCTGCCCTTTATGCAAATGTCTTGCCACCAGCCCCAACTCACACACTCACACACCCCTCCTTCTTTCCCTCCAGGTCTCTCTCTTTTCTCTTTCTTTCTCTCTTTTTTGCCTCTTTTTTTGCCTCTCTTTCCTTCTCGCTCGCCCTCTCTCTGCTTCTCTCTCCCCCTCTCTCTCCCTCTCTCTCCCTCTCTCTCCCTCTCTCTCTCCCTCTCTCTCCCTCTCTCTCTCCCTCTCTCTCTCCCTCTCTCTCTCTCTCTCTCTCTCTCTCTCCCTCTCTCTCTCCCTCTCTCTCTCCCCCTCTCGTTCTCTCGTACACACAGGACGGCTCACCCAGACACTAAAAGCCATTCTGAGCCAGGCTTTGCGGTGCCATAGACATATTCAGAGCACATCCTTCCTGTTCCTGTATCTATTTGTGCCCGAGACACAAAAACCTGACAGACCGAAACACACTCCCACTCTCCCCCTTCCTTCACCATAGTATTGAAACACAATTGCTCATAAATGTGTCCGCATTGGCCACTGCTGTGTACCTACCACTTTCCAGGAACTCTGTGGGAGTTTGTGTATTACAGTTATAACCGCGTACCAGTCCTTTAGAAAAAAGGTATAATCAGAAAGATATGCTTTTCTTCATGGAAAAACTTTCAAATTCAGAAGATGACTGAACACTGCATGAACACTTCAGAAAAAAGGTATTGAAAAGTGCCTAAAAAGGTACAACACTTGTCACTGGGGTGGTACCCTATAGGTAATTGTTCCCCTAACAATGGGTTTAATAATTAATTTGTAACTTTTTTGCTTGTAAAAGGTACATATTAGTACCCAAAAAACATTGTACCTTTCAGGGTACATTTAAGAACAAAAATGTACCTCCACTCTACCTTTATATTTGAGAGTGCAGAACACTTGGAACACTTGGAACGCTGGGACACACGCACGCACACGCACACACACACACCAGCTACAGAAAGAATCTGCAGCGCTCACAGCAATGAAAAAACACAGCAAATATATTGCTCTTATGGTTTCTGCTTTTAACTGTGCCAGAACCTGTGGTTTCATCGTACTTATTTTAAGTTTCTGTAGTTTTTTTTCTTACAGTTGTCTTTCTGCACTATTCCACTGCTCTGTGCTACATATGATTGAAAAACAAACTGAACGCATGCACACAAATACTAATCCACTGCTCTGTTCCACATATGATTGAAAAAAATACAGGAACAACACACAGAAAAGAAGGAACAAAGAGCAAAGAGAGCTAAAGCTAAGAGAGAGATAAAGAGAGAGAAAAGAAGAGGAGAGTAAGCAGAATGAGCGCTGACATCCAGTCTGTCCCCTTTTTAATGTTTGCTTAATTGTTTTTTAATTGAGGGGGGGGGGGGGGGGGGGGGGGGGGGGGGGGGGGGGGGGGTGAGCGCACAAAACACGAGCTCCCCGCCTCCCCCCGGTCACCGGGCAGGAGGAGGGAGGCCCCGCGCGCGCGCGCTTGTCTCACTATATATCGCGCCGCCGCCCGCTGCCGCCACCTCTTCCCTGCCTCGCCCCCACCTCTCGGGCCACAAGGCAGCAGGGAGAAGCCGGGGGGAGAAGAAAAATTTTTTTTTTTTTAAAAACTCAAAACCCCATCGTTGACACACCTCCCTGATCAGCAGGGGGGCATTGTGGCCAAAGTAAAAAAGAGTATTAACCCACACGCACACGCACACACGCCATCGTACTGTCTTGGAAGCAGGTGATAAACATTTTAGTGTCATCAGGGGATCTCTTGATATGAGAAGTCAAAGTAAAGCAATTATTTGCTTTGTTGTCATGGCCACTGATGCTACAAGGGTAAATCTACCTGTAATTTCCCTAAAATGTAAAATGAGGCGTGTGATACGAGAGAAGACGGTAAATGAAACTTCCTCCCCACCGTTGTGTCTGCATTCCTATAGCCTCCCAGTCTGATCATTATGAATGGAGAAATGTGAAATAGATATCACCATTTTAGACTATGCAAGGAATTCACCAGTATTGTCTAATCCCTCTGGATTACACAAACCGCAGAATGCCTCTCATTTTGATACATACAACCCAGCAACTCAAACCCATTTTTCCCCATCAGTGAAATGTGACACTTACATACACACACACACACACACACACACATGCACGCACGCACTCTCTCACACACACATACACTCACACACACACCAAGGCAGAATGGAACGTTCCTATTTCCCGCTCAAAAGGGGGATCAGCCTGGAAGAGTTGCGTAACGCTACTGAAAGTATAAAAGCGTAAAAACAGAGAACAGGAAGGCTGACTACTGACCCTCTCTACTTCAGAGCTCCAGCAGTGCAAACCAAACACAAACTCTTCTACTCAAGCCACCTATGGAATGCACCTGTGTACCTCACACACAACTCTTCCACACCCTTAAAACACCACTCTATTAGCAGTCACAATGTCACAAAAAATATTACTTTTGGCAAATTGGCATTTTTATTTGACCTCTATTTTATCACAACTGAATATGGGTAGATAGCATTTATTCCTTCAAATATGGCTCACTGGTCATATCTCAGAGCAGAGTAAAAATGACAATACAGCACTGAGAGCCATTAAAATGAGTAAACGTTTGAGTCACAGAATTAGGCCTGTTAAAGGACGGTTCAGCTAATAAAGGAGGCACTGAGAGACAATGAGCCCTGCTACATCACGTCTCCCAACAATATGCTTGCATTCACAGGTGATGTTTCGTTAGGGATTTTTACCTCACGCCCTACTGCAGAATCAGCTCAATAAGGCAACAGCCAATGTTTTCAATCGCACTTCTTTGTTCCTGGCTAACTTCGGAACAACTTACACTGCAGGTAAGGGCATTTACTGTATTTGTTATAAATGGAAAATAAAAAAAGCTTTTTGGCTGTTATTTGTGCTTTCTCATGCAAGGCTGTGGGATGTGAGAGACCAGCACTTGGTGCACAGTGGGGGTGGGAGGCGGGGAGAGGGTTAATAACCCAGCAGGGGGCCGGGGGCGGAGCCTGTTCACCCGCAGCTTGGAGCCGCTTCCTCTGTGGAGGCGCTGTGCCGGGCGGAAGAAAGCCCAGTCAGACAATGAGGGTGAAAGGTCCTCATGCCGGACACGGCCCTACGGCAGGCTGGACACCACAAATGCGCGCACACACACACACACACACACACACACACAGACACACACACACACACACAGACAGACAGACACACAGACAGACACACACACACACAGACACGCACACAGACAGACACAGACACACACAGACACACACACACACACACGCACGCACACAGACACGCACACAGACAGACACGCACACAGACAGACACGCACACAGACAGACACACACATGCACACAGACACGCACGCACACACGCACACACGCACACACAGACACACGCACACACAGACACACGCACACACTGGGGTATACTTTTTTCCCTAACCAGCTCTTTAAGTTTCATAATAGACAGGGATCTGTGCAACACTAATGAGAACGCATGCAGTTACACTTTCCCCTATTTCTTTCCCCTCATAATGTGGCAACAAATTGAGAACTGCTTGCCCACCATTCCACCCTACAATTACCACAACACTGTTGACAGAAACCTATAATTCCAGGTACTAGAATAGGGGCGTGTGAGCACAATGAATCATGTGTGGAAAGTGAGGGAGGCTCTGATTGTACCTCAGATTCACTCTGGTCTGAGAAATGCACGGCTGGTGATGGGTTCAGGCCCTGGCTCCACAGGACCTGATTAGAGCATTATCGAGAAGCATCTAACTGTTGATTTAAGTCAATTCAGTATGGAGAAAAGCCAACTTGCAATTTTAGCATAAGACCTGCTTTTAACATTCTCTCCCCCTAAATGCGCTTGCCAGTGAACATCACAATTGATACTGTTAGTTAGTATCTTGCAGCCATATAATCTTACTTGAGTGTGTCTTTTTCCTCTCGTTTCTCATTTTGTTACTGCCATGTCAGTTGCGTTTTGGCTTGAACTCAAGAACTGAAGAGACGGGCATGAAAGGAGACCTGCGCTTTCTTTCACTGCGCTGTGAGATCCCCACAAAATGTCAGAGAGACGGCTCTCGCGGCTAAAACAATGCAATTCAGTCAGGATTAATGAGTGAGTGTTCCTCCCCACACTTTGCTCTTCTTCCTCAGTGGAAATAAATGAATGGACAGAAGAGTGTAAGACATTAACACCCATTTCCTGTCACCGAACAATACCCCCGCAACCTCTCTTCTCCTTATCCGCAAAAATCTCCCTCCGTCTTTAAAGGATTAACGGAGAGAGTCTCACAGCCCGGGCATACAACAGGGGTGGTGATGGGGGTAGGTTGGGAGGCATAGAGAGAAGCCAACTATGGTCAGCCATTCAAAGTTGAGCAATATGACCGTAAAATCAACTCTAACGGAGCACTTTTAAGTCTAATAAAGTGCGCACTGTCCCTATTAGAATAATATTAAATACATTTCAGCTTATGTAATATCACAATATTTATTTATTTGTTTTTTGCGAAGAGGGCAGACGAGATACGCTCTGCGAGACTCTTGCCCCGTCGGCCGGGGACGCCGGCCCAGGGAAAGCACCGCCCAGCTGCCGGAATTCTGGGGAACGTAGTCAGGGAAAGCCGCCGCGCCACCGCTTAGACGAGAACAACAGCGCCGTAACCGTATCGCGGCAGACTCCTGGGTTCCTGCAACCCGAGTGGATCCGTATCACACCCCCTCTGGCCAGGCAGGTTGCATCCGTCTCTTGCAAGCCGCCACGTATAAATGTGCTTGGGCTTGAAGAGCAGAAAAGAAGCGAGCGATGTGTTATGCACTGGTTTCCATTTCACACATCTGCTTATGGTTAAACCTGGATCCGTCTCCCTCCGACTAAATACACATACAGCACACACACAACAGTGGATTTTAAATCAGTCCACAGTTTTAAAATTAAATTTTAGAATATTATTCTTAGAAATGCTACCCACTACACAGAGACAATTACTGATTTGCTTCATGGGTACTAATTTGTTCTGCATTCGAAAAGTAAGAAACCTTTTGATAACCCATTGACTCTGTAAAACCAAAAAGAAAAAAACACAAAAATGAATCACAAAAAAAACATAAGCCAACTAAACACAGGCAGGTTGTCTGAGCACCAGATTTATACAAACAAAGCCGTCACTTGAACTAAAATATTTGAGCCATCATAGGATTTTGTGTTTGTGTTGTTTCTTTTCCAGAGTCGATGAATTAGGTTATCGAAGACAAATGTATTATTGTTTTAACAGTGGAGTAATTGTACGAGCTGAAACCCCACCAGTGACTAGTTTCCCTCCCTGCGAAAACGTTAGCTAGCCTTTCAGGGGTCGACAAACGCGGCCCCTTTCACAGGGCTTTGTATGAAGATGTTAGGCATTCACACAAAGTAGATTCTCCCGATAAGAACAAGCAACGCACATGAATAAGCATTATAATACGATTATAATGCATCATCATTCCTCCACACCCCCAGAGAAACTGAATATGTGCATATCGCCTGTTTTCATCAGACTCTGGTTCTTGGGGGGAAAAGGTACGTTTGCGAGCCGGGTAAAAAGGGGGAATAATTGGAGCACTGAACTGACGTATTCTGTATGTAACAACAGAGATTCACACGTAGGCCTATGAGAATGAAATGTGAGTGAGAAACAACTAGCCTATGTGCAACATATAAGAAAAGCTTGACCCTCCAACACACTGGTGACCCACCATTTGCAGAAATCCCCCCACACCCCGCAAACCATACATGCACGCGCACACACACACACTCAAACACACTCTAACTCGCATAAAACACCCATTAGCTCTCTTCCTATTCTTTTCCTATTCACACCATTCTCTGTGTATAAAATTGCCAGCATCTGTACTTAACAGAGTAAAGCAAAATGGTATCCCATGGATTTGCAAAAAATATATAATAAATAAAAATATATAATAATAAAATTAAAAAAGGATATCACTGGATATAATTTAAAAATAAATGCTGGTGGCTCTTCTGTTATGCGCAATGGTGTGAGTATGACTTTTCTGCCTTTGCCTCCAACTTACATCAATTTCTGACTGAGTCGTGCTGATTTATTCCTCCACCATAAAACCTCCTGTGCCCCATAATTCCCTGAAAATGAAAAAAAAATTTGAGTGCCACAAGTATGCTTACATCAGCGTAATGAGCCCGATGTTGTTGAGAAACATACATTTCCCAGGGCCTGGAGCCACACGCTGTGTTCTACTCTGTCACATGCTATAGGGCTGCCAGGGTCTTTAAGTCAATAAATGCAAACCCACAAACTCCCCCTCAGAGTCGCTTTGCCCTCTTCCCAAAACTGAGACCCACCTCCCTGTTACAGTTTCCTCCCACACCCACAGTGTGAATAATGGTTAAAGTAATCCCCCCTTACACACACACACACACACACCAATGGTTTAAATACCTGCAGCAGGGGGCATGCATTTAATTCAGAGTTAAGCAGTGAGATGTTGCACATTCCGCTAAAATAATGACCAAATGAGTGCGGGAAAGAACAATCAAAAACAATTACAATCGAATTAGTGGGTCGACATTTAACGTCTTTATTTGTTCCGGTTAATCCACGTTGACTTCAATTTGTCTTGAAACATAGATTACAACAATGATTATCTATCATAATTAACAATGAGGACAACGATCACCACCACTGCCTTCTTCATTCCACTGTTATTAAACAGCAGATACTCTTAAGTGGTGTGCGAAATCCTATTAGATTAATACAGGAGAGGGGCTAAGGCTCCTGAAAACTCCGGGCCGCAAAGACGAGAGCGTTCTCCGCGGGCCCCTAAAACCGCCTCGTGAGAATGCTCTTTGAAAGAAACTAAGCCCCTGTGAAACAGACGTCTCTTAAGTGCGCTCAATTACTGCAAAGTGCAGAGTGATTGAGCAGTCCCGTTATTAACTCTCCAGTGCGGTTTCCCCCCACAGCCCGATAAAGTGGGAGATATATGCGCCCGGTGCAGTTGAGTTTCACAGAGGAGCCTGAGGAATACTTCCGTTCTTACCAACTGCGCCGTAAAACCGCCAGAATCTTCCGCATCGGGCACCGCCTACAAAAACCAGTATGAGCTAACCCATGTTCGGCGTCTTTGATGTGGGCTGAATCTTATTGCTGTTCACAGTGCCTATAAGGGTATACCTCGCCCGCCAAGATCATAACCATATTGTACTATGAGCCTGACCAAAATGGAAGTCTGACGTGAGGTGAGTCCTTCAACTTCCTGGGAAGTTCTTTGCTTATAAGGCTAATGGTCAGTTAGCGCTGAAATTCTACTGTCTTCTACTGATCTGGTGTAGGTCGGGCTCTACTTAAGAGGCGGCAATTCCCTCAATGTGCGTTAAATTTAGCTAGAGTCAGTCAGATTGCAGCAGTCTCACAAAACCATCACTCCCGTTTCCTGACGCTCCAGTGATAGAGCCCAGTGGAGTCCAGGCGGTCGAGAATAATGCGGAGCGCATCTTTGTTTCTGCGAAATGGGAAAGGTAAACCAAGGTCACCGCACCTGCCTTCTGCCACCTGCCTGCACTCTGTGGGGTCAGCGTGTGGGGTGTGGAACTCATGTTCCTCCGGAGAGGCAGAGGGGAGCGATAGAGAGAGAGAGAGAGAGAGAGGGAGCGGAGGGATGCGGTTGAAAGCAATGACCTATGTGTGGTATTAATAATGACATAAAAGCACAAAAATGCAGTAGTGCTACGCAGGGAGGACGGGCAGATTCACGGCTCTCTGATGCATTCCACATGGTGCTAACCGCAGACAGCATGCTGCGTACACATGTGTGTATGTGTGTATACATGTGTTGTTTTTTTTGGAGGGTGGGGGGGGGGGGGGGGGGGGAGTTATATATGAACACGTGCTTGTACATGTTTGAATGTTTACTGAGGCTGTAAGAGTTCAGAGAGGGAGTGGAGATGAACAGCATGAAAGAGCATGTGAGTCCACTACGGAAAGTGACATCATCAACCCCCCAGAGTGCAACTGGTCACTCAGTGAGGAACCCTGGTCTTTGCGTCAACAAGCAAACTGTATCTGATAGAGCTGTGTGGGCGGCTAGGCCAGCACATTTACCTCCGTTACATACTTCTCATTTCAATACATTCCCTTTGTGTCATTACTGCTATACACACAAAAGCAGAAAAAAAACAGTCCAAAAGACTACATATTTTAAGACAGTGATATATCATATCCATAACATATTTTCCCCTAATCCTTTTCAGACTGAGTAGTCATAGAAATGTAAACGACTTGACAAGTGAAGTACGGAATAGGTTTTTCCACCCTCTCTGGGTTAATTCTTTGTAGCACATGCAAAGCAATAACGCAGCCAATGACTGGTGCAACACAAATACCTTGACCAATCATTGGTTGTGTTATTAGTTTTGTGTGTGCTAAAAGGTTTTGCACATGCTAAAGGTCTATCAGTCCCATAGTTTTACACCTGTAGCATACTGTAAGGGTCCATGGCTGCATATTTCCTGAACATAAACCAAGACTGTACCCATGCAGGAAATACAATGTAACAGAGGGCAAAAGTGCAACAGTTTTCTTCTGCTTTTTATAAAAGTGTAAAACCAAAGCAGTGCCCCGGTGAAAGCGACCTAAAGGAGAGTTAAAATGTAACTGACCTTCAGATCAGTGTGCTGGTGTGGGGTAAAACAGCAGCGCACTGTAGCCCCTGCCTGTGTGCGGAAGGGCAACCGCACAGCTGTGTGTTCTGGGGGAGCACGCAGTTAGGAACAGAGCAACTCTGTTCCGCTCTCTACTGTAACTCTCACTGCCGCCATATAGCCTACAGCCACAGCACTAAGACGCTCGCAAGTTAGTTTAGATATACACATGCTCTCTCTTTCTCCTCCCCCCATCTCTCTCTCTCTCTCTCTCTCTCTCTCTCTCTCTCTCTCTCTCTCTCTCTCTCTCTCTCTCTCTCTCTCTCTCTCTCTCCAACAGCAGGCCTCTCTCTGTGTATTCACAGCTGTGGGTCTTCCACAGAGTTCACATAAGGTAAAGATATGGTATATTACGCAACCGCATATATACCGCTGGCAGGGAGCCAACATCCTTCTCTGAAGAGCAGCGAGCGCTTTGTTCCTGGGGGTTATAGCGATCCTCTCTGGATAGAGCAGCCAAACAGCGCTGATAAACACACCCCAGTGTCAGGAGCAGTTATTGATACTTTTACTTGCCATTCCTGTCTCCCACTTTTAAGTCGGCTCGTCTTACATGTTAAAGGAACAGGCCACCGACATTGTTCCATTTCTCTTTCACTTTATTATTTTTTAATCACGATTTGCTTTTCCAAGATAGGAGCATGCTGCATTTGCCTCATGTAACTCTTTATGTGCTGCAGAAATAGAATGAATTGTCTCCTTGCAAAACCCTCGAAAACAGAGTAATTATGATGTAGTATGATTAATGGCATTCAACGACCGCCATTTTTATGGGTAACGATACTCACTTTAGTTTAGAGTCTTATCTAAGATCTAAGTTTGCACACTAAAGTTAGAGTTCTCAAATCCAAACCCCTTAGAAACTCAATAACAGTGTTTTCGTATTGGTTCTGGACAGATGCTTGCGGTATAAAAAAAAATTTTTTTTAAACGACGCAGAAGAAATGCCGGAGAAACACTTTCCAACAGCCTGATTCAAATGAACAATGAGGTGGTCCAATCGCTCCCCAGCCAAAAGGCCTACAAAGAAAATTAACTCTTTTGCAGTTATCTGCTAATTTGTGTAATTGTCTCTCCAGGTGCAGAGGAATGTGCTAATGCAGGAGGCTTTGACAGCCATGTGCAGAGGGAGGGGGGCCCACGGGCTGAGAGGCACGGGGGTTAAGAGTCCGATGGGGAGCTGGCACACGTGCCACGCTGGCACCACCGCAGCTGCCACCCACACCCCTCTGGAGTCGGGTCAGGTGGTGAGGAGTGTGATTTCTAGGGCTGATCGGCGCCGACGAACCAAGAATGCACACCTGCACCACGCGCACATAAGTGTGTGCAGGTGTGCGCTTGCTGGAAGGGATTACGTGCACCCATGAATAATGTGTGTGGCTGCACGTGTGCGTCTGCCTGTGTGTGTGTGTGTGTGTGTGTGTGTGTGTGTGTGTGTGTGTGTGAATTGGTGAAAGGGAGCACAATTTTTTACATCTGAACGGGATTCGCTCTTGCTTATGTATTTAATAAGAGGTGCCGTATTTCAGCGTATGCCTATAACAGCGGCCATTTTAGACAGCAGCATGTGGCTGGCTGCTCTATAATCAGTGCCCCCTTCCCTCTGTGGGGTGTGCACACACTGTCGCTCCACAGCAAATATAAGTGACCTTCAGTAGTGAATCCACTGTCCAGCAGACTACTGTCCCTAAGCTGGCCTGCCGCTACGCAGCGGCTTAGTTTCGCTCATCACAGAGCGCCCCCAAAACGACAAACAACTGCACTTAATGCACAGGTGTGCCCACTGCCGCTCTCTCGCACGGAGGGTCCGTGGTGGGAGTGCCATGGGAAAGAACTTGGCCTCACCCTGAACGCTTTAGGTTCTGACAGAACTCTACATTCTAGCATGTGCAGTATAGAGATTGATCTAGCGTCCGTACAATTGTACTCCAACGGCTATTTCTGAAGATAAAAGTGTGCATGTACTACGGGTCTGCACTCAAGTAGGCTTGAATTTCTCTAATATTTTAATCTACGCAGTCATGCCAGACAAAAGGGCTGCATCTTAAGTTCACGTTAATGAAACATTTACATGTATGTTCCGAACGTGAGCATCTGTACATATATGCTTGAATGAGTATATTTTCTTTATTTTTTTAAAAACTTTTGAGCAGAGCTTTCATTTCACGCTAAACTGCACCGTCCCATTCTCTGCTTCTTGCACAAAAACCACAGTGGGCTAAAATAAAAAGGTAAAAAAACAGCTCATCTTCCCACAGCAAAGAGCCGCCACTCCCTCCCAACCCTTTCGCTTTCAAACGAGCGCGTTCGCGCACGGTGATAAATGAGGAGGCAAACTAAACCAGCTGCCGCCGCTCTGGCGTCCTGCCGCCGCCACCCCATCCAGCGCGGTTCCTCTGCGCAGCCCTACCGCGCAACCCATTCCTAGCTCCCCTGCACATTTCCAGGAGCGCAGAATTTGCATCAGTCTGCGGAAAGAAGGACCACTTTATGCCTTCTGACATTTGGCGAGTGACTATGAATTAGTACTGAAGACGGGAAAACATTCCACAGCTGGCCGGTCTTCGTAGGCCTGGGGAGGTGAAATGTATTTGGTCGTCGGGGGGGTGCAGTCGTGGAAAACCAATGCGGTAAGTGGAGAAGCTCTTACTTGCCAGGGCTAGTAACTGACCCCTGGTGTTGCAGTGAACAGTACGGTGTTCGTCCCACAAATTGACTGGTTTGGCCCTGGAACGCACTGCTTCCAAACGCTTCTAAGCAACATGTCCATGCCTGTGATGTGGCACCATGTTCAGTACACTAAACTTCCCATGATTCCCTCCAACCAGAACAAACGCCAAAACGTCCAAAAGCCCCTTGTCTTCCTCTTTGGTGGAGTTATTGATTGGTTTCTAACAAAGGGAAATGGTACATACCACCACGCTACTGCACTTGAGTGCAGAAATCAGAAGCCCTTCATTAGTGAGATGTTACAAATTCTCCAATAACTATAAGATGACTATAAATTTGTTGACCACCACCAGGTTGTAAAACAGCCATTGGGGAATAGCGGAAAATGCCTTGGGTTTAACTTTTATAATGTCAGGTCTGGTAAAGGAAAAAGACAGCACACATTTTGTTAGCTTTTATTTAATTTCATTAGAGTTATCTGTTTTTGGCAATTACCCAGCCATTCTGTTTTATTCTAGCCCTGAAACATGTACAAATCATTTCTGAAGAGAGGATGGAATGGGAGAAACACGGCACACATCTACACTGCATCGCAAGTGTCGAGAAAATAATACCCATCACCTGAAACAGCTGAATCACGCCAATGCCCACCTGCACATTAGTCATCACTGAAGTACGCGCCCACGACCGCGCCCACAGCCATGCCCACAACCGCGCCCAGTGCACAAAGCGAATAGGTTTTAAGTCTTTGAAAGAAATGAGTGTTCCCTGGGTAGAATCTCCATTTAATTAAACCAAGAGTGTTTTGTCCTGAATTTGCCACCTCAACCGTCTCCTTATCCCTCTTTAGATATAACACCAGACTGGGTCCTGGCTTGTGGAGGACATAGGAACCCCTCAGACTGCACAGTAAAATGTCCAGTGTTAATTCAACTCTAGCTCTGGCCAAATTAGGCTCATATGTACTCTGTTAGAGTTGAATGAACACTGGACAGGTTACTGTGTGGGATGAATGGAAAGGCCCGTAGGTACTGTGCTTTTCTTGGTGGCGTATATGGGAGTGTGAGTAGTATGTTTTACGGAGCTGCGTTCTCAGGCTTTTCACGTCGAGCACACTGGATTGATTAGCGCCCCCCTCCTTCCTCCCCTACTGTGTGTGTGTGTATTTATTGAGTATGATGCGTCGTGTGTGATCGTGTGTGTGTGTGTGTGTGTGTTCCGTAGCCACAGCAACGGCACAACACATCAGCCGCAAGCCCGCAATGGGGCCGTCACTACTGTCCAGAACTCTGCCAAACCAAAGTCCCTGCTGAGGAGAGCGAGAGAAGAAAGAGGAGGGAGAAAGGCACTTGCGCGCACACACACACACACATACACACACACACACACGTACACACACAGAAGTAAATGCTCTTTTTTTGAGGATGGCTATTGCCAAGCACAATAATCCATTCTCCTTGGACACTTGGAAGTACACTAGACTTGACTCCCCTGTTTTGTCTACTTGTCTACTACTAAAAATGCACACTGCAATGAGAAATATTCCGTAACTCAAAAAAGCTAGCACTTTTAAAGAGATGTGCAGTGTAAAACAATGGGTATACGCAGTAGGACAAATCTTACTAAGGCACTAGTATGTACCTACTGTCTGAGCAGTATAGAGGAGCTTGTACTGATCAACAGCGATGCGGGGAGCTCTTTATACATTTCACTAATAGCCCCATAAGCCCAGTCACCAACGCCGTGACTCCCAGCAAACAGATGAAGATTATTCCTGCTGTTAAGAATGTGCCAGGCGCAGTGGACCGAAGGGGTGAATGAATAAGTAAAGAGAACACAGGGTACCTGGTCTACCTGGCCTCAGTCATTCACCCGGATCTCAACCTCTGCGTTGCTCTTTCATCCATGTGACATGAGCCGTTACTTTAACCAGCTGACTGAGCGAGAAGCTGACTTAGTTTTCACCACGATCACAACCATCCGGTTCATAATTCTAAAAAGAAACAACGTGCGTCTTAACTTTCAGTCGATTCCACACAAGGCTGTCCTTACCCGACATTCCTACGGCATGAATAATGCATGAAAACAGATTGCAATCCCTAATACTTCGCTGAAATATTATTCAAACACCAAGATGCAGGAAGAGTTTTGTACACAATGTCACACAGAGCCCTTTACTACAGATATTTCCCAGGTGTTTCCTATGGTGAGGTCCATGTAATTGATTTTCCAGCTCAGAAAAAGAATAATTGAGACCAACGCCAGTACCATTCACTAATCCTATGCCATTGCACATGTCTGATTGTAATACAGATGTTCAGAGTGGAACATTAATGTGACAGGACAATTGTTTAGTGTTTGCCTTTCATTCAAAAAATACAAAAATTATTGGGGTTATTTTTTTCAGACTGTGAATCTGCCATATTTTAATCCCACAGACAGCTGTTCTGAGCCGTTTTCCAGGCCTGGGGTGAGACAGGGCATGGAAAGACAGATAAAGGTCTGATGTTGCTTTACATGGCATATAAATGTTGTTCTCCATTGGGTATAGCTGATAGAGAGCATGGCACCATGTAAGTGGGTGAGGGGACGTTTTTCACAATGGGCAGTGGGAGAGGGTTTTCAATTGAAAATATGAGCAAAGGAGTTTATTTAATTCGGCGAAATACATGGCCGCCTGGTTTGCACATTGCTGCCGCCGTCGTCGGAGATCCACGCTGCTCTGCTGTGTGGCTCAAACAGGTGACCTTGGCTGCGGCCAGGCTATATTTGCTTTTTAATTAAAGTGCTAATTTGACAATGCCTCCCGGTAACGAACATGTACGGTACGGTAGCACGACGAACCCTGGAGATTCCTTTAGAGTTTCAGTTTGTTTTTGCAGCCTCACCGCAACAAGAAGTCTTGAAGCCAGCGCCGGTCACAGATATTTACACAACATGTCCTGTAGCTTGCAAAAAATGTGACACATGCTTAACTGCACTTGTCCGAGTTAAAGAAACGCATTAATTAAAAGAATAGCAGGAAAGATTGTTATTATTAACTTACGAACTTATGTTGAGGGTGATGTGCATCGGTTGCTATAAGTGCACCTATACTCTATAAATCAACACACCAAAGCTAATGCATTTTAAAGTATTAGAATGGCTGAAATAAACCATTGAGATAGGCCTATGTCTTCCGTAAGGGATGAGGTTAAATCTTGCTCTTTTGTTAAATTTTGTAACCAAGGTATAGGCCTAGTCGAAAGCTTTGTCTCAAAGATTCTGCATTATAGCTACAAATATGAAACGCATATTATAGGCTACAGAAGACAATTTTAGTTAAATATAAACATTTAACGGATGTAAATTGCCTAACATGTTGCTGCATAACCGTTAACGGCATAACAGGAAGGAATGTCGTGCCAGTGCTGAAAAAGGTGCAACTAGTAAAAACAATTAACCTTGTATACTTTATACTGCAGTACTGTGGCATCAAGTAACCAACGTCTGACGCTATAATCGTTTGCTACTTTCATGTCCCTGACTTTGTATATCTTAAATTCAAAACCAGACACTTCACGAGTCATGACATATCTATGTATTTTCAGGAGGCTAACCCAGAAAAGACACCTCATCAGCCAACGAGACAAAGAATTGCGTTTGAATACCTTACTACATTGGGCAAGCACCTGACAAAGCGTGTCGAAACGAAAATCGTTTAAAACGCTGTAATGGGATTGGGAAATATCTTCAATTCTTATTTTTGTGTGTCTTTAACTCCGCTGCAATGAAGGCTACCTTGTTTGCGAAGGGGTTAAACACGCAGAAAGCGGGTTCCTGTGCTGTCTTCTTTCAATTCGCAATTGTTTTACCTTCTATTGACACCCGTACAAACTAGTGTTTCAAAACTTTGTAGACAATGCCGATTAGAGTTTCGAGTCACTATAGAAAGCATAGCTTAATACAGAATTTCCGTTTACGCCGGTAAAATCACATAATAGTGTGCTACAACGGCTGACTGCGAGCCAGACGGTTATGGCTGAGATACACAGTGCTGGATAGTTCGAGACTGAATTAAGTAGTAAGGGTTTGACGGGAACTAACCAACTTACCTTTGGAGCGGAAATGGTTAATAGAGAAGGAATGGCTAATAAGAAGCGAAATATGTAAAACGTGAGACAAAACCATGACAAGCTTATCAAATATGTTTCTTATTTCCTAGTTTTGTGGTTATTTTAAAAGTGTTACTCTAAATATGCGAGACTATTCTATATGGCTTCTTTATGAATAGGTTAAACCATGAGCTACAGGTTTAACACAGTGTTCTGTGACGTTAAATCTAAAAACAGCGTAAAACTTCACCCGTCAGAAATGTATTTTACGCGCGGCTTTAAAAAAGGTTGCACTGTGCTCGTACAATGTTGTTGTCGCCCCCGAATGTATTTGGCAGGGACTGAAGGCTATGGGTTACGGAGCGACGGGTCTCTCATTTCTTAATTTTTACACAAAGAAAGACGTAAGTCCGGGAGTGTTTGCACTATTCTCACTGGATAACAGGGCTGATTTAAAATATCTGTTTCTCGAATAACAGCTATTAATTAAAATTAAAATGAGCGCAGTGTCTGTTATGGATTTAGTGTAGGGTAGGGTAATGTGTACAAAAGTAAGTCGCCAATGTTTTCTAATATAGGTAACAACCAACTTAGCCAAACTGAAATTTCCAAGTAGTTTAGTCAACGATAAAAAATGGTATACCCAAAACTTTAAATCAGTCACAAAATTACATTATTTAGCCTACAACATACTACTTTGATATTAAATTGCTTCTTGACTTAAACAATACCAGTGGGTATGGGTCAATGACAAAATACAACTACGGTGTTATAACTAATGGTGCTTTGTTCTTTTGAAGCCGCTTTGGAAAGTTTCGAAGAACTTGCATGTTGACCAGTTCTGCTACCAATTGATTTTAAAAAAATCTTTTTAAAAGGATACGACAGCCTTGGATACTCTTCTCAGTATATGTTTCAGTATATATATGCTAGGTGTTTGCATACCGAGTGGTTTTGCTTGAAAAATAAACACATGCAGTTCCAAAACATTTATTTTTAGTTTTAATTAACTGCTTGGCTTGCAACCTTCATCAAAACTTAATGCAAATCGACTGCAAATAGTTGTTTTACCCCCAAAGACGGGACATGCCCCCACCATTGCTTATAAATGTCCCATTCCACTTTGCAGATTTACAAATTTGGCTTTCCATATTTTGATTCCATTACGCATCCTCCATACAATTCCCATCTATTTCGCCCATTCCAGCAAAGCTTTTATCAATGTTAATAATTCATTGTCAATTGTTTACATTCGTAACACTTCCAGGCCCCAACTATTTAAATTATTGACAACAATTAAATCAACAATATTCACAAAAGTACTATCTCCGGAAAATATGAGGGATTATAGAGAGGCGTCTGGGAAGCCACGCGAATACATTCTGTACGAACGCATATGCACTCAGTCCTAGAAGTTAAAGGTTAATAAAGTATTATACAGCCCTTTCGCTTCAGACCTCTTCACATACTCATGCCATGTGATCAAACAAAGACTGTAGGTAATCTATATTGCATATTGAAACTAAGATGCAAAAATGCATGAATTGTTCTGACCTTTACCATGGCACAAGGCCGTATGCCACCCGCATGATTCATTTCAGAAGTGATTTTCAATTGGGTATACTGAGTGTGAGCTCGCTTTACATGTAGGCCTAATTCATACATTAAGATGTTGAAATAAGTAGGGCACATTAATGTTTCAGTTTCATTTTAATTGATTGTTAAACCATGAACTGTAGCCATACATTACATTCACAAAGGCCCAAGTAGTCATATATGTGCATAGCTGCTGCACGTAAGTGTATAGGCAACGTGAAGGTCGGACATCCGGTTGTCGATTTATTTGATTATTTTATTGTTATTATTGGCTTGCAGGCCTCATGACTATCCTTAGATTTCTCTGGAGTACTTTTGAAATTATATATGAGCACTAATTATATATTTTATATTTCACAGAAAAATATTCAGAGCCATATGTTGTGAGGTTAAAAAGACCCCTTTTAAAATTATTAGCCTAACTGTGCCTGTAATCGACGTAATATAGGCTGTTGTGGGATTTTATTTTATTAATAACCAATAATTGTTTTACTCACTTTCTATTTTAAGTGGCTAAAACATGCGCTGTTTACTGCTAGGAAAACAAGCAAACATGTTTGATTTATAACTGGGGATTACGGAAAGAGAGCTTGAAGCTATCGGTATTAAGCAACACTTCTAAATTATTTAACTCCCGACACACTTGAAGGCCACACAAATACCCACAAAACGCCCAGCTCTTATAATACGGACCATGAGAAGGAATTACTTTGATGTATGAAAACCGTAAAAATAATTTTTTATTTGCAAATTCTCACTATGCAATTTGACTCATCTCTTGAGTTACACGTGTGCAGGTATAGGCAGATGCTTTAAACACAGGCGAGGGAGGTAATAGGAACTCAATATTCACAAACCTGACTCAGTATAATGTTTGATAATCAAATTAGGGATCATAACCTGAATTTAACTTGCCTATTGAACCCCACTAGGCAGTTAGGCCTGTACGCTGAAAATGTTTAGCCTGCCCAAGATTAATCGTCATAACTGTTCTACTTTTGTGAGAAGGTGCGCTGAAAACGGCTCGCTTCTGCAGTTGTTTTAGCCGAACCACTGCATAATAACGTCTTTTCTGAAGTGAACTCGCATGCTTTACCAAATTCTGTTGAATTATGAGCTACATGGTATAGTGAACATTCGAAAATAATTATTAATATAGGTAATCTCCTATTTATTTTCAACTCCAAATGTGGTCAAGAAAAACGGAAAATAATAAACAAATTAAATAGATTATAAATTCAAAGCAATCAAGCAGAAACACATTGTGGACAGCAGTTAAAACAACAACAGGCCTACATTATGTGAGGTTTTAAATGTACCTCGGAAGTTCAAAATTAAAACAATACAAGCGATTCACACACATAAATTAAGTAGCCTATCTGAAGTGCAACATTGTTTAAATGTCATAATCGTACATATGTGTTTTATTTACAGAACTACAGTCTAACACGGCTTTAGACACGTATGGCCAGGCCTACTTATAACAAGGGGACATAGTAAATACAATAACATCAAGAATGTTAAAAGTACACAAATACATGTATTTTTTAAACTGCTGAAATGTTACTAAAAGAGGACGTGTAGCTGCCATGAAGCTGTGCACTACAGAGCTCTATACGATCCAAAAAAAGACAAGAGGGATGGGTAGCTACGGCCTTTGCCCTGAACTGCCATGTGTGTCCCAAGTATTCTGTCAAGGTATGTGGGTCTACGGAACTTTCTTATATGATGAAAGCATACTGAATACCACTCACAACATGTCGGGCTACATTTAATACTGTATGTGATTATAGATGCACTGACTGACATAGTCCTTGTAAGCAAATTAATGAACGCCACAGATGATGGAGTGACGTTATAATTTAAAGATAATTAAGAGAACCGGACCAATGACGAACGGCTGGTAAAAAAGCACTCAGGATTTATCTTTAAATAAATGTAAATGTATTACCATATTTGGGAAAATACAGGCTTTAAGAAAATAATGTGAACTCCTAGAATTAACTGGCATGGCAATTAACTAGCCAAAAAAAGCGCATGTGCTGTAATTTGTTCACCTCGCTGAGATAACAAAAAGTTAAAGTTGAAATTAAAGGTTTTCTTTTCTGCAGTGAAATTGATAAATATTCCGACGGACCGGATGAATATCATACTTTCACAACCATCAGGTCACTTAACTAAAATAAAAAGAGCCTCAGAAATTATTTAAATCTATCGGTCAGAATATGTTTATTCTGTCATTCTTCCATGAGCTAGTCAACAGCAGTATACACACAGCCACATTTGAATTTATTAATATAGGCTACTCCCTATTCCATTTTTTCTAACTGAAACTGAAGCAATACGGTCCGTGCTTTTCAACCTTTCATGGTCGGATACATAAGCTAAGCTAATAAAAAAACACCTTAAAAACTAAGCTGCACTACAAGCACCGCATTTTAAAAGGACGCGATAGCAACCGTTCAGCTCCGGTACATTAGCGCACGTTGACTGACGGCTACACAGACTGACAGTCACCCACCTCAACTACCGCAGCTTTAGATTCACAGATCCAGTTTTACACCGAAACCCCTCCTTAAATGTTACTCCCTCAACACACCTTACACTTCAAAAACACACCAACACTTAATTGAAATTACATACAGAAAATATCCCTAGACCAGTTTCCCTCTGTCATTCTACCCATGTCCCTCTCCTCTTCTTGCCCCCTCCTTTTTATATAAAATAGATTTGGGAGAAGCGCCATTTTCTCCTCAAACCATGTGCAATGAAACGCACAAGAAAGCCGTTTGGAAAGATGCCACCAAAGAAAGGGGAGCGGGGGAGAGGGGGTAACTATCAGAAAACAGCGGACAGAGAAACGGAGTTCAGAAAACAACTTATTAAACATAACATCACGAAGATTACAAAACGTCCAAAAGCTAAGACATTTTATGAAAAAATAAACAATATTTTACCTGCGTCAAGCAGTACGGGGAGTACATGGTTATTTTCAGAAATAAAAATAAGAGAGCTTATTTAACTTGGATGGAAGTTCGCTGTAGTGCTGCATTGCAATCGCTCGCCGTCCCCTCTCAATCCATGCTGTACTGGTAACCCCGCCTCGAAGGCTGAAAGTGAAAGCTTACACAAACTTTGGAAAAAAGTTTTTCTCTAGCTCGCTCGCGCTCCTCGCTTTCGCCCTCGCTCTGGCCCTCTCTCTCTTTTCGCTCTCTCTCTCTCTCTCTCTCTCTCGCCCCCTCCCACTTCTCTCTCTCTCTCTCTCTTTCTCTCTCTCCCTAAACCCTAGCAATTGCAGCAATTGCGACGACACCATTTATATTAAAACACGTAGATCTTTCCAGTAAAATCAGTTCATAACAAAAACACGTAGGTCTTTCCAGTAAAATCAGTTCATAACAAACACATATTTACATATCAGTTCATTACTAATTTGCAGTCACCATCTACTGGAGCTGAACAACGGCAACGGAATGCCTACAGATTTCCAAAAGGAAATTATTTCCGTGTTATTGTATTATTATAGTTTATTTGTATATGTTTAACACTACACGTTTGAAGAACCCTGCAGAGACATAACCCATTGCGATATGCCGCTAAAATATTACACACTGCGACAAACATATTATGATCACGCATTCAACAGTAAGTCTGTAAAGACAGAACGAGCGACCGCTGTGTGCGTGTGTGTGTCTGTCTGTGTGTGCGCGTGCGTGTGTGTGTGCATAAACGTGTTGCTGGGAATGTGTAAAAATATCTGAAGTAAATAATTACGCATGCGATTTTATATTCCACAATCTTCGTCTTTGGCCCTGAGAGGGTGGTTTTAGAACGGATTTGAGCATGGATTCAGTTGCTAAACGGTTAAATATTTTACATTTTCAATATATTTTACTATGGAAGTAAGTAAAGGTTTTGGTAAAACACAATGCGTTGGTTATTGATAATAATAATAATAATGGATTAGACATTTTAAAAAATCATCCTTCTATGTATACTGTAGCCTATTTCAACATTCTTTATCAAGGTGGAGTTTTACTATGGAAAGTCAAAGGGTGCATGGTGATTCAAAATCAGTAGTCTTGTATTTTATCAAATGAATAAACTAAACCAATGAATACAGAAGCATAAGTTATATAGGCCTATTTATATATCAGATTTTATATATAGTCTTAAACTCATCTCTGTATTCTACTGAATGACATATCTTTCAGTTGTCTATTATCCACCGATAGATGCAATTGAAAGGCACACATGGAAACAGATAGTATACATGTACACCTTTTCAGGATATTGCCATCTGTTATAAGTTTATATTGGGTTTAATGATGCTTGAGTAGGCATTCATTCCATATAGCACTGTATAAGATTTTTTTCTTTTTTTAAATAGCACCAACTGTACTCACTCCCTGTGAGCACCAACCCATTTTACATATTCCCACTTAAATTGTATTTTGGTGCCAGTTGGACAGGCTAAGATAGGAAAATCTTTCGCCAAGACAGGAACATACTGTAATAAGTCCTGCACAATACACTATGGGATGCTTATGAACTTAACACCGAAGTGACATTTTGTGAAAAACTGTGCTTTCCTGTTGCGTTCATCAAAAAATAGACGGAAGGAAAGCGACGCGGACAGAGAAACTGGTCAAATGACAGTTGGATGAACGCGGAGTCCAAGCGCACTTGGAAAAGCTCCTGTGCATATGGAGAAAGAGCAGTGCTCAAACTTCATCCTTTGCATGTCGCTTTGTATGAACTAAAGTTTTTTAGCATGCCCTGGGGGGGGGGGGGGGGGGTGAAGTCATTGTAATATCTTGGAGCCAAGTTTGAAAGTTGGCATTAGCATTCTAAAGACCGACAAGGACTGAGCCTCAGTGTATGAGAAATACAGCCCGCTATAGGAGAAACACAGAGCTCCAACTGCTCTGCGGCCAATTACTGCATCCCAGCTAGGGGAGTCCAAAAAAGAGTGAGAGAGCGACTGAGAGTCAAAGAGAGAGAGAGAGAGAGAGAGAGAGGTTAAAGTATATGCAGAGCAAATTCTGAGAACCCCTTCTCCACACCACACCCTTCAGTGAAGGCCCACAAATCACATCTCACTGATCTCCTGCAAAGTGCTCCAGAATGCCAAATTTATATTATTGTTGGGTCTTTTTTCCCCCCATACGACCACAAAATGCACAAGGTTACAGAATGGTCTTGGGAGGTATTTCCTCAATTGAAGAATCCTGATTTCGGCACACACAAACCCTTATCTACAGCATCACATCAACCACTACCCTAAAATGAGCCCCACATTTTGTGGTTTGTCTGGGTAAATCCCTCATTAAAAAACACACTGCAGAACCATATGTGAAGGCTGCAGTTTAGATGGTTCTCCTTTCACACAGTCAAACACATATATTTACTGCTCACTGTTTTGTGGGGATCCTGTTTTTAATAAAGGACTGTGTGTAACATGTGGGTAATAACCCTTATGCACAGAGGAAGGTATTTTGACAGCTATTTTGTGACTGGGTACGAAATGTCCTCAATTTGAATTTCTAAGCGTCATGTAACAGGGAAACGACTTATAGGGTTCATCTTTCTTAAGTGTAAAAACTATAATAGCAGCCACTGGGCAGACTATACGGTATGTTTATCTCTCTCAAGTAAATAATATATATTTATACCATGTCAAAATCAAATAATTTTAAAAAGTATATTTTTTAATAAAAAAACCTGACATGATTTCTGATTTCTGAGTTCCAATAATGCACTAAAGCACGCAGTATCGCTACCATGGGACACACTCTCATGGACAAGGCGGTCTTTACAAAAAAGTACCAAAGAAACTCTCCTGGGAGGACTAAGGGGCCTTGTCTTGTACTTGGATGTGCCTACAGGAATCATTATCTTATCATATTCCCTTTTAAGTCTGTGACCTTGAAAGCTCCTCGGTGAAGGATTCATTCAGTTGAAGGGACATGTGACCGCATTATGCAAAATAATTCACCATAGATTCCTCTCCAAAGTCTTTGCGAAGAAAAAATACACCTAGCTGGCATACAGGGGTTCTGCCCACTTTCAACACACTATTGACAAGACCTGAATAATTAGTGCATGTGGAAATATCCAGGTGGCACATTATCATGTATTCATGTTACTGCCTGTGATGGTGGGAGTTGTGGCAAATCTGCATGCTTTTTCAAGTGCATGTGGCTGTAATGAGTGTAATGGCTTGCAGCTGAGACCAGTCAGCTATGAACAGCATTGGGATGGTGGTGTTATTTCCAAATACAAAATAATGATAATAATTATAATAAAGCATTTAATAACACTTATAATAGTAATAATAGAGATTGTATAATAAAGAATAATGCATACCCTGTATGAATCAGACACGACAAAGCATTCTGGCAGCCCAGGGCCTCTGGATGGGTCTTCACTCACCAGAAAAGTTTCGGTTGCCTGAAATGAGAACGTAAGAGTCATTCAGAGTAAACAGCCTTTACTTAAATTTCTTTTCACTTTGTGTACCAAAAAAGGTGTTAATATATGAAACAGCACAAGTTCTGTTGCAAATGAATTATGGTGCATCTGCACGATTATTCATGAATATGTTGTCTCTGTGGTTATGCATCTTTTATCTCATGTCTCTGTACCTTTTAGGCTACTGGAGGGATAAAATGTAATATTATATAAATAACACTCTATAACTATATGTAGAATATAACACATGATATGTCCTCAGAATGAAGTCAAATTGATTAATCAAAAATCGGCTTCTACTCATTCAAATCACCCCCCCCCTCTCTCTCTCTCTCTTTCTCTCTCTCTCTCTCTCTCTCTCTCTCACACACACACACACACACACACACACACAAACACACACATAGATATAGGCCACTTATATCTGTAAAATATCTATATTTCAAAACCAAAGTTGTCCATAGAGCTGCACATTACGTTTAACGTTTCGCAATTCATTTTCACACTTTTCACGTAAATGGCAGCTGTATGTTAACCGTGTAAAATACACTGTGAAAAAGATACATACTACACAAAATGCTAAACTGTTCTCATCTTTATCAACTTTTCCAAATTGCTATCGTGTTTGCGACGCCACAAACTCACACAGGTTACAGTCTCTGTTTAGTGCTGAAAGGTATTTTTTAAGAGTCGCCTCCATTCAAAGCAGTTCATTTGTATGCTGAGGAACACACTAGCAAGGCCTTGGGCAGTGAATAAGCAACCATTCCAGTTGCACTGTCGATTGGATCAGGCTAACCCACACTACTTAGCTGAAAGGAAACCTAAATCCCAGACCAACGAAATCCTGTGAAATCTTACTTCATTTCACAACTTTCACACTTGAAACATCCCGATTATACATAATTATAATAATAATTATTATATAATAATATATAGCCCGAAAGCAATCTCACACGTACTCAAAACCTATCTAGTGTAGTCTGCAACCTTTCGCACGCACATGCACATACACACATACGCACACACATGCACACACACTCTGACATGCACACAAACACATGCATAATTGCCCACACACACACACACACTCATATACACACAAACAGGCATGCATACTAACCCCCACACACAAACACATACTCATGTGCATATGAACACACAGTCACATTTGCATGCACATACACAGACATGCACGCATACACACAGACACACACACACATACATGAACACATGCATGTACACACACACACAAACACGCACACACACACACACACACACACACACACACAAAGGCACACTATCATCCCCACACACATATACTTACAATTAATCATCTGCACACACCACACACACACACACACACACACACACACACACACACTCAGAGGCACACAACTATAATAAGTCCCAGATATTGACAAACCACACGGCCCGAACTTGTGGTGAAAATACAGGCTATTCATATCCTTTGCAATGAGAGTCTTTTTCAAAACTCTGTTGCATTTCCTTTTTTATGGATGTATGTTTTTGTAATTGTATGATTTTCAGTGGCTTTTATGCATGTTTAAAAATATTTATACCCAATACAATACAGTTGCCTTTTTTATGAAAGCATAATTTTTCATGCTAAATATTATGATGTTTCCACTTGACAAGCTACAGAAATAATGAAGAAAGACGGTGGGAAATTTAGCAACGTACAGATATCTGGCACCTACTTCAGCATCTGCATCCGCTCACACTCAGTGAAGGCCAGGGCCCCCGTACGTTGGACACGGTTTGGTCTGATCTATTTTCTCAATAGTTCCTGAACTGAACTGGCCTGGCCTGGCCTGGCTTACTACCAGGCAGAAAAACCAACGGCGGATGAAGAATTATATGTCAGAAGTACAAATGAATGAATACAGTGGTGGATTGGTCCGGCACTTTCCCGTTGCAGTGACTCGATTTCTCCTGCTTTCAGTAAACCTTGGAGTCAGTGTGAGGTCTCTGAATCAAGGGAGTGATTCAATTCTACAGCACAAAGGTTTGGCCTCAGGATTTAAGGCAATCAACTGAAAATAATTATTATTTGTGTTTATTTTCTTTCAAAATTAGGGATAAATGAAATATTATGAATGCAAAAAACTCAAAAACACTTTCCATTCAAATTCAGCTTTTTATTAACAGACTCCCATCCCTGTCTGTAACCTATACATTATTATTAAGGACAGAATTAATTATATATCGCATCATTTTCTATATACACAGAACATATGCCCAATCCATATGGCCAGCCCAGAGCAGAAATCTCAAGGCCGCCCTTAATTAACATTTTAAGAGGAATTAGAAATATTTTAAGGCAGGGCTTTGTGACCTATTTTAAGTCATAAATACATGAAGATGAACAAATTAACTGAGGTAGATTACTTATACAAAGGGCATGAAACATATACAAAAATGTCATAGTGTATGATACCGTACTGGATATTTGCAAGAAGCAAATTTTCATATTTTCTAACTCAAAAAGTAACAAATACCCCAAATGTGCTTTAATTTTTAGTGAAGGCTAACCACAGAAACCTCTCAAATCTCAGCTAAATCAGTTTGAACAGACGGTCATGTGACAAGCTCTGTTATACTGAAGCATGCTTTGATAGTGCACACCCTACCCTCTCAA
Source organism: Ilyophis sp. 1 JC-2022 (assembly GCA_022702515.1). Classification (NCBI taxonomy): domain Eukaryota; kingdom Metazoa; phylum Chordata; class Actinopteri; order Anguilliformes; family Synaphobranchidae; genus Ilyophis; species Ilyophis sp. 1 JC-2022. Next base: position 51,874,382 of record CM040405.1, on the reverse strand, counting down.
ACAGACAAGTCTCTGATGGTTGAGAATATTTTGTACTTTTCATACACACACACACACACACACACACACACACATGCACATACACACACACACACACATGCATGCACGCGCACACACACACGCACACACGCACACACACACACACACACATCTGCTTTTCCCTTTTACTTTCCGAAGCAGTCACACAGCAATCAGCATGAATATTAGCACTGTAATTATTATTAGTACCATTGTTTATATTTCTCATTATGATATACTGGCTGGGAATTTACTGGCAAATAGCAACTAAACCAACATGCATGAAAAGGCAACCACATCTAAGATGGTGGGGAGGCATATTCATTTCAACATTTCAAGATGATTTTTTGTTTGTTTGTTTTTAAATAACACTGAGGGACCTTGAGTCCATACGAGTGCTAACACTATAATTCCAGCCATTAACTTCCTGTTTCTTATCGAGTTTGGCGGACAGGACGAAAATACCATTGGCCTGTATTCAATCAACAACCAACACTTGCATTTACTCGCAAAAGTCACAGCTAAGGCCAAATGTTAATTGAATCCGAACCATTTTGAATCCAAACCGTTTTTGTGTGACGCTCGATCCAGTTTGGTAAATTTGCACAAATAAATACGGAAAGATATACATTTTTTTCAATAAAACTAATTTCAGCCCAGAATGCAGACGTGGTTTAGTGTTCGCTAAGATGAGTTTCTGTCAGTGATGAGTGATCATAACCCTGCCTACAGTGATACTGAACGATGATACTCTTTCTTCTGAAGTGAGGGGGATTATGCACATAACTCACATCCTCTCCTCCTAAACAGGAAAGCCAATGAGAGAGTCACGCACCTCTCCTCCAGGGCCACCAAGCCCAGAGGCTGCAAGCTCACTTTGCCTATCTCTTTTTTTCCTCGAGGTGCTTGAAACTGCGATGGGGGCAGGAAAGACCTGATGTTGCTGAATAAATTCCCTCGTTTAAGCCTTTTTATATCACCTGAGCTCCTGCTCCATGGTAGGAACATCCCTCCTGTCTCCCTTGTCCTCTTCACCCCACCTCCCACTGTCTCGCACTCTCGCTCACACACACGCCCGCTTGCCTGTGCCTGCAGAGCTGAGCGCCGAAAACTCTCAAGCCTTTTCATTTGCTTTCGACAACAGCAATTTACAACCCTTCCCGGCTCTTCTCAAATAAACAACAGTTTAGACGCTTGTATTATCGTGTCTTAGGTTCAAGTGTGTCTGTCTTGAGAAGGGAAAAAAAGAAAGAGAGAGAGAGAAATATATAACAGAACTAAGCCTTAAACATGTTCGTACTGCAAAGTCTCGGATGCATTAGGCCTATATGCAACACTGTGCACCTGTGTTTGCTCAGACAATGCTCCTGCACGTCCCTTTACCTCCTAGTTCATTCTACTTAGACATATTTCAGCAATATGTCTGCCATAATGTCGCCTGCACTGTGTGTTTATTAGGCTTACTGTGATCGCTCCAAACAATCTGCCACTTTCCAAAGATTTGTAAATGCATTCAATTTACCAGTGTAAATTACACTGGTACAGTATGGAACACATGACTGGCAAAATGGCTGGGGGTCTAAGGTATCAAACGAGCCCCAAACCATCACTCTGTTGCCAGATATGGAGTAGATGTGGATGGATCACTGCAAGGGTTATTTCTCCGGACTCATTTTCCTATAGAACTCTATGGGGGAAAAAGTCAGGAGAAACAACCCTTAAAGGGATCCATCCACATCTACTCCATATCTGGCAACAAAGTGATGGTTTGGGGCTCGTTTGATACCTTAGACCCTTGATGACTTACAGCCATTTCGCCAGTCATGTGTTCCATACTGTACCAGCCTAATTTACAGCTGAATCTAGTCTCACCCCCCAATTCTCATAGAGATCAGTTCAAATACAGAGAGGTTATAGTATTGCTTGTAACAGTACCTGAAAATAAGATATCGAGAGTCTTTTGATGTTGATTGGTCACAGACTTCAGGAAGTAACAGCATGCAAAGGATATGCGACCAAATATTAAATATGATACTTTAAAAATATGTTAAAGCAAAGGGTATGAATACTTATGTAAATGAGAAATTTTAGTTTTCGATTTTTAATACATTTGCCAAAATTTCTAAAAACATGTTTTCACTTTGTCATTATGGGCTATTTTGTGTAGAATTTTGCGACAAAAAATGAACGCAATCGATTGTAGAATATGTCTGTAATGTAATAAAACGTGGAGAAGGTGAAAGGGGTGGGCAGACATGGCTTGACTGTATATATATTCCCATCACAGTACCCTCTTCTTGTGATCCATTAGATGTTTTGCTTGCTGCTTTGCCATAGAGAAAAATCTATTGATGGAACATTTCTATTTTCTAAATAAAGCCCTCTGTAAACGAGGGGGGTGGACATGCTGCATGGTGGTGTGGCCTGACTCTGGTTCAACAGAAGAAGTTTTGGGCTACAAATGGGCTAGTATAACCATTTCTTACAGTCTATCAATTACTGGTACTATCTGAATAAATTAAAGCGGAAAGGAGTAAATCATTGTCAATGAAACTTAATTAAATCAGGCCTAATGTTGTATTTATTCATAGCTATTTCTACTGTGAAAACCACGTGGTGCTTTCTTACGCTCCGAGTTAAACAAACTGTAAACCACACATTGACCCATCAAAAATAAATACATCAATAAATAATAATGAAAATTAACGTTAACAGATTGTTGCAATATGTTGTGTATTAGTCCTAAATGCCAGAGCTGTAGCCTTCGTAGTAGCCTATAAAATACAAATAACTTGCACCAGCTACAGCATTATGTGAACGTTCTGTCTGTAAAAAAATCCTACATCAGCATAATAATGTAAGATTTAAATGTAACGCATTCTTCACAGGGCACAAAAGTGTGCCTGTTAGCGTGCAACACTTAGGTAGCCAATCGTATATTTGTTCCCATAAGAGCGGTTCTAGCCCTGATTAGTGGGGAAGATCCACAGACCACAACAGAAGAGGAAGCACATAGATAATGCTCACAAGAAGGGAAGGAGGATTGACCAAAAGATAAATAACACAGTGTATTGCGTCATTCCCTTCGCCATCCAAAAGAGGCCTGGTGTGCGGGACTCTCGTCCAACATTTGATCTTTTTGCGGCCAGTCTCTCCCACTCTTTAAGTGCGGCATCAACATCTCATCTGTGGGTGTCATTATTTACAATTTACACAGGATTGAAAACACAACGATGGTTAGTATTTCTCCTCACAGACCAAACACATGCCGCGCTTTTCTGGACCGGGTACAAAGCGAAAAAAGACATGAGGGCCCGTGCTACTATTTACATTACAATTTTATATTTTGAGACAGTATGGAAATAAGAGCCAACTGAACTACGCCACTTGGACATAGAGACATAGAAGCACCATCATTGTGAATTGTATTCTATAAGGCAAAAAACAGTCTGCATGCGCAGAAGCTGCTCGTGGACGAAAATGAAGTTTGGAAAATAGAATGGAAATTTTAATAATAGCCTACATTGGAAACGTGCTACTATGTTTGTTGTCCGGTAGGCCATATACCAGTCTATTACGTTGATAAAGTAAAAACAGTAGCCTGTTATTTATTCATATTTAGATAAAGAGGACTCATAAGAAACCCCTCTAAGATTCCATGTTACCCCGGGCCCTGAAGAAGAACCCGGATGTGATCTTATGCCCATACATACATAGCCCACATACACACGGATTTCAACTGAACAAACTACACAATAACAACGCTATAGGCATAAATCGTCGATGATTTTTAAGGCAGATCTTTAAGAATCAGGATTCCTTTCAATCGTAATTTTCACTGCCATGTAGTCTTGGCAAACACCAGCGGTGTCTTGAGTAAACACCAAAACTCTGCGTATTGGGGGTGTTTAGGTTGTTATTGAGTAAAATAAAAAAAATTAAACCCATGAATAATGTCAGATTAATATAGCAGCAGGCACAGCATTCGTCTTCCTCTTCTTCTTCTTCAGGTAATTTGTTATTTGGCTATTATTACTAGTAAATGTAAAAAATGTACACTTCAGGGTGTTTTGTGGTTTAAGCACTGAAGTAGTAGGCTACTGTACATACTTGCCTATAGGCTATTTGCCCCTCCTTTTTGATAATTGGGTACCATGGTGTCATCAACGACGCAATGAGAATGCAAATTGATAAAGTGGCAACGTCGCCGTTATTACAGTCATAATAATCATACAATACGCATTTGAAGCAGGGAGACTCAATAGCTTACTCCAATACGGTTGAATTGTCTCCAACAAACAGTGGGCTACCACCCGCAATTCATATACAATGACGTTTAACGTGTTCTTATATGACAATAAAATATGCTGTCGTCACATGACTACATTCTGTCTGATCTTACTGGGCGGGGGAGTGTTCTCTTTCACCTCGGTCAAGTCTGACAATTCAATTGTCGCCTTGTGCTCTGCACAGCCTACTGTCAGAGCGTTAACTCAGGCTATTGCCTTTGCGACTCAATAGCCTATAGGACAACGACTTATAAGACCTTCAAAAATTAAAACATTATTTTGATTAAACATTTAACTAAACAAAACAGAGTTTTGCAAATTTTTAGCCATAAGCTTGAATAATAACAATAACAATTATAATAATAGTCCTAATTATAATAATAATAAGTATTATTATTATTAGTATTATTTTTATTCTTATATTTATTGTTATTATTATTATTATTACATTGTAGATAAATTGTGGAGTTCAAATATCACGTGGCAAAAACATTAAAATTGAGAAAAGTGTCCATATGCTCTATATAAATCTATTGGTTTGGTTATCTTAAACCATTTAGATGGCAAAACTGCATAGACAAACTGTATATAGGCTAAAGCAAAGACTGGCGGGCAACGTAGCCTATACTGTGCCGTGCTCTGCGTATAAAGAATTCAGTTTCTTAAGACGCTTGACAAGTGCAATTAGAGGCTAGAACTAGTACAGCTGAAAGCGAGATTCGCTTGAATTGTTGTGAAAAGGGTTCCGCTTGGAGGGCTAAAGAGAGGTGTTCGGGCAGTTAGATTGTATTATTGTAAATGAGTACGATGAAAGTTTAGATAAAGTTACACCAACGTTGAAATACCTTTCAGTGAAAAATTGAAGTTCCACCAAAATAATTTAACACCTGAACACATGTATGCACACATGCGCGCGCGCGCACAAAAGTTCATCTTTACAATATCCATATTCAGATCCACACTAAAAAACTGAAAACTAGCCAAAAAATTAGCCGTTTCGAAACTAACTAAGCTGTTGTCATAGCTTCAAATCAACTTTTAAAATCTCAGATTTAACTCAAATTAAAGGTTTCAACAGAGTAATGTTTTCGTGTTTCAACAGAAAAAAAATAATTGTTCAAAACCTCTCAAATGTATTTTAAGAAGAGCAAAATATTGATTTACATAGCACGTACCATTGTGGAGCAGGGAAATTTGCCAACAGTCTCAAAGACCCATTTTCCTCTAAAAAAAAAAAAAGCTCAGCTTCCAAAAAACTGTTGAGTGGGAGAGAGGGCGAGAGAGCGCGACTTGGTTTCTTCGGTGATACCGGAAGCAAAAAAGAACCTTAAAACAAGACGGCCTGTGGCCCAGCGAACATTTTGTTTAAAAGTAAGTCTTCTGCTGAAGGGAAAGGAAAGAGAGAAGGATTATCCAGGCCTTCAACACCTTGGCGTCATTCTGGATGTTTCAGTTCACTTTTAACGCGAGTGACTTCCATCAGAAACATTCGTCAGCCTCGGCGCTCCAGAAGACTTTCTATTGCAGTCTGGCTCAAAACGCCGCGCTCTATCCACCAAATCTCTTGCGGAGCAGTTCAGCCGATACCGATCACGATGTCTGTGGTCCGTCAGAAACAAGAGAAAAAAGTGACAAAGCAGGTTGAATGATATTGAGACTGACAGTAAGTTGTTTTCAACGTATATGTGCTTTCATATCAGCTGTTGACTCTTTCTAAGATTTAAGACTGCATCACGTCTCTCTCTCCATCCCTCTCTCTATCGCTCTCTCCACTATCCCCCTCCTCTCCTCCTGTACCAAAAAAGTGGAACCCCCTTTGGTCCTTCTCCACCTCCTCCTCCAAACTGAGATTAGACCTGATTAAAAAAAGATCAAGTTCGTCTTATAACGATGATTTCAGTGCGAACACCAAGGGTGTTTGAGCGCGAGAGTGACAGCTGAAATAAACAATACGTAGCCTAAACCTAAATGAAAGCTTCCACAGATTGAACGTCCATTTGTATGTAGGCTACTAAGTCCGACGACGTAAGTAAGCAAATAATAAATCGTGAATATATAGAAAGACCGTTGAATCTGCCTGGACCGCGGTCGGGGAAGCAGAGAGCTGGTGAATTATTAATAAACTGAGAGGCTCGCAGTCTGTTGTGTTCAACGAGTGGCCACGGCGGCAGCTGGGGCTTTAGGAGAATTAGACGGGCTCTGGGTAAATCATGGACGGTGGGGATTACCGCTCATAGGCTACAGTGTATCGGCTGCAAAACGAATAGTGGGAGAGAGGGAGCGAAAGAGGAACAGCAGCACAGGGCAACCGTGGAAATAGAGCAAACTATATTGCGAGGAAAATAAAACCATACATGCCATAACTGTTACTGGGATGTGCTCGAATATAGCCTGTGTCAGGTAGTCTATGTAAAGGTGCGCTCAAAATCCACAACTATAGGCTACCCCACTTCAATATAGTCATATTTGATTGCAGTAAAATAACGCAGACTCTCTCTCTCTCTCTCTCTCTATATATATATATATATATATAGAGAGAGAGAGAGAGATTTTCAAAAAGAGAAGTAGTAATTGGCTACCCTATAAGCGGAGCGCAGTGCCGCAAGAGCCAGGTGAACCCGTTGTTTGTCGGACACGCGGTGCTTCTCCAGTTTGTTTTAAAACAGACAGCTCTTTTCAATGTTATCCCAGTCTCAAAAGTAATTATTGTATATAATGCGTTTGTAACCCCTTCCCCAGGCAAATTTTTATACTTTTTGAGTGCTCCGAACTGCAAGTCTGCCTTGAACATCATACTGATTTGAATTATTTTAATGAGGCTACTGTTAAAATATTCACACACAACGCCTTGTATTGTGCTGAAAACGAATGAATCATAATCTCGCAAACCTCATTAAATATACAAATTTGCTATGCACGCCATGTAAAGCCTTTGTCTTTTTCCATGCAGGCCTTAAATTAAAAAAATTTCACGAAGTAAGCGCACGGCATGAAACCTGTCTTTATATATATGCAATAAACACATGCTCTATTAATTTTCTGCTCATGTGCCCGTGCCACCCATCCGTTGTGCACTTTTATATGCTACCACTAGTGTGGTTTTGTTTTGTTATCTCATGCTTTAAAATTGTTTCAGTAATAAACGTAACAAGTGAACTGAATAGACTTTGCCATTATCAGCACACGTACACACATTTGTCCCTTCAGCAATCCATGAATTGCCAAAAATGTCCCCTATGGGGACCATGGAAACAGACCCATGCACAACCTAGTTTTGAAAGTCCGAACTTGTCTTTTTTCTCACGTTGATCCAATCGTGTGTGTTTTACTTATGGTTCGTAGGTGTTTCCTAATTTATGTTATTTAGTTATTTATTTATTTGTTTGTTTGTTTGTTTGTTTTACAGTGACTTCAGGTTCCCTCTCTGGAGTGCATTGGATACTACAGCGTCGACTGGCCTTGAAACATTTCATTAGCCATATATGTCCATCACATTTATGTATTTAATCACTCTTTAATTTAATTTGATACAATCGGACAGTGCTATTTTGGGAACAACTATACAAACAAGGCAAAGTGTTTAGTGGTAAGCCAACAAGAGTGCATTTTACTCTGATATAGTACATTTATCCTTTGTGGACTTTCATAGACACTGCTAAAGTTTAATTAACAATGAACTATGTATTGTATATACGTCGCTCAGAAAAATAAATTGTGTTAAATGTATAAATGTGTAAACACTATAGGTCATACTTTGTAGGCCTATGCTATGCTTGAACGTAAAACGTGGACATATTTGAGCCTCTTTTTTCTCAGTTTTAACCCATTGGTCTTATGTACCTATTACAGCAATGAAACTGCAATACATTCATGTTGTAGGAACAGGCCATCAAAGAAGGATAACGATATGCGGGTGAGTAAACTTTAAAATGCAGTCTATTGTAAAAAGACGAGTGTTTTCAGGCCTTCCTTCCCAGCGGAAGTGTACTTTTAAAGTGCCATTAACTATGTGATCACCAAAAGTGTGTACATAGCATGTACTAATTGACGAAGTGTTAATTCTGAATAATAATTTTAACCCTGGTAGGTACTCCCCAGAAATATAAGGAATCCTGAACCGAGCGCGTTTATATTTGCTTGCCATTATCACTGCATTCATGGTGTTGTCCATTTAAACAGTTTGACTTGTAGTCTACTGCAGTAATGGATTTACTTGCACCGCCTTTAGTTTTTCCTTCCCAAAAAAATGACACTGGAATTTATTTAAATTCAGGAGACCACTGACACTTAAACTTCCTTTGCAAAATATTAAATAATGTATCCAAATGACGGCGAATAAACCGTAAATATATCTCTTAAAAATATCACTTGAAACATATGTTGAGTATGTTTGGCAAATATACTATGAAAATAGTCATTAGCATTATGTTTAGTCCTGTACTATTATTATAAGAGCTAATAGGCCTCATAGCAATATCTATACAAACTTTCAAACGAATTCATATCTCATTAATATTTCGCTCCCTCCCCCCTCTCTCTTTCTCTCCCCCCTTTGGCTCACTCCACCCCCCCCCCCCCCCCCTCTTTCTCTCTTTCTCTCTCTCTAAGATATAAACTTTAAAAAAGTATATCCAATACCCACAGAAAGCCAGAACAGCTAAACGCTGTTAAATTAAACATTTAAAATATAGGTACACTGGACTATTCCAAGCGAAAGATAATACTGTACAGTTGCTATTGTAAGAAACGGATATCTTCAAACAATGTTTACATATTTTGACATTATTTTTAGATGTGCCTATGGTAATTTCTGGGGAAATATATTGGCCTAAATTATTCAAGAATACAGACAATTTGGTTGTTGTGAAAAGCTATTTTAGAAGACATGTTGACAGTGCTGTCGAACACACGTTCAATTGTCGTTAACAGAAGGTGACGTTTTCTTATATAAGTTCACAGTAAAATATTTTTAGAAAATAGCTTTTTATTATTATGTAAGGGACCATTCACAATGGACTGTTGTCTTGTGTTTTTATTAATTTTTTTTAGATTATAGAACTTTTTCTGGAACAAATCTTTGGTATTTTCTCCACAAAATGTAATATTTCGTTAGGGGGAAATTCAGAATGCATATTTTTACGGAGTGTAATTCAAAATTTCAGTAGTGCCATAATTTTAAGCTCTCCAAATAGCTTCAACCATCAGATGTTGAAACAGTATTAATTTGTGGTGTGTGTGTGTTCATTCAATTCACCTTGAAATGAAAGAAAGTTTAGCGAAAGTGTGAGGACCGAATTAGGACCCAAACTTAATCTACGGTCTGGAAAATTTGTTATTGGGCTTAAATTTACAGTTTATTATCATTTCTTAACTGATGTGCTTCAAACGAATAATTTCAGTGATTTTATGGAATTGTAAAGTTCACTTTTATGTAATGTTGCTGCACTGGCGATAGCCTTACAAGACACGTTTATGCACTTTCGTGTGAAATAAATTTCTTCCGCCGTCACGCATGAGGAACAAAGAAAAAGTTATAGCTAAGCACAATGTAGCCTGTTTGGCTTTGATTCTCAATAACGGGTTTAAGCAAGTTTTTTACCGAACTTTTTTTTCGTTAATATGAGAAACTGTCAATCCCACAATGTTTTTAATGAACCAAAAAAGGTAACATTTTATTCCCCAAGTTTGAATTTTATTTACTTTCTTGAAAAGACTGTATTTCCTTGGAGAACTGAAAAGGTTAAACATAATATTCTGGTGATTATTGTTTTTATTATAGTGAAATATTAAATATTAAATACTTGTTTCGTAATGTTATATATTTGTTATATAAAGAGACATATGTATTTTCCTGACCTGAAAATAATTGTTTTCCAATTTTAATAATAATAATAATAAGAAGAATAATAAGAAGAAGAATTTATGGGCTATTATTATTATTATTAGTAGTATTATTAGTATGATTATTATTATTATGATTAAAACATGTCTCATAATAACATATCTTTGTTGCTGTTGTTTACATGACAATAGGTTCAAATTTATATACGTTATTTCTTATACCTTTTATTACTGCTGTTTTTACAAGTCTAGAAACAAAAAAACACAAGTTTCAACAACTAGATTTATCAACTGAAATTGACTGGGAGGGAGCATAGGAATGTCAATGATCCTGATTATTATTCTGCAAAATGAAAAAAATACACGCCCAACACAAACACACAAACACACACACACACACACACACACACACACAGGAATGATATGTGCACCTGTCGAGAGGGTCAGTGAAGTTATACCGTGTTTCATCATAGGCCTAAATAAATAAATATGATAAATATTGAATAGATAATTTCAGTTGTTTTTGATTCAGCTCATACAATGACTAATTTGGGAAGTAATATAACATCCAAATTTGTTCAGTGCTCTCTCCAATAATACTGGGTTAACCAGTATAGATTAGATAGTTTTGTTTCATTTTGGATCGTGTATGTCTATGTAAAGCCAACGTAGTTGCTGTACATTGCAGTTTTCACATACGGCATCTGGTGAATCATATGTTATTACAATATTGAGCAATTTTCCATAGGCCTATGTTTGCATGTTAAGTCAACTGTGCTATCGTGATGAATATACAAGACAATCTGAATTTTCTGGGTCCACTTTTTAAATTGTAATCCTTAATTTGCTAAAAGGAACACCACGCAAGCTATTGTCAGCATCCCTCCACCTGTTGAGGTGATTTCTGTCTTAGATTCCTTCTTATTATTCAGATACATAGCCTATTCCTTCTTATTATTCAGATACATAGCCTATTCCTTCTTATTATTCAGATACATAGCCTATTCCTTCTTATTATTCAGATACATAGCCTATTCCTTCTTATTATTCAGATACATAGCCTATTCCTTCTTATTATTCAGATACATAGCCTATTCCTTCTTATTATTCAGATACATAGCCTATTCCTTCTTATTATTCAGATACATAGCTGCCTATTCACAAGTTTATCTGCACAAATTTACATTAGGTTGGCCTTGTTTTGTATGTCAGCCATTTTTCAACACAGAATTATCGTCCTGAGATTGCCTATGAATCGAAAGATAGGTCTGGTTCACTTGTATTTAGCTCATCGTCACCATCATGACCTTCAATAGATTTACATCTTGGAGGTTTATCCTCATGAGGCCGATAGGCCCTTCAGACGACCAGCAGTAGTCTGCCTTCTGCTTGTAGAATGTTTTTGTATGATGATGATGGTTGTGGTTTCTGATCAGCACGTTATTGTACACAATGTATGAGATATGATGACACATGCAATTCAAATGTCCTGCACTGGAGAAAATAAAAAAAGATGAAAGTGTCATACCGTATTCTTTGTTTAATACGGAGCATGACTTTTACCTTGGCTCGTGGTGCAGCCTGTACAAAACTAGACGTCAGTAAAATCATTATGCAACAATAACCAAAGAACTAACATAGAAACAGAATCAATGCCCATGCTCCTTATCTCCTGATGTATAGAAACGAAACATGGAACTAAACACCGTGTTACACAGCCTCGCCCTCCCCGCGTAAGCAAACAGTTCCGTTCATCTAACTAAATTATGTTTCGCTTGTACTATTTTCAGTGGCGTGAAATTTTGTCTGACCCCCAAAAGCCTTTATGATACGAAGATGACCATCGTCAACAAATATTTTCTATGTTGAGGCATAGCCTACTGCTATACTTCTACTACTACTACTACTACTACTACTACTAATAATAATAATAATAATAATAATAATAATAATAACAATAAGAAGAATAATAATAGTAATAATAGCAATAGTAATAATCATCATTGTCATAATAATTTTCTGTATTCACACCCTTCTTCATTCATTCCAGCATTTTCATACAATAATTTACAGGCTATAGGTTATTACATTCCTTTTCTGAATGTTTGTTAAAACCTGCATTAAAAAATACAGTTCTATAATAATTACACTGTGTTGTGTTTTTTTGTGGAAAAGTACTGAAAAAACGTAATACAACTCCACCATCCCTAAGGACAAGCAACTTGTGTAACAATCAGTGGCACCTGATTGTGCTTGCAGATAACGAGGATTATAAATTCCGTTGGTATTTTGATTTTAAGGTTGGTAATGTACAAACCTGCCCATTGCTCGTGGATTTATTTATTTCATTAATTAATTGTTACGTTTACACTTGTTCCAATGTCATATATAAATTAAATAAATAGATACCAGATATGGTTAGAAATTAATCACAATTACAAAATCATATTAAAATCGAATAATGTTGAATGCCTATACCCATTATATAAATATATTGTTAATGTTGTTGTTTAGGTATATCTCTTAGTTCATAAGGCAGGGATGAATTTGTAGATTCCGAATCAGTATACAATTCTTATTTAGACGTAATATAAACAAATATGTAATAAAAAGATCTTATGTAAGAACTCAGAGCCCTGAGTACGCCCACTGCACCCAGACATTTCTGATATTAAAGGTGATTCTGGTACACCCAGTTATTTAATTTTCCCATAAATAATTACATTGATGTCTCATATATTGTATTCTATTGTGGGTTTCACTAAACGTAGGAAATTCAATATTTATTAGTGTTTCACGATAATGCGTTAATATTGAATTTATTTAATTAAATATTTTAATTGAATACAGTTAGCTATTTATTTAGTTTTCAACAGATCCAATTTTATTCAAAAGATATGCTATATTAAATTAGCTTATAATGTCTATTTTTTAAGTGTCCAAAATATAATTGCATTGCACTTATTTCAGCCAGATCAATGTAGCCTATTCTGTGCATTAGTATATGAACGTAAAATGTTCTGCGTGCCCCCAATAGGGACCACACTTTATTACTGTGTAGTCGTTTTAGAAATAATTACATTTAAGTCAGTTATAGGCTAATTTCTGCAATAGGCTATATGTTCTACAGTATATTTGTTATTTTAATTCAAGCTATTGGAACAAAATAGCCTTTAATGTTCGTTATTCCTGCAAATGTACGACCACAATGAGAGAATGATTTTGATTACTCCTTATTAGTGGTCATTCGGTGAATAAATTTGCAAAAAATAAGCAGTCTTCAATTCTGCACACTTAGGTTTGTGCTTTATGGAAATTGATTGTATAATTATTTATGATAATTGAATATGAAATATAAGGACTGGCTACAAGATTAACGATCTCTAACGACCACAATTTAAAATATTGTCGTTCACGTGTTAGTTTTAAGAATAACTTTAAAAGGAATGTAAATTAGTCCGTCTTGATTTAGGCTATTATTAATATTCTCATAATTACATTTAAGTCGAAGAATTCCATTCCAGGTGCTCCGGCAAATCAACGCCATTATAATGGAGGAATGTACTGAAATTCGTCCCAGGGGATTAAAAAATAACTGTTAAACCTTTGCCGGCATGTGCGTAATATGTCCTAATTGTACTCACACAGAGAATGCAGAAGGAAAGTTAAGCCTGAACGCATCAATTAGAAGCCGGCTGTGGCTAATGAGCACGGAGCAGAGCGCTTCTCACCGCAAGTGCACGCGGACACAGCTTCGCTGACACCACGCTGTTTTACTACGTGGCATAAAGTGGGCATTGAATCTACAAAACACTATAGGCGGCGGTTTCGCTCATGTTTGCATCAAGTTGAGAACAACTAGCCCAGCCTGGCCAGTGATGATTTCTCATGCAACCTATTTAGGCTTCCCGTAGTTATTTATAGCTTAGGGAGCTAATATTAGCTACAAGACATTACAACCATATGCACTATTGAATTCAGTGCATGGGAAAACATCGGTTATGTTAAGGGATTCAATTTTACGCAGAGATTATGTCAATAAAAGGAACAGTTGAAGAAAGCCTTAATGGCATTTTTCCAGATAAATGGGGACAAGTCGGCCTATATTGCCCTCTCACTAAACAACTTTGCTTTTTTGTGTGACGGGCTACATATTTCATAATTGAATTAGGAACTGCATTTTAATGTAAATGAATGGTCTACACTTTTCTCAACCCTCAACATAAGAATAATGGTTTATAGTTTGCCTATGTTAAACTGGAACACAGTTGACCGACTTCAGTGGATTGCACATGCAGGAGCCTACGCGTAAAGGTAGGCTACGTTATAGTTTTTCTAGCCTTCTCCTACAGTAAAATAAACATTGAGACATCATGGTCTCCACATAGAACTCCCGTAAATTATCTAATTAAAATGGAAATCGTCTAAGAAGTTTGGTATCCATAACACGTTGACACAACCCACTTAACACGCTTTTAAGAAATGATCCATACCAGCTACGTTCTTTACGACTTAGGAAGGCGACAGGGCTTTTGTTTTCTTGACAAGTCTTTTGTAAAATGCTGTTACCTGGTGTTGGAAAGTAGCCTAGGCCCAATAAAAAACAATCTGAAAAAAACCGTATAGTTCCCAAACTGGATATTACATATTATTAAGTTTTGAAGACTTTGGCCTACTTATCGGCGTCAGAAAGTTAAAGATGCATGTTCTTTAGAAATGACAAAATATTGTTGGCAAAAGGATTGAACCCACCCTTCTTTTCGCACTTTGCCTGCTGTGCAGTCCCGTTATTGACATGTATTTTATTTAAAGGGTTTAATAATGACTGCGGGCCTACTTTTAGTTTTAACAGGAATCATCCTAATAGAGTTGTTGTTTTTGTTTGTTTGTTTTTAATATTAAAAACAATTCCGTGTGTAAAATAAAATCTACTCACCCGTCTTCTTTATCAAGACGTTTTCAATCGGAAAAAATGAACCCGCCTCATTTCTCATCTTTGCCCTGGTTTTACTTCTCATGTTCTTGGCAAACGTGTTGTTGAGGGTCTCTGTTTTTCTCTCTTTTCGGGGTTCTTTTCAGAACTAATTTATAGCTTAATTTAGACCGACGGTATCAAGCAGCCTTATTTTAACTGTGTTAGATGGATATTTTATCATAACAAGTAAATTGTACATGAAGATAAAGACATTCTAATAAATTGTGTGGAGGAACAGTGAAGCCATTGTCGTACAACGTGATTATGTTTAACTTTGCATTTGTTCTTTTATAATTAGAAAAGCGGGTAAGAGGAGGCTTGGAAAGCTTTGCAGCATAGTGCTCCGGTCTCCAGGCAAAGTAGGCTGCGCTCCAGCTCTTAAAAACAGGGTTCCCGCAGCTGGCTCTTGCTTTTCCCTTACTCTCATAGACACGCTAACATTTGCTTGAGTGCAAAATAATATTCAGTCGTAAGTTTCTAAAGTTAATTTGTAGGAAAATAATAACATAAAATAAAAATTATTATTGTTATTAGTGGTAGTATTAGTATTCATATTATTGCTATGGCATATTTCATAAAGCTTTAGGATTGACATTTGGACTTCCTAATCCACTTTAAGAATTACAGAATTGGTGATTGCATTGCATAGCAACAAACAACATTTTCTCAATCTAAAAAAGCAGGCATTTCATTCATTTCCCCATCTCTGCTTTACATGGAATTCCCAGGGCCAGTGACACTGAAGGCAGATACCCTCAACATATCTGACCTTAAACACACACACACACACACACACACACACACACACACACACACACACACACACACACACACACACACACACACACACACGTGCACACACACACACAACACACACACACGCACAGACAACACGCACACACATACACACGCACACACACATGCACGCACACATGCACACACACATACACACGCACACATGCACACACACAAACACACACACACACATGCACACACACACACAACAGACAACACGCACACACATACACACACATGCACGCACACATGCACGCACACACACACACACGCACACACACACGCACACACACATGCACACACACACACACACACACACACACTCACACGCACACACACATGCACGCACACACACACACACACACACACACACACACATGCAAAAGTCAAAACAGAGACAACTAACAAAAAAGATAGCTATGAACAGAAATAACTATCAACAGAGATAGCTAAAGCCACCAACAGGGAAAAAAAGTGCAGGAAAGAGCTAACTCTGGTCCCAACAACAAGGCAATAGTGGTTGAAACAGTTACTACACAGCAAAAACATTTAACACCCTATGGTGTTTATATGAGACTGTGGTCTCACATAAACACCCTAGGGTGTTAAATGTACACCAGCAGTGTTAGATTTACACAGGAATTTTTGCTGTGTATGACCAGGAACGCTCCATTTTGCACTCTATACACAGTCAGCAGTCTGCTTCCTGTTCTGAGTACCAGGTAATCAACTAACTAAATAATGAAGCAAAAGCTACAACAGAGTCCATATCCACACACAAATCTACAGTCTGACAATGTCCCGCTTATGCAGTGCAGACAGCAGCCGTTTTTCTGTACAAGCTATAACACAGGAGACGTTTTTATGGTTCATAGATCTCATTTCACTAAAGTAATTGAGGGAAATGGAAAGTACAACATCTAGAGATGAATTTATCTCTAGTTTTATGAGGGAACTAATGGACAATCAATGATGCAAAAATGTATCACCTTCGTTTGAGAGTATATTCTAAGTGAATGACAATCATCCACTAAAGATGGACGTTTTCCACTGGTATGGTGTGATTAGTGCCAGGTGGCCATTCTGTGTGGCAGAGGTAAGCCTAGTAAATGTGGGACATTAGTTGATAAACTTAGCTAAAGCACTTTATGAACACACTGTATGTTTCCAAATCAGATCTAATGTTGACTGCAGCCACCTAGCCTACAGGGCAAAGCATAAAAGGCTATAGGGTGGGCCAAGGACAAAAGGTTTCAATCGGTAAGGTGTTAAAGAAACACAACTCCTCTTCCTCTGGTTGACCTGCCTGCACCTGCACGAGTTGCAGCGATTGCTCCTGACTGGAATGCCCATTGGAGAAGAAGCCGTGGCTGGCTACATGCGTTCTGGAGGACACGCGTGCTTGCCTGCACTCTCCGTAATATAGAAAGTGGAGCAATGGAACGTGGGTATAAATACACAGCAAAATGGTTGCTGTTAAATCAGCTATCAGCTGTTATTGTGCGTCTTACACTGACAGAATACATGTTTACATTAACTCATATAAACACAGAGCCTGATTTACTAAGTGTGTGCAAAACCTTTCAGCATACATTCAAATACCATGACCAATCATTGGCCATGTTATTGGTTTTGTGTCTGCTAAAAGGTTAACATTTACTCCATACAATTGGACATTCTAAAAAATAGAGTAAAAGGATGCACATCCATTTTGTCAACGTTTTTTCTATTACTGTAATTGAAGTTCCCCATGCCCTTAACGGCCGACGACCTCCAGGAGGCGCTGTTCTAACTACTGTCTCCTGAGAGGGCACTCTGGAATGCTGGGCGGCCATTTTGAAACCTAAGGCAGGGAGCAAGACTGCGAGTAGCTAGAAATGTAATTAGTGCGCCGGCCGTAAGGTGGCCGCAGTCTGAGGGCAGAGCAGTGGCGGCAGGGCTGTGATTGATTGATGGCGGGATGTTCTGCCAGGAAAGGAGAACACAGGAAAATGGGTTCCTCTCTGACTGCCCCCTGCTCTCCCACTTAATCAGCCTCCTGCACAGTAGCGCTCAAACAGGGCATTTCTCCGGAGGCCGTGTGATGAGCGCTCAGCTTATCTTACAATGGCAAGGGAGGTTTATAGGTCTAACAGACAGTGGGAGCGGCTGGCACTGGTGCATGCCTGTGTGTGTGCATGTGTGTGTGTGTGTGTATGAAAGAGAGAGAGAAACAGATAGTGTGCTTGTACAACTCTGCCACTGTGTGGTGTGTGTGTGTGGGAGAGAGAAACATAGAGAGAGTGTGTTTGTACAACTCTGTCAGTGTGTGTGCACGGAAAAGAGAGTGAGTAATCTTTTCTATGTGTGAGAGAAAGTGTGTGACTAGGCCTGTGTGTGCGTGTGTGTTGGGGTTGTGTCAGACAACAGTGGATGAATGTCACACAGATGAACTTCCGAATAAACATAGTCAAGTAATAAGGGGTTAGCATGGATTTGTCATTGAAATGTCATTTTCTCTATGAATTTTCAATGACATTGTTCTTAGAATCATCTGAAATGGTTCCCGAGATGGATGCAGCACACGTAAATGGACTCCCATCATTTGAAAATAACACAATAGCTTTTAGAAGATCTTTGACATACTACATGGTTGCCATATTCAACTGAGAATTCAGAATAACCTATTGGCTATAAAACACATTCCAAGTAGGGTGTGTGTGTGTGAAACACCTTTACAATCTGAATGTAAAAATGAATAAATAAAACTTGAACAATATATAAAACATAGTACACACAGACACCTGAGATGCTTGAAGAGTGGTGGAGAGTAGAGGAGGTTGAACTTTGCTGACCTTATTTAAAATGTGTCCATGTGGTGTTTTTCACACTATTAGCGGGCATCGCTATTATTTGAGGCAAAGCGGATGGTTTGGAGGGAGGGAGGGAGATACGCCGAGAGCAGGCTTGTCCTCCCCCAGGAGAGAAAAAGACTCATAATCTGTTTTCCTGGCACTTCTTGAAAGAGAGAATGAAACGCACTGGAGGCTCCCCCTGAGCCTCTGTCCCCCTCTCCCTCTCCCTCCATCACTGCTGTCCCCCTCATCTGCTTTCTCTCTCTCCCTCTATCACTGCTATCCCCCTCTCCCTCTATCACTGCTATCCCCCTCTCCCTCCATCACTGCTATCCCCCTCTCCCTCTATCACTGCTATCCCCCTCTCCCTCCATCACTGCTATCCCCCTCTCCCTCTATCACTGCTATCCCCCTCTCCCTCCATCACTGCTATCCCCCTCTCCCTCTATCACTGCTATCCCCCTCTCCCTCCATCACTGCTATCCCCCTCTCCCTCCATCACTGCTATCCCCCTCTCCCTCTATCATTGCTATCCCCCTCTCCTGCTTTCTCTCTCTCCCTCCATCACTGCTATCCCCCTCTCCTGCTTTCTCTCTCTCCCTCCATCACTGCTATCCCCCTCTCCCTCTATCACTGCTATCCCCCTCTCCTGCTTTCTCTCTCTCTCCCTCTATCACTGCTATCCCCCTCTCCTGCTTTCTCTCTCTCCCTCCATCACTGCTATCCCCCTCTCCCTCTATCACTGCTATCCCCCTCTCCTTCTATCACTGCTATCCCCCTCTCCTGCTTTCTCTCTCTCCCTCCATCACTGCTATCCCCCTCTCCTGCTTTCTCTCTCTCCCTCCATCACTGCTATCCCCCTCTCCCTCTATCACTGCTATCCCCCTCTCCTGCTTTCTCTCTCTCCCTCCATCACTGCTATCCCCCTCTCCTGCTTTCTCTCTCTCCCTCCATCACTGCTATCCCCCTCTCCCTCTATCACTGCTATCCCCCTCTCCTGCTTTCTCTCTCTCTCCCTCAATCACTGCTATCCCCCTCTCCTGCTTTCTCTCTCTCCCTCCATCACTGCTATCCCCCTCTCCTTCTATCACTGCTATCCCCCTCTCCTGCTTTCTCTCTCTCCCTCCATCACTGCTATCCCCCTCTCCCTCTATCACTGCTATCCCCCTCTCCTGCTTTCTCTCTCTCTCCCTCTATCACTGCTATCCCCCTCTCCTGCTTTCTCTCTCTCTCCCTATATCACTGCTATCCCCCTCTCCTGCTTTCTATCTCTATCTCTTTCTTTCCCTCCATCACTGATGTCCCCATCATCTGCTTTCTCTCTCCTTCTATCTCTCTCCCTCCATCACTTCTGTCCCCCTCTCATCTGCTTTTTCTCTCCCTCCATCACTGCTGCCCCCTCACCTGCTTTCTCTCTCCCTCTATTGCTCCCTTTCTGTTTCTCTCACCCCACCTCCATTTCTCTTGTTCCTGCTACCTCAGCTCTCTTCTCCCCTTTTTCTAGAACTCCTTTCTTCCAGTGTCTTCATCTCTGAAACACTATACCCCAATTAATCTCTTCTTCCTCCTCTGTTCTTTTATCGTCTAAAGCACGTGACTTCTTAAACCCACACCGCAGTCATCAATGTAGCTTATATGCCGGCATTGTTGTCAGAATAATCTGTACCCATAACCAAAGTTAAAACTGCAGTTAGAAAATACAAATGTATATTCCATACTTGAAACAAAGTTTTCGGTCCAGATGGTAGACACACCATTGACTCCAGACAGTGAGCCCTTTTTATATCACATTTTTATTATTACTTCAAACTGTTTTTGTCATGGTATCTGTGTAAGAAAGTCCCCTGTGTTTATACACACACATCACAAAAAAGTGTCTTGTCCTATTGTCATGTACTTCACTGCCCATAAAATAGCTGTGACCTCATAGAATGACCTATTCTTATTGACTTTTATTGTGTTACCCTTCCCATCCAAAAAAAACTACTTTTGTCTTATCTGTAAATATAGGCGCTACTGATATGACACAGGGGACATGTTCTGGAGATTTGTGCAAATTTTAACATCAGAAAATATGATAATGCACTGTTACTGACTAGACTGAATTCTAGAGTTCTGTGTGAAAGGAGATTTGATCCAGACAAAGAAAACAAAATATATTGAAGATGAAATATCATGTAAGAATACAGTAAACTCATACGTGACTAAGGATAACGTTCACAGGGGACAGTAGAGCAATATTTATATTTAATAGAGGGCTGGAAATACGGGATGCTGCCCGACGCAGACAATCAAATAGCTATGAATGTACAAAATTCGCAAGGTCTCCAACACTGTTCAGCCCACAGGTACCCTGTATTTGTATAATCTGTTCTATTGCCACCGTATCCTGTAGGCAGCAGCCTCAGAGTCACCCGCTTCCTCCCTGCCAGAGCACGGGGAAGCTGGCGCTGCCCGTCATACCCGCTGTCTGCCGCGCGTTCACGGCGCCCCTCGCCAACCGCCCGGGGCCGAGTTCGAAGCGTGGCCGCGCGCGACATGGCACGCGCCCGTCTGGCTTCGGAGTGGTGCGCTAGGCCCAATCTGGGCTGGGTGGCGCGGCACCGGGTCATTCTGGGTTCTGACTCTTCCACGGGGGTCACCCGCGTCGTACAATTAGCAATCTGCACGCCTTTCCCCTCAGATGCTGTGTCATCCAGTTGAGCCGTGGCCATTACTGCGCATCCAGGGCTACTGGGCAGAGGCACACCGCAGTTATTCCAAGTACAAGACACAAGTGCTGACGTTTTGGCCAGAAGGCAGGACACAAGGATGCGTTTCCATTATATATTTATGCGCTGTAACATACAAACTTATTAAGGCTTATTCCTTACGAGACAAGCACAGGCAAAGAGGAGCAGCCATGCCCTCACGTAACCTTTACACCCGTCACCGGTGTCTTCTGCTGAAGCAATATCAATCCTCTGCCCGTACTTGTCGTCTGAGGAGGAGTTCACTCTCTCTCTCTCTCTGTGCAATTCACTCTTTCCTTCATTAGTACACAACCACCTCTGTCATGGAGTAAGTGGCCCAGGGTTGTGAGCCTTGTGGCTAGTAGTCATTATGTTTTATTGTAGTGCACCTTGCAGTGCTATAGAAGTCCCCCCCCCAACCCCCACCCCGACAGCCCCAACTCCTCTCCCGTCTTGGCCCCGTCCCCCGTCTTCTGGCTCTCTCTCCCTCTTTCCCCTCTCAATCTCTTTAGTTTCCTGCCCTCTCTCACACTCTTCCCATCCCTGCAGCCTCCCTGGGACTGAGGGGGGACTGGAACCAGGCCACGCAGACTTGTGCTGGTTTCTCCCTTTCTCTTCATCTAAGTATCAGACTCTCTCACACACACACACACACGCAGACACGCACACACACACTTGTTCAGTCTTTCTACCATGTTTTCCCCTCCATTCACTCCCCCTCTCTCTCCTTCTTTCAGTCTCTCTTTCTATTTCTTTCTCGCTTTCACACAATCTCTTTCTCTATTGCTCTCACCCTCTCCCTCTCTCTCTATCCCCCTCACCCTCTCTCGCTCTTTCTCTCTCTCATTCTATCCCCCTCTCCCTCTCTCTCTCCCTCTCTCTCATAGGAGCGTAAAGAGGAGGCTGAGCCTTGGCAGGACCAGGCCCTGTTTGGCGGAGTGGGCTCCATGAACACATGAATATTCATGATCCCCCTGCTCAACTCCCCCCCCCCCCCCCAATGCTACTCCTCACTCCGCGGCAACACTTGGTAGCAGCACATGGCGAGACAGCTGTTGCAGGCCAACCCAGGCATCTGTGCTGATAGAGAAGAGCAGGGGCGGGGGTATGTGCGTGAGGGGCACAGACAGAGGTAGAGGGAGGAGGCGGTGCGCTAAAGGCTGCCGGGGGTTGTGGGTCGGACAGAAGAGGAGGGCACAGGGCAGTCATGCTCTACAGTCGGGGCGAAAGGGTAGAGGAGATCCTCAGAGCCCTTCAGCACTCTGAGATTCAATCAGACCAACCCTGAAGTTACACATTATACACATTAATATACCAAGTTACACATTATACACATTAATATACCAAGCACATCAAAAGGGAACAAAGATGAAAGTTCACTCTCACTACCATATCGCCCCCTCCTCCCTCTCCCCCCGCTCTCTCTCTTTTTTTTTCCTTTATCTTTTCACAGAGGGCTGGTCAACAAAATCATCAGAGGGTATGCCCAGGGTAATGCCCCGATGCCAAACACCCCCTCCCCCCCGGTGGCAGTGCCAGCCCTGGGCCGCCTGGCTCGCCCTGCGTGCCTCGTGCCCAGCTGTCTGCTGCCCCAGATAGCCGCCGCGCGGCGGGCGGCGGGCGGCCCCGGCTCTGCAGGGGAGCACAGGTTTCAAACTGTGTCAAGGCTCCAGATGCTGGGAGAGGCTGGGATTAGCGCAGCTCGCGGTGAGGAACATTGCGCCCTGCCCGCTTCCCAGACACAGGTCCCCTCATGGGGCTCGGCCGGCCACCACAGACACGCTCCTGCTCCCCCCCCCCCCCGCCCTCTCTCTCTCTCTCTCTCTCTGATCCCAGGGAGGAGATGTCTTATTCTTCTCTGCATCGTTCTGGTGATGGGAGCAGTTTCACTGCGCTGTGTACCCCTTAGAGATCTGTGATGTCTGTAGCACGCTCTCCACTCAACAAACTGTGGAGCCTCAAGGCCATTTACAACACAGTGGACACATACAGACCGACAGTTTTGTGAATACTGAGACAGTGGAGAACCAGTCAATGGATATGTGTGTTTTTCTATTGTGCTTTTACTTGCCTGAATATCAGACATATAAGACATAACTGCTGAAGTTTGCACTTTTCAGTGAGATGTTGAATTACTATAGTTTACTGGTTTGGTTTACTATATACTTTTATGGAAGGGATCTGTAACCAGTAATCGTCATGGTAATCGTCATGGTAAATCTACCATGCTACAAGAGTCCACTGTAACACAACAGTAATTTTTCATCCAATACATTCAATCATCCTTCGTAGAATAGTAAAACATTGTTTAATAGCTAAGTCACCTTAATGGTCGCCTCTCTCCACACTGAAATGCAAAAATACTGGGGCAAAACTGTAGTTTGTGAAAGACAGCGCACTTCTGCTGTTGACAACTTAACATAACTCATCACATTGTTAACTGGAAATCCATTTCAGAGACGCTGCGCTGCCAGCCTCTTTCAACACACTTTAACCGCTTCTTAAACATTTAATGTTAACATTTAACAGAATGAACAATTGGGTAATGTTTTTTCTTCTAAGCAGAAAACCATTAGAATAGGTAAGAGGAAGAACTACAAGTTACTATTGGGGAAACAAATTATAAATATATAAACATACAACTTTCTGTATATGACTAACCACATAAGTACCATTATGATAATGAATACACAATTTCATAGTGTTCATCATGTCTGTCAGGGTGCAGTACGGACAGGACTAGAAAAATAAACCCAAGTTTATTAGTGGCAAAGCCACGAGGAGAAGGCAGAATCGTAGTCAGGAACAGGCAGAGTTCAAAACCAGGAGATCACAGCAAAAGTACAAAAACACAATCCAAAAAAGCCAAGTCAAGAAACAAAATCAACTAGAAATAACCGCCTTGCGGTTGTATGCCTCCACTAACAAGTCAAGTTGCGTAATTCTACAGAAACCAAACATTAAACATTAGATGAATAAACTTTGTTTTATCATTGCAAGTTTTTATTAAACATATATAATTAATGTGATTATTAGATCGTTTTCTCAGCTACAGTGGTAAGCAAAACATTATGATGTCACAGTCAAGTTGACCTTTGAACTTTTGGATATAAAATATGACTGCATCATTTTATCCTATTGGACATTTGTGTGAAATTTTGTCATAATTAGCATAGGAATTCTTGAGCTCTGCACAAAAACATCTTTTGTCAGGTCACAGTGACCTTGACCTTTGACCACCAAAATCTAATCAGTTCAACCTTGAGTCCAAGTGGACGTTTAGGCTAAATGTGAACAAATTCCCTCAAGGCGTTCCTGAGATATGGCGTTCACGAGAATGGGACGGACAGACGGACGGACGGATGGACAACACAAAAACATAATGTCTCCGGCCATGGCTGTCACCAGTGCAGAGGCATAAAAAGTCAGAAAAACTGAAATCAGGCACATGAAGAAACTAGCAAAACACAGGTCATGAAAGGCTTGTAGTGAAGCGAAGCAAAGCAGGCAACTGTGACAAACTCGCAACAAACAGAAGACAGAGTGGAACTTAAATACATTGACTAACGAGCAAACGAGAAACAGGTGGGCAGGTGAACCACATGGGCAATCAGGAGCTGAGATGGAAGGCGGGGCTGACACAACAGGGAAGTGAAAACAACAGCACATGGATGGGAAACAGAAAACGAAAACACAAACACACAAACAAAAAGGAACATGACCGAAACAGAAGTAACAGAAAAGCACATTACAGACTCAAATACTGACAATGTCAGCATAAATCGATCAATACTATTGAGCACTCCAACCAATACACCTCACACCAAACATTTTCACAGTGTCTCAGTTATCACAGTCATTATAATATAATTATTGTAATATAGCCATTAATATATAATTCTAATATATTATATAAGTCCCTCGTTACCAGCTTTCTCTTCTCCTCCAGTGGTACATTACATTACATTCATTTAGCAGACGCTTTTATCCAAAGCGACGTACAGTAAGTGCATACAGAAAGGTCATCGAAGTAACTACAGAACAGATAAGAAAGCACATTCTTCCCATACAGTAGCAGCTATCCCTAGTAATGAACACAATGCAGTTCACAGTGAACTGGGTAAATCAGCTCTAATACAATTCTATTCTAAATATTATAAACTTGACTACCTTGAGTACACAGTTCAACAAGAACACAAACCATGAGGTCCTAGATAAGTATTAGTCCAGGTGGAGTCTGAAAAGGTGCGTTTTCAGGCCACGACGGAAAGTAGGCAGGGTTGGCATGGAACGTAGGGGAATGGGAAGTTCGTTCCACCACTGGGGAGCTAGGGTGGAAAAGCTCCGCAGTCGGGACGAGCGAGTGCCATTTACACGGAGGGGGGGAAGTGCAAGTCGCCCTGCAGTAGATGAGCGAAGCGGTCGAGCAGGAACATAGTTCTGGATCAAGTCCTGCAGGTAGACAGGGCCTGTCCTATTGGCTGCAGTGTAGGCCAGGGTCAGAACTTTGAACCTGATCCTGGCTGCAACTGGCAGCCAGTGGAGTGACATGTGAAAATTTCGGGAGGTTGAACACAAGCCGGGCAGCTGCGTTCTGGATCAGTTGAAGAGGCAGTATGGCGCAGGCTGGTAGGCTTGCGAGCAGGGAGTTACAGTAGTCCAGGCGTGAGGTGACCATGGTCTGGACCAAAAGCTGGGTGGAATAGGTGGTCAGGTACGGTCGAATCCTCCTGATGTTGTACAGGAGGAACCTGCAGGACCGTGCCGTCGCCCTGATATGGTCTTTGAAGTTCAGCTGGTCGTCCAGGACCACCCCCAGGTTCTTTGCAGAGCGGGAGGCAGCCACCACGGTCCCGTCAACGGTGATGGAGAGGTCAAGTAGCGGGGAGGTTTTGTGTGGCATGAAGAGGAGCTCTGTCTTGTCGAGGTTGAGCTTCAGGTGATGGGTAGTCATCCACTCAGAGATGTCAGCCAGACAAGCAGATATCCTTTCCTTCACCTGTTGGGTAGAGGGAGGGAAAGAGAGGAAGAGTTGAGTATCGTCAGCATAACTATGGTATGAGAAGCCATGTGAATTGATTACTGAACCAAGAGATTTTGTATAAATGGAGAACAGCAGAGGACCCAGTACAGATCCCTGCGGGACTCCTGTAGACAGGGGATGGGGTGCAGACACAGAACCCTTCCAAGAGACTTGGTAGGATCTATCAGTGAGGTACGATACAAATGGTACACACTTCTTGCACTGTGTCACTTACTACCAATGCGGCTATTGCAATTTTGACTGTTGAAAGCTGCTATTGCCATGCCTTCATACCCAGTGAAACCAGTGACCCTTATTCACTCTCTAAGTGGTACTGCTACTAACAGACTATTTAGCCCAAAGGTGATGCTGCTGATGGACCACGGATTAAGTCTTAAGTGTGACAGCAGCACTGGAGATCTGTGAGCAGCCAGGCACACTTTACTCTGCATCCTGGGCAGCAGTTGGGTTAAACTGAGAGGTGAAAAGAGAAAGAGTTAGACCCTACCATCCACCATGACCTGTTATAGAAGTCATGACACAGTTCTTAGGCAGCTGTTGGGTTAAACGAAAAGAGGAGGAAAGAGATGGCGAGAGAGAGCGAGAGAGAGATAGAAACAGAGAGACCCTACCCTCCATCATGACCTGTTATAGAAGTAATGACAGCTCCTGGGCAGTTGTTGGGGTAAACAGAGAGAGGAGGAAAGAGATTGGGGGAGAGAGAGAGAGAGAGAGCGAGAGAGAGAAACCCTACCATCCACAATGACCTGTTATAGAAGTCATGACACACCTCCTGGGCAGTTGTTGGGTTAAACAGAGAGAGGAGGAAAGAGATGGAGATAGAAAGAGAGAGAGAAATAGAGAAAGAAAGAGAGACCCTATCAGCTGCCACCTGAGCCCTGGATCTCTGTCCCTGCCGGCCGTCATTCCTGCAATCCGCCAAAGCCAAAATCCACTTACCCGGGAACGCAAATAAAAAAATGGAAGAGGCACAAACGGAGCACCAATCAGGAGCTGTGCGGGTCTGGGAAGCGCTCAGTGTGTACGTGTGTGAGAGAGGACCCCAACACGATAAACACCAAGCAGCTCTCTCTAGACAGCTGTGTCCAGGGCTCTGCCAGTCCAACTTCTTTGCCATATGTAGACTCGCAGACGTACCGTCCTGAGACAGCCAACCAGTATAGGACTCACTCTGTGCAAGTGTGTGTGTGTGTGCACACTTGTGTGTGTGCGTGTGTGTGTGTGCACATGTGTGTGTGCTTATCTTCTTGCTGATCTTTACCCTTCACCCTTGTTTCTAAGGCTTTCCTCTGATGTACACGCAACAGTGTGCCTGTCTGTCCATCCAAAAGCAGAGAATGAGAGAAGGAAATAAATACAGTTCTTTAGTAATTCCTCATTCATGCACAGTACTCGCCATTATATGCGCCATCATGGTTCTGTCTTGCATTGGTTTGCATGTTGGTTCTGGGGCTAGTTGCGGAGTCAGCGGTAGGAGATCACATGTTGGAAGGGAAGGAAATGCGCTCCCTAAGAAATAAACTCTGGCTCTAAATTGATGCAGAGGATTTCTTTACTCCAAAGATCACAACATGCATCTTGAAACTAAAATGGACAGAATGCTAATACGGATTTAGTGAATTCTTGGTGCTTGCTGTGCCTGCAATAGATGTGTCAAAATTCAATTGTGTGCAGCTGCCGGAAATGTTTTATTGTCTTTTTTTTACATTTAAGTCTGATATTTAGGTTTACAGATCTAATCTTTCAAATGTACAAACGAACACAAAAATGCTCAAAAAAATATTCGTTTCACCATTTTAATTGTAATGGAGGACAATAAAAAATAAGACTAAACATACTTTTGCCCCAGTGTTATGCTGTGGTGGTTGATGGTCATGTCTTGTCTACCCTAATTTAATTTACACAGTCTGAAAATACTGCAGTCTTTATTCATTGTATTTTTAAATAAATTGTATTAAATTTCATTTCTCTCACACACAGATCCTTGCCATGCAGTTCTAGACATACGTAGAGAGAGAGAGCGAGAGAGAGAGAGAGAGAGATCTGTGCCATTCTGCTCATAGGTCTACAGAGAGCTGAGGTCTCAGTTCGATTCTGTCAGGTTGGGAGCTGAGCTTTATCGCGCGCATTCACGTGCGCCTGTGCTGGATGAGCCATCTGCGCCCCGCTGTGAAACTCACTTTGATCTCACTCAAGCTATCGTGCTTTCAGGCCTCGAAAAATTGTTAGAAGAGATACATTTCACCAGTTTCCATAAGAGTGGTTGATATCATTATCACATAATTATCACATTGGCACGATCTTCTATTTCACAAAGGAAACGAAAGAACTGATCATGTTAAAAAAAGTTTGCAGCCATATTCCTCAGTACAGTATTTGTGGTGCTGATACTATTGCGGTTTTGGGTACCTGGGAAATATTACGCGCTTCAATTGCTCTACGTACTCAAATCACGTCAGCATTCCATTGAACAAACCTGCCAATTTACTTTCGACATTCCACAACTGTAGATTAGCCTACCCTATGTGTTGTGACGATGCACCTGGAATTACCAGAAATAAAACGCATACAGAATGAGCCGACTCGTCTTTCCTCTTTAGATTATATTTAGGCTACAATGGTATGCTGTAGTATAGCGTCTCGTTCCACAGGCCGTGCCGCTAAGGTTAATGTAGCCTATAAAGTTTGCAAGGAATCACACATGAAGGGTTATTGGCTAATACCAGCTGGTTTTCTATGTTCAACCACGAACAGTAGGCCGAGCCGAGGGTTTTACTGCCAAGGATTAATTTCTGACAATCATATTCGCGTTTTCTTGGTAAGACCTAAACTAAAAGAGAATTATTAAATATTTTTTATAAGTTGTTCTATTCGAGTAGGCTAGTTTTTTATTCCTTCCAACGATGAATTACACTTCGTTATCGTTGTTTGAATGCAAAAAGATGAACAATCAGTATTTTAATTGAGTCAAGCCAAACTATTTTTGAACACGCATATTAGGCTACTAGAAACGATTTTGTTTCAGTTTAGAATCACTTGAGAATGTAATTGTTCTGTTGGCAGTTGAGTGCTTTTCCATGTTAATTTTGCACAATATTAAGCATATCATTACTTTGGAAATGCAGGCCTAAACGTATAAATATATATTAATATATATTATATATGTAATAAATATATGAATTCACTCGACAGGATTTGAATACGGAATCTCACCTGAAAATCTAACGGAGCGGAGTCAAAGGCTGGGATCTCAAAAAGGCAGGTTTTTCAGCCAGAAAAAAAGCGTACTTGAGAGACTTTTGTACTGTATCTATGTATAAGAAATGCTGGTCGCCATGGCGCTGTTCATGCTGAGAAAACTAACGGTAGCGTGTTCCAGAAATGTTTGCGTAAACTAATATGACTGGATTTAGGAAGTTGATACAAATGACAATACCACAAAAAATTGTGCGCGTGCGTGTAGGCTATGTGTCTGTGTGTGTTTGTGTGTTTGTGTGTGCGTGCGTGTGTTTGGTGGGTGTAAGGGGACAGATAGCACTGTAGGGAGTTCTTGGGGTTTTGGTTGAGCTGTACTGTAATTATAGCCCCAGTTATGGTGTGGTAGTCGTCGCTGGAGCTACGCTTGGCACCGGGTCCCAATTTAAGGGAATTAAAAAGCAGTAGACGGGATCCTTTTGTGCAGCTCCCCTGTTTCAGCTCTGGCTTTAATCTTACCATGCCTCACTGGGCCCTAAGTGCAGACGGAGTGGGCACGCTGCCTAGATGACCCCAGGCAATATGGAAATTGCCCCAGAAACTCCTACCCCCACCCCCACCAATATGCCCCCATTCCCCTTATAACTCAAGTTCCCCATACTCACACTCATCAAAACCAGCTCACTGCATTGAGGGGTCCTTCTATTACTTCTCTACTGCCCCCTTTTGGGCATGTCCACTTGCTCCAGCAGTCTCTCTCCTGTATTTTGTATCAGCGGAATTATATATGTATATATCTTTTTTTTTTTTTTACAAACACATGCACGTGTAATCTTACACACAATGTATCTAATGTCTTTTCCAAGTCTGAACATTTCTGTGCTAAAATAGTGAATTCAGAAGCCTTCTCACACTGCTAATCAGGAAGATGCATCGATCCACGCTGGAAACTCTTGTTTTTAGGGGCTTCTCCATTTCCGAGGTAACAAATTCCAGGCCTGTTTCGGGAGAACGGCGTCACGTTACGTCACGTCCACACCTGTCTGAGACCAGTGTCAGTAA
The DNA here is from genome assembly GCA_022702515.1 of Ilyophis sp. 1 JC-2022. Classification (NCBI taxonomy): domain Eukaryota; kingdom Metazoa; phylum Chordata; class Actinopteri; order Anguilliformes; family Synaphobranchidae; genus Ilyophis; species Ilyophis sp. 1 JC-2022. The sequence goes on along the minus strand of CM040405.1, from coordinate 51,843,597 downwards.
TGAGGCTTAAACAAGTGAAAACACAGGAAAGCCTGCTATCCCTTGGACAATCCACATCATCACCATGGGTGACAGGAACTTTGTTTTCTTGTCTCTTCAGTTTTGTGCCTGAAACAGGTACACCAAAATTTATTTTTATTTTTATTTTCTTCATCTCCGTCTCTTTTTCTCATTTTTTTCATTTCTCTCTTTCTCTTTCTCTCCCTCTCTCCTATTCTCTCTTCATTTCAGTCTACCCACTTGTTTCACTTATTAAGTTTCAAAGGTTTCTGGGCAACGTTGTTTAAAAAAAAAGTAACCATGGCATTTATTTGGCACACTGCTTCTCCCCTCTTGCTGGGGACATGAGGGTTGCCATGGCATCAGTGGGCACCTTATAAAGCAGACCATTGTTGGCACTTTTATGCGTGTGTGTGTGTGTGTGTGTGTGTGTGTGTGAGTGTGAGTGTATGCGTGTGTGTGTATGTGTGTCAAAAAAAATACCGTGCCAGCTTCTTCTAAATACCCAGACTAAAAAAAAAACCTAAAAAAAACCCAGATCTCCTTGTACACCAACTATGCCAGGATGCAAGACAATTATGCCCACCAACTCTGTCTCTCACCCTTTTCTCTCCTTTTCTCTCTCTCTTGCTCTCTCCCTCTCTCCTTTTATCCTCACCCCCCCCCTCTCGCTCTCTTAAAACTCTAAACCCAGCTCTCATGCCAGGGTCCATGTGAGAATAGTGTAACAAAACCCAGGGAGATATACGTTTAGTCAATGGTGGATGGAAACAGTGTAGCTGAAAGTATTTCATATGAGAAAGGTGTTTTTCACCCTGCTAAAAAAGAGCCCTCCTTCCGATGCGGTGACATTTCGTTTATTCACCTCCACCCAGCCTCCCTCCCCTAATCACTCTTGTTGACCCTTGTGCCGGGTGAGCAGCTTCTGCTAACACCCGAGCCCTCCCACTGCCGCTCCCATTGTCTGAGGGCAGGTCAGCCCAGATCTCTGCTGCAGGCAAAGCACTGCCTGTCTGAGCAGCAGGAGATACAGGCCCCATATCCGCTCCGCTGTTCGTCGGTGTCTCAGGAAGAGCGCCTATACTCAAAGGAATTATACGGGCAGTGTCACGACACGATGCACCTGCTGTGTACGAATATTAAAATCTACCGCGGTTCGATGAAACGGTACCGCACGCTACACATATATTTGAGATGTGGCTTATGGCAATGCCGCCATAAGGACAGTGAGCTGTGGGGAGAGCGTTATTAATGCGACGGAAATGCGCTGGGTCTGTGGGTCTTTAGGGGCTCATGGGGGGTGACAGTGGCCTGTTTGTGCAAACTGTCCCCTCTGCAGCCCGGACCCCGGAGCAGCTGACCGGATTACTGACTGATGACTCATCTGAACTCAACAGCAGTGCAGAGAATTACAATTCCATACAGACTGACACACACAAACACACACACCCATGCACACACACTGTGACGATGCGACCTAAAGCCGACATCGCACAAACAGTTTAATGCATTTAAAAATGCACGGTGCAGAAATCCGCCCATCCGTGTAAACATTTGCTACCTATATTATGCTACACATAGGCTACTTATTCTACGTTGTCTAATGACCCGTTATGTTTGTCTAGTTATTTGTTGGCGTTTGTCGTAAATGAGGAATTGCGCAGCTTTGTTTGCAATGTCTGTTCGGTTTGATGTCACGTCTTTTCATTAATCACATTTACTAATTTAACTTCTACAGTAATTCTGCTAGCTAGCTAGCTAGTTCATTAATTTTCAACTTCCAGTAAACTTACATTGTGTCATATTCCGTTTCACAGAACTTTGTGCCCACAAAGGATGCGCTCCCGAGCAAGTGCGCGCTTTCAAAGGGTGATGTCATTCCCACGTAAGGCTAAACTGGGAAACTGGGGTGTTTAGAAGCGAGAACATGGTTTGAGTTATTTCTCTGTAAAAGGCAGTTTGCCATCTTTACTTTATAGGTATTCGTTAAAATATTTGATTATTTTTTGTGTTGGTTATGTAATAATCAGTTATATTAGCTTTTTTTTTTTTGCTCTTCTTATTTTCATGCATTCATTTGACCTGTCATTGTAAAGTAAATGGTGTGGTCCTAGCAGAGTAGTTGGGCCCTGGCTATTTAAGTAGCTCAGTCTGTTGGCAGTGACGAGGGTTAGACAAGTGCAGCTAGTATGCTCACGAGTAGTACTAGGACCAATTGTAATATTTGACTGCCCAGCCTCTAAGTCTGAGTATGATTAAAGCAGGGGCTAGTTTTTGGCAACCTTTTGTTTATGTTTTCCCCAGTTTTTGTTTCTAGTTTTATCTTTAACACCGTAATTAGCCTTCACCTTTCACACTGCCTTGTGAATAAATCCACCTCACCATCCTCTGTGGGCTTCCTGAGTCTTCCTCTCTTGGCCGTGCGACACATTACATCTTTCACGTGTGGTGTTAGGAGTGGGATAGAGCCCCTGGGTGTGTCCCAATAAACGAAAAATGCGCCCTCCTTTCCTCCACTACCACCTCCTCTACTCCGAGCCCTGAAAACGTATCTTTGTATTTTAATCTTAATTACGTATTAATGGTTACATATTAATGAATGTCTCGACGCAAACCGCAATGCCAGGTACATTGTATACTGTGCATGCAAATACTTGTACTCGAAACATTCAGACAGTTTTGCATACTTCTGGGTAGGAGAGGAGTGGTAGTGGGGGAGTGGAGGAAAGGAGGTGGGGAGTGAAGAATATTGGGACGCAGCCCATAGCTGTTTTGTGCGACCCAATAATTTTTTTCCCCATCACCACACTGCAGACAAATTGTGGAGCCTTGTTTAAGCCAGGGTTAAGCACAAGAAACCCTTATGGAGAAGCCCTACCTGGCGGTACCCTACTGCTCACAACGGTGTTTTGTGAGCAAGGAGAGGGGGAGAGTAATGTGAAGGCCTCCTCATTATAAATTTGTTTGATTAAAATGTTTTAACATCATATGGGAAGATGTTTTGTTTAACACATTATTTCAGTCTACATTAAACTGCTGATGGTTTCAATCTGTGACTGATTAAGCCTAGTTGCACACCTGCTGGTGATTGTACTTAACATGTATTTAAAGCAGGTGAGTGGGAGGGAGGCCATTTTGTAAGAAGCAGGATTGAGTTATTTTTTGAAAAACATGCAGTGTCCCTGTTGTATTTTATTTTTTAAAGAATACCTTTTTGTAATACTCCACATCTCAGATGGTTTTTAAATGATTTCGTAAGCCAAAGTTGCGGCTAGCTTTGTCGCACTAACGCATGCATGCACACACACTCTCATGCACAAGTACACGCAAACACAGACACACAAACGCACAATAACACAATGAAAGACAAACATTCACTGCATACTCATAACCCATATGATTAATTGTTGTATGATGACAGTTACTGAACTTAAAATACTTTACTTGGAAAATGTTTTGTAAATCTCTTTTTTATGAACAGCAAAGGCCTCCTGATTTGCTGTGTAGTAGTTTATGTAGGCATAAAGCACATTTTTTTTGTTTCTTTGCTGGGTTTTTGTCTCATGCTCAGAAGAAACAACAGGATTAAAAACACACACACAGAATGTGTCAGTATATGCATAATGGTGATATCTATATATTGATTATTGATACTGTGTATTGTGATATTACGTGTGTGGGCGTGTGTATTTTTTTTTTAAAGAATTTAAATACATGTTAAACTAGTTCAGTGTGTTAAGTATCGTGTTGGATCGATAGAAATCAACTTTGTCAGGTAATTAGTCTTTGGAGAAATTTTATCAATGTTGCGGCGATCACCAGGTCATGTGCCCTGCAGGTTAAATCCAGGACCAATGGTACAGGGCTACACCAGAGAGGGTATTGAGAGAATCTTTGGCTACACTCTGAGCACAATCGAGGACTCTGGCGGCCTCTAGTGATGGTGGCTATACACTACACATATTTGAGTTGCTGTAGAGTCAATGCTGTGCAAAGTGATGCCAAAGGTATTTACTTTGAGGTGGAAACACAATACACACATACAAACTAAGCACTAAGGCATTAATAACCACGCATAAACGTCCAAAAGGTTTAGCTCAATGTTAACCCCATCAATGTGAAAATGATTACATAAATTATAATTATTTAAATTATTTTAATTATATGTCTTTCAGCAGTATGCACATAAATATCATAATTATTTTGATGCATTGTATCATCTGTGGCATTTAGTGTTTGAGGTAATGCATCACTATAGATATTTATGAATAATATTGATTGCATTTATGTGGTTTAATAAAAGCTAATGAATGGGTATGTATACCATTATGTAGTTTTATGGAGTGCCTGCATAGTACTATTAATACTCAGTACTTGAAAGTAAAGTGTTGCTAATTGCTACTTAAACAAAATATATCTGCAGCTCTTCCATCTGGTATCATTATATAACATCAACCATAACTTCATTCTAGTTGTGAATTATAACCAAAGATAATTCATAAATGTTCATTCTAATTATTAGGGAATTATAATAAAGTGAATTGTTAACCTTTTAGAATCTTGAATGGCATTGCATTTTTGATTATAATTTAAGCATATTACTTACCTGAATATTTACCTATAATTTATTCAAACATGAATCACTTTCTAACCTTCTTTTCTGTTGTGGATTGATGCTAATGTACTGCAGTTCATGTATTGGCTATGCAAGCTGCCATTGTGCATCACCATGCAATGCTAGCGATAATAAATAAACCAAAGCATAAATTCATCACATTCAAATACTGATTGTCATATTCTTTTATCATTTTGCAGCTGTGCTTGACGTACAAAAAATGACAGGGTACTGTCAGGCACAAGTCTGCTCTGACTTCATAACAACATGTGTTCGGAATGCGCCCTGTTGCACATTGCCTCAATGGTGTTAACTGTATTGTAAAATTGTGTACATTTTTAATATGTACTTTACATCCTGTTCTGTTTTCACTGTCTATGGTACACTCCTGCGGTACAAAGTGTTCTCCAAACCCAGAGTCTATTGGTTAAATCTGATTTGTATTGTGTGAATTGGAAAAAAAGAGCGTGATTACAGATGCATATCTTTGCAGATGCAGATTGTATTTTAATACTTTATCAGACAATATATCACGGGCTAAATAGCCCAACCACCTTACAATCAGATTTTAAAAAATACCATTATGAAATTTCAGTGTTAAATTAATTATTAAATTAATTTAATGTATTGCTTTTGTGTCTCAAGGCATACATGTTATCGCCGTTTGGACAGATACGGATTAAAAAATGTATCATATAAAGCTGTTTTTACAGTAGGCGTAGGCAGTTTTATTGTGTTCTGTGCTAAATTTGATGAAGTACATTATGTTCTTCACTAGATTTCAAGATTTACAGCACCCTTTATGAAACTATAAAAAAATCTGTTTTATTAAAAATACTGTTATATATCAAGACAAAGCAGACACATTTTTCTTTCTCATTTACCGTGAAAATGTTTATGCTGCAGTAAGTATGATTAATTGTTTTCTACCACTGTTAGAAAACTGACATGATTTTAAATAAATTAGCTAGCCGGCCATTACAGGAAACATATTTCACTTATCATATGACTTATCAAGGACATATCAAAAACTTTACTGTATGCTTTCAATAAAATATAAATAAATAAATAAATACATTTTTTAGTCTGGTTTCTCTTTTAAAACAGATTGTTTTGACTTTAAAATAGATTTAGTTTTCTTTCACTTAATCTCGCACAGTGTCTAGGGATAAGAACAGCCGTGGTGAATATCCCAGTGGGCCTATATTTCTAACTTTATTTCATCAAAGCACTTATCTGGACTCTGAGACATAACTATTCCCTTAAGAACATTTTCACACTTATACACAAATTCATCTTTATAAATATAAGGCTGAGGGATGAAAACACACACACACACACACACGTACACATGCTAACACACACACGTGCACACATACAAAGCACAATGCATATAGCATGGGATTGTTTTTAATCCCAGAAAATTACGTTTTCTTGGAGATTATTTTGATTTGCAAAACACCCCCCCCCAAAAAAAAATCACATGGGCACACTTAATGAATAAAAATCACGACAGAAACCTGCAGACTTTGGATCCACTGGATTCCTTAAATCAATTATAGTCACCCCCCTTTACTCCACAAAAACACCCTCCTACTCATCTCCTATCTGTTCTGTAGTTACTTCGATGACCTTTCTGTATGCACTTACTGTATGTCGCTTTGGATAAAAGCGTCTGCTAAATGACTGTAATGTAATGTAATGTAATGTAATCTCCTCAGTTTTGGAACATTGTTCTCTGTTTATATGTCATAGAAGGACATTGCGTGTTCGCGCTTCCCCCCAAAAGCGGGGGGCTTTCGTTTGCCTTTGACAGTCTCTTTCCATTACTGTTATGAGATTAAGGCAGGAAATCCTTACGATGCTTGACCACCGCAGTCGTCCAAACAAAAAATCTATCTCCCGCCCGCATCTCCGGTACCTACGCTCTCCCATGTACTCTGTAACTGATCACGGCCATCAGGCTTGGCCACGCTCTCATCTGCCCTGTTCTGCACATGGCTTTCATGCGGCATGTGGCGCGTAGATTAATTATCTCAAATGAGCCCTTCTCCTGCTCATAACATGAATGAGCCCTCTGTGTGTGTACAAGACTGGGGCGTGAGAGAAGACGCTTTGAAGGCATGTTTTGTTTTTGCATCCCCTCCTGTGCTGAGGCAAGGACAGAAATGGGGGGGGAGGAGAGTGGGGAGGGGGGGGGGGGGCACACACAAAGGGTTAAACCTGGAACTTTGGCACAAGAAGGGCTTGGGTTTTTTATACATGCGGAAAACAGCTCCAAACAGACCGGCGCCAGCATTACCATCTGCTTTGAGTTTCCCTCCCCCCCCCCCCTCCTTCCCTCATCCCCCTCTCTGCATTTCTCCAGCTTCCCTTACCCTGGTCACCAAGCATGTACCCTGTGTCCCTAGAACATCATACACCATCACTATTCTGTGTCATTCACTAGAATGCACCCTGTTCCCTTGGCTAACTTGTACCCTGTTCCCTTGGCTAACATGCACCCTGTTCCCTTGGCTAACATGCACCCTGTTCCCTTGGCTAACATGCACCCTGTTCCCTTGGGTAACATGCACCATGTTCCCTTGGCTAACATGCACCCTGTTCCCTTGGCTAACATGCACCCTGTTCCCTTGGGTAACATGCACCCTGTTCCCTTGGCTAACATGCACCCTGTTCCCTTGGCTAACTTGTACCCTGTTCCCTTGGCTAACATGCACCATGTTCCCTTGGCTAACTTATAACCTCTCCTGTGTATCCTGTCTTCATATTGACATACCCTTTAAGCCTGGGTTTATCAGTTATGGGTGGAAAAAAGAAAACGTTTGCAGCAGAAAGGATGAGGGGTTTTAACACACATACACACTCGCACACACACACACACACACACACACACACACACACACACACACACACACAGCATACCTACATCATAGACACACATGCTTTCTGACCCCACATTAAAAATGCTGTTAATCAGACACTGATATCCATATGTAAACAATTACACATGCAAACACACACATTCTCACTCCCACCTCCAAGAGTACAATCACTGGCAATGGAAGCAACACGTTATCGTAACTCACACACAAAAAAAAATGCACAGCGCACACAAACTGCTTTCGCAAGCAGAACCCCAGAACAGCTGGAGAGTTCTCTCAAAGCAAGACGAGTTACCATCTGGATGTTCAGTGCAGCTCGCCTCATAGACAGGCTACCTTCCTTCCTTAGATTATTTTGTTGTCTTACAGCACATAAATTCAAGAGAATACTCAAGTATGTTTAAGGACTCGCACTGTAAATCCCTTCTGATTATATTTAAAAAAACAACAGAGCAATAGAGTCTATCGGGGGATAATGTAAAGGGGAGCTCAAAGAGGAGGCGAACGTTTGCCATGTTGGCAGAAACTCACAATCCCAACAGCATGTTTATATTGATAATTAGGCTCATATTGTACATTTTATGCACATCCTCAGAATACTCAAAATTGCCTTTGGTGATTTTAAAACATAGTGTGGTAATTATAATCGTTTATGTGACTGTTAGTATTGCGGTACTTCATTATATTTTGTGCTTGGGAATTGCATGTGTGAACACTATGTAAGTCACTATGGATAAAAAAACATACATCAATAAAACATAAGCTTGTAAATGAATATTATTAGTTATACCGCTGTTACTGTCGTGTTTGTGCAGCATTGCTGTCCTGAATTGAACTCTGCACATGTTTCCAATGAGTAGAGAACCATCTGTAAATCATTGCATGATGGGATAGCTTAAATCATTACAGTATTAATCAGTGTGTTATATAATGGCTTAAATCAATGCATAGCATTACAGTATTAATCAGTGTGTTATATAATGGCTTAAATCAATGCATAGCATTACAGTATTAATCAGTGTGTTATATAATGGCTTAAATCAATGCATAGCATTACAGTATTAATCAGTGTGTTATATAATGGCTTAAATAAATGCATAGCATTACAGTATTAATCAGTGTGTTATATAATGGCTTAAATCAATGCATAGCATTACAGTATTAATCTGTGTGTTATATAATGGCTTAAATCAATGCATAGCATGACAGTATTAATCAGTGTGTTATATAATGATTTAAATCAATGCATAGCATTACAGTATTAATCAGTGTGTTATATAATGGCTTAAATCAATGCATAGCATTACAGTATTAATCAGTGTGTGATATAATGGCTTAAATCAATGTATAGCATTGCAGTATTAATCAGTGTGTTATATAATGGCTTAAATCAATGCATAGCATTACAGTATTAATCAGTGTGTTATATAATGGCTTAAATCAATGCATAGCATTACAGTATTAATCAGTGTGTTATATAATGGCTTAAAACACCACATAGCATTGCAGTATTAATCAGTGTGTTATATAATGGCTTAAAACACCACATATCATTGCAGTATTAATTACTGTGCAATATAATAGCTTAAAACACCACATAGCATTGCGGTATTAATTACTGTGCAATATAATAGCTTAAAACACCACATATCATTGCAGTATTAATTACTGTGCAATATAATAGCTTAAAACACCACATAGCATTGCGGTATTAAACATTGTGTTATATCATAGCTTAAATTACTGCAGGGCATTACAGTATTAAACACTGTAATATCATATTTTAAATTACTGCATAGCATTGTAGTATTAAACACTGTGTAATATCATATTTTAAATTACTGCAGAGAATTACATTATTAATCACTGTGAAAGCTTAAATCACTGCATAGCATTACAATGTTAAACACTACATAATGTTACAATAAAAATAACTTACAGTATGGACTGTAGCCTGAATGCTGGGTTAATAATACATGTTTAGTGTTTAAAAGTCCATAAAATGTTTGGAAACCTGTTTCTTAATTTAATTACAAATTGTTTATAATAATAATGACTGTACTATGAATAGATATGAACAAGTATATACAGTATGTCTATGAAACCTGTTTTTATTGTTCATATATTTCATTTGAAAATGATTTATCATTACTCAACAATCATTTAATAGTTTAATAAAATGTTTAAACGAGGGATGCGTTACGATATTTATCTTTGTTCTAAGCATAAATGCATTGAAAGATATTCGCTTGTTATGTCACATTTGGGGCCGTATAACGGGAGGGAAAGTGTCCACATTTGAGTAAGAAATGATTCGCCTGTAAAGTTACGGGCCTTTGGGTAAGGAGCCTGACAGACAGAACCGAGGTGAGCGTTAAAATAGGGAAATGAACACAGTGGCTAATTACAAAGGGAGAGGGAAAACTTGTGCCACAGCAGAAGACCGCTTTCTTCTTGTTGTTTATTTCAGTTTTTTTTCTTCTTTTTCTTACACAATGTTTGCCAAAACTTTGGGAGGGAGAACATTTTTTTTTCTTTTTTCCCGTTTGGTCTTTTTATCTGGCAGGTGTTTTCTTGTTAAGGCAGGCTGGGCAATGCCAGCCTCTTTCTGGCTTCATCTCGAGTGTCAGAGCCCTGGGAGAGTTTAGAGCGAGCGCTTTATTGATTATCTGTAGCTTCTTCTGCTTAAATTCCGTCCCCGTTCCCTTTTCAAACGGCCGTGCGACGGCGCGGACCTTTTAAAGACGGGCCAGAAAGAGAGGCAGAAAAGGCAGCGGACCTCTCCCTGGTTGCTATAATAGAGGATTGTGTTCAAATTAGTTACATTTAAAAAAAAGTCCAATTCTAAAACTTCCCCAGCGGAATAAATATTCCAAGGCGGTAGTGTGACTGTTTTAGTGCTGACCAGCGTCCTGAGACGTGTTCCAGTGCTCATGTGCAGCTCTGAATTACACCATTTGTTCTCTCTTCATCTCAATAGAATTGGCCAAACTTCGTGCCTACAAGCCTTTTATTATATTCAGTATATTAGGGACCTTATATTATAGCTGTGTGTGTGTGTGTGTGTGTGTTTTGTGTGTGTGTGTTTTGTGTGCACGAGAATGCGTGTGAATTTGTGAGTTTAGGTAGGCAAGTGAATGTATGTTCGTTTGTGCTTGTGTTTAATGTGACGTTGAGTATTGGCGTGTGAATGTGTGTGTGTGTGTGAGTGTGTGTGCATTTTATGAGTAGAACACAATGTGACCCCTCTGTTTCTACCTCAGTCACAGCTAAACAACGCAGCCAATAGTCGGCCATTTAAGACATTTCATTCGTACCATTTACATTTCTATTCAGCTCAAATCAATTAATTGGAAACAAAAAGTCACAGAGTATCCCTGGACTGGGGATGAGGAGATAGAAGGCAGAAGAAGGTGTGAAGGATTGTGGGATACCCCAAACCAGAAAAAACTGCCGTCTTTCACCCTCCTGTGGTCACTAAAAGAAACTGCAGCAGCTTCAAGGTACAAAAGTGTTCAAATTTCCCTTTTAAATAACAAGAGTAACATTTGAATATCACAAAAGTGTCCTTTAAATTTCACTTATAAAGAAATACCTTAAAATAGTTTGTCCATGGGTCCTGACACGACCGTTCCTTTCCCATGGTATTCTTACATTCATTAATTCGGCCTTCATTAAAGATTCATGTAACCTTCTGTCTCTGTGATCTGAGAATCTGCATAAGCCCAAGCCCCTATCCCCATGGATGATGATGATGACACTATTTTTGCAGTATTTTGGGACTGTCCCAGATTGTGCTTAATAGTGTGATATACAGTGGCACATGGACGTAACCATCATAGACACTGTCATAGAAAACATCTCAAAATGAACGGCGGCTGCGGTGCGTTTTATTCCCGCTAAGAATGGGTGTTGCATAATGAGCTTGAACTGCTGACAAAGTCCTGCCTCGGCTTGATGACGGCCAGCAGGAAATTAGGCCACGGGGAAAACTCTGGCCTCCCACTCTTTCACCCAGCAAGTCACAGTTACCCCCGAAAAACAATGAGAGCGCAGGACTGAGAGAGAGCAGAGAGAAAACGATCCTCTCTCCAAAAAGCAGGGGAGACAGCTAAAGAGAGAGGGGGGGGGGGGAGTGGGATGAGGTTGAAAAGCTCGGGAAGACATTGGCACGTTACCGTAGTCGCAGGAAATTGATTCTTCTTTTAATAAGGGAGAAGAAAACAGAATCCAAATGAATTACCACATCACACTTTCAAAACACCCAAAAAGCATGCCTGAAAAGCGGCAGGACTCCGCACACGTGTTATAAAATAAATGGCATGGGAAGCAGCCGCAGCGCACAAAGCGCAAGTCTCAGGGAACTTTGAACAGACAAATGCGCACATGCTCACGTTTTGGGCAGAACGCGTCCGATGAAAGCGGGCCCTGTCTTCCGCAGCCAAACGCTTTCCAAACATAAAGGGAGACAGAGAAGATAAACAGGTGGACAGTGAGTTAAGCTCACTCACACACCTGCTTGATGGGGGGGGGGGAGAAGGAATAATGAAGGGAGGAAATGTGCGAGAGCGAGAGAGAGAGAGAGAGGATGAAATAAATAAATAAACAAGCAGCAAAAGAGATGCCATCTGTTTTTTTGGAGGGACGAGTACAAAAAAAATCTGGAAAAGACGACAGATTTTGGGGAGGAAAAAAAAAGCAACAAAAAGGGTCAGGATAGCGAGCCTGCGGGAGAGAGGGAAAGAGAGAGAGAGAGTGTGCGTGTGGGGAGAGAGAAAGAGAGACAGAGAGCGTGTGGGGGAGAGAGGGAAAGAGAGAGAGAGGAGACCCAGGCCCAGTAGATGAGGATAAGCATGTTGGCAGTGGCGCATCCGTGTCGAGCACTCAGCCATCATGAATGAAAATTGCTCTGCGTTTATCTTCAGTACAGCTGAGCCATCCTTCTTCCAAAGTGGTGCTGTTATTTAAATGGGCTCCCCTTCTCTCTCTCTCTCCATCTCTCTGTCCATCTCTCTCTCTCTGTGTCTCTCTCGCTCACTCGCCGCCTCTCTCTCTAGCTTTGGCTTTGCCAGTGTTCCTCTAATGGAAACGCCAAACTCGTTACTCTAACGCTGGGTGACAAGGGCACCTTGGGCTGCAGATGTTCGTGCCGATGACAGATGGTGTTGGCACAGCCAGGGGACGGTGGACGAGCCTGTGCCAGCTTTGTGCCACCTGCACCCCCCTAAACTCCCTCTCTACACCCCACCTCCCCCCCATCCCAGTATGTATGTTGTGTGTGTGGAGTTCACAGGGTACACGGGGTGCAGGGCACCCTGGGAAAGATCAGACAGCAACATGCCAGAGCCCGGGATCTTCAGCGTTATCAACGTGTCACCTCAGGATAGCCGCAACTCTCACTGCACATCCAGCACTGCAACCTGCCCATTGCATTCAGCCATGAGAACTCTACATTACTGCACGTTTCAAGGAATGTATTATTTTGTAAAATAACACAAATATGTTCCTATTTTTTTTCAAACCTGCATTAACAACAGTTTATTTACAGAGTGTATTTTTGAACAAACACTCGACCATCAATGTGAATACGAGAGAGAAAAAACCACAAAAACGGCCTGCGATTAGCAGGCAATCTAAGCGCGAGCACAACATACATATTTTAATGTTGCATGATAACACATGTCAGACTGATAAGCGATAAAGCCAAAGGACCCCAGCAGACAGGACAGACCCACTGGGCCTTTGTGTCTGAGCGCCTTTATCAATGGGAGGGGGATTAACAGCTGCTGCACTGAAGGACTGGGCTTATTTCTGATAAAAGTCCAGCCACCTGAAATAGATTACTCAGCTGCAGCCATTTCAGTTAAGAACAACAAATGAACACACACTCAATTAAATACCCCAAGAGCTCAAACATGCAGGCAACTCTGCCAGTTTGAGTTATGAAAGATAATAATGTAAAGATAAGACATTTAGTGGTTTAAGACATTCCGTTCCTAATTTTAATATTAAAAACTGGATATTCATATTCATCCTTTAGCATAGTACATTTTATTGTAAATTCAAAATTATTACATATAATCACATTAAAACATATCCTACATATTTGCATATACATATACCATTTATTTTTCTATTACTGATCATTTGTGTAGCATATGTCACATATATTGCATATATTGACACATATGAAGTATATTATTTATTCTCTTTCTCTCTCTTTCTATATATATATATATATAGATATAGATATATGATTTTTGTAAGGGACTGCAGCCTATCAAATCACAAATGACAGCATTTACAATTCAATAAATGCATACACAAAACTGTATGCATTAACTAACATAAATACAACACAATTGTAATTTCACATACAATGCATTGATATAAGTAAGGCAGTAGGACTAGTCCGTGAGCACTGTGCCCATGTTATTAAATATCCAGAACCAAAGCCAAAATCTCTGGTTAAAGGGCACTCAAACAGGTTCTCCCTTACTCACTGTGGGATTTTAATCATTAACTTTTTTAATTATTGCAACCATTTAATCATTTTTAGCTAACTTTATGCTTTTTACAGAATTTGATACTTCTATTTTTCCATTTAAAAATTAGAGTGAGTTAGTAAGCCATTAGTTTGAAGGACAAGCTATTAGAGCGCAAGGCTATTAAACGAAACCATTAAATACTGAATTTTTTTCCACTGCGAGGAAAAAATGGTTTCTGTTTGTTTATTTGACAAGGACAAAGCAGAACGTCTTAGCTGTGTAGGAGTTAGCTATAAACTTATTTGTACTGTGTTTTTGTGAGCTGAACCTCCATCTACTTCTTGTATTTTAAATAAATGGAGAGAGACCATCCAGACGTAAACATTATTTCCCCTAGATGAGATACTGTATATGATTGAATCGATTAAATCATTTGTCTTGAAAACTTGTCAGTTAAAGAGAATGGACAGTTTTCAGTTTGGCAGATAAATTATAATGGCACAACTTCGAAAGAATCGAATTTAAGATGAATTTCCAAATACTCTGTCAAAAAATGTGTCCATATAAGTAAGGGGATGCAGGATTCTAAACAGTTCACAAAACTTACCTTACAAATCCAACGCACGGACAGAAACCCTCTAATTATCCCATTAATCTTCATAAAAAATAATGACAGGCCATTGGAGCCACAGTCCCAGCCAAGACCAATCTGAAGCGCAACAAGATAATAACTCTCAAAGAATTACGTGACCAGACCAATGCACAACAAATCAAAATTCAAGTCCAATTAGAGACGCCCCCCCCCCCCACACACACACACACGCACACACACACACACACACCAAACATATTGAAAAATTCTGAATGACCATAATGGCATTTCTGCATTGGAGAAGTGAGCTGTCACGTGAGATTTAGTGTGTGTCAGAGCAGTGCCACAGTAATGAAGGATCGCACACGCGTGATGAACGAAGACAGGGATGAGTGAACTGCATCCACCCTCCAGGCCAAAGGAACCACAACCCACTGTGGCAGAGGAGGTGTGTATTCATAACTGCCCAACGCTTTCTGCAGCATCACACCATTTTCTATATTATTGCAAATGATTGTCATTAAGGGACCCCAAGTGTCACTCTCATGAAAAAATAAACCAAGAAATGGCTTGAGCCTCATATAAAAATCACCTTCTAATGGAGAATCAGTGTATAATAGTGAGGTCAAACATGGATAATTCTCCACAGTGATGTCTGTGGTGCTCTTAAGCCTACAGCTCAGGTTAGGACTGTGGGCTGATACATCAGATACAGCCCAACCTGAGGACATATTGCACTCTACAGGAAACAACAGTGGAGCTAAAAACCCAGAAGAGGGGTCTGCAACTGTGCTCCTGGAGAGCCACAGGGTCTGCTGGGGCCCCAACCGATGTCCTGGAGAGCCACAGGGTCTGCTGGGGCCCTAACTGTGGTCCACAGAGAGCTGGTGTTTGTTGATGATCTGATACTAATTAAACTAATAAATGAAAGCGGTTAACGCTCCGTACCAACGTTCAGGGCTGTAGCTGTTTTAACAGGGAAAATAAAATCAACAGGCTCTGTGGCTCTCCAGGCCCGGGGTCGTAGTCTAACATAGAATGACCGTATCAGCTACAATTAAAACCTGAACAGGAATTAAACAAATCTCAAGACACATGAAACAGATGACAGCAGTGTTCGGTTTCGAGACAGAACGAGCTGCGGGCCGGCGGGACGTCACCGGAAAGTTAGCTTAGCAAGCGCGCGTGTGATCATCGGAGTGACAGCCAGATTGGATGAGTCAGCCTGGATAAACTCTCGCTGTGAGCCTGCGAGCGCGACAGCTGCGGCGTACCTACGCGCGTTAGCATTCGCGCGTCGCAGTCAGCAAACGGCAAAGCCATTACCTCCGCCGCGCGAGAGGGGAGAGGAGAAGGGACGGGGGAATGGGGGAGAGGCGGCTCCGAGGAGCCCGGTTCACATTAGCCGCACTTTGTGTGTGCAAACTGAGCAGAATTAAAACGCTCCCAGAGTCGCGTCCTCACAGCCCAGATGGATGAATTGTTAAAGAGGGCTTTTATCACAGGCCCTCCTCCCTCCCTCCCGACCCGGAGGCGCAGGCGGCAAACCCCTACGACTGGGACCCGTCACCAGCTGAGTCTCAGGAAGAGGGAAAACAACACAAAAACCCCTCCCCATTAGAACCTGGCAACCGTCTCTTTCTTTCCCCCGTTCCACAAAAACAACACTCACTTAAGTGCATCTGAAGTGGGCCCTTTGCAGGTTTCACATTCGTGTTTTTTTAAGCAATCTTTCTGTTTTTGTGGAGGCGGCGGCGGGGGCGGTTGGAGGTTGCGGGGCGCACAGCGATAACGAAACGCCCCACACAAAGAGAGCAGAGACGGAGCAGGGAGAAGCAGCGCACAGCTTCCCTGTACATGCATGCGGAGATAAAAAGCTGGCCCAGTCCCTACAGGACGATCTCCAGCTTCACCGAGCTGTATCACTGCCTCCAAGTTCCTCTCCCTTGCCAGATCTTAATTACCTAATTTAAGTCATTAGTATTGCTAGGTCCCATCACCTGACTCTCCCAGGTCTGAATCAGCCAGAGAATGGCCTTGTGGAGGGCTGTACGTTCTCTAGAGCTTATTGTGTACATTTTCACAGGGGTGCTGCTGGGAAGTGTAGTCCACAGCCAGCTCGAACGTACCCAATGACCTCCAGCTCTGGACTTAATTTCCCATCAGCACCATTGGGACCAACTACTACTTGTCTTATATTTAATTGTACTTTGAAAAATGTGTGTACCAACCATATCATATTGAATACTAGTTTGACAGTAAATTAAGTAAATTAAAGAAATTAAGTTAATTAAGATATGTTTTCTGGGATTGTTCAAAAATCATTAAAAAAAACATGTTTTCCGCGAGGCATTTTCACAACGACCTACCCGAATATTTAGCATGTCGTTCTATTAAGTACAATTTAATGCCCCAATAAAGTCAAGGACATAAAAAGGACACAGCAAGGCAGCCAGATGGTCCGCCCCCCCACCCCAAATTCACTTGTGGAGCCATATGAATATTATCAAAATGAAAACTCTTTTCTTTAATCTTTTTAGAAACCCGCTGAAGAGGGTGAGGGGGAGGGGGAAGGGCCGTGAGAGAGAGGCAGATTACAAGTATGAAAGAGGCATTTGTTACAGACAGATGAGAGCGAATTATTCAGCACTTCTCATGAAACGCCCCAGATACCTGATATGCTTCTGCGCTAATTAAAGCCACTGAGTCCCAGCATATCTAAATAGGCTCCTTGTTGTCTCGCTTTATCACAAGATGTCATCTGGCATCGAGTTTGAAGGATCGAGGCCTAAAGGTTTCGCCCTCGCTGGGCGGCTGGATTACAGCAGACCTGGGTGTCGCTTGCGCCTTCGCTTCCAGTTTGAAAATGAGAATCAAAATCCAGATGACTGCCATGAGTTCATTCAAATCATAAATATCATCGCTCTTCAGAATACCACAGGATGCCCTTGTCAGTCGCAGGGGAAACCTTCTTCACATTCCAAAAGAATGTTAGAAAGCAGTTGTGTATCGTATTGATACTGAAGGTTTAAACTTCATCATTATTACTATCTATAATCATTATTACTATCTTTGCTGTTTTAGTGTCATCATCATCATACCCATCATCATGATCATAAAAGAGACAATAAACCAATACATTCACTTTTCTTTAATTAATAATAATTGCGTAATAAAGTCAGAATTTAGCAACAACAAAAAAATGAAATAAAATGGTGAGGGCCTCCTGTATATGCCTATAGACCTGAGCTCCTCAGGCCCGGCTGTACTTATACATGAACAGACTGCTACAGACACAAACTGACAGGGATCTCCACCTATTCACTCACTCGTGAAAATGCAGGGAAATCGCATTAGAAAAGAGGTCTAAAGAGAACTGAAGTTCAGCAAGAGATCTTCCCTTTCACGACGGCAACTTAACCACTCCACTTAACACAGCGCGGCAGGGGGATAGCAAACACGCAGAACAGAAAAAGAGACGGTCAGATTAAAAGAAAAATTCGTTTTAATTACTTAAAAGCGTGGAAGGTTTTAAATGTTTAATAGTGAGACATATGGGCAGTTTCTCTTGCAAGGATATCTCGCCGTTTGAATTTTGGGTTTGCGACCCCCGGACGCTTTTCCTTCCCCTCCCGAGCGGCGTTGTGCTATGGCGGTAAGGCGGGCACAGTCAGTACCCAGCGCCTCCCTCAATTAGTGCCACCCTCTGGGACTGCCCCACATACAGCAGGGAGACCAGCAGGTGCCAGGAAAATGCTTCAGCATGGTGTAGAATGGGTGAGGGGCTTAGTGCATTCAGCAAAGCCAAACAACACGCGATGAGAAACAAGCCGTAGAACAGATACCGAGGAGAAGAGATGGTGGAGTGAGCTCTATGGCTTTGCTCACACACACAATTCAGATAGGCCATCCAATACTCTCCCTGAGATATGCATTATTATTTTTGGTCATTATTGCTATTATTATATTAGATAATAGCAATGATAGAATAACTATTTTAACGACAGCAACAAGGATATTATTATTATTGAATTATTAATTGCTTAAATGTTAATTATCTGCAAGAACAAAATGCTGTCCATAATAAGTACCTGCACAAACAGAGACACAGACCTCCTCTCTCATTAGCAAGCCTAGATTCCCCCGCTCACTCGTACCGAGCGCCGCTCCCCACAGTACACGCCAAGCTGCCGATGCCCGGGGCGCTGTCTCCCCCAGGCCGGCGAGTGCCAACGGTCGCCAGCTGGTCATGTGTACCCCGGCAGCGCGGGCGCAAAAGGCGACCTATCGCCGCCACGCCGCGCCTGACCTCGCCCTGGCATTTCGGACCGCCGGCCCGGAGGCTCACAGGCGCATTCCGTTCTCCCCGCGCTGTCCGCCGGCATCATCTCAGCGCACCGCTTTTCCGAAAAGCGATTTAAGTTGGTCTGCACTGGCCCGGCGCGCCCCTCGCGAGGGATTTAATCAGTATTACCCAGCAGCGCGAAGCAGGCCTGCATGCAGCCGGTCCAAACACCCCTCACACGCTCAGACTTATGCTCCACGCACCTATCTGGATTCACACTCACATTCTCAGCCACACGGATTGGGCCCTTTTCAAGGAGCCAGTACAGCGATGGGAAAAATAAATCACTAATTGGTATTCCCATTCAATGTGTACAGAAGTGGCATGGAAAAGAAATGCTGGTTTATTTCCATTCTTTTCTGTGTTTACAGCCATTTACATTTAATTTAATTTACATTTAAACATGTAAATGTAAATTTAATTGAATAAAATGTAATAAAAAAAATTATATTAGCATTTTTCCCACCAACTTTTCCCAAACACAGCAAGCCTGTGTGCATGTCATTGTTAACCTTTTAACTGCTAACAAGCCTATTTACAAATGACTGACGGTGATTTGATCCCTAAAGCTCCTAATTTGGCACCGGATCACCTCTTTGCCAAATGAAGCCCCTGTCGTGCCCTCCCCCGTCATGGGAACGGTGCATCTTTAATGACACCGGAGAGTTACACCAGCTCCGCCATACAAAAGCTGTGACATCTGCCTCACTAAGTGCCGCACTCAAGTACGCCTCATTTGTTCTATCACTCTCTATTGAAAAGAAATGAAGAATAAAAGAAGTGGTGGTGGTTTGGGGGGGTGGGGGGTGGGGGTGCACTGGGTTCTTAAAACAGAAAAGGAGGAAAAAACATAAAGCTTCTTTTCAGCTTTTATCTGAAATTGCGCATATTTTTTCCAAGTAAATTTTGTGGTTAATGCGCCCATACAGCGGTGAGAGAGTTTGGAGCGAGTACAGAGTGGATAGTATGTTCTCCGCAGCCCTTTGCTGAATGCAGGGCAACAACAGAGGACAAAACGTTGCCCTACTTCCTAGAGCATGTCAAGTTTCAGGTATTAGTGCATGTTAGCCTGAATCGGACTGTGCAGCCTTGTGCACAACAACAGTCATAAAATAAAAAGAGGACGACAGGCATGAGGTAAATATGCCGCTGAACAAACAGCAGGTGTTAAATTAAACAACTTGCCATTCAATAAAAGCTGGCAGGAGAGTGGCTGGTGACCTAATTCAATCATTAGTGTGATTAGATATGTGTAGCCATGATCCTTGTTTTTGACAGGCCAGACAAATAAGGAGATTTTCTGGGCCTATCTGTTGTAGGTGTGCATGTCTAACTGCAGGCTGAACTAAATTAAAATGGAAAACATTTGTTTCATTCATCAAACACAAACACAACTTTAATTCCAATCCAAATTTTATCCATGTTTTGTTCAAAAAGTAAATTCCAGACTTGTGCATGTGCAGAGTAATATTGCTCAAACAGTAAGAGGTTTTTTAAATATATAAATTAGATTTAAAGATCATTTTACAACTGCCTATTTAAAGAGCACCCCTGCCACCATGGATACAATTAATGGTTTGTTGGTACATATAAAAAAGTAGACAAATAAAAAAGAAAATAACTGCAAAACATTCTACATTTTGCTACTTTAAAAACAGTTAATGCTCATTTTAGTGTGCTCTTTAAACAGCTTGCATGCAACTGTTCTTATTCTCAGTGTTAAGTGATACTACTACTAAAAATCGAATGATTTTACCTGCAAAAATAATTCTTAAATGAAACTTATGACATATTTTGCCTTCACACAGTGAAATTATAACATTACTAAGAATAACATGTTGAACTGTCACAATTTATAAATCTACACTTGCACAAATTCAAGAGTAAAGTAAAGACATCAACAGCAGTTCAGATGCAATGCTACACTGCTGAACAAGCACAGTAATCCATGAAAGCATTGATGGTGCCCAATTGGTCTTATGTTAAACATTAAAACAAGTTAAAAAAATAAAGCTAATAACGAATCCATATAAAAAAACTTGATGTAAAATATGGGGCCAGTAATTGATTTGTTTAGTCAAATAAAATATATTTGTGACAGTGTGTGCATTGGCTTTGACCATCCATGTTTCCACAAGCCATAGGTTAAATTGTAGCACCCCCACCATATATTTGTGCATTATTATGTAACAAAATACTAATAAGTTCTAATCTTCTGCACACAGTAATAAAAACACATTTTCATTTTATCTTATAATTCTCCAACTTAAAATTTAAAGGTGGCCTAATACTAAACTACATACCACATTTTAGACATATAGCAATATGCATTGTCATATAGCAATAGCTACAGGTCAGGATAAGTAAGCACATTTCAACAGGAGAATCTTACTCTACATACCATGCAGTCAAACATATTATCATAATATAAACATTACCTTGTGAAAAAGGTGCAATTCAAATTACCTGCCAGCCACTGAGCAATTGTACAAGAGCACAGTTCTGACAAAAAATAAATTAATATAGAAAAGAACATCTTCCAATATGGAAAACTCAATATTAAAAGGCTGTGGCTTGACCACTCTGTCAACAGTTTCATGAACCATACATTTCAGATTCACATGTCATGTCACAAACATTGATTGGCGGCATTTGCTTCCTAAACTTTGTATAAAACGACAGTTTACAAATACCAATTGATATACAGTATTTACAGTAGGCTACATCACTGATATATTTACCTGCCGGTTTTAAATTATATATGCTTGTTGGTGTAGGCTTAGCCTACATACCACTCATTTGCAGGTCACTTAATAAATGCAATTACATTTAAATAACGATTGAGAATTATTATTTAAGAATCCCATGTCTTTGTTATAGCTGGTTTCTAACATAAATGTATATAAAGCTATAATATCTATAAATAATTAAATATGGTAACATTTCACTTGCTGAAGTGAAAATTGTGTCTCCAGATTTATCAGCGTTTTAGCTGGGGCCTTGTCCTCTGAACGTTCTCCTCCTCGCGGCCTGTTTCGCACTTGCACTCCTCCACTACCATCACGCGCCTCTCCTGCGCTTCGGCCTTCCCCCTGCAGCGCAAGGACACCACTATGGACCTCACCTTTAATGGGGCGCAGCGGGAGCAGGGGGAGCTGATTCCAGCACCCATACTTGATCCAACAGACTCCCCACCAGGTGGCACGTACAATGAGCTGCACTGACCGAAGCACAGTTTATTCTGCACCGTCACCGTCTCGCAGCCGGCCGCTGACACTCGCTGCCAATTGCAAAGGAAAAACAAGCATTAAAAAGAGCCCACTTAGCCTGCGTGTCGCCATACGTTATGGACTATGCATTTTAGGTTCTAATGAAGCAATAATGTGCCGTTGAAATCAGGGAAATGACTGATAGGCTACAAAACAAAAATGTGAGCACTGACTTAACCATTTGTTTTTGTAAGTTATGGGCCAATTGCATGCTGTGTAGCTTATGTTTACCTGCACGAAAGGCACCGCGGCACAGCTCTGCTTGGAGGTGTCCTTTGGGTTAATGGGCAATGCCAGCACCTCCTTGTCTTGGGTTTGTTTGTCCATCGCCCTCTGCCACATCTCCTGACCTTGTCTTCTCTTCATATCCGCGCCAAAGAGCTGGAACGGCGCTGAGGCTTGCGGTCCCTTGTTTGACGGTGCAGGGCCCGGTCGCCCGAGCGACAAGAAGGCAGGCAGAGGCCCTCTTCGGCTTGAACCATTTTTGATAGCGGCCCCCCTTCTGAACAACGCGGATTGACGTAAGAAATTAGGGCTAATTTTGACTACTTTCACTCTTCCCTGAATAGCTTCCTCTGCTCCGTTCCCTGACGATTCGAAATCTCTTGCCCCGTCTAGGGGTGTCTTAAATCCGAAGTGGGGGAAACCATAAACCACCGCACAAAATGCCGTCATAAATGCGTAGATGACTGATAAAATCATTGTGCAGTTATTAAAGAAAACTACGTATAAAACAACTGTTCAGATGCCAATTTGAAGTAGCCTAATGTTTCCCTTTTGTTCAAGGTTCAAGGTTCCGTTGGGTTACCTTGCAGTCGAAATTATGCGACACTGTATTCGTTGTCGCCTTTTATACGAGACTTGGCAGACGAATTTAGAGGGTGCCAATATTCCCATAGTAATTGCCGGACACATCTCGCACCTGCCTAATATGAAGACAAGGGAAATCTCAAACATTAAAGGTTCTAGTTTACAACAGGTGAGTTTTCGCTAGGGGGTGACAAGACTGTTAAAGTGTTAGCTGTGGCTTCTGTTCTTGAATCTATGGTACATAGCCTAACGGTAGGCCTATAAGGACAAAAGAGCTTGTACAAACACACGTTTCCTTCAAAATAAACGATTCATATCGCACAGTGGCTGCATCAAAGAAAATGCTGGTAATTTACAGAAAGGTGATTGATCTGTTTACAATGCTATAAAATTATGTGGATATAGCCTATTGGTTTGTGCAGTGATGACAAGCTGGCACTGCTGGCCAACAGAGGTTCCCATTAAGTCTCCTATCCCAGCATCTCCCATTACTGAGCTAATAGCAGATCCAATGTTATGTTTAATCTATTAAGGATGAACTGTGTTCCACCATAGATCATTTGGACTTTGTTCATAGTTTTTTGATTTAGGCATAATCCATACACTGTACAGATGTATGTACATAAATCAAATTCAGTAGTGCAAGTTGTTTTTTAAATGTGCAGTTTAAATGTAATGGCCAATAAACAATCAGAAATGTGCATAGCCACGCACTAAGAAATACACAGATTTGCAACAGGTCTTTATCATATTTTCACAAGCCTCTGCACTGCCCTCCATGATTCTAACGCTTCCCACCCCTTCTTTACCTTGTTGGTGTTTCCCATGGTATGTTAGTGCTAATTATCCTTTAGACGTAACATTCTCGCCACTTCTCTCCCTCTCCGTGCCAGTTTCCCAGGCCAAGGGTACCTGTCCTCACACCTGGCCACGAGCAGCTGTCAGCCCCATAGCAGTGCGACTTTTCCTGCTTCCATTCGTCACACCCGGGAGACATGAGCAGGACTAGCGATGTATTCCACACAGCTCTCACACAGAGGTAAACTCACACACTCACACCCTTGATTTGGTTTCATTCTGAGTTAGCACCTTTATGGCTAAAATAATGTGACTCCATCCAAGAAAATACAGTAGAATGTAAAAGACAAAGCCGCGTGAAATACGAGTAATGGATCTCGATATCAAATTTTGGGGCTTGCTTTGAAATGACTGATCTATTTTTACAATATTTGGAAGTACAAAGATGCACCAAAATACAAAAGAAAATAAAAAAAATAACTGCATATGCAAACCTGCAAAAGATGAAAGTTGCTTTTAATGTGTACTTTTTAACTGCAATAAAAAGAAGCGTTAACAATTATTGCTTGTAAACATTCCCAAGGCATTTTTGAAATTAAAACATTTTTTTAGATACATTGTTTGGTTTCACAGGGCATTTCCCTAAGATAACATGTATCTTTATTTAAAATAATATCATCGTTTAAAATACAAACATGTATTGAGTAGATTGAATCAGGCATACTCATGTGAGTACCCAAAGTAGCATACACTGTGGTGTATTTCAGCATACTTTAAGCCTAATTAAAGTCTATTTGATTATACTTAAAGTATGCGTAAAGTATACTGTTTTTTGCACCACTTAAGGGGGACAGCACAGGAAGCTGGAAAACATTCCGCTGCAGCAGGTGTTGCGTTAAATCCACATGCACTAAAACATGCGACTGCAACAGCAGAAGCATCCAGCAGCCCGCCCTCATAGGTATGCATGCACATGCATGCATGTGATCATTAACATGAGCAACAAGTATGGCCTTGGGTACAAAGCGTTTCTCTGTAAATCGATAGATTTCATACCAATTAAAAATATATATGCTGTATAAAGATAAGTGTCAATTTGTGCAACATTGGCTGAACATAATATAACCAGGAAATAAGACGCTTTCCTCTTTTCTAGATCTTTTCTATGTAGGAGTGCTGATCTAGATTCAGGATCCCCGGTCCGTATTTAACCATATCCATTATTAAATAAAAGGCTGAACTGATCCTAGATCAGTACTCTAACCCTGAAGATGCTATATTTATACAGGTCCTGTAGTTTGGTGTGTTATTTCCAAGTAGCCATGGTTAGAGGGGAAATGAGAAAAGAGCCTACCACAAATTTTTTTTAAAAGAATTTTTAAAAATGTTTTGAATATAGCATATTATTTTAAATCAACCTTACGTGGCATACTTTTTATGGTCATTGATTATGGATTGCATAATTTTCAATTCCTTTGATTGTCTGACCTCACTGAATTTGAAGCGTATGTAATCCATGACACACGATCACTCAAAGGATTATATCATAGATATAAAGGTGGAATTAAGGAAACTGTACTGTGAAATATTTCCCACCTCTCTGTCCCTTCCCCTTTTACTTGTGCCACTGTTTTATAAAGATACATGTACTGACAGTGTTAGCATAATGCTATTGTTGTTTTTATGAATGAAATGAACTCCTGGATAAGCAGTGTGATGAAAAAAATGCATGTAGCCAATGTTCAGTCCGTGTAAAAAAATAACACCTGGCATTTATATAGCGCCTTTCTCACCGGCTGGTGACACAAAGCACTTGACAATGATGAGGAAAATGTCACCTGTCCCGCCACTACCTTACAGCAGCAACATATCCCAGGAGGTCTCCCATCCAAGTACTAAACAAGCCCACACCTGCTTAGCTTCAGCCATTCAGCAGGAGCAGAACGCACAGAGGCACGGATGCTGACGAGACAGCCAGAGCGCAAAACAGCAGTGACTGTTCTAGTCGTGTGTTTGTGTTTGGTTTTTATTAATGCCTGCGATGGTCAAACCCATGATATGACGTACACATTGAAAAAAATAATAACACATTTTTGGAACACCATTTCCTCATAATAATTAATTAAGTGATGAGGAGCAAATGTTGAGGTTAAATACAATCACTTTTATTTCTTCAGTTATAGTTTTGGGTGAGTTCAGTGCGAGCCATTGCTACAGACAACATGTATGTGTATATGTGCTTGATTCAAAAAAAAAAATACACATCACATTACTGTGAAAAGTTAACTGATGCTATGATTTGCCACGACTCCTTGGGAATGACATTATAATGCAGCTATACCAAGTGTCATGCGTGTAGTACCTCTGCTGATTTCAGTCGTTAGTTTCTATAAAAGCCCAGATATGCGTGTGACGGCTGGGTGGCCATCCTTAAAATGTGAAACTGGGTGAAGACACAGTGACCTCTGCGTGGCTCTTCTCACAATCTCCCAGCGGGCCTCTGACATTCAAGTGCCTTTCAGGCGTAACATTTAATAAGGTTATCATTAAAGTGACATGTTGCATATCCGTTCTGGTCACTTTTACGACTGCATTCCGTGCCGTTTAAGAATCTACGTTTTTAATAAAAACACATCGCACAGTGTCTACCATGAAATAACGGTTTGCAGACATCGACATGGGTAAGAAATATGATCCAGTCAACTTTAAACACAGAAATTAAAACACAATATTTTAAACGGCAGCAGATCTCTGGAGTGCAAACAACCCTCTTAGAGAGAGTGACACCAGGCGGGGTATTTCACAAAACAGGATTGGTGAGTCTGGATAACTGCGCTGAGTAAAACCCGGAAGCCTCCCAAATCTGGAACATGGACTGAAGTAAAAAGAGCTGTTCCGGGTTTTACTCGGTGCAGTTATCCAGCTAACTCAGTAATCCTGCTTTGTGAAATACCCCCCTGCCCCTGGCACGACAAAAGGCTTGATTCGTTCTGTTGTCATCGGCCTGAGTCTGAAGTTGGGATGAGGCCTGGTTTGATTCCTACAGCACTGGTGTCACATAGGTTACACATGGTCAGAGCGCTGCCCAGGGACTCCCTGCATGTCCTCATCAAATAAATATATGGAAATAAATGGATTCAGCTGAAGGCCGTGCAACGTCCTGGTTAAAATGCGACATCACGACGTCCTGGTTAAAATGTGTCCCCTGACTGGGGAAAAGGGACGAGGAGAGGCTCTGAATCGCATCCTTAGGGGCGGAAGGAAAACAGTCACAGTAAACCGCACACATTTTTGAATGCGCCTCAGCCAATCCACAGCTCAGGGGGACTTTCGAATCCGTGCCTGAGAGGGGGACAGGAGCCGAGGCCCGGCGGCGGCGTGTTCCTGTATGGAGGTCAGAAGGGGGTGGGCCTGTGGTTGGAGGGCAGCCGCTGTGTCCTGTTTGGGAGGAAAGTGTTGTGTGCTACAGCTCGGTGTATTCATCCTGGTCACTGCAGTCAGCCTTCAGTTTGGACAGGGCGGCGTGAATCCTGAACATGGTGCGAGACTCCATGGAGTAGTCCTTGTAATTATGCCTGAAGAAAGAAACGCTAAAGTAACTGATCCAAATGGGAAAAAAAGTCATGTTATCAGGGCTGTGATATATCAGATGAAGATCATATAAAATTATAGAGGCACTTAAATGGGATGATTTATATTAAAAGAGAGCCGCTATTATCTGATGTATGCTCATGTTATTTACAGACAGACATCATAAAACTGTTCAAAAGAGCTAACAGAGCTGAGACAAATACCTATGGCTATACGCACTAAAGTAATCCCATGTTTTAGCTGAGTGACAGTTATATTGAGCAGTTTTGTGTCATTTGTTGTGAAAACAGAGAAATTGGCAACCACATTTACTATATATATATATATATATATATATATATTTGTTTGCATACATGGCATCTTTAAATATACTGTCCAATCTTTCCCCATTACTCTTTTCCTTGTTAATATTTGTGTGAATGAGCATGCATCCATGTTGGGGTTGTCTGTCTGAGAGCACACTCTTCTGTGTTCCCAGCATGACCAGCAGAGGGCGACAGAGGTCACAGACTCACTTGGCTTTCTGCAGCAGCTTGATGGCCTGCTCTTTGCGCCCCAGGTGTGTGTAAAGCATCCCAAGCTCAAGCAGAGCATTGGGCACCAGGTAGTGGTCAAACTTAATCTTCTTCTCACTGTACGGTGGAGAGAGAAAAGAGCTGCAGTTTGACGACACTGAGGCTGCGTCCAAATATTCTTCACTCCCCACCTCCCTTCCTCCACTCCCCCACTACCACTCCTCTCTTACCCAGAAGTATGCAAAACTGTCTGAACGTTTCAAGTACAAGTATTTGCATGTGCAGTATACAATGTACCTGACATTGCGGTTTGCGCCGAGACATTCATTGACATGTAACCATTAATACGTAATTAAGATGTAATCAGCGACATTAGATTAAAACACAAAGATCCGTTTCCGGGGCACGGAGTAGAGGAGGTGGTAGTGGAGGAAGGGATGGTGCATTTTTTTACTATTGGGACACACCCTGATACTTCCCTCACTGAGCCTAACCTCCATTTCAACATGCCACATAACTGCACCATTCAGAGTTCACCATTCAAATGTTCCATGTGCTGCCTTGCATTTCGCGGTGCATGGCCTATACTGTTTTACATTAGTTAAGTACATGTAGAATGTCCTTTAATGCAAATATTTTTGTCTTCCAAATTTCTGCCATCTCTGCCACTGTAAATGGCGGTTAACTATGTTGTGCGTTCCGCGTGCTCCTGTGCAGTCTGTACGCTCAGTCTCCTGCACAAGACCGTCTGTGGTCCTTTGGTGTGGTTCCCAGTGATACTGAGTTTTCTTTAACTCGATGTATCTGTGACATTTACATACAGGCAGTACTTTGTTCCGTGGCCCAGCAATGGGTCTAGTCAGCTGCATTATCTTTTCTGTGAGCCACGCAAATGCCATCACCAAGTAATGACTGAGCAGTACTGGTGGCACAGTGAGCACAACAAAAAGAGTTTTCTGCCTAAATCTACGTAAGCTATTGTTTTATCTGGGCAGCCTCTCAGAATCCTCTAGGTGTGTGTGTGTATGTGTGTGTGTGTGTGTGTGTGATATACACCAATAAAATAAGCTGATATTACCCAGTGTAAACACTAGGATGGATATATGGCTATCACTGGGACCGCCCTGTGTCCATAGGACAAAGAGACCCATGCTGGGCTCTGACAGGGGAGCTCCTCACCTCTTGTACACCCTGTGGAAGCAGTCCTCAGCTGCTTCAGTCTTGCCCTGGTTCTTCAGACACAGTCCCTTCAGGAGCAGAACCAAGCAGCGGTCGTCCACCGTGTACTCGCTCACTGAGGGACAGAGCAGGACGAGGGGAGTCAGGGGTCAGACAGGATGGTCCGAATGAATGGGAGCACAGGACATTAGCGAGCGAACAGACTCCAAACTGCCCGTGGTTGTGAAAGCCATATACAGACACGTTCACAAGGTCCGGATATAGGGCTGACTGTGTGTCTGAGGTAGCTGTGCTGTGCTAGAGGCTCACCTGACTGTGCTTGGCATTGTGATGTCACTTTGGACACGGGTGATGGAGTACGGGACGTACGTATAAGGTTGTGATATAGGCCTGGCTGTGTGTCTCAGGTAGCTGTGGTGCGCTAGTTACGTTACATTGCATTACATTCATTTGGCAGACGTTTTATCCAAGTGCATACCGAAGGTCATTGAAAACAGGTCGGATAACGTACAAACTTGTAGCAGGCTTTGAGATGCACGTTGCAAGTGAGCAGTGTAAGTAGGAGATCTAGACTGCTGACATCATCGTGCCCTGCGGGACTTGTTAAGCTCTTTGCATAATTTGTTTGGCGGGACGGTGTAACGTTTGTGCCGCAGTACATGGAGTGTCCTGCTGGGTGCGCTCCGCCTCGGCCAGCGTTTCCATCATCCCCTCAGTCAGCTCTGGCCTCTTGCGCATCATGGTGAAGCCGTTCCACATGTACATCATCTCCTGGAAATTCACACAGCCATTAATGGCGCAGTCACACCGTGCCCCACGGCGGTGTTGACAGATGGGTAATGTTTGGACGACGCAGTGGAAGATGGCCTCACCAGCGCGGGCACGGGGAGCTTCACCGGGCAGCTGGCTCTGTAGCGTCTGGCTTTGCGGACGGCAAATTTTTCCGTGGGCGGAGACTTCCCCGCTATCTTCTGTTTAAGGGATGGCACCTGCCTGGGGTGAGGAAAGCGAGACAGTGAGAGGAAAAGCTCATTTTAGGCCAAGACAACCCGTGTGATCGGGTCTCTGAACTGATGTTTGCCAGAGTTCTGCTGTTACTCAACTAAAATAACACACATACAGTCGACTCACCCATGAAAAACGACTTAGAAATTGCTTAGAAAACATGGTTCACCACACAAATTAATGCGAACATATTGATGTTTTGAAAAGGAACAAACACACGCACTGTATGTTCTTGCTCGTGTATGCATTCGCGCGGTCAGTTTACCTGAAGAGCTCCACCTCGTTTTCCCCAAAGGGTCTGGCTTCATCCGGGAGCAGCATGCTGAGGAAGGCCGCTTTCATGTACACATACATGGCCTGGGAGAAAGGAGTGAGATGGCAAAGTACATCTGCTGCCGCAAACACGGCTCATTTCTGCCACTCACTGTGTACAATCTACATCTAACACTGGTTTTTTGCAATTCTGCAGGACTTCTGCTTTTTGGAGGACAAGGACAAAAAGTACCAGAGTAAAGTATACACCAAGGACTACACTCTGAAATATGAACATTAAATTCATCAGAATGCTCATTTCTATATGTACATTGAGATTTAGATTAAATTGACAGTTATGAGGAAAGTCAATGTGTTTTGTAAAGTGAATCAGAGAGAGTGCTCTTGTGTCCCTGTATGCTACGGGGCTGTCCAACCCTATCCAAAAAGGGCCGGTGCGGGTGGAGGTTTTTGATTTAGTCCAGCACTACGACATCTGATTCAACTAATTAACTGGGTGTTTTAGTGCTGGACTAGAACAAAAGCCTGCACCCACATCGGCCCTTTTTGGACAGGATTGGACAGCCCCGGGCTTTGCCAAGCATAGCTCCTGGGGGACCTGTATCTCAGCCCACTCCCTTACCTTGGACCAGCGGCTCTCTTGACTCAGTAGGTCAGCGTAAAAGTAGGCCATCTTCCAGTCACGCTTGAACGTGAAGCACCACATCAGCTCCCAGTAACACATGTGGTGGAACTGCTTCCAGGCCTGCTGCGCCTTGCAGCCGTCCTCAAACAGTGCCACCGCCTGGCCAGAGAGGGGTATGACAGGCGTGTATGCACGGTCACTTTTGCAAAAAAGTCTTAAGAGTGAAAAGGGAAAGCCCTAACAGAAAAATGTGCCGTTTCAGTAAAGCGTGGACATTTTTGTGACAGACTCACCTCATCAATGTTCCCTTTGATCTCTTCAGCTCTCCCGGCAAAGAACAGAAATATGGCACCCTGTAAGATCAAGAGAAAGACCGATTAAAACTAAGATTGCGAATGTGTGTCCCAAACCATTTTTCATAGATTACCCAACGGTTTCACTGGGTTTTAGAGTTCACAATATCCACACATTTTTTACACATTTTACTTTTTATTTAGCCCATTTGTGAAGGGCAAAATGTACCACTGTGCCACTTACCCCATAGCAGAGAATACTGCAGCTGCATTTCTCCTATACGTTTATATAGTGAGTCAGTCGCTACAGGCTACGCAGTATACAACAGGAGAGCTAACACTAATCCAATCAAAGGAGAGATATCTGTCATTCATAACGGCCGGTAAACTGCAGGTGCTTAGTGACTAGCTATGGGGTGACTATGCAGTGGAAACCTGGCCAATTTCAGCTCAGGGTTCCCTGCAGGAGAAAGCCTGTGGATTAGCTGACCAATCATAATTCACTATACACTCAGCCTCCAGCCTATAGCATTCAGCTTGAGTGTGTAGTGAGTGGGGATTTACCAAATGAGCCAAATAAAGAGCCCCTTTCTTGATTTTCTAATGAACATTTCTCCTTGACTGAAAGTCTTTCTCTCCCTGAGGAAAGATACGGCCAATTACGCACTGCCCCCAAAGACGAGCAGACATTACAGGCACCGGCACTCGGCTTTAGATTGTACTGCGGGGTGCGTGACTGCATGTAGAAACATCGCTTTGGCTGGATACGCCACCCAATAGCCCTGTCATCACAGTTTTCTCCTGTAGAAACCGACACCCTCGTTTGTGTGCATTTGAGTATTTGCTTTGCCTTTGCTATGTGCGTTGTCATGGCAGGAACAGGAAATGAATCAACAGTACATCAAGATTAAATGCACAATGCACTTACATTCACCTAATATAGAGTTTCTCTCATACATTGAAAGGACAGGTTTTACCTACGCTCTCTACATTTTACTATTGTAAATTTACTTTGTCACCTTTTTAGTTTTCAACTAAAATCACCTCAAGATTTTAGTTGTAGTTTCATAATAATGTAATTTCCCCTTACAGTTACTCTATCAGAGTAACTCTGCCATATCCACACTCTTAACTCTACACTGGATACCCTCACTCTTTCCTAGGATAGATTTCAGGGCAGTGTCCAACCTGGGATTTGTTTCCCATGTGGATCAGTGCTTTGAATTACTGTGAAGTTACTCCTTTGCTGATTCCAGAATAGTGTTTTTTTGTGCACTGTGTGTTCTTCACAATCATTTTCCCAGCCTTGATGCCGTGTGATGTCACACAGAAGACCTGAGCTTGTGTTTGTTGTTCTATGTGTGCGGTCCTTAACAGGGCCCATTGTGCGGCCCTGTGCTTAGTGCCGGGAGGGTGTGTGGGGTGGAGCAGCTCTTCTTACACGTGGGTATCGAACCCGGAAGGGCTTCAGCAACTTCTCTGCCTCCGTCACATCCCCCTCTCCTGTGCCTACAGAGAGAGAGAAGTTACTGTTGCAGAAAACCAGTATAGGATCCACCGTTTTATATACATGTATATAATTGTTTATTACTGCATGTATTGTTTGTTTATTGTTTGTGCGTGTGCGTGCGTGTGTGACTATGTGTGTATGTGTGTGTTTCTGAGTTATTGTGTGCAGGGCAGTGTGTGTGTATGTGAGTATGTATGAATATGTGTGTGAGTGTATATGTGTGTTTCTCAGTTCTTGTGTGCAGGGCAGTGTGTGTGTGTGTGTGTTAGTGTGTGCAGGGCAGTGTGTGTGTATGCGAGTATGTGTGAATGTGTGTGTACATGTGTGTGTGTGTATGTGTGTGTTTCTCAGTTAGTGCGTGCAGGAAAGTGTGTGTGTGTTATTGTGTACACGGCAGTGTGTGTGTGTGTTATTGTGTGCAGGGCAGTGTGTGTGTTATTATGTACAGGGCAGTGTGTGTGTGTGTGTGTTATTGTGTACAGGGCAGTGTGTGTGTGTGTGTGTGTGTGTTATTGTGTACAGGGCAGTGTGTGTGTGTGTGTGTGTGTGTGTTATTGTGTACAGGGCAGTGTGTGTGTTATTGTGTACAGGGCAGTGTGTGTGTTATTGTGTACAGGGCAGTGTGTGTGTTATTGTGTACAGGGCAGTGTGTGTGTGTGTGTGTGTGTGTGTGTGTGTGTGTGTTATTGTGTACAGGACAGTGTGTGTGTGTGTGTGTGTGTGTGTGTGTGTGTGTGTGTGTGTGTGTGTGTTATTGTGTACAGGACAGTGTGTGTGTGTGTTATTGTGTACAGGACAGTGTGTGTGTGTGTGTGTGTGTGTTATTGTGTACAGGACAGTGTGTGTGTGTGTGTGTGTGTGTGTGTGTGTTATTGTGTACAGGACAGTGTGTGTGTGTGTGTGTGTGTGTGTGTGTGTTATTGTGTACAGGGCAGTGTGTGTGTGTGTTATTGTGTACAGGGCAGTGTGTGTGTGTGTTATTGTGTACAGGGCAGTGTGTGTGTGTTATTGTGTACAGGGCAGTGTGTGTGTGTTACCCAGGATGAAGGAGAGGAAGGTGTAGTGGCAGAGCAGCAGCAGTGCACACAGCATGGAGCGCAGGTTCAGAGAGGTGGCGCCTTCATACAACTGGGAGAGACCGTAATCCTGCACACACACACACACGTATGCACATGCACACACACACACACGTATGCACGCACAAATTTTATCTGATTGAGGATGACCGCACTCTGCACACACAAACAAATCCTGAAATATTAGACACCATGCTCCTGAATACATGCACACAATCCAAGATACCACAAACAGATACAACTCAGCTGAGATACCACACTCCTGTACACACGTGGATGCAACCCAACTGAGAGACCAAACTTCTGTACACACAGAGATACAACCCAACTGCGAGACCACACTGCTGTGCACTCAGATACAACTCAGCTGAGATACCACACTCCTGTACACACGTGGATGCAACCCAACTAAGAGACCAAACTCCTGTACACACAGAGATACAACCCAACTGAGAGACCACACTGCTGTGCACTCAGATACAACTCAACTGAGATATCACACTCCTGTATCCACACAGATAAAACTGAGCTGAGATACCACATTCCTGTACCAACACAGATACAACTCAGTTGAGATACCACACTCCTGTACCCACACAGATACAATCCAACTGAGAGACCACACTGATGTGCACTCAGATACAACTCAACTGAGATACTACACTCCTGTACCCACACAGATAAAACTCAGTTGAGATACCACACTCCTGTACCCACACAGATACAATCCAACTGAGAGACCACACTGCTGTGCACTCAGATACAACTCAACTGAGATACTACACTCCTGTACCCACACAGATAAAACTCAGTTGAGATTCCACACTCCTGTACCCACACAGATACAGCCTGATTGAAAGACCACACTCTTGTGCACACAGAAAAGCACAAACCAGTTGAGAGCCCATAGTCCAGCACAAAGGCACCGATGCAGAAGAGATGCTGACAGGCAGAGCACACAAAGACACTGGCAGTCAGTGTTGTGATCAGAGAGTGCTACACCTGTGGGCCTCACCTTGTCCCCAGAGAAGCCAGCAAACTCCAACAGCTTGAGAATCCGTGCAGGAAACATTGACAGAGTCTGTCATTGGTAGAGAATGAAACACAGTGATGTGCACCAGATTTTATGCACCCTGCTCACGTTAAGCAAAAACCCAATCCTGGGACTTACCAAATTGAAGGCCCCTATCCCAAGAGACACCCCTCCTTCTAAGTGCAAGTGGTTTGGTCCTTTGCGAAAAGTGTCTGAGTGAATGAAGGCATTGAGCTCCCTAGTTAAAAAAAAACAAAAAACATTAATTAAAGCATACGCACACAGACAATTGTATAGGAATAAATGTGAGAGATTTTGTGATGACAGAGAAGAAAATGTACAGTAATACATATTACTCTTAACAATTGTATGAAAGCAGTAATATTAACGTCCTCCATTCGGGCTCTGCAGTCTGTTGCCATCTCCTGTCATGGCACTCACTTGTAGATCAGGTAACTGTTGCGCACTTTGATCCCCCCTTTGATGAAACTCATAAGGCTCTCATCCTGGACGGGGCGTGAAGGGAGAAGGGTGACAGAAATGACAGGTCAAATCACGTCAACACTGGAACATTAACCAGCCTAGCCACCGTTAGCAAGAACCATGAGGTCCTGTACTGCATGTGAAATATATTTTAGCCAAATCAGTGAAATCTGATCTCCTCTATAAAGCCATTTGTGCCGGATGAGGCTTGTCTGTTTAGATGCCAATAACGATGTAGAATAATTAAGAGATATTAAGAATTATGACGTTAATATGCCTTGAAGCATATGTTGATAATAAAAGTACATGTGTAATGTACATAATGTTATAGAAGGAGTGTAGGTATGTTAGACCTCAGGCTGATGGCAGTGCAGGGCTGTGTTACCTGCAGGAATGTGAGAGCAGCTCTCTGCAGCAGGCACTCTGCGTAACACAGCTCTGCATGAAGCTCCTCTGCAAAACAGTGCAGTGTGAGCGCTCACACACACGCGCACGCACACTCACACATACACACACACACACACTCACACATACACACGCACACACAAGCACACATACACATGCAAGCACACTCACACATGCACATACACACGCACGCAAGCACACTCACACATACATACGCACGCACACACACTCACACATACACACACACGCACGCACACTCACACATACACACACACGCACGCAAGCACACTCACACATACATACGCACGCACACACACTCACACATACACACACACGCAAGCACACTCACACATACACACGCACGCAAGCACACTCACACATACATACGCACGCACACACACTCACACATACACACACACGCACTCGCATGCACGCACACACACTCACACGCACTCGCACACACACTCGCATGCACGCACTCACACGCACGCACAGACACACACTCAAACACACGCATGCACACACACTCGCATGCAGGCACACGCACACTCGCACGCACGCACACTCACACAAACGCATGCACGCACACTCACACACTCGCACGCATGCACACACTCGCACACACCCACGCACATTTACTCTTATCCTAACTGTCAACGTGAGCAGACACTATCACATCTGTCAGTGCGAACACACAAACTCATACACACACTCACTCTATCACAGCTGTCAGTGTGAACCATAGACCGTAAAAACATAGGTGTGAACACACACACATCACTCCATCACATCACAGCTCTCACGTGCAGACACATTCTCTCATACACACAAATATTGCACATACACAATCCTCACACACAATTTTTCACAAACACGCAATTTCCACAAATTCTTTCTTTTTGGTTTTCATAAATAAACGGACAGAGGGACTTCACCCTGACTGGCGTGTGCTCCCGGTCTCGGCCCCGTACCGTGGAGATGACCACCGAGCAATTGAATTTATCAATGGACAGAATGCCATAACACTGTACACACACATACAGAATCCCCATATGTGCAGCGTCCACATAAACACAAACACACATGAACACACATTATAAGATGCGATGTTCCAGGCACTTACACTACAGGTCAGAATGTACTCTTATCATGGTGGCCTGAGGCACTTGCAGTACACACACATGCACATAGGACTGGACACCAGGGGCCACATGTATAAACGGCACTGAGCAGAAAAATGCCCTCAGAAAGCCGTGTAAGCGAGTTTCCACGCAGAAATTCAGATGTATAACATAACAAGTGTTGTGAGAATCTGTGTACCTCTGCACACAATGGACACCAAACGTGTCAACACCGTGACAGAAAGGCAGAGGTAGAAAATGCGAAACTTTTAAAAGTAGATTTCCGACTTTCACCCTGAGCATTCTTTTACGCATTTTTTTACTCAGTGTTTTATACATGTGGCCTCAGGGGTATTTCACAAAGCGGGTATTAAGGAGTTAACTTTCGTAAATATTTTGAATCTGACGACATCCGATTGGATGAGAGCCTGGGTTACTTAAAAATATTTGCAAAAGTGTGACGGCTAAATTCTTAATTCTGCTTTGTGAAATACCCCCCAGAGCAGTCTATAATCTCAATAAACCTTTGTAAACCTGAGAAAAGCTGGCTCCATTTTGCACAGTACCAGTGCTATAGATGTGTCTGTCTCTCATGGACACATTGGTACACTGCCTACCCATACCTTCAGTCAGCATGTCACCGGATGACTTGCTAAAGTTGGTGACAGAACCACCCATAGCCGCCTTCTTCCGGAACCTGACAGTGTATTAAAAAAAGTTCTATTTACGTGAGAAATAAAATCCATTATTTACAGTACATTAAAGCAGCCATAAAGATTTAGGTTTTTTACAAACGTATTTTACAAAAAAAGGATACTGTACATTTAAGATTACAACTGAAAGTTCTGACAGTGATGTCACACAGGTTTCTATAGTATCGGCGTACGTGTATGCACGTGAGCACAAGCGGACGTAGGTGCCTGAGCACACGTGTGTGTGCGGGAGAGTGGGGCTCCATAGTCAAACTCTGCTACCATTAAGATGGCATGTAAATGCAGGCAGGCAAATTTGCACAGAGCAGCAGAGATAGTTACTATGGTTACCTTGTAAAGGCTCTCTGTCAGGAGAACAGGTACAGAGGGACAGCGTGCACACCTACTGGAGGGACTCCTTTCATGTACAGTGTTTCTGCCTGCGGCCCCACCAGAGCCTCCAACACCCCCTCACTGCCCGTGTCAACACCTACAGTTTCAACATCAGTAAGAGCCGGTAATGACTAGGCAGTCCTCCACAAAGTGCATATCATGTGCGCATACGCGCGTGTGCATGTTTGCGTGCGTTTATTTTGCTCTTGTGAGCGTGCATGTGGTCAGTGCACTCCGTGCGCTTGCGAGCGTGCATGTGGTCAGTGCACTCCGTGCGCTTGCGCATACAAGCCTGTGCACGTGCATGTGTGTATGTGCGCGTGTGCCTGTGCGCGTGTGTTCACTGCGTGCTCTGACTCCCCCACGTCCAGCCCCTCTCCACAGAGTCTCTCCACCTGTGGCACACTTCCTGGGCGCTCTTCATTATGCTCCCAGCACTGATTATGTCATCGTGCTCAAAGGTCATCATGGCCTGCATCTCCAGCACAGTGGCGTATATCAGAGCGTGGTACATGCTATCCTTCACCCTGAAGCACACACAACAACATGCATGGGCTATACATGTAGTTAGCACATACTACCCATTAAATTGCTCTTCCGTTACTATTTACCACCATCAATCGATGCTTCAATTTGGCGCCTTTCTCTTTCTCGTCCTCTCTCTCTATACATCCCTTTCTCCCTTCCTCCTTCTTTCAGCCACACCCTTTGTCTTTGTTTGTCAGGGCCTCTAGCCCGGCCCAAGGCAGCAGGTTCAGTAAACAGTGCAGGTCCTGCACAGAGAGCCCACACTGCAGATATGTGCTTGTAAGAGAAGACTCGGTTCAAAATAGCAGGACCCAAACGTTTACATTGAAAAAGGTGATGTACCTAAATGTTGGGTGGTAACCGGTACTTAACAATAAAAACAGGAAGTTTCATAAGATTTACCTGGAATTGTGTGCAGTCTCATTTATTCACTTGTAGAGAAGACAAGCACAGATCTGCAGCATAGGCAGTCCATCACTGTAAGCAGGGTGTGAAATTAGCACCTGCCACCAGCCAAATGCTGGTCAAATTTTGATTGTGGCTGGTAAGATTTTTACTCTAGCAGCCACTTTGGCCAGTAACCAGCCAGATTGTGTCATATTGTAAAAGGTAATGTGGCTGGTAAAGGGTTGCAAATGGCTGGTGATTTTTAGAATCAACAAGCCACTCTGCCCAGTGGATGAAAAAACGAATTTCCTACCCTGACTGTAAGGATGAACAAATGCCCACAGTAACAGTCTCATGACTCAACAACTAATAAAGACAGGTCAGAAACCCCATGAGGCCGAAGCATATTGTTACAATTTCAAGTTCAAAGTTACCTCGTTACTCAACAAATACACCCTTCATACACACTGCTTTGTTCTGTTAATATCTCCTCAATGTAGGAAGACTTCCTTTAGCTTTCCTCTTTCATGTTTGTACAGAAGTCAACAAGAGAAAAGTAGCTTGCGAGAAGTGAAGGGAAGGGAGAGATTGGGGAGGAGAAGAGAGTAGAAGGAGAATGGGAGGTGAAACAGAGGGGAAAGAGACAGGAGTGAGGAAGCTGACAGAGAGGAGAGACGTGGTCCTTCTTTGGCTTCTCACCTTGGCTGTAACTTGTCCAGGCTCTCAGAGAAGTGATTGTTGAGAAAGAGGTCCACAGCCTCCATGCATTCCTCCAGATATACCTGCAGGCTGAGTGGTGTGGGTCTAAACACACACACACACACACACACATCAAAACACTGTTGTATCTGCAGAATCTAGAGCACACAACAATAATAAATGAATACTGGCCAAAGCTCATGCAAGTCATGCAGTACAAAAAAGTGTCACACTTGCTACACCGACACTATGTTATGATATCATGTGACGCTGATGATGATGTTAAAATATGCACTGACAGTGTTGAAGCCCTGATAGGTGAAATGTCTTAAATTAACCAGACTGTTATCTGTGTAAAAGTGTGTGGACCTCTTTTATTTTTATATTCTATAATATCAAAGCGAATTCAATCCAGAGTTCCAACAAGGAGAACCCCTAAATCACGATGCGCTTCCCTGCTGCTTGTAACAGTGTCAATGGTGCCATACAGGGGATGTTTTCCCAAAGAACTTGAAAAACCAGAAAATCCTGAGCCCATTTTGAAGGGGTGGGGAGAAACCCTGATCCCAGGAAGCCACAATCCTGGTACAGACACCCTTCACATGAAGCCATATGAGACCTCTATCACAAACAAACCACAGCATGCAGACCATACAACTTGTATTTTCTCCACCAGTAACCGTTATTTAAAGCATTTTAAGTGGAAAATGTTTCAATTGGTCGAGACCAAGACGTATGTCTCTACTAGTGTTTATTAGAGCATCGACAGAGGGTCCTGTTAGCGTTTCGGCCGGATGCGGTTTCTATAGGCTAAGTTACTTACTTCTCGGTCGTACGCGCATCTTTCTCGCAGTTAGACATCTTCTGTCGGGAACTGGCCAAAAACACCTTGACAATGGAGTGTAATAACAGAAGAAACAATGCTAGTCTCCAATATCCAGCAGACTAGTTCACGATCTCTGTTTGATACGCCAGGTTTTCTTAGAAATCGGGTGTCTCTCACATCTCTGAAAAGTTCATAATATAGTTGCGAAACTATAAAATGCGCTGCACGGCACTGAGCGAAAGCACATACTCACGAAGTACCTGCCTTCCAATTGCGCAGACTGTCGCATAAGTGGACTCCTCCTTAACATCGATCAAACATACAAAGCTTGCGCTCGCTCCCATGCACCCTCTTCACCAAAATGATGGTGGATAACGCAATTCCGTACAATTGTTGCCAGCGAACTATTGAATTTTGTGAGAAAAAAACAACGTGTTCTTTAATGTGCTGCACAGGTGTAGCCTAATGCTGTTTTCATATGAGACGGGTTCACTCACTCCCCCACTTGCATACAAAGTTAGTTGCGCTCCGGCGGTGCTGATAATGACTGAGCAGCGTGCGATATTTGTGGAAATAAGATGCAATTCATACATTCATTCATTGAATGCATGTCGTTGAATTTTAATGCTTCTGAAAAGGCGGATGAGGTATGTAGCCTAATTGTCGAGACTAGTGTGCTGGTTCATGTTAAAATCCTTAAATGCATATGTGGACCTACTTGTTGCTTGAAAACTTATTTCGTTCGTAAAAACTACAGAACAAATGAAAACCTTTCTACTCGAATGGGGTGCTCTTTGACCTACAAGGATTTGCATGCACGCGCGCAGAAAATGAAGAGGGAGTGCGACATTTCTGGCGAACATCGTGATAGAATGCAGTAAAATGACACACGCACAGTGGAGGCGGGGAAGGAATATGAGACTACGGAACAGCCCAAAAGTCAAACACATTTAAAATATTTCTTATCTTGCACAAGTCTTGTGTAAATCAGGTTCACTGCTATACGCCCCCTGTCATACTGGCCTCTGACAGAACCCCAGCTAAGTTAATTCATGAATTTAGATGATGATGGATCACTAGTAGGCTATACATCACGTCTATTTGTCATCATGAGATTACCGGGTCCAAAGTGTTCATTGGTTGTCAGAAGCTCTCATCCAGGCTAACTTTAAAGAGCTCCCACAAATGTACAAGCAAACTGCAGAACAAAGTGAAGAGTAGCAATACAATGTTCAGAGTGCTGATGTAGCAATAACAGTACAATTCAAAAGTAAATTTGTTACGTAACTGGTAGGCTAAACCAATTTACAGGTTAGGCCCTATAAGAATACAAAGACAACAGTGTGTGTGTGTGTGGGGTGCAGAAGATAGCTAGGCTAATAGTGGCTGTTCAGTGGTAGGCTACAGTCGCTCATTTCTTCACTGAAGGTATAAAATGGAACTGACGTGACACAAAGTGCAGGAGCACAACTTACATAATATACAATACATAACATATACAAGCTATGACTGCGTTTATAGGATCTACTAATATCCACCTGAGAAACCCCCTCCCCTGCGCACCATACACATTGATACACACACACACACACACACACACACCTGCTGCAGAACTCAGCTATTGACCTTCAGCTAAGCCTCAGCTAGTTCATTCTCTGCCTGTCCACTGCAAAGCACTTTGACGAGGACCCTCTCATTCTTGACTCCTAGCTCATTGAGTCTGATGGAATGAGGTTACCTGCCCTGATCAGTGTAGCATTTTCCTCTTTCTACCTCCCCAATACTTGAACTGAGTTCATCCCATCTGGACCTATCATAAACTATTATGATTTATATTGGAGTTGGTAACAGATGTACATTTTATTTTAACAATAACTTCCCACAAGAGGGCGCTGTTGAATTGGTAATATTTTCTACTGCATGCCAATAAAAGCAAGCTTCCATTTTTATAGGCAACATCCATTTGTAACAACTGAGAAAAATACACAAATTAAATATTAAACCTGTGGTAATATGAGAATAAAAATAAGGCATTTATTATTTAAACAAAGAGACTCATTTTCATGGACATGCCTGAAAGATGAGTGACTATAGGATGCATACAAGGGGGCCTGGGATTGGGTGCCAGCTGTAGTTACACTGTAATGGAGTAATGCTGCTACAGCAGGCCCTGAATCCCACCTGGCAAAAATATTAAAAATCTTCCGGATATAGTTATGTCATGAATTATGAAGCAGTGTACTGACAGGTGGGGTTAGTATACCATGTTGTACGACAGACAAAGGTTATACCTATGTAAATATTTATCATACATAACCCCTTTTCAAAAACCCTCGATACAACTTAATTCCAAAAACGTCCTGTTATGGACTTTAACATGCTCCCAGGAATAAGTTGTTTTCCTCTTTTTTAACTACTGACAGCATCCAGCATAGGTTAAAGTTAAAAGCATGTCAAGCATTAAAATATATTCTACGTTTCTTTACAAACAAATGATGGGCCATATACATACCAACAGTATTTTCAAACAACGTGTTGTGTTTATGTTTTACTCTTTAGATAATTTCATGTAGTTTTAAAATGATTATATCTGCTCGATTTGATAAAGTAAATTGTTATCAATATCTATAAATCCTCTCTTTGGGCGTGGCACCAAGTTCAGTGAACTTCAACTCCTGAGATAAAGAAACATCTCGTGCTGCTAAAATAGTGTTCCACACCCATGCTAGCTGAGAAGGTACAGTACAGGCACTTGTTGGCTAGCACCACATATACTGTCTTAATCATCATCATCATCATTCATCAACCCGCTTAATCCTGTTCAGGGTCACGGGGGGTGCTGGAGCCTATCCCAGCATGCATTGGGCGAGAGGCAGGAATACACCCTGGACAGGCCGCCAATCCATCACAGAGCACTCACACCATTCACTCACTCATTCATACCTATGGGCAATTTAGAGTCTCCAATTAGCCTAACCTGCATGTTTTTGGACTGTGGGAGGAAACCAGAGTACCCGGAGGAAACCCACGCTGACAACATGCAAACTCCACACAGAAAGGCCCTCGGCCGTGATTCGAACTCTGTACCTTCTTGCTGTGAGGCGACAGTGCTAACCACTGCACCACCGTGCCGCCTTACTGTCTTAATGCTCGACCCAAATCACAAGTGCAGCATTACTAGTTCATTGTATTATTTCAAAATGGTGTATTGCTTGTGACAAAAATATACAACAGACCTAATATCTCTGGATGTATAAATAAATAAAAAGATACCAACAAAATGTATATGGTTATCAAAAACACAGAGTTCAAAACAGTTCCGTTTTTCATTTCTTATTTTAATCAATTTTGTATTTGTACAACAAATATATACAGGAAGAAAATGGAACAAAAATGGTCT
Organism: Ilyophis sp. 1 JC-2022; assembly: GCA_022702515.1. Classification (NCBI taxonomy): domain Eukaryota; kingdom Metazoa; phylum Chordata; class Actinopteri; order Anguilliformes; family Synaphobranchidae; genus Ilyophis; species Ilyophis sp. 1 JC-2022. The sequence goes on along the minus strand of CM040405.1, from coordinate 51,799,761 downwards.
AAATAAAATATGATCAAGTACATATACTATTAACATAAACCTTTCATATTTAGTATTTGAATGAAAAACATAGCAACTGAAATTGTCAACATATTTACTGTCAGAAATGTTGTGTTTTCTGTGTTCTGTTGTGTGTGTTTTGTGGAATACGGTATTTTACATAATTTTGAGTAAATGAGGAATACTATTATTTCCATATAATTATTTAATATAAAATGGTATAGTTGAGATATGGATATGAAGCCTGGGAAATTATGTGCCTGTGTGTGTGTGTGCGTGCGTGCGTGCGTGCGTGCGTGCGTGCGTGCGTGCGCGTGTGTGCGTGTGTGTGTGTGTGAGGGGGGGGCTTTCCTTGCACAAAACGTACACACACTATATCTAGCGTGCTTATCCTGGGTAGAAAGATAAATGGTGTGAAAGCTTGATTAGGAAAGTGATGATAGATGTCAGTGTTAAAAAATATGTTATAATATCACCTGCAATGCAAACACATAAAATCACTGGCTCTCACGTCAACGAACAACCGGCTTTCACTCTTCACAGTTCATTTATAATTAGTGGTATGAAGATAGTGAGGATGATGCACATGCCTGTGTTCTTCTTCTGCTGTTATCTGCTCTTAGAGCCTATTTTGCGGTACATTGACATGGATACGGCCATTGCTGCAATCTGAAGAAGAAGAAAAAAACATAAACATGGGCATCTTTACCCAAATAACACATTTGAACCAGCTTGGTGATCTGAATTGAAAGTCAATACTATTTGGATAGTGACATATTTTTGTTTTGTAATTGTCTGTCACATAGCCTTCATGTTTGGAGTATTAATATTAATGTACTTCACCAATGATCTATTTCAGAAATCGTAGGAGAGAGAGAAAGAAAGAGAAAGAGAGATAGAGAGTTATTCTACTGTACCTCAAGGGCAGCTATTCCAAGTGCTACAGCTCCTATGATGATTATGTTTTCATCTATTAGTTCTACCAGTTTAGGTAAGCAGCCAGTGACATTCTGTGGAAACAAAAAGACACACTTAAAGGCAGGCCATGACAAGGGAAACACAGAGACACACTTAAGGGCAGGCCATGACAAGGGAAACACAGAGACACACTTAAGGGCAGGCCATGACAAGGGAAACACAGAGACACACTTAAGGGCAGGCCATGACAAGGGAAACACAGAGACACACTTAAGGGCAGGCCATGACAAGGGAAACACAGAGACACACTTAAGGGCAGGCCATGACAAGGGAAACACAGAGACACACTTAAGGGCAGGCCATGACAAGGGAAACACAGAGACACACTTAAGGGCAGGCCATGACAAGGGAAACACAGAGACACACTTAAAGGCAGGCCATGACAAGGGAAACACAGAGACACACTTAAGGGCAGGCCATGACAAGGGAAACACAGAGACACACTTAAAGGCAGGCCATGAGAATGGAAACACAGAGACACATTGAAAGGCAGGCCATGAGAATGGAAACACAGAGACACATTGAAAGGCAGGCCATGAGAATGGAAAGGTGATACGGCTGAAAAACACTGAAAAACAATGACAACATATGGAGGTGATAAACATTAGTAAGAGTCATATAAAGATAATGCAAAAAATAACAAAATAGCCAGTAAAAGTGTCAAAGTAGGTAACAACAACAACAAAAAGCCTACACAAACAAGACATAGTATTATCAGGCTAGAGAAACAGAGGAAAGGCAGTTAAATATCACAAGAACTTACAGAGGGGACAAAAGGAATGAAACACATTGTATTAATAAAACATGGTATTAAACAATGACTATTACCGAAGTCTGCGCACTGTTGAAATTACAGAAAGCCATGGAGCAGCATTGGTTTGGGTAGGCCATGCTACTGTCATTGTAAAAGGGAGAATCGGTGAAGTCCTCGTAATTATAGAATCCACAGCAGTCCAGCTAGCAGGAGCAGAAAAACACAGGTCAGGTATTCGCACAGATAACTATAAAAACGACCAAACTGAAATTCACTAATTAAAGAGGGCATTTGACTGGGGCAGTGGTGATCTATTCTGATAATTGGGCATTCTGAAAATGCTTCTCACTTATTATTCACATTTATTACTCAATATTATTAATAGAGCTGGCTGATTCCAAGTGCCCCATCCAGACAATGTCATACCCCATCCATAGTGGCATTCCATAGACCAGTGATATCAGCATTCTCTCCATAATCCTTCTTGATGACTTCAACGGCTTTTTTACCCAACTGGTTCATCAGATCTGCTGCCTGTAAAATACGGTCCAAAGCGTAACCATTACAATTAAAAAAATGCCAAAACCCTCTTCCGTGTCAAGCTGTGACATGGCATTTAGCGACTCACCAGCGGTTGAAAGACCAGGACCACAATGGCGCCTGCCACTTCTGCAATAAATACCACCAGCACTATGACAAAAAACTGGATGGTGGGGAGACAAGAGTTTTAAAACAAAATTAGCAGTTAGTTTTTAATGCTTTTATCATGCAGCTGTTCTCTATTATTGAAACCAATTTTATCTACAGAAATTATGCCCCTTGGAAAGACATCAATGTGTTGAGCACGTAGCCCACGTTGGACACGTAGTCTTTCTCCAAAAATCCCAGCCGGTCATGTGACATAAGGGGATGCAGTATACAGAGAAACCTGCCCCCAGAATTTAAGAAACGTCCCCAAACGTACGCATTGCCAACTGGTCCACACTCTTATGATTTTACTGAAAATAGCTCACAGACCCGAAAGAGTATTCAACAGCTGAAACTATAACGTCCCACACTGAGTAGAGTGTCATTTTCACGTTTTTGTTGGTCTGCTTTTGAGTCCTGTAACTCACCGAGAGCAACATGCACCTGCTCTCCTTTACGGCTCCACAGCAACCCAGGAAGCCCATGATCAACAGCACGCCTCCCACGGCGATCAGCAGGTACCCCACGTTGAGGAGCTGGTTTAACTCCGCTGGGGCATCCTCTATCTCTCCTAGCACTGCCAGCAGGGAGCCGCCGTCCACCTTCACCCACACCCCCACGCCCAAAATGGTGGCACCGGCCAGCTGAGAGAGGGAGAGGGGGCAAGAGACGGGAACGGTTACTATGCAAGGAAACCATATTGAGGGGGTCTAGTTTATTTATATGGTCCACTTACATTGTTTATGAATGGAAAAGGGGGGAGTAGAATGGAGGAAACACAAGACCCGTCAAACATCCAATCTAATAAAAAACTACACATGTTTAATTCACAGGTGTGAACCAAGCATGAATCTATTCAGCCACTGTAAACACTGCTGTCCAGCTACTTGTATGCAGACTGGGAACAAACCTAGATATGAACGTGACCATATGCAGGTGCACTTCAACCGGGGTGTGAAGCAGGGAGGCTGTCACAGTTTTCTGATCATAGTTGACCAAATATCGTTTACAGTATACGTTTCCATGATAGTTAAGGTAGCCCCATGGTTAACATGCTGATTCCAGAGTGCATAATATTCTCACAATCTTATCCACGATGAAGAAATACAGACATGAAGACATTTTCCCTTATAAAGTTGTTGAAAAAAGATTGCGGGGGCAAGAGACGGGTATGTTTAATATGCAGGGGGACCATATTGAGGGTGCACTGCAGGTCTAGCTTGTTGCGTACAGTAGCATTTTATACGGTCCACTTACATTGTGAGAGAAACAAAGGGGCTTTCCCCATAGCAAAAACTCTAATGTTATGGTCATTCAAACACACCTGTTGAGTGACCTTGAGAAACGCCAAAAGTTACTTCAGATAAGTGGCTTTATCAGGGCAATGGGAGAGACTTTATCACAAGACCACAGCTCACTAGAGAGCAGGCTTGTTGCAGCTGCCCTCGACTATACACAGTAAGCTATCTTAAAATGGAGCACATGAAATGGAGACATATACAATGCTTAAAAAAACAGTTCAGACTTACAAATATGACCCCATTGAACAGGAACATCATTCCTTTGAGAAACCCGAAGCAACCCATTTTAATGTTTTTTTCTTTGCTGAAAATAAAAAAAACAAAAGAAATTCAGGTCAGTTTAGACACACACATACGTTAATGTGGTATAAAGAGAATTGCCTTAGGTTTTGAATATCATGTAATTTCACAAAGCCTTAAAATATTTCACACAGTGCAATACAACATACTATACATGCACTGTCATGAACCTGAATGAGATTTATATTTTACTTTGAATAGTACTGTCCTTTCTGCTAATGCGCCCATTTCTTGGTGACACATATATGTTTTGTATGTGTCAAGAGCTAAACAAAATGGTGGATGATGATAGTTCTGGAACACCTGTGTCAAAAATGATGATTACAATATTCAGAATTTTTAATAAAGCGCAAACAGTTATATGTAATCATATTAACCACTATAAGTTCATTCAGAAGTCAATGTCCAAGACCTAAAATTATTATTTTTTAAATCTACAGAGCCTGAGGTACGTGAAAGTTTGTGAAGTTTAAAATCTGTATGAGAAAGTGCCACCAGAATCACCCACAAAAAAATCTGAAATAAAAAGGGTTGTATATTCTTTTACATTTTATACAGTGACCCCACAAATGACCCCACACAACACCTTTGTATACAAACTTAGTACATGACTTTGCATTATGTATATTGCATGTTTACGATTTAATCCAAACAAATTTGGAAAGGTTATAGAGTGTCAAGATGAAAAAAATAAGGTTAACTGGTTTTTAAGAGACGTCAAACACTGAATCGGGTCAAATTTACCCTGAAGATAATAAGAAGGCGAAGACATTCATTTGAAAGCTAAACCAGACATTTTAAAATGGCAACAGACAATGAGGTGTGTTGTGAAACAAAGTTTAACTGTCTGACCTAACTTCAATTTGTTGTAAAATTACAATAAATCTCTTTTGGCAACTACATGTACCTAAATAGCCCAGCAATAAAATAAGCTACTGTGAGAATAATCAGGGACACGGAAGTCAAATGTTTCCTGATAGTCAAACAGGAGGGAATGTACTGCAGCAATCAGGAACTATTTGCGGTTTTATTGCCTGCCTTTTCTCGGCCTACAGCTGCAGTCTATGGGTCTATTCCTGGTTGCTTTTATGATTCTTGCCCTGTTCCTTATTGTCCTTCGTGCGTCACTCTCCCCTGCATTTGTCCTAGTGCTTCACATGTTTTCCATGAAAGTTAGCATGGGGTCCAACGATGTTACAAAGTTGACTGTCCCACAAGTCGTTTGAACGGCAGTTAATCTGAAATGGGTCATAATATGCAGCCTTAATTACACAAAACATGGTTTTACAGGCAGTGCGGACAGTGTAGTGTGTTTCCGTGGTTAGGAGTCACATGAGTGGTAAATTATTTAGAACATCTAGAGTTGACTTGAACACAGGCCGATGACTGTTAACAGTAAACATGACGCACTAACAGTAGCTGACTTCTGTAATATATGTATTTCCATAAATGATAAGCACCTTGATGACTCATTTAAATGAATGAATGAATGAATGGATCAAATAAACATCTCCCCAGCTATGTCCTCCCTCCCAAGACTTCCTGCTCTGAAGAATATACTGTCCGTACTTTTGGGTCTTAAAACGCAAAAGATCATTATCTGCTCAATCAGTAACTTATTATGCTTGGACACTCTCACCCTTGTATGGCAGCAAAATGACCCATTTATGACAAGCCTTCCCGCTAATTTCCCACGTACCAAAATAGAGACTCTTAAGGTTATGATGAAGCTGCATTTTCTTAAAGAGCAATGACATTGACAATCAAACCGTGAAGGCAAGTGAACGAAAGTAATAAAGACTAATTGTAGATTTCTGTCAATTTTATGGTTTTATATGGAGCGCCTTTTTTTACAGTGACAGAGAGGTCATTTTGTAGGGTAGGAAAGTGTTAGTTTGAAGACAAAATGACATACTCTAAGACAACAATAACTTATCAATAACAAAAACATATTCATGCCCTCTTATTTTTAAGCCAATGCCGAAAACGGGGAGCATTAGCAATATTTATCCAGTACTTCAGTTTGTAAAGGGATCACTAATGTACCTTTTCTTCCATCATGGGTTGTGTTGAAAGAAAACCCTTCTATAGCTGGGCTGGGCTTAGCTAAACCAACATATCTTTGTTGGCTGGTGACTAAAAAGTATTAACTGACATAGTTTGCTATCAAAAACCTTTAGATTCCAATTCTGCCTATTCAATTGGATGTTGAAATGGGTGTCCTATGACTAGTGATGTTAACATCGACATGCACACATACAGTACATACAGAATATTAAATACATGCATTTTTATGGGCTACATTTAATTGTCAGCATTGAGTTTAAGAATTAGTCCCACTTTTAAATATAGACACTATAATGAATTCAATGTTACACACTGTATGACCAATAACCACAGTGCAAATATAGCTGGGGTATTCTCACAGAAAGTCAAGGTCTCTCGTTTTAGGGGAGACATTCTGAGCGATATTTGCACTATTTCCCTTCAATATTCTATTACACAGGCTGGCTTAATGTCAATGAAAAAAAAGTCACAGCTTTAGCGGTTACTTTATCTAGCGTAAAGGAAACTCTTAAACCCCATAAATCCAGCATGAGGCGTGAGTGAGACTGAGAAAGAGACCGTTGTGTATCGCTCTTACCTTCACCCAGGTGAGATAGTGAGACGCACTGCCAAGGGAGTGTGAGAGAAAGGCTCTTTATTTGTTTCCTCTCGGTCACCAAAGCGCAGGTTGTATATAAAAAATGAGAGGAGGGAGTGGTGGTCAAAGTCCCACCTTGAGAGAGAAGCATGTTCACACAATCACACACACACACACACACACACACACACACAGGCACACACACAGGCACACACACACACACAGGCACACACACACACACACACACACACACACAGGCACACACACACACACACACACACACAGGCACACACACACAGGCACACACACACAGGCACACACACACACACACACACACAGGCACACACACACACACACAGGCACACACACACACACACGCACACACACACACACAGGCACACACACACACACACACACACAGGCACACACACAAATTAGACGGCTACACAACCTCAATGAATCATATCAGAAAAGCAAAATTCTGGTATATGGCAACATCAAATGTGCTTTCATCAGACAGAATCAGAGACAGCACGGGCTTGTGTTTAAACATAGTGAGAGAGGGACGCTTGGTCTGTCTTGAGATTTTTTACCATGTCAGGGTAAAGTTTGCGCTAGTTATGGACTGGGCAAATTTGCTTTAAATCTTGAGTGTCGGCCATGAGAACATTCAGTAATCACTGATCAAAAGCAATCCTCTCCGTTCTTTCACAATTCAGAATGTTGACTCAAGGTAATGTTCCGATACTATGTCTCTTTCTTTAAAAAATGAAAATGTTCCTCAGCACCTGTTAATGGTTTGCTTTTATTTTAGATGGTGATTGCACTATTTGTGCTTAACCCTTGTGTTCGGTTTGGATCAAACTGACATATTTTAAACATTTAGTAAAATAGGAATGACACTAGAGACTACGTGGTTATTGTTTTGTCTTTCTATTTCTTTGCGCATCATCTGTATTTGCTTTATGTATTCTTGCCTATATAGTTTTTTTGAATATAAGGTAAAGATGACAAATAATTGAGAACGTCAGTTGAAAAAAAAAAATTCTATAATTTACTGCATAGAACTTTTAATTTTAATTCACATATAACATATTTACAGATAAACATGATGTATGCCCCCATGTCTTCAAAAAAGTGGATTTTTAAAAATATATATATCACATCTTTATCACAAATGAATGACACTTTCATGGTTAAATGTCATCTAGCAGAGGTAAATGGCAACCATTAACCATATACTGTATATTATTAATATTGTTTGGAATTGCGAAGTCCATACATAAGTCTTCTCAGTGTAGGCTGAGTAAAGTTTACTGTTGTACAGATTATTTTCCCCCCACATTTTGAACTAAATGGAAACAACACATTCGACTCGTCCCCAAAAATGCCCACGACAAAATGTTCCAGACACATGATATAACAAAATTTGTATTTCCAAAGCAATCTGTAAGCAAATTTTTTTGTTCATTCACACACGATGTTAGTACCAAATCCAAGACATTGAAGACAATGGTACATTTCATTTTCTAAAAAATATGCTCCTGTATGAAGCACTGGGTCAGTTTGTGTCCATGAGGTGGGGCTTTACTCCAGTGTAATCTCATAATCTCAGGCCCGGATTTTCTCTCCAATACGGCACACGCTTCTCCACTGAAGCTTGCTGCCCTGTTTATGCTGATAAGGCCTGTCGTTACAAAGTCATCAGAACACTGGGTCAAACTGACCATTCTGATGAGAGCCAATCAGGAGCACAGGACCAGAACTAAAAACTTCTTCTTCTTCCACACCTTCCTCTCTGTTTCCATAGTAATTTCTTGGGCCTCCCTAGCTCTCCACAAGGCCTCTTATTTCTTGGCCAGACAGGCTTATCACTGAGAGAGGAACACTCTCTGTCACTCCGGCTGGCCCCACACAATAGCTGCCGAGAAAATGAACAGGAAGCATGAATCTAAGTGAATATACTTCCTGTTACGGCACATGTCTTTATGGGTGGAAAATCTAACAATATTACCAACTGCTTTGTGTTTTATTTAATCTTTGAATTGAGTTTCTAAAATACACAATACGATGCAATTTACAGACATTATGTACATGCATAGCTTCAGTAATATAAAATGATCATCACAGTAATAAATAATTCATACACAACTTCTCAACTCTCTACATGCCCATTTTTGAATCAGTTAAATAAGAAACGTCAGTGTAAAAATTATAGTTGAAAAGAGTGGAAGACCAGGAGTGGTTTTAAGGCGCATGGGATTTTAAGGCATATTTACCAACAAAATAATAGTATTTCTTATTTGGTTTTCATGGCTTGCTGACAGAAATTAACTTCAATCCTCAATAAAAGCAAATGCAGAGTAGTGCAGCATTTGATATTTAGCGAGGATATTTCAAAGTTGGCTATATTCTCAGGTACAGAATATATTCATTCAAAATTAATTGAATTCAAATAGCTCAAATTGCTATTTGATCTCAGTCATAGAGTAGTGTACATTACAGGTACATATTATCTATACACCATCCCCACAGGCGCCCAACAGTGAGAGGATGTTATTCTCTAAAAGTCAATAGACCACATGCTAGAAATTAAAACAAGCTTATTATGTAAAATACATACATTAACATAAAATAACCACATTGTTGCTTATTATTTCCTTGGACATGAAGTGATGCAATGTACTGTACACATTTAGGTATGAAGGTACAAGGTAGTGGTACAAAAAAAATTATTTGTTACCAAAAACAGCTGCCAGATATGAAGTGCATTATCCAGGAAGCTGGATACATGGCCTTGTGTATGATGAGAAGGCATGTTTACAGGAAGAGAAATTACAGGGGAAAAAAACCCAACAGTCTCTCAACTCCACAAGGCCTATCGATTTAGGCTTTCTGGACAAACTAAGCTTCATTTTGCTCTTTGATTGACAGGACATTGCTCAGTCAGCCCTTAAACGTGCTGGCCTATTTTCCGTATACACTTCTGCTTAGTGTCTGAATGTGCTGCTCTTATGGGTTTCCCGCCCTTTTCCAGGAGGAAGCTGGAACACATTTTAAAGAGTCATGGGATCATATTCCAGCTTTCTCCTACATTGGTTCATGTGGGATTTTTCTGGTTTTTGATTCCATTTGGAAAATGTCCAGTTGTGAAGCTGTCACTGTGTGACAGCGCTAAACAACATGAAGATTGATTGATCGACTTGATGAACTTGACCGGGCTCTTGTGAGCCTGCCATTCTCCGATCCTCAGCACTCTGAATGAATGGGTCGTCCAGTTTTAGGCAACCTGTGAGAGGGAATTTCATTCTCGTACTCATTGGTGTAGACGCCACCCGTCCTAGCCCCCGCCATCCCGCCTGAACTCATTGGGCTGTAGTCCATGTAGATGCCAGAGTCTGCTATGGTCAAGTAGGCGTAGCAGGGACTCTTGGGTTGCCAGGTGTTGTGTGGGTACTCAAAGCTGGATTGGGAGGACAGCCTGCCTGTCCCTGAGCTGTTTCTGAGAGACCCCAGATCTGACTGGGATGTGGGGGTGCCAGGGGTAGCAAAGAGGAGCTGCAGGGGAAGAGATTCCTCCGAGATGTCGTCCAGGGGGCCCTGCCTGACGTCGCACTGGGGGTACTGGTTCAGGGTCACGTAGGCTTCCTTGGACTCCAGCAGGGCGCACTTAAAGGGAGGGAGAGGGTGCCGGTGGAGGGGCCGCAGCTGCTCAAACAGGCACGGTTCTTGGGGTTTCTCCTTCCAACAGTCTGGTGAAACAGCATCCGCTTTCCTGGCTCCTCCCTCCTCTTCTTCCCCGTCTGCCCCCGGAGTGCACAATGCACTTGAGGGAACAGCGGCACAGGCGGGGGCAGCTGACCCAAGACTGACCTCTGACAGCACCTCCAGCGGAACCGGGAGTTCCTCCAGGTACAACAGTGCCGGCCTCCATCCCAAGCCACCGCTGCTGTGGATCAGCCAAGCCTGAGAACGGTCAAAATGACAATAATTTTAGACAGCACAAGAGTGACGGATCTCAAATGGACATATTGAGTATATCCACAAACGTTTATACGTGACGGACCGAGTTAAGGTTACTTTTCTTCATGCCACAAGGGAGGGTCCCTATTCTCAGCGGTTTCATTACCAGAAATGAGCATACCCCTCACCTGAAAGTCACCTCCATAGACGGTGAAGAGACCTGAGAACTTGTTTTCAGGACTCGGAATAAGAGGCCACATCTTCTTCAACAGAAACCTGAGTCAAGGTATTAAGAGATACAACCTTTATACAACATGAAGTAAAAAAATAAAAAAACCTTCTTCTGTGGTCATAAATGTTGACATACAGGTGAAGTGCTGATGTTATAACTTCCGACTCTCAAACTCAATAAGGAAGAAGAATAACGCAGGGATTTGAAGGGGGGCGGGGTGATCATGGGGGTGTGTTACTGACCTGCGGCGGGAGAGGAGCACAGAGAGAGACAGCACCATTAGGATGAAGGAGATGGCCAGGCACAGAGACAGAATGAGTGGGTCTGTGTCTAAAACAGTCAGAGGGGAGAAGGAACACTTTTAAAACAAGAGCCTGAGGTGATACCATCAGCATACCTGTCGTATTCATAATGAGGAAGGCCACAGGGGCACCACTGAGAGCATTCAGAAAAGCAGATCCCAGCCTCCATTGATCTGGGCTCGTGCAGATCTGCTTGAAACACTGCAAAGGAAGCGGCGTGCGATTGACCGGTACTGTGAGGCGATTCCTGAGGTCACACACGTGGAAGAGAGCACGTGTTTGGCACGCTCACCCCTGTGAGGCGTCTCCATGGAGACTGTGGGTGTCCAGGCGCTCCAATATCCGTCGTAGCTGATGCCATCAAACTTGACTCGAACCCGTGCCCCATAACTGGTGCCAGGCTGCAGGCCGCGCAGAGTAATCTCTGTATGGGCTTGAACCACTTCCCGCTGGCAAAGAAGGGAGGCGGGTTACTGAAGCATCATTGTTTGTAAATAACTTTCGGGTCAAAGAGGAGTCACGGTATTTTTAATGGAATTCCTATATATCTTGTTGACAAAAAACTTTTATCAGAAGCTGTACACCAATGACTATGTATGAAATTGAGATTCTGTGTTAGACTGAATGTCATGCATATCACCAGACTCTAAAATAGTAACTGGAACACCTTAGCTGGCCATTAGGGAAACCTTTCCCGAATGTGACTGTAATGCAATGTGGCAAACTGTTTATTTATTTGCTAAGATGATTAACTTACCCATAACAACATGACTTCACATACCAGGGTAAGTGCCTCACTCAAAGTTACACAGCAATGCCCCACCTCTAAATCTCTAAGTGTGACACCACGGTACACTGCTACACCCCGTCTCTTGATTGCCCTCATTACAACGATCTGAATAGTTATCCAGACGTTCCCAGTCTCAGAAAGGAGAGAGCTTTCAAACACGTCCACAGAAAAGGCGGGACTCTACCTTTCCCATCTGGCTGCCGGCGGTGAAGTAGTTGACTTCATACATCATGCTGTTATCCATATACTTAAGAGGAGGAGGCAGCCAGGTCAGCTTCAGTTGGCCCGGCTTTCCAGTCCTTGTCATTGTCAGATTGGTAGGATGATCCAATAGAACTGCAGGGGGTGAAAGGTGAAGACACTGTCAGAAGCTGTGCGTGACCCACTGTGTTTGAGACAAAGAAGAGACTGACCAGAGTCAGCCAACCCCCCGCGCGCGGCCCACCGACTCACACACGCGGTCGACGAATATGCTGCGGTTGTAGATCTGCTTTCCGGCCCGATACACGTGGAGATCCAAAGGCGAAAAGAGCACGACCGTGGAGAGCTGACAGAAGTACCGTGTCTTGCCGCCCCCTACTGGCTGGGCCCTCACAGCACATCCCATACTCTGCTCATTTCTGCAGGGTCACAAAGAGGAATTCAATAGAACAAAACACAAAAAAAGTTCAATCAACCTTGAAAATCACCTTGAGCTGGTTATAAATCTAGAAAATCTAACAAACCACAAGAGTCCGGTATTAACTTACAAGAATTTGAAAACTACCTCTGTAGTACATATTGCATTAGATTACTTTATCCCCCTCTCATCAAAAAAATCCTCTTTCCACAGCTGATAGACACAGCAATAAAAAAAATAACATTTCATCAAGAAACCTCCTTTAAAAACAACTACATTTCGAGATTTTTACCCATAAAGGCACTGTATCACGGATCAAACCCATAAGGTGTTTTTATCAGTCTCAAATATGAACCACAGCATCCAAATGTTTGAGTATGAAGGTAAATAAAACTCACTGATATGTGTATTTAAAAGTGTACTCTTCAGGAGTGACTTTATCATCCCAGAAGCAAGTTAGGTTGGACTTCCCTCCGGCAAAGCATTTTGGGTCTTCAGGCTCAGCATTAAGCAACAGGGCCACTGTAGGGTATGGGAGATTTTGAACACTCTTTTGAATAATAGAAAAGTTATTTCAAACTAAATTATTTTAAATTTACTACATTGAAAAACGCTTTCTTATCTTATGACCACAGTAACAGAACGTTGTAAGAACTCCAAGTTTTTTTAACCATTTGAAAATATTTAGGCTATTATGACTGTGTAAAGCAGTGTTGGTGGGAAACGTGTCCCTGTAACGGTTGAACCTAAACATAACACTCTATTGATTATCATAAAAACAAATTTTGAAATCCATTCGTCTACGGAAAGCCGGTTGGGAGTCACTGCACAACAAATGTGCTTTTAATTTACTGTAGGCTACATTCTCCATTAGAAATGCGAAAACAGCATGAAACTATTTAATCGATAATCCTGCTGATTTCTGCAGTAAGGCTACTCGTTTCTTAGTTTCCCAAACATTTAGAAGAGGACTTTCAAAAGCATGTTTGTCTTAATACAGTCGACAGTTCGCTGCTGCATCAAGGTAGTACTCAAATGTAATCATACAGTAGGCTATGCTAGTTGTCATAACTTGCACATCAGTAAAAACGACAATAATGCAGGAATTGCAACTCATTTGGACCAAATTTACAGGTAGGCTATTGCAGGTCATAAATATCCCTTATGAAACTATTTTCTTTACTAGTTATAGTCAATTGTTGTTTAATATTGGCCTATAAATAATATAATTTGAGATCTTCTGAAAAGTGTAAGTTTGAATACGAAATTAAATACATACCTTTGGTATCCAAATCTCGGTCGCTTTGCGCAAAGAAACCATTTTGAAAGAAAAAAAATGTAAATAAACCACAATAATCGAATAGTAAAACTCTACTCATTTTATCAACTTAAAGTGTAACGTGTCTTTAACGATCACCATAACATAACTCGTGCGCTCCACGCTGTCTTAATTCTAACACTAGCGTTGTGACAGCTTGCTTGTAGAGATACGGAGGAGCGCACGATATTCCATGAGTGCATCACCGAAGATAACCTGAACACAGCTGCACATTGCCCAAACTGTTTACCATGTTTTCTGGTCTTTGTGGGAGGAGCATAAAAACTACACATCGAACTTAGAAATACGAGCGAACGTGTTTCTGACATTTATGATTTCAAAACCGCTTGAGACACGCCCCCAACCCGTGCACAAACAAACACGCGCACCACAATACAGGTTATAATAAACTAGTTGCAATTGCAACAGTAATAAATAGGTTATGGCCCTGTCACACTATTGCGTATCGTACTAGCGTATGCCAGCGTATGAAAAATATCACTCATACGCTGATATACGCTAGGGGTACGTTAGGCATAGGTTGTATACGTTTCAAGCACGGTCGCATACGGTGGCATACGCTAGCCATACGCTATTTTCAAGGGCTTTTTGTGCGTATGAAAATTATTTTATGAATTTACATACGCAACTCATACGTTTCTGTCATACGCAATAGTGTGACAGGGCCATTAGGTAAATTTTTACGTAAATATGACATATAGTCTGATAAATATCCGTAATTATACAGTGCAGCAATTCTTAACATGAGAAGAAAAAACTATGCATACAAGCTACACCAGCGGTCCCCAACCACCGGTCCGCCGACCGGTACCGGGTCGCACAGAAAGACTGATAATCAATAAAATATTTTTTTATTCAGAATCTGAAAGATGTTTTATTTTGAAAAATGACCGGAACCATCCATCTGTGCGTCTGTGTCTCTTGAGATGGTGAGTTGTATTTTTTATGCACTTTATATTTGTTTTTATGCCAGTCGTATCATTTTATTTGTCATATTTATCCCCCCACACCTTGAAGGCCGGTCCGTGAAAATATTGTCTTACGTGAAACCGGTCCGTGGCCCAAAAAAGGTTGGGGACCGCTGCCCTACACCACTGAATACATTGGACATAGATACGTGACCAAAAACGCACAGGTACAACATGTTTTGGGACACTCTAGTAACCTTACAAAAACGGTCCTTATCAGCAAATTACAGCGTTCAGTTTTGGCGCGTTGCTTGCGTTATCAGTAGTGCAAGACCTGCTGGCCTCCCCATTACAGATACGCGCCATGTTTGTTTGAGTTTTCCCGCTTCACTGACCTTCCATTTGCCCTGCTTTGTACGTTCCGTTATGTTGTACACTAGTACAATAGTGCTGCAGTGAGTTGTGCAGTTGGTTCTACGCGGGTTTACGCAAAAAACGCGGTTGTAACCTTGTCAAACCACTGTAGCAAACTCCAAAACGACTCAATTGTTTTGAATGTCCTCTAGATTAAAATTTTACAATTGTTTATTAAACGTTCCATGGAATAAAGGCAGTGTTTTCTATAGAGGAGTGTCTTGGTTTTTCCTCCGTCATTTATCCTGTACACAAGTATTTTGAAACGTGTTATTTTCCTAATTTAGGAAAATAAAGTAACTTCGACAACAATAGGCTACAGAACACCAACACCAGGCATGCTGTGGGTTCTTAGAACATAGCAGGAAAAGGCACCAGGAAGCGTTTTGTTTCTTTTGGGGAGGGAAATTGCAGTGTGGTTTTCTGTGTAGTGAGATAAAAAAATAAAATAAAAAAATAACGGGACTGAATGGTGAGGCCATAAATTGTAGTTTTACCCAAAACCAAAAGGCCAAAATGAAGACTAGTAAATATAACAATGTTGCTCAACATATTATGATGACCACATCTATAGCAAAAGCTGAGATGAGAAACACTACAGCACAGCAGTAGGTCTGGTAATGAATACAATCTTTATTTTGTTTTAACAAATATTTCATGTACATATTTCTTGCTAAATGACAAATACATTCATATCCTAGATAAAAACAACAAGACATAAAAAATGCAGTAGTGTTATATTTTTATCCTTGTAGTTTGGCATTCTTGAAACAAACAAGCTTTAAAAAAACAATACATAAAGAATTCATAAAGAACACACAAAACACTTCCAGAGATTAAAATGCCGTCTCCATGCTGTGGGTTTTATCAGGACAGCATGGAGAACCTCGCATCTTTCAATGGTTTTGCCTTCAGCCATGAAAATACAGAAAGCAAAGTAGCACAAAGCAGAATTGTAGCACACGTGTTTCCCAGTAATCTTTAAGAAACATCTAATCAACACTTGTTGTCAACCTAAATCAATAACACGCCTAAACATCATCGCAAACCCACCAGTATGTTTGCATCTATGCCTTTGCCACTTGTTTCCCTCACCTACGTGATTACATGAAGCCGGTGTACTTACTAGAAGCCTTACTGCTGCACAGAGGATAAACTGTCCCATTCAACTGATCCAGCAAATGGGACAGTTTATGAAATATCTGAAAAACGACGATATTCCAAAGAACACGATGCACCAGGACTACAGAACTCAGCACCAGCCAAATACCATGCTTTGATATAGAGAGCACAGGTACTCGCATGCACACAAATATATGTTTGACTGTGTGTACGCGCATGCACACACGCAAATACACGTTTGACTGTGTGCACGCGCATGCACCCACACATACATGCACACAGATACAGGTTTGACTGTGCACACACGCATGCACCCATACATGCATGCATGCATGCATGCGCAGACTTACAGGTTTGGCTGTACACACCTGCATACACACAGATAGAGGTTTGGCTGTGTATACACGCATGCATGCGCAGACTTACAGGTTTGGCTGTCCACACACACACACACACACACAGAGGTTTGGCTGTGCACACACGCATGCACACACATACAGATTCGGCTGTGCACACACACATGCATGCACACACATACAGATTTGCTTCTTTAAGTTTAACTCAAAAGACCACATTACTGAAAGAAATGAACACACAGCTTATGTCTTTTAGTAATCTTTGATTTTATTACTGCTTCAATGCTAATTATGTTCCTGTCCAGAGGTTTCTGTGGTTTCGCCATCTAAAGTTAACAGGTGGAGTTTCAGGTGGAGAGACATCACCTTGGTCAAGTATGATTACCACCTTTGTCTGGGGGTGCATAAAACACTAGATTGACTCGAACAACATACCATTTCCCTGAAAACATAAAAGAATTCAGGAAATAACACAATGTAAAATTTGGACAGTCATGATAAAACCGCCCACTAGCAGAGAACTTTGGCGTAAACATTTTTGGTGGCACTATCACTGCAAAGCAGCACAGTCAGCTCTGTCCAGCTGCCAACATTCAGAAGATTAATAGTGAGACCATCGCCCTGCATCTGTTTATGAGATGGGGTTGGGGAGAGGTGGGCAAAAGTGTGGGGTAATATAGAAGTTTTATCATACTTCATTAAACATGAAAAGTGTCAGGGGAATTCTAAAGCAAATCCCCCAGCAGCAAGACAATCACAACCAGATAACTGCTTTGTGCAGTAACACTCAGCTTCCACTAGGTGGAAGCACTGCACTCGAAAGCAAACTTTTTTTTTAAAAACTATAAGGCTACACCTTCCTGGCAAGATATCCATTGCTACGTTAAAAAATTTAGGGAGTATGAATATTAATAATCCAAACAGACATTATCTGTAAAAAAAAAAAAACAACAATAATATAAATATCAGCATACAACAGGACATTGCTGACAATCCTCTGGGACCTCAATTTACTAAGACCTAAAAAAATCAGGACCTTCCAACAAAAAGAAAAACAAAACAAAACCATGTACACATAAGAACATGCAGAGTCTCACAAGCACACCTCAAAGGCGTTGAAAAAGCCCAATCTCTCCAAACACTGAGAAACCTTCGTACTGCTTTTCCAGTGAAATTAATCATTTGTGAGGCAGAAGAGGTGAGTCACATGAGCTTGGCGGGACTTCACAGTGGTCTTATAACAGCACAGAAGCAGGCCAAACTGATGCCGTTTCCACAAATCGCATACAGACTGACACAGCGCTGCTCACTGCCGCTCGCCACACTTGTGTGGACGGTGTCCTACGAAAGCCCACCGATAACGGTACAAAGCTTTCCTCTCGTACTTACACGTGTGTGGTTTTTGGTAAACGGCGCAACATGTTGTCTTACAAGTGAGTCAACGTAATTTCACACCTGCAGACATGGAGTGAGTCGTTCACGACTCACACAAACGTGTTTCCACAGGCACTTAAACGCGCAGTAACCGTCAGTCAGCTCAGAGCGGCTGCGCTCATGCGTTTTGTGAGCTAGTTCATACAGAGACAAGGAACGTGTGGCGGGGATTGGTATATGATCTCTCAACAGAAAACATGAAGCAGTGCAAGAGTGCTGAAACAGTGTTTACGACTGAGCTTTCTGGTTTTGCTACACTAACCAGCCTGTGCTCATAGCGACAGAAGAACGCAGCTCCAGGGGTAGCGGAAACCCAGATGGGAGGGGAGTATTCACAGTGTTTGCCATTTCTCGCTTCAGTTATTTCACTCAGATGACAAAGTGTTAAAATAAAGTGTGGGGGGGGGGGGGCAGACTCCTAAAGCAGAGGAAGTTGTACAAAAGGGAGGGAATGGGAAGGAAAATTAGGGGACATTTTAGGAGGCAACACAGGCAAGATGGCCGAGTGCATTTCACACACATTTCAGGCAACAACACAAGTTATTCAAGGAGCCGCGTGAAGTGGCTTTTTGAGCTGCGTGAAGCGGCTTTTTGGCATCACAGGGAATACATCCAGGGGACGTATGCAGGCAAGGAGGGCCAAACGAGGGTGGCAGGTTAGCGTGTTATCTCAGGTTATTGTGTTCTGGGGTTACTTCACGTCGCCTTGAGTGGGGCGGGGCTGAGGTTAGCAGGCGCAGCCACCCTGGTTTTCAGGGGGCGTGTCCTGCAGAGTAGGAGCCCGGTGATTGGCCACAGGGCTGGGCTCGCCATCCATGCTCTCGTTCATCTTCTCGCAGATGACGTCTACCAGACGCTCAAAAACCTGCTTCACGTTGATGTTGTCTTTGGCACTGGCTTCGAAGAACTGGAAACCTAGAGAGAGGGAGGGAGAGAGATGGAAAGAGAGAAAGAATAAATTAGATAAATGAATGACGTACAACTATATAACTGTATAAGTAATACTTTAAATAAGCTATGGCAATGTGAGTGTGTGGTTGTCATAACAAAAAAGCCAATGTGAATTTGAATGAGAGTGAGAGAGACTATATGTGTGTGTGTGTGTGTCTGTGTACTGCATGTCAGCCAGTAGGAGTATGCTCACCTAACTCATCTGCCAGCCTTTGGCCTTCTTCAGAAGGGACCAACCGGTCATCTTCCAGATCAGACTTGTTCCCCACCAGGATCACCTGTGCATTGTCCCAGGAGTACGTCTTTATCTGAGTGGCCCTGCGATGGAGATGGAGGTAGAGGGAGAGGCAGAGAGAAATTAAGAAGGAGAGAAGGGCAGAAAAATACAGGAGCAGAACAGAGAGCGCGGAGGTAATGGGGAGAGGGAGAGGGAGAGAGGTAAAAATAAAGATGCATAGAGAACACAAAGACAGTGGAAAAAGACAGGATGGAGAGAGGGGTAGAGGATAGAGAGCCGGAGGGGTGGAGGATTGAGTGAGAGAGATAGAGGGAGCTATGGGTAAAGGAGAGATGGGTAGGAGATGGAGAGAGAGGGAGAGGCAGAGGATGCACGTAGGAGATTCAGAGGGAGCGGTTCTCCAGACTCACCAGTCCTGCACAGCGTTGAATGAGTCCTGGTTGGTGATGTCATACATTAGCAGGAAGCCCATGGCTCCTCTGTAATAGGCTGTGGTGATGGTCCTGTAGCGCTCCTGTCCAGCTGTGTCCTATGGTCAACAGACACACAATAACCCAGCATTACAGCAACCCAGCAGTACGGCAGCTTGGCATTAAACATAAGCATGGGGGTGGTTATGGAGGGGGGTGGGAGGGCAGTGGAGTTTTCGCATTTTCATACCATGCCTTAAAGTCATTTCCTGCATTCTGGGGCCTTAAAAACACACACACTCAAAAAAGCCCTCGCTCAGACAATGAGGGTTAAGAAGCAGAAATCATGACATTTAGGCCAGTGATCAAAGTAACCACTTTATTTTCTCTGCACAGATAAGAATTACCAATATGAATGTATTTATGAAAACAAACTCCCAAAGAAAATACATATGAAAAGTGAAATATTAATCTCTCACGTCAAGGTTCACGACAGCCTAATTTATAAACTTTTACAAAAACTAGTTGAAGAAATATTATATAATTATATAAATGTGAACAGTCCAGACTGTGCTAATGGGTACCATAGGGGTTTAACTGTACACAAAAATCTTGGTTTGCTATGCACTTCAGTTTTGACTTCACGGTTCAGTACACTTTCAGTACCGCAGAAAACAAATTTAATGGTAAACGTAAAATTGCTTTTCATTTTTTATGAACATGTAAACAGTAGCTAACTGTTTTTTGAAGAAAATAAGGCACATTAAAGCCAAGTCATCAGGGAGGGAGAACTCAGTGTTCTGCACAACAACAAAAAAAGTTCAGCATCTGTATTAAACTTTGGTTCGGTTTGCAGCACGTGCCAAACCCAGATCCTGTGCCAAACCCAGATCCTGTACCAAACCCAGATCCTGTACCAAACCCAGATCCTGTACAAAACCTAGATCCTGTACCAAACCCAGAACCTGTGCCAAACCCTAATCCTGTACCAAACCCAGACCCTGTGCCAAACTCAAATCCTGTACCAAACCCAGATCCTGTACAAAACCTAGATCCTGTACCAAACCCAGATCCTGTGCCAAACCCAAATCCTGTGCCAAACCCAGATCCTGTACCAAACCCAGATCCTGTACCAAACCCAGATCCTGTACCAAACCCAGATCCTGTGCCAAACCCAGATCCTGTACCAAACCCAGATCCTGTGTGTGATCCTGTGCCAAACCCAGATCCTGTACCAAACCCAGATCCTATGCCAAACCCAAAGCCCTGTACCAAACCCAAGTCCTGTTTAAAAGGAAAAAGGATTTTTTTTTTTCCAGCCTTGACAAAGTAAGCGGTGATACTTTTCTGATTAGACGCCCGTTGCTGCATCCGCGGCTTCGTAGAAACTTGTCTCTCCCCTGACTGTGCGGAAGTAGAACAGCAACAAGATACGGGTGACACAGGCTTAGGCTACTATTTTGGTTACGCAGTGATGCATGTGAGGGAACAGAGTGGCACCTCTGAGTGTACCACCTGTGTTACATTCTTTGGGGAGAATGTTGCATTACGGCAACCCAGCATTACAACAACCCAGCATTACAACAACCCAGCATTACAACAACCCAGCATTACAGCAACCCAGAATTACAGCAACCCACTGATGGGGCCCCTGCCAGTCCCTATACACCTATAAATACACAGTAAACGCCACGACACATCTACAAAGTGAATTCAGAAAATCATGAAAGAAAGGTTTATTCTGTGAATCGCATCTGTAAATCATTCATCTTCCCAATCTTGTGAATTAAAAACAGGCTGGGACAGATACAGTCCAAAAATAAACCAGACCATAAAAAAGGACCTGATTATAATCGGAGGCAATCAGTGAGTGATTCCCAGTGGCATGGTAACCAGCTCATCTTGTTACCTGGTAACCGGGCTCAAGTCCCAACATACGCATGAGGTTTTGACATCACCTTGGGGGTTGCCCAGGTAACAGAGGGTCACTCGAGCTGCTGCGTGTTCCAGCTGTGAGTGTGTGTGTGTGTGTGTGTGTGTCTTGGTCAAGAGTGGTCACAGGAGATACTGCTTTCGAGACAAAGGAGACACGTCCACAGACGGATTAGCGAGACGACTCCATCTGTTCTCTGGCTGGGACACTGCCTGAGAGTCAGGATTCTGTGTGACGGTCTGGCCCCACATTCTTCTTTTACAGTTTAATCATAGATCCTTTTCTGATGGCTTACCTCACCGCAACTCAAGGTTTACTTCATCATGCCAACCCAACTCAGTCCCAACACTGAAGAAACTGCTGAACATTTGTGTTAATGCATCAGTAAAAGCGTTCTAGCAAGAGCGGCCACTTTTTATCCATTTGAAAGTTTGGGGATCCGGCACCCAATAGCTCTCATCAGATTGTCAAGCAGATGTGATGAAAACACCATTAAACAATACAAGCACCTTTGTGTTGTGTACAAGCACCTAAACAATACAAGCACCTTTGTGATAACCAGCAGCCTGGACACAAAATCGCATAGACCAAACCCATGCATATATAGACACGACAGGGGGGGAAAAAGCCAGTTCATTACTCATTTGACAACAGCGCCAAACGCTGGACTGAGGACCTAAATATTCCCCCAGCTGGACTCAACTGGTCAAACGCCTGGAAAAACAACCAACAATGAACCGCGCCAGTTTAAAATTCTCAACAGGCTATACTGCACTCCAGAAAAATACTAAATGAACCTGCATACAGATGGCAGCTGTCCCAAATGCAAAACTCGAAGGCTCACTATTGCACATTTCATGGAAATGCAGTTACATTCAACATTCATGGGAAAATTACAGAGGTAACTAGTCACCTCAAAATACCAGTGCCATTTTTCCTGAAACGTACATACTTCGGGATTTAACCAACTGCAACATCTCACCATCCCCAAAAAACATATTTTTAGTCATATCATAACAAAAAAAAAGTTATTATAAAACACTGGACAGGTACAGACTCATCATAATTTAAGCAATGGTTAAATGGTGCCATTTCTACAAGAAAACATTCAGCTTGGAGGACAAACTGACCACATACCAAGACTCAATATACAAAAGAACAATATCTATCCAAACATTTACACTACAACCCAATACACTAAAAAATACTTTTCTTTCTTTCCTTCTTTTATTTTTGTTATTATAACTATTAAGTACCTATTGCCATGGTACTTGAGTGGTGAAGGGGTTGGGGGGATGTCGTGAGTTTTTGTAAGTGGCTGCAAACTGGGGTTGGAGGGGGTCACCTACATGTTCAAAGTTCAAAGGCTGCACAAAGTGATAGTACCATAATAAAGATTGACCTCCTATGTGGGGAGCAGTGGTGGGTTTAAAAATAATAATAATTCAAAATAAAAAGCTACAGCCTAGTCCCACTCTGAATCTGAAAAAAGGAAAAGCAGCTCAAATTCACTGAGCTCCTTCCCTCTAACCCTGTTGTGAAGGGCAAATAAACCTGTACTTTTCTTAGTCTGCGTGGTCGTGTGGCAGAGTATGTATGACGATGAAAACAACGCTGCGATCAACACCATGCCTACAGAAGCGTGCCACCCACCACTCACCCTCAAATAAACAACAACAGTAACTCCGGGCATAAAAATCCGTCATGCCACCAGTATCAACGCCACCTAAGTTCATGCGATCCAACCCCAAAACTTCCACCCCACCTCTCGCCAGCAAACCACCGGCTGGTACAGACTACACTGGGCTGCCATCCTGCTCATAAAGTCCAGCAGACCCCACCTGCCTTCTTGCACAGCCTTTAGCCAGTGATAACTTTAAAAAAAAGAGGTCCACCAAATACCAGCTTGCTCTAAATACCAGCTTGCTCTTAAAGGCATAGTAAACTAACTTTATTGGAACATAATGATCATTAGCTTAGTTGCTTAGTTCTGTGGTTCGAACCATAGGTTTGAACCAAGGGGCCAAGACTGGGCTTTCGTTTTGAAGCTCACTTCCTGGTTGGGCTGGGAACGGCAATTGTGCCGTTGCTCACTAGCGCCACTGGGGTTGGGTCCAGTATAGGTCTTTCACCACGTAAGTCAATGGCAGCAATATGGTCAAAATACTCAGTCAATACATTTTTCCCACAAAAAAATGTAATTGCAATAGGTGCCTTTCCTTCATCTAATGCCTCTGCATGTGCTGATTTTTAAAAAAATATTGTGTCGTTTGGACAGGGTATTAACATTTGTTCAGGACCAAACAGAGGTCCCTCAGGTTGAGGCTTCTTCGGCTCCACAGAGCAGACGCAGTTTGTACAAACCCGCGACAAAAAAGACTGCCGGAGTCTCAATTAGGTTTTTACGAGGCCGTGGGAAGGCAATGTGTGACGTCACAGTGACTTTGTCCATATTTTTATACAGTCTATGGTTTGAACCCGGCGAGGAATTCATGCAATCAATTCAAAGTAAAATACAGTGCGGCTGCTATCAAGAGATAAATATCACACGCTAAGTTAACTTAACTGAACCGCTAAGCCGTTTGATCTAACGTTAGTCTATTTAAAGCAAGCGACTCATATCGGGACCAGGTAGCTATACAACATTATGTTCTAACAAAGTTCAGTATGCATTTAACTAGATCTCCTGGGGGGTAATACCACCAACTTGTGCCACAAGGCTGATGTTACTAATGTTGTTAATGTTCACTTTCGATAGGATCCCGCCTCCACTTCGACAACCTGGCACACAATGAATCCAGCACACCCTCACAATTGCGACAAGTAGGCACCTGGCTCGCTTTGATTCAGCGGTGGGGGTGGGGTGTCTTTCTTTTTGTTATCCGAAACAACACAACATGTGTTCCTGCATCATGCGAGGATGGTTCTGTTTTTTCTGTTTTGGAGGAGGTGCGTCTGAGGGCGGGGGTGGTTTTTACACCTGGGATTTTTATTTTGGGACGAAGTTATTCAGTTCAACCTAAATTTTTACATTTTTTGTTTTTCGTCAAACTAGATTGAGCATATGGCATATGGTTTTAATAAAGGAGCATCAATAGTCAAAGTCTCTCTCTCTCTTTCTCTCTTTCTCTCTCCCTCCCTCCCTCCCTCCCTCCCTCCCCTGGTGGAAAACCTGAGTCTCAGGTGATCGCCCGCTTAGCACACACAGGTACTCATTCTGAGCCTGATTATATTCCACCCAAACCTCACCCCATATGACCTGTGTGCCTGTGTTCCTAGCCCTGCCACCTCCATTAAATATTACAGGATAGGTTCACTTTTCAGCACAGACCTTATTGAAATGTTGTTTCAGATCATTTATAATAGTGCATAGCACAACCTCGCTGATAGCTATAGTATTTACCACTCAGCAGCAGCTTCTTAGTGGGCTTAAACAGGGTCTTTATTTTCTACTGAAAAATGGGTCACAAAACCATGTTTTCTATCAGGTTTTATTGACTTAATTAAGCACTTCCACAATGGTTGGGATGTACTGCAGCAATTGTAAGAAGTAGTTCCAAATCAAATGAGATATTACGGTAATTCAAAACGTGCTCTGAATAAACAGAAAATACATGAAGAGATGTGCGAGTATATGAGATTATCATGGCTTTTGAAGGCCTAAATGATTGCCCATTGAACCTTGTTTTAGCCCACTGGGAAGCTGTATCTGAGGGGTAAGTTTCTCAATACTAAAGCTACCAGTGAGGTTGTGCTATTGACAATTATAAATGATGGGAACCAACACTTGGAAAAAGGTCCGGGTTGAAAAAAAGTGAACCTATCCTTTGTGTGACAGGGGTTTGTGTGTTTGAGGAAGTTCCAGCTCCAAAAACTTTGCACACTTATTTGTACAACATTTCTTTCTTCAATCTCCTTACGTCGATTATCTCCTTTTTTTACAATAGCTTCCTAACCCTGTCCAACACTCCTCTACTGTTCTGCATTCTGTTGTGAACGTTATTCTGCTTAGAGCACCATTTTAATACATCTGCTCGGTTGATCATATGTTAGGGCACAAACACATCAGCCCCTGTGTGCTGGAGAGGCGCATCTCTGTGTGAACGGACTGAAATATGATCTGAATGAACAGTCACACGTATTCACTCACATGTGCAAGCCAGATGAGTGACAGCACAGAGGCCCCTGTGGTTCTTTTGAACAGTAGGATTATGAAACAAACAGTGGATCTTACAGCTCTCCACCTCTGAGAAGACCAATACAGCCAACTCCCAGGTGTGGACTGAGGGCTCTTTCACAACTGCTAGAAAAACCAACAGTGCTATCACCTGCAAGCACGCTCAACATACCGACCAAGGTCAGAGAGGAGGAAAAAACTGAGGAGATAGAAAAGCCAGTCAAGTAGTGACAATAAAACACCAGTAACTGTCATGAACAAACCTCAAAATGCCTTGCTGGCTTTAAAGACAGGAAGTCTTAACCGATTACAACAGCGCAGGAATTTTACTTTTTCACCCACTGGCCAGAGAGGCTTGTGGATTCTAAAAATGACCAGCCATTTTCAAAATTTTAACAGTCACATTACCTTTTACAATATAACACAGGCTGGCTGGTTACCTGCCAAAGTGGCAGCTAGAGCACAAAATCTTACCAGCCACAATCAATTTTTAACTAGCATTAGGCTGGTGGCGGGTGTAAATTTCACACCCTGGATTACAATTTACAGGCCTAATGCATTTTGGCTCTGCAAAAGAGAATGCGGTCTGCAATCCCATAAGCTTGAACTGTACAACAACCAGATCCAGCTGTGTTTAGGTCTACTGTATCCTTTTTCACTGTATCCAAAACCAGCGTGCACGTCTGTCTCTACAATCAATCTGCCACCGCCCCGACTCCAAGCAGCATTAATGACCTGAGCAATAACACAATGTCAGGCAGCATCAACACCCTGGGGAAGAAGCAGACTCTACAGGTGGGGTTTTTCCACGTTCAGTGAGGCGTAGCTATTTATTCAGACATTAGAGTAGCCTACAGTACATCCAAACAAGCCTGCTTGCCCAAATCAAACATCCATTCTCACTCACTAGCTTACACACATTGTTCGCTAAAGGGCAGCATTAGCACCTCAGGTTTTTATAAACATCTTTTTTTCCCCTATCTTGCTAAGGTGTTTATGTCAGCGCACACTTGCCCTACAATTCAAATGCAAGTAAAATGAAGTAGCAAAGCGGGTCTTTGTTGGCAAGGCTGGGCTCGGCACAGCTTGTTTCTGCCAGGAGAAACTGCAGCTGTTTAACAGTCAGCACCACCAATGAAAGTACACTGACACACATCCTGGATGACCTCAGACAGGCAAATACCAGGCCCAGGAGCAGTGGTGCCCCCGCCCAAACTCCCCCGCATCATGTTTGCACTTCAGCCTGGGCTTCACCCATTCTCTCCACAACATTCCATACATCAATTCCCCACCTCAAACAAACGCACGCACGCACGCACGCACGCACGCACGCACGCAAATGCACACGTGTAGCAAGAGACGCACTGCAAAGAGCTCCACATTTAAAGAAATTTCCTTACAATCAAGCTCTACATTTCCTTTGACACAACTTTCCACAGCTTCTCACTGCCATGAGAGGTAGACACCAAACCCCTTGGCAGGCAGCGGAAACCACTGGTCCAGCTCACCTGAAACCTGCCAGTCAGGATTGGCTGCAGCCACAGCCCTGACGGGGAGAGCTAAGGGTCAGCGCTAAAGGGCAAAGGGTTTTACAGAGGCCTAGCAGTCCGGCACAGAGCTGATCATTAACAGCCAGCAGTCTGTCACAAATCCTTCTCAGTGCCACTGGCTGGTCCCACACCCTCTGTGTACACCAGCACAGGAACACAAGCTGCTAAAATGGACCCGCCCCTCTGGGACTACACACGGAACAGCTGACATAAACATCCATGCTGCTGAAGGAGAACAGTCATTACAGCCTTCCATCTAATGCAGCCAATTGGTTTGGGGACAACACGAATAACATTTCGCAGACAGCGTGAGGCAGATTGGTGCACTCTCAAAACAGATCTTTTAAAAACGTCACGAGTCATGACGTGTCATTTTTTTTAACACGCCTCCATGTCTAGTTAAGGTTTTAGGGTTTTGTGGTAACACAGTCTGTTAAAAAGACTCCCATTTTAATGCATAAATTGGGTAATCTGACACAAAATATGCTGACACAAAAGTAGTAACAGAAAAAATTTGTTTTTTCTGTTATGAACGCATCATTTTTGAGTGTGTATCTGACCTAAAATGCCACTGCCAGCAGTGTATGTCTACAGTCATGAACAGTTTGAACAAGTATTCCACTGATCTGAGGTTCAAGAACAGATTCAAATATGTAGAGCGTCAAAATATAGTTTACTCAAACCTTTTGTTAGGTGCAGTTTTTCCTTTAACTATCCAAAATAGCTCCTAAACTGACCATGCCAATGCTCAGCTTCAGAAGTATTGTTTGTTGCATAACTTCCTTTTCATTCATCCACTTCAGTGGGCTGGTAATGTGCCACAAACCCAGCAAACACCGCAGGCGCACTGTGAAACATGACTTTCTCTAGCCGCCACAGCAACGTTTTACAGCACAAGGACACCCTATTACTGGGAATAGAAGCCTGTAAACATAGGTGTCTATTCACGCTCATTCTCCTATCATTCACCGCTAATAACCCCACAATGTCCAATCACTGTGCATTTGCACTGACAGAGTGAACCTTCTCCCACCATCTCCATTTGAGTGCAGAATAGTAAGTGCGGTGGGGAAGCTGTATCAGACCAGTGAACCCCAGAGCTCCTGGGGGAGCCAATGTTGAATACCTGATGATTCAGCCTCGTTTCCCTGCCTGCCACAGTGATCTCTCTCATCAGTTGAACTCACCCAGATCTGCAGCTTGACCCTCTTGTCGTTACGGTAGACGGTCTTGACCTTGAAGTCGATGCCGACGGTGCTGACGAAGGCGGAGGTGAAGGAGTCGTCGGCGTAGCGGAACAGGAAGCTGGTCTTGCCCACACTGCTGTTCCCGATGATCAGCAGCTTGAACATGTAGTCAAAGTTCTGGTCAGCCGCGTCCTTCTGGGACTGCTGCTGTTGCTGCTGCCGGGAGTCGTTTGCGGACGCCATCTTTTGGAGAAAACAGAGACGGTCAAGATGAGGTACAACCACAAACCTGTTTTCTTTTGCCTTTAACTGGGGGCAGGGGAAGTTGTCCAAACCTGATGCAGAGCTATGGAGACCAACCTGACCCTTGGGAATCATGGAAGACAGACACAGGTATCACCCAATCAATTCAGCGCTTTAGCCAAATGGACAGAAATACTGCTGACAATCTGCTGCCCCGAGGACTTCATTGGGTCTTTGACTGTGTACAACTGCAGCTTAGTCTCTGCCCTTCCACCCTAAACACTGCTGATACATCCCCCTCACACACACTAGCCCACCCTAAACACTACTGATACATCCCCCTCACACACACTAGCCCACCCTAAACACTGCTGATACATCCCCCTCACACACACTAGCCCACCCTAAACACTGCTGATACATCCCCCTCACACACACTAGCCCACCCTAAACACTGCTGATACATCCCCCTCACACCCACTAGCCCACCCTAAACACTGCTGATACATCCCCCTCACACACACTAGCCCACCCTAAACACTGCTGATACATCCCCCTCACACCCACTAGCCCACCCTAAACACTGCTGATACATCCCCCTCACACCCACTAGCCCACCCTAAACACTGCTGATACATCCCCCTCACACACACTAGCCCACCCTAAACACTGCTGATACATCCCCCTCACACACACTAGCCCACCCTAAACACTGCTGATACATCCCACTCACACACACACTAGCCCACCCTAAACACTGCTGATACATCCCCCTCACACACACTAGCCCACCCTAAACACTGCTGATACATCCCCCTCACACCCACTAGCCCACCCTAAACACTGCTGATAAATCAGAGGAGCTCAGGACCACTTTCCCCTGATTACCACCGTCTCCTTGGAAACCAGCCCAGCACAAAGCATCCAGGCCCGTTAAAAGCCGGCCGACACACACTCAGCACGGATCGCTGCAGGAGACAAAGACATTGCACAACTGAAAAAGCAAGCGGCAGATGCTACCTAGCAAATAAAGCAAGATGTGTGCTCAGCTGGATACTTACTGTCCACCACACTTTATTAAGAGATTTATGACCCGGATAATAGAGGATCTTTCTTAACATCTCAAGAGCGAGACGGAAAGAGTCATCTTTAGGCACAGGAATATTCATAATTTAAGAAAGGCATGATGCAAATGGCTTACGGTCATCATTTCTGCCATATTATAAAATATCTAAGGGAACATTTCATTAATCTAAAACCATATTAAGAGAGCATTTAAGCTGCAAAAGTTTAATGGGAACACACAGCCAACTGTAAGCAAAGGGCCTGTATTCCTCTCTGCAGTGACAAGTACAGCAACATTTTAGGCAGGGATGTAGGCCTGCTTGGTGGGTGTACCAATTGTGGAAATTCTTCATCAACCATTTTCTCTTTTTCCTTACCAGGTTTTACACGTAGGAAGACATGTTGGGGTAAAGATCCAATTATACACACACAACCCTTGCAAGGTTTTCTGTTGTTAGATACCCATCTTACTGAAATACAAACTCCCTGAACCAGAAGATTAGGTTGAGCTTGGAAGGTCAATAAGGAACTATTTCATATCTCAACATTCTAGAAGAATATTGTTCTGCTCCGTATATTGTTTTGCTTATAGATTCCACAGTTCCACAATATTTTTCCTTCCTCCAGGGAAAAGACAGATAAATGTCAAAAACATTTACCATCTTCTTGCGGCGCAGTAGTTCAATTGTTTAAGTTTGTAGAAGATCCACAGAGGACAGTTTTATGATCAAAGCAGATAATTCAATTTGACCACTCAAATGATAAAGCAGGGATGTGCATCTGTGCTGTTACCGCAACAGAACCCAATGCGCATGTGTCAATCACTGGCACAGAGGCTGCATTTGTCACGCTAACTGTTTCAGTAACAACAATACCACTGCATTGCAGGGCAGAATTCAGCATTCATAGTTCATACTGCCAAGAACAAATGGTGAAATTACCATCATACCGTATGTTAAGGACCTATAGCTGGTGTAAGAATTTTTTAAGATATTAAAGTTCAGGATAAATATTTTGACAAAACAAATGTTTCTCAAAGTAGTAAAATCGAAAGGGGATGAGCATGTGCAGCAAGAAACAAAACAAAAATACTACACATGATCATGAGCAGGTACTTTTATTCTTAATGCAAATATTGAACCTGACCCTTCCAAACGCATCCAGCCAATACTAGTCAACAGTCTGAGTTGCCAACCACTTCATTCATCAAGTTTGCAGAAAACAAGAGTTAGCCTTGCATACACATTTACACATGTCATTGTTTGTACTATATTGCAAGCATAAGATACCAAAGTTTGAGTATTTGCTACATCTGAAAGCTGAAACGCATGTACTCATTCTAAACTATTTAAGTTCATACAGACATCCTGTCCATCAATTTACCACATGCAGGTAGCTATTAGACATGGTTTACTCACAGCATGCAAGATGAATGGCATGACAATGAACTGATATTAAGGAATGAAGTAGCTAAACTGCAACAGTAATTGAATAACAGGTTTTGTAACAGCAGTGTGCTATTGTTGAATCAGCGCAGAATGACTGAGGCTCATTCAGTCTAAGCGTAGTAGCTTGAATAAACATTGTGTGAACAGATGGCTTTGATACACACTGAATTTATGAACTCTGAAATGCTTGAGACAAACAGGACGATGTCGGTAAAGGAGAGGATTGCACACAAACGTGTGTCTTGGCAATAAACCATTTCTGTTCAAAAAGTGGAAAGAACAAAATGCATAAATATTCCCTACATAGAGTAACTGTACACCATACCCTGTGATGTAACTGTAACTACAACTTCAACCGAAAACACAGCCCACAGAGGATCCTCAAGTGACCAAACGTAAAAATCAGACATATCTGAGATCAGTTTAGCACACTTAGAACAATACAGACCACACAAGTTTGAACAAGACAATTTCTTCACTGTGCAAAACTATTTAATACTCACTTTAACCTGACATAAATAAAAGACGCAATCATCTCATGATGCACACGCGCACGCACACGCACACGCACACGCACACGCACACACACAGATAAATGTCCTCTGAAATCACAGATGGCTTTTCTTTCTTTGTTCATCTCCTAAAGGGTCAACCACACAACGGATGACACCCATAAAACCTAAAAGCAAATGTAAATATTCAGAATACAGGTTTCTGTGGCTGTAAACATTCATTTAATCGTTTTATAGTCTTATGTCTACAAGCCTCAACAGGGATTAAATATGAGCTGAAATTGTCTACACTGTCTTTAGATGACTTCAGAATAAAATCCAAGAGCTGCATCACAATAATTACCATGAAAATGCTCTGTGTCAGATGACACCAGTGGGACAACAGATTTGTTTGGCCTTATTTTGTGCCATTATAACCCCAACACATGGAGCCCTGTCAAGACAATGTAACTCGTCATTAATTTATTGTAGACAGTTTTACTTTTTTTGTTATTCGGCAGCATAAGAGACAGGAATTTATCTCTGGTTTTGTCTGAATAAGGAGACTTAGATATAGATGAAAAATAGATCAACATATACAGTATTAGGGGTTGATCTGGTAACAAAATAGTGCCAGCCAGCAATGTATGTCTTTCAAACAGGATATGACACACCTCAAAGCCTCGCAGATAAATGTCAAATTAATTACAGCCTGGTTCTTGGCACACGTTCCTGCTATTAACTGAAGCGTTTAAATAAACTCTTTCAAAGTGGACTGTCTTTTAACCTCTGGTCGAATGTAAATAATTGAAAGGCTTCACGGATATTTTCCCTTTGAACAGGCTGGTCAGTAATGCGGGTTCATTAATTAATTCATCGCTCTTTTTTTGTTTTTGCTGAGCAAGCCTTTTCTGCTCCCAACGAATTTTACTTTGGGGCATTTGGCTTTAAGACATTTCTCACAATAAGCTATTATGTCCTACAAAAAGTCTACAATTAGTAACAAACTTAAATTACTCTAATCTTCTTCCTTATCTTCAAGAGCGTAGGTTATATCAAGTAGCAAAATTATGCTTACTTTTTTCAGGCAACACACAAAGCACTAGACTAGACAGCAATAACAAAATGCTAAATGAGTGGTAATGACGAACATAAAAAAATAAAAACATGAAAAAGTTATACTGCAAGGTTCGCTTGTCCACGAAATTACTAAAGATTCTGATATGCTTTTATAAAGAAAGAAATTAAGCTACACTTTATTAGAATACAATTTAATAAATTCTGCGATAATGTCTAAGTTATTAACAGCGGAGGTCACCTAGGCTATGTGCTTGTGCGTCTTCCTGACATCCTCAGTCACGGAATATTCAATGTCCAGCTACCAGACTACCAACCACATATCCATTTAGTACAACTAAAATAGCTGACAAAATAAATAAAGCCATGAATGATTAAACATATTTATAAAAACACTGTGAAACTGTAGACCCTCATAGTCTATGTTTTCCCTACTTTTGTCTCGCGCATTCATCCCATGGCTACCATATGGTCGCTTCCAGCACGAAATAGGCGTTTGTTATTCTCTCACACAAAGCCCAAATGAAAACTCATTTAAACGTAAAGATGAAATACAAACAAATCAACCCACCTTCGTTGTGGATAACTTCTTTAGCCTACTGGTTTAATTGATGTTGTATGCTTGTGTTCGAAACTGATATATAAAAGGGTGTACTTCCAGTCGCATGAATCCTCTTTTCCTTATCCACTCCCAACCTCACACGCTTACTGCTGAATCCTGCGCTCCCGGATCTCGTACAAAGCTGCTCCGTCTGCTGTATTGAAATACGGAAGTGTGTCAAAAGATTATCTGCGTCTGAAAGGAAACGCAACCTCGCCCAATTACTTTCAGCAAAGTTAAGCAGCAACCCTGTATACCTGTAGATTTACATAGTCGTGTAGGATTAAGACATAATGTACCATTCTCGGTTGTTTCAATTAAATTATTATTTCCCCAAATTGAACATATGCATAACCTATTGGGGTGTACACTGTACATATGTATGCTGGCCGTTACATTAACATGGCCGTTAACAATGGTTTCTGGTTTACGAATACATTTTTTATAAATCCCCGTGAAGGATATTATCCCACAACCTGACAACCTTTTTCTATTCACGATCAGGTTTCAACTCGACGTTCATCATTTATTCCACATTTCCAAAAGTTTTCACAGCCCTAAAAAAAAAATCTATCTTACCTCACCCACCTTCCCTTCATTGCTTTTCAATTAAATAGCTATAGTTCAAGAGGGAGGTGTGTAAATGACTTCAAAGGACATGATTAATCATGTTTCATATATCACATAGGCCTATACTGTATGTACATCCTTACTCAGTTATCCCACTTTGTGATTCTGTTTATGTTCTGGCTGTTTCCTGTTTCCACTCAGCAAAGGCAAACAGCTCACAACAAACACATCCTATCCTGTGTAAATTTGCAGGCAGGTTGGTGTGTCAGCCATTGTAGTGCCATAGCTTTGCGGTACATTTCTAGACAATACATAATTTACAGCATTTCCTTGTCATGAATTTTCACAAATGTATTGACTGTTCACCTTTCAGAATGGCAAAAAAATTCTACAGAAAGAAAGACTGGTGATAAAATCTACTCCAGTGGCTGAGCTGTTCTCCGAAAGGAGCCTTTTGTCTTGATAGAGGCCAATGTTTCAATTTTCTATAAAAAAATGTGTGCATTATTTGGTTTGGATTCCTCCTCAACAGTTCCATGTACATAAATGCAGAATCTCAAACTAATCATCTCCCTTTCTCTGTGCATTTATAGTGGTAAAGGTGTACACGCACTGTATTCAGTATACTGAGACTATTTACGTGACCTATTCTACCCATCCACATTTTGTCAGATCACAGCACTGAACACCTGTCAACAAATTATCATACAATTATACAGACAAGGGGCCAAATTAAGAGTGTGGCACAGCCGTAAAAGCCTGAGGTTATGCAAATAACTAGAATCCAGCGTCACATCACTTGAACATGACAAGTGCAGAGTGAACCATGACTTATACAAACAGCAGTGTTTTGTGGTGCAGTGAGCATGTATGATCAGAACTGACAGAAGCCATTTTAATTTCACTAAAAGCAGGCCTGGTACCAGGGTAAGCCTCACTGCTTCCGTTAAGCGGTACATCATTGATCATGAGGCCCAGTCTTTATCTTGAACCCACAGGAAGACCTGAAGTCTGGGACATATATTGTACAGTGCACAAAGCTCTTTAAACACTTGACCACATGAATTAAATTAGGAGCAAGCCGAGGAGCATCAGTTTTCTGCGACGCTTCAGACGCATTTGTGACAAAATTGTGGCCACGTATAGCTCGCCAATTCATCCGTCTCGCATCGCATCCTCCAATCCAAGCTTCTGATACGCTGGCTTTATTGAGCCCCTGCAGCGAGAGATCAATAGTGAACACCGCCCGACGTCTACAGAGAATCTTCACTCAGCTGCTCGTGCAGGCAAAGGGAGGAGCTGAGAGAGCTTGCGCAACCTCAGAGGCCTGGCTCCCATCATCTGCTGTTCTCTCATAAATCACGTTTCTGCTTGATAAAAGTGCAGCTCCAGGCACTGAACGTGAGGCTTGCCAGACTGCAGCACCGATAAGACCGTATTGTTTTTTCGGAAGAGCAGCTCCCTAAACACAATGCAGCAATTTCTTCTGTGTCTCACCTGCAACTCACTCCCATCTCAGGCTTTGAGAAAAAAAAGTCATTTCTTTCATTGTTTAAAAAAAAAAAAAAAGGTTTAAAATAAAATGTATAAATTCTGCTAATTTGCCAATTACAGACACAGGATGCAAAAGTAATGTTAATATTTATGTCTACTTGACAAGACTGAGCTAAACACATTGTACATAGGGCCCCGCATTTTCAACAGCCAGATTTGGAAGTCTGAAATCCATGTCAAAATAGCTAGTCGCATTGAAACGTACGACGGTAATTGACTGTGATTAAATAGTGATTACTTATAGAGGCCAATCCTATTTTTGCACTAACTGACAGGATCTGACTGGAGAGCTGACCATTAAAAAAGAAGCAGCAAAAGTCTTTCCATTAAAAAGCTCCTGCAGCAAAATCCACCGAGTGCACTGTACACGTACAGTGTCCTCCGCTATTATTGGCACCCCTGGAGAAGATGAGTAAAAAGGGTTATAAAAAATTCACTGTTTGGTGAATTAGCTTAATCCCACACTGAAAAAATGAGAAAAATCCAACCTTTAATTGAAGTACATTTATTATGAGAAAAAAAAATCATAAAGAAATTATTCTTTTTAACAAAACCATGTGTGCCACAATTATTGGCACCCCGGCAGTTATATGTAGAATAAAGTAATCATTTTTAATATTTGCTCGCATATCCTTTGCATGCCATGACTTCCTGATGTCTGTGACCCAACAACACCAAAAAACTCTTGATATCTGATTTTCTGGTACTCTTACAAGCGATACTATAACGTCTCTGCATTTGAATGGATTTCTATGGGAATTGGGGGGTGGGACTAGATTTAGCTGTAAATTACACTGGAACAGTATCGAACACATGGTTGGCTAAATGGCTCCAAGTCATCAAGGGTCTGACGTATCAAACAAGCCTCAAACCATCATTCTGCTGCCAGAAATACAGAAGATACGGATGGATAACTTGAAGGGTTTCTTCTCCTGACTTATTTTTCCATAGAGTTCAATGAAAATTTGTCAGGAGAAACAACCCTTTAAGTGATCCATCCATAGCTAGAAATCCATTCAAACGCAGAGATGTTATAGTATCGCTTGTAAGAGTACCAGAAAATAAGATATCAAGAGTCTTTTGATGTTGTTGGGTCACAGACATCAGGAAGTCATGGCATGCAAAAGATATGCGACCAAATATTAAAAATGATTACTTTATTCTATATATAAATGCAGGGGTGCCATTAATTGCGGCACACGTGGTTTTGTTAGAAATAATTATTTCTTGATGAGGGATTGTTTTTCACATATTAAATTTACTTCAATTAAAGGTTGGATTTTTCAAATTTATTCAGTGTGACATTAAGCTAATTCACCAAATGGTGAATTTTTTATAACCCTTTTTACTCATCTTTACCAGGGGTGCCAATAATAGTGGAGGGCACTGTATATTACATTGCACAAACATTTCCTTTTAAAGTTTCCTTTTAAACAACTTACACACATACACACACAAAACTATTCAATATGTCTACAGTACAATTTCTTATTCAGTATTTTCTCAAAATAATAAAAAGTACAAATTAACCAGTTGACAAAGCATAGTCACACAAACAGATCACAGAATTATTGAGCCATCGTTATGGATATTGTGGAATTAAACTTGCAAATGTGAGCAGTGAGCAGAAATCCATGGATTGATGGGCAAATGTCTGCTACTATTATTTGTTAACTACCTAATTAAGACAATATAGGTCCTACAAAGAAATATTTTAATAATGGGTCCAAGAGGGCTACTTCATGAGTATACTGTAGTGACCTCTGGCTGCAGGAGGACCAAACCACAGGCTATAAAATCCAATAGTTGAAATCACAAGGCCATAGTTACACAGCATACAAGTATATAGATGATTAAACAGGGGGAGCGCTCTCTCTGAGGTGTGCTAGTGTACCAGACGGTGGAGAGGGCCTGGGAAAGTGTCGGGCTGGGTCATTGGAGTCCCACAGCAGCTGGAACTCCCTCATAAAAGGAAGAACCAGGTCCGGCTCCTCGGTCACCAGGACGTTCTCCTTGTTGCTCTGGATGGCCGTCAGCGTCCAGTTGAGGGAGCCAGTGATCAGACGACGCCCGTCTATCACCGCAAACTTGTGGTGCATGTAGACGGACCCCATCTCGTGCCTCACGCAGATCCCTGGGACAGGGAGAGCCAAGGACACATTGTGGGTGTGGTCAGCCCCCAGCAACCATATGGGAACAGAAAACGGTGGCAGACACATTCATGGAATTGATTTTCTTAAAAATTTGGATTGCGTATATATAACTGGGCAGGGAAGTAGCAAGAAGCAGCAATGGGTCATGTCATGGGGCGGGCGGGGAATACTACAGAGGTACAAATATAAATAAGGCTGGTAGATTTGAGTGATTTTTATCATTAAATACACTTGTCTGAGTGGTGTGACGACTCTCTAAGCATGAAGGTGATGACGGCTCATTTCTGGTTCTCCCTGTAATTGTTTCAGCTGAGTTGTGTTCAGTACACACGGGCAGCTGGGACTTGTTTAGCTGATCTTCAGTTAGGCTTTAGAGCAAATGAAGCATTCCATAAAGTGATGATTACCATGTTCAGTGAGATCCAAATCATTTCATATTCAGAATTCAAATTAGTACAGACAGGTTTCATTCCTATCGTGGGAGAAACACTGAATATAAAAGCCAGTAATCACTTTTTAAATTTAAAATGTATTCATCTGAACTTGTCATTATAAAGAGACTATGGTCCACAAAATTTTATCAAATACCATCAGCCTTAAAAAAACAAAGACACATTTTCACAGCGGTTTTCATCTATATACTCTATATGCGCTAGGCATAAAGTAATTTATGTTATTTCTAAATGTTGGAAATATTTTCCTTTCTTACTCCCACTCCACCTCTCTGCCCCTTTAGGATCTCACTTTTCTCTCTTTCAGAGCACTTTTCCTTACCCTCTGTCACCATCTGTCACTCTCTTAGTCCCCGCCCACTCAGATTAAATGACTGCCCTGTATGCTGTCCAGCTGCTTATTAGTGCTGATGATGTCACTTTGATTAGGAAGCGAGCAGCCATCCTCTAGCACTCGTTTATACTATTGACTTTTCCTCTCCATTTCACACACTTTCTTTTTAATCCTACAAAAATTAAATATGCACTTTTCTAGAATAGTGTCCAAACCTTTTTAGCCCCGCTGGCTTATGCCAGCAAGCCATTATGTGGAGACCACAAATCCTGTTCTGTAAATGTAATCCATAATCTATCATTCACTGGGGATCACACGTCTTGACCACTTCTGTCTTCTGCAGACTAGTTTGTGAACTTACTGAAGGGCCCTCTAAAAAAGCTTTGCGGGACAAAGACTTGATTTAGTCATACATGCAGCAATGTTTCAATGTTTCACCTTGTTTCACAAGAGCGGACGATGGCTGCTTACAGACAGATGTTTTCCAATGTGGCATCATGCACTTCAATGGAGACAATCCAGTGGTATATAGCAGAGCCAAATAAAAGGGGGTTAAGAGAGAGTGTGGAGAGCGTAGCTCACAAAATGGAGAAGAAACTGATACCTGCCATGTATCAATATTCAGACTTTTATAATGTGTCTCTGAACATCGAAGGCCAACTCTGTAGTAACATGCTTTGTGCAAAAACCCAGTTTCCACCAACTGCCCCGCTCATCCAGCGTATAACTGCAGCAAGGGATACGGCAAACTTGCCGTGTCCGTTTCTCATGTCTGTAAGAACCCTAAGCCTTAAGAAGAGCCTCGCAACATAATCCCCTTTCACATCAAAGTGTTTTTGCTATTTGCTACCAAAAAAAAAAATGCCATTACTCCTATTGCCTAGCTAATTATGTAGTACCACTGACATTGCACCAGGCAAAGCTGCGTGCTTAGAATAATTATGGTACACATTAACTATAAACCAATATCTTGGGTCATTGGCTGTTTTGAAATGGAATTACCCTTCACACTTGCACAATCACTGGATAGTCAGACACTAGGCGGCTCCAAAATAATATACCCAACACTGTAAAAGGCAGATACAGTAGTTCCTGAAATGTAAACCAGTTCCCCTGAGGGCTAGTGCACACATTAGAATTTTAGCCCTGATTCAGCTTTTCCAATATCTGAAGAACCTTCTGAATCCTGTACAGTGTCAATTTTTACAAGCCACGAGGGATTTTCAGCAGCCATGGAAAAAGAACCATTTGTCAGTGTAATGTGCAAAAAAAAGAAAAAGAAGCCTGAAGGAAAGCACAGCCAGGAGCAACAGGGCTGCAGGAGAAGCTACAATGCAGAAGGAGCCAGCCGTTATGCTAATGCACACTGGAGCGGCATTGCAAGACGGATGCATTGCGCTGTGCTGAGAGCATGAGGGTTTATGTAATGCGCGCACGGGCACCTACCATGAAAAACATAAGAAGGATAAATGTCTAGGTGCCTCTGTAGAAAGTTATGTTCGTTGTTTCTTAACCTTCTTAATGGAATCACCACTGACCTGCAGATGGTGCCAAAAGGCTCAGAAATCACTTCCCCTGAGGTAGCAACACACACACACACACACACACACACACACACACACACACACACACACACACCTATCAAAGCTCATGTGATGCGTCAGCCCTGACTCCACAGACTGATGAGTAGCTCACTCATAAGAATTTTGACACGCCTATTATTATGGTTGAATCCCGTTTCTCCTGAGTCAACAGTACACCTGAACTGGGAAACTGACAATGAGTGATTTTGTCATGACTTTCAACTGCACAGCTCACTGTTTTGCTATTAATCATTAACCTATTTCAGTGACTGTGACATATGTTACTCTTTCCTTCTCCCTACAGCCATATGCCAAGCGGCCGGGTTAAAAAACGACAGCAGTAATAGAGCACCTGCACTGCGGAGGGTGCCGATCTGGGAGCCGGTGATGCGCATGTAGTCCTCATCGGTGACGACCCGCACGGCCACGCCTCTGCCCTGCAGCAACAGCACGGCACGGCTCAGATCCTGGCTGGAAAAGGCGAACATGCACAGGTCCAGAGACACGGAGGCGGACAGGAGGTGCCGCAGGAGTCGAGTCAAGGAGGTCTCCAGGCCGTGTGGCAGGGGGCAGGGGCAGGAGCTGCCAAAGAGACAAGCGCTTAACCCAACTTAGGATAGGGAGGGTGACGTCACCATAGATGATGATAATCAATACAATAGAACTTTATCAATCCCCTCTGGGACATTTAAACTGGGCAAAAATGCATGTAACTGAGCACATACATACATAATACATCCAAACATACAAGTACCCATCAGCGCCCCGTGTATGACAAGCTGCTCTAATAAAGAGTGCACAAAAAGACAGTCGGACAGAAATAAAATTACCAAAATTAACTGAACTGCTGTCTATGACTGAGGGAATTGTTAAATTCACAGAAGCAAGTTCACATTATAACTAAAAAAAAAACATTTTTTAAGAAATATGATTACTTGGCGACTGCTGTATCAGGTTTGAAGAAGTGCTCCACGCAGGTGAGGGCTGTCGGAAAGAACAGCACCTCTTTCAGCGGACTCCGGTGGCTGTGTCGGGACCACAGACGCCGAAGCAGCCAGGCCAGCCACTCCACGCTAAGAGTGACTGCCAGAGCGCCAAGGCCAATTATCTTCACTGTGTGTCTCAATGACATCTACAGGGAAAGAACAGATGAGGAAACACAGAGGAAGAAAATGAGAAAAGCCAGTAAAACTGAGCCAGATGGCATAGAAGAATGGGAAACGATCACACAGGAATCTGAACATGGCACTCACACTAATCAGTCAAATTAGGACCTCCCTACTGCTTCCTATTATATTCACTAGAAGCGCTAGACTGCTAGTAATAGTAATGAGATGCACTCGTGAAAATTATATTATGCACATCAACATGGTGTAAATAATTAGAAATCGCTAGCTAACTAATGGTGTCTAAACTAGTTACAGCAAATTGATCTTAATTTTCATACAGATGTATCGATTTTTCAAACATGTTACATCGCCTCAGGTTTATGTCCTGGTCATGTAGGCCTGTTGCTGACTAATGTCACTTGGAAATCGCTGGCTGTGGAGCAGAACAGAATCGTGACGTAAGCTGCGCAGTGCATTGTGTGATTTGCAGACACAGAAAAGGCGGCAGTAGTAACTAGTAACGTAATCTTTGCTGTGTGTTAGCAGTCTACGGTTAGCACTCATTGTTGTGTTTTGGTTTCACTGTTCCAGTAAAAAAACTAACGAAAACTCGACGAAATGGCAATAGCTTGCTGTGTTATCAACTGTCACAATCGCAGTCATGATCCATGAAGGTGTGCTCACAGCATATATACATATTATATGACAATGAGTATCGTGGATTCTAATGGAAAAACGCAAGTGTACCTAATAGAGTGTAATGTTGTGTAACATGCAATAAACAATGTACAATTAATACAATTCTGAATGTATTTATTTAGCAAAAAATAAACTATTTGCATGAA
This sequence comes from Ilyophis sp. 1 JC-2022, assembly GCA_022702515.1. Taxonomy (NCBI): domain Eukaryota; kingdom Metazoa; phylum Chordata; class Actinopteri; order Anguilliformes; family Synaphobranchidae; genus Ilyophis; species Ilyophis sp. 1 JC-2022. The sequence goes on along the minus strand of CM040405.1, from coordinate 51,757,647 downwards.
ATATCCAAAATGGATAAAATAATTTGTTTGTGGTAGTGCAATGAAGTTCACAGTGCAACTGATAGTACCGTAGCTACAGTGGCAGTGATACATTCCAGTAATATATTCTATTAAAGTAATTTAATCAAAAACTATTGCACACATAAATCCATGTGGGATAAGTTGAAAAGCACAAAGTACACAATAAGTAAAAAGTAATAAAACCAATAACTAAAAACGCCCAAAAACTTGAACAAGTGCTTCAATAGGCATATGTGGTCAGTCTTTCTTTAAGGCTTCACCGTTGGTTAGTTCTGTTCCACTCTTTTGTTTGCATGAGTGAAAATTCCAGGGGTCATTTGCAGCAGGTGCATGAGTGAGTCCAACACAACCAAGGTGGCTAACGTTAACCTTAAGCTGATGGTACATGGTCAATATTGCCAAAAAAAAAAGCAATGGGGCAATAACTGGAAAAAAAAATGTTTGCAGGTCCTGTTTTTAACCTCCGTTTCCAACATTTACTGTCATCTCACCGCAAAGGTATACAGCTCTGGAAAAAAATAAGAGACCACTGCAAAATTATCAGTTGTCTCGTTGTTATTTTGGTATGTTTGGTTCTGGTCTGCTGAATAAAGTTAGCTAGCTAGCTAGTTAAAAGTCACTCGGTTCGTCAGTACAGTAGTAAATAATACCGAGTAATACCAATTATTTATAATCAAAAATCAAGAATACCATAACTTATGAAAAGTTGGTCTTTATTTCGACATTGGACCAATAGGCTACATCAATATAACTTACCTTAGTAATAAATAAATACTGGGAGTTAACGTTATAGTTTGCGTGTCTGCAAAAATGGCCGGACATACCCACAATGCAACGCTGGTGTGACGTCGTGCCTGCACATTATGTTAGCTTAATTTAAAGTTGAACAAAACTCACTGGTTAGGCCTAACGTTAGCTGCACTTCTCTAAATCAGTCTTCATTAACCTTAAAGACCTTTACATGCCATCGGAACTGGCTTGGGAATGCCTTTATTCTGTGGTCAATGGCTGCACCTTGCGCACCAACTAGTTTCCTGGTAGCTAACATTAAGTTATTGTAGCTAGCGCGACCTCTGATGGGTGGCTAATTAAATTGGTAAATTAGCTTTGTATAGGAAAACAATTATGACTAGACTGCCTTGTTTGGGAGCTCGTTAAATTTGCCGTATTCAAAATATCCTGTTTAAGCACAGTTCCCGTTCTGGAACTTTAGCCAATTTAAATCTGTTGTCAATAATGATTGACCTTTAAATTGCAGTTTAGGCCTATTCGTGGACTGACGGCACCATTGTGTATTCTGACATTCATTTCCTTCGTATACGCACATACGGCTGTCTCTAACGTTAAGTGGAATTTTACAAGTTAACATAAAAATGTTTTAGAGGCAAACCGCGGTCGAACTTCAGAATTCCTCCAGCGCCGAAAAGGTCAGTCAGACTCAGTCTCCCTCGTGCCACGCTCGATAGCTTCCGCCTTTAGCTTCAAATAGGGTAGCGGTAGCTGTAGCTGTGTTGATTTCTGATATCTAGTTATTGTGCAGACATGAAACAATTGTCACTACATCAACATGTAGGTTTTTTTTGTTTTAAATCTGCATTATTTGTGTTTGTTTGTACTTACCGTTAACCGACATTGGTGGAAAGCGATTCGTTTAACCAAATATAAAACCTGACCAGAAGGTGTCATCACAGAAGTTGTCATCTTGCAGAGTAAATGCCAAATTGATTTACGTTACATTAAGTTTCATGTAATGTAATGCTGTCAATATTTTACAAGGAACACAAGCAAAACAATACATTTAGTTCATAAATATTGTTCAAAGAGCGTTAAGAAGTTGAATTTTTCAATGAATGTAAGATAAAAAAGCTAATGGCATTACGGTGATTCTGAGTGCAAAAGCTTTTATTTTGAAAACATCATTGCCAATGTCCCTCATCTTCCTGACCTGAGCATCGAATCGTCGGATACACATAATTCTGTGTTGGGGTAAGGAAATATGCCGTTTCACTCAACATTGTTAGGTTATAAAACGTTAGGTTATAAAACGATCGATTCTCCGAGAAATTTGAGCGCAATATTACGCAAGTTAACTGTCCCTGAGTGAGAGACATGAAATGCACCAATGGGACATGTAGAGGTGTAGCCTATGCCCAATCAGATGAAAGAATTCGCTGGAACTTCCGGTTACGGGTTTCCTATTTGAAAGAACTGTTTACTGAGTTCGTGCGTTGACTGAAGGAGAAGGTAAACAAAATCTCGTTAATATGTATTCTAGCGTTAAATGATGCATTGTATTTCTAAACGTGCATGGTTGCCGTAACCAGGTCAATTAATTCGCTCTCTTACTTCTTCTGAAGCCCTTGAAATAGCTACCTAGCTAACTTTTAAATAGCTTTTTTGTAGGCCCGAGCTGGCTAAAGCTGTTTGTAACCCAGCTATGTTCGAACGTTGATAATAAAGATGAATACTAAACTGCTGATTTGTGAAGTCCAAAATGGCTGTTTGCGAGTTCGCTATACTTGTATATTTAATTAACCGTAACTTGGCTAACTAATCGGGATATGTAATGTTAACTACATTTGACTAGCGTTACATAAGGACATCAACACCTGGCTTTAGTGACTTCAAACACTAATAAATTACACGAGGCTGAAGTTGGTTTCTTATTCGCAGCTTTTAATCTTATTCATAATTCCCGGAGAACTTCAGCCTCGTATCAATCACATGTTTGACATGTTAGAATCACAAGTTACGTGAGCACTGCAGATAACGTTAGCCAGCTAATTTATTAATGACGTTGTGTGATTATAATCTAACAGCCTTTCTATTGTATTTATTTATTTATTTATTTATTTTCAACAAACTGAAGAATATGGGTCGGCGTAAATCAAAACGGAAGCCACCTCCAAAGAAGAAACTGACGGGAATTCTGGACACCCAGTTCACCTGTCCATTTTGTAACCACGAAAAGTCATGTGACGTCAAAATGTAACGTTAAGGATTACTTAACTGCAAATTTGCTCGTGTCGCAGCGTTCATCTTTTCTACTGTTGTACCCTGTTCTGTGATTGTTTGACGTCTTTTTTTATTCACACAGGGAACGAAGTAGAAACACAGGAATAATATCCTGTACAGTTTGCTTGGAAGAATTCCAGACCCCTATAACCTGTATCCTTCTGTACAATGCCAGCATCAATCTGCAGTATTGAGTTTGCAATAATGTAAATGGAACTCGCTGTGGAAACGGTGTGTTTACCGGTGAGTTCCATGTTGATGACGATGAGTGGGTTATGATGGGTGAGTGATAGGTTGACACTAAGTTACTGACGTTTAGCAGGCACTATTATCCAGTGAAAGTGGTTCTCTGAAATTCAGGGTGTAATTCAACTTTTAGATGAGGTGTAACATGTATCTGATAGGAGCTTGCCATTCATTTCAGATCAAAAGGACATAAATCATAAACCCCAGGAATAATGTTGGTTTAGCAATACACTAAGTGGGCTTGGCCCTTAAAGCGGCTTTATAAATGAGTACATCCAAACAAACACTTCTTTGGCCCTCTCTTTTTGTAGATTAGTCTTTTTTGCTTCTTCAAAAGAAAGAATAAACAAGTGTTAAAACATTTTAAATTTTAAAACATCATTCATTTTATAGACCTATCGACTGTTGCATGTACGGTATATCACTAATATCCCCAGAAAGTACATTGTGCAAAACTGTTTAGCAAATAGGCTGTATTTTTTTTGCCAATTTTGATTTCCTTAATGAACCTTTCTAGATCTTTCCGAACCTGTGGATGTTTATAGTGATTGGATAGATGCTTGTGAGGCTGCCAATCAGTAGCATTTTCAGTCATTCCAATGAATGTAAAAAAAAAAAAAAAAAAGGAAATTGGTTACAATAGTTTGACATTTCAACCACTGTCTGTGTTAGTCCATATTTATTACAAGTCTTAAATTAATCTACAGTAAACCTTAAGGGTATGTCTAGAGTAATTTGTTTAACACGTTGTTCTCCAGACTTATCAAAGTTGTTGTTTCATGTCTCATTAACTCTGAATTGCCATACCCCCTAAAGGTGACTTACTTATAGCCTAGGTCCCCAAAGTACTGTGTTATGAGAATCAGTCACTTGGCTTGACCTAGGGAGTTGGATGTCTGTGTGGCCTATCTGGCTTTAAAGAAAAACATTTCTCAATCAAAGCATGGCAATGAAAATATTAATAAATTAATATAGGCTACATTGTCATATATATTTGCAGCGGTCTCATTGCAGAAATGTTATCTTGTCCTTGTGGGAGGGTACCCACTAGTACCATTTGCCAGCGCTTCTTGAGAGTGTGTGTCCAGGTGTTGCTGGATTTCCCTTTGAATCAGGGCTCATTAGGCACATTAACATTAAGGGCCTGAGTTACTAAGACCTTTAGCGGGTGCAAATTTTTTTAGCACACGCAAAATAATAACACAGCCAATGATTGGGGCAAAAAAAAGAATGCCATGACCAATCATTGGCCATGTTATTGGTTTTGCGTGTGCTAAAAGGTTTTGCACGTGCAAAAGATCTTAGTAAATCAGGCCCTAAGTGTCAACTGTATATGTCGCCCATGTTATTGTCATTATTCAAAGGATCTTTGCTCAAATGGGATCTTTATTGCTGGCAGACTGTAGGCTGTGTTTTGCTACGTATTGTACCTGTCAGCCTGCAGCAACAAGGATAAGATAAGACTCTTAATGCTGTTTTTTGGCTAAATTGCTCCTACGAAACAACCTGGCATATTTTTTGAATGAGCCGGTGCTAGTCCAAGCGCAGTGCTTTGTGTTGAGCTGACCCCTGGATGATGTTGGTACCTTCTGGAGAATCCACATTTCGTCCAGCTGAACACCCTTATGAGTTAACATATAGTGGTCCATAGCAGCCTTGTACAGGCTAAATGTAGTGGTCTGCAGCTCGGCGTGTTATATTGTGTGGTTGATTTCTTTTTCTTCCTTGTTTTAAAGTAGTTATTGGCACCATTGCGGTTATTTGGTGCAAAGATACCATTGGCCAATTGCAGTATTTAAAATCTAAAATAGCATTACTAAATGGATGAATGGAATTGCAATATCAAACAACTTTTCAAAACTTGTAATTGATTCCAAATCCTGCTTGTTGATTTTAATTTCGTTCAATTTTTAAAAATTGTTTTATTTTGCCTGGGCTGTTGACTTTTTCCTGCATCAACATAGGAAGTCCATGTCAGATGTACAGTTTTAGACTTCTCGTGGAGTATGTCAGTGTTATTTTATCATGACCTGATCCTATCACTTGAGTCAGAATATTCAAATGTTTTGTACTTAATCACATAATTTTGTGAATTCCATGAAGTAGAATCACTTGGCCATTGCTGATTTTAAATTAAACACTTTCCTTTGAATGTGGAATCTGTAAAAAATAAACCTGTTTCTGTTTGTTGTATAAATTTAGGTAAGTTAAATGTAGGTTGACACAACCTCGTGCCTGGTGCCATTATATGAAAATGATCAGTATTTGTTTTCCCTACTGATCCTTTGTTTGTTTTTCATGTGACTGTTGACTTGAACAATAAACTTGATTTCACAAAGGCAAAACCTTCCATTCCTTCCACGATTTTCAGTTTCTTTCAATTAAGTCTAGTAAATGGGTAGACAAGCATGCATTCGTTTCTTCATTCTATTCACTGTTCTTGGTGCAATACACTTCACGTATCGTGGGACACTGAGGACTGGGGCCAAGTGTCCCTATTGACAATCTTTTTCGGTTAATTCTACCCCATTCGAAGTGTGTGAACAGAAGCTGTATAGACCATATCCTCTATATTTTAAGAAATGACTTGAAATGTTTTTTGTTTTTTGTATAATTCTTTATTAACCTTGCACACTTTTCATTCCTGGTAAAATAGTCCAACTGAATTTGGAGAACATTTTTTCTTGCAGAAATTGTTCCTTAGAATTTAAAAGCATAGTCAGGATCCTTCTGACACTTTGGTATTTAACCCGATGAAAGTGTTTTAACCCTAACTGAAATAACCATACAGAATGTTTTGTTTATTTCCTAACCTAAAGCAACATTTTTAATAGCCCAGAAAGCATGCCTTAAAATGGGTTTGGAAGGGGTGCTATGATTGGAGAAATACTCTTCCAACAGTGCCAGGTCCAATAAGAACACATGTTTCAGAGGTGCTTTGCGGCATCATTTCTGATGACGAACCATTTAAATAAATTTCCTGTCACACCTGAAATGTGTCCACGATGTAGTTTCCAAATTATTTTCAGGATATTCATGTTTGTGGAAACTATGGATATATTCCACAGTTGCACAGCATAGTGCCGTTTACATGTCTTGGTGTAATCGTGATTGCGGCAATATTAATTTTCAACAAACTTAAAATTGTAGACTTATGCGATTGAAATGGTATTAATCCTACTTCCTACTGCACCATTCCTTTTGGACAAGATGGTAAGATGTAGAAAAATATTAAAACAATTATTTGAACAAGACCCATAATCAAACCAGCAAAAACACATTTAAATGACTCAATGGACATTATAGATCTTTTTAAAACAATTTTGAGTCAAACATTTATACACCATGCTCTGTTAAATTCACGGGGTATCAAGATTAAGATAAATCAGAAATGTAGCTGAAATTATTCAGGGTACATCTTTCTTTTGATCAGTATTCCAGTGTCGCATTGCTGTGTAAAGATGTTAAGACACTTGTATTCTTAATATGTGGTATGGGATACACTGCAGGCATGTTTGTACGAGGTTGCAAACAACTGCAGTCAGCGTTGGCAATCACAGTGACACTAGTAAAGTATATCGATTCTTTAAAATGTTTTACTCTACAAATGCGATGCGTAAATTTAATTTCACAATCATATTAAGTATTATGTACAAACGGTATTAACTCAAATAAACACTGAATACAGTAACCTTTTTTCTGTCAGTTATTTCAGAATTTAAAAAAACATATACCATTTAAATTTATTTTAGGATATTTCTTCCTTATAATATATTCTTCTGTTTGCATACCACACAGTATTTATTTTTGCAGTCTGATGGGTCATGAAAGGGCAGTGAACATTAGATCAAGGCCCAGTATCATAACGTTTAACAAATACCATTTCAAATGACATTCATCAACATACAGTCGTATGAAAAAGTTTAGGCACCCCTCTGAGGCTGCATAATAATTTACTCTGTCTTCACAGAAAATGATCACAGTGGCATGCCATTCATTTTCTAATAAAAGCTGAGTACTGGGGTGTTTTCCAGATTTTTAGTGTAGCAATATTAAGTTGTATGAAATTAAATCAAACGTGAAAATTAGGCACCCTTGTCATTTTGTTGATTTGAATACCTGTAACTACTTAACACTGATTAATTGGAACACAAAATTGGTTTGATGAGCTCATTAAGCCTTGAACTTCATAGACAGGAGCATCCAATCATGAGAAAAGGTATTTAAGGTGGCCAATTACAAGTTTTTCTTCTCTTTGACTCTCCTCTGAAGAGTGGCAACATGGGGGCCTCAAAACAACTCTCAAATGACCTGAAAGCAAAGATTGTTCAGCATTATGGTTTAGGGGAAGGCTACAAAAAGCTATCTCAGAGATTTCAGCTGTCAGTTTCCACTCTGAGGAACATAGTGAGGAAATGGAAGGCCACAGGCACAGTTCTTGTTAAGGCCAGAAGTGGCAGGCCAAGAAGAATATCGGAGAGGCAAAGGCGAAGGATGGTGAGAATGGTCAAATACAACCCACAGACCACCTCCAAAGACCTACAAGGTCATTTTGCTGCAGATGGTGTCACTGTGCATTGTTCAACAATACAGCGCACTTTGCACAAGGAAAAACTGTACGGGAGAGTGATGCGGAAGAAGCCTTTTCTGCGCACACGCCACAGAGTCGCTTGAGGTATGCAAAAGCACATTTGGACAAGCCAGCTTCATTTTGGAATAAGGTGCTGTGGACTGAAGAAACAAAGAATGAGTTATTTGGTCATAACAAGGGGCGTTATGCATGGCGGCGAAAGAACACAGCATTGCTACCCACAGTAAAATTTGGTGGAGGTTCCATCATGCTGTGGGGCTGTGTGGCCAGTGCCGGTACTGGGAATCTTGTTCAAGTTGAGGGTCGCATGGATTCCACTCAATATCAGCGGATTCTTGAGAATAATATTCAAGAATCTGTCACAAAGTTGAAGTTACGCCGGGGCTGGATATTTCAACAAGACAACGACCCAAGACACTGCTCAAAATCTACTCAGGCATTCATGCAGAGGAACAAGTACAATGTTCTGGAATGGCCATCCCAGTCCCTAGACTTGAATATCATTGAAAATCTGTGGGATGATTTGAAGCGGGCTGTCCATGCTCGGAAACCATCAAACCTAACTGAACTGGAGATGTTTTGTAAGGAGGAATGGTCCAAAGTACCTTCATCCAGGATCCAGACACTCATTAGAGGCTATAGGAAGCATCTAGAGCAGGGGTAGGCAACTCCAGGCCTCGCGGGCCGCAGGGTATGCAGGTTTTTGCGCCGAGTTTAACAAATTATTGAATTAGCCCAATCGTTTACATGATCTGATATTTTCACCCTAAATACAGCAATCTACTAACAGACTAAATGAACAGTGCAGGTGAGGTGAGCTTTTAACGTTGTGTAAATCAACGGTGATTGTGTGTATGACTAATTAGCTGATTGAGCCGTGGTAACTGGTGGCAGTAAAAACATGCATACACACCGGCCCGCGAGGCCTGGAATTGCCCACCCCTGGTCTAGAGCAATGGTTCTTAACCTTATTGGAGGTACTGAACCCTGCAAGCTTCACCAGTGCATTCACCAAACCCTTCCGACAAAAACGGCTCGACATTGCTAGTGTGAACCGTATACTGTGTGTCTTGACCCCTGCCGAACCCCTGAGACTGACTCAACAAACCCCTGGGGTTCGATCGAACCCAGGTTAAGAACCACTGGTCTAGAGGCTGTTATTTTTGCAAAGGGAGGCTCTACTAAATATTGATGTGATTTTTCTGTTGGGGTGCCCAAATTTATGCACCTGTCCAATTTTGTTTTGATGCATATTGCACATTTTCTGTTCATCCAATAAACCTAATTTCACTACTGAAATATTACTGTTTCCATCAGTTATTTGATAGATCAAAATGAAGTTGCGGATCCAAACACCCAATGATTTATAAATGAAAATAATGGAAATTGTCAGGGGTGCCCAAACTTTTTCATACGGCTGTGAGTTAATTAAGCCTATTCTTACAGCACCAACAGTGTATCTACAATTGAGTAACACTGCAAAATACCAGGGGCCACATGTACAAAACTCTTGAGTAAAAGAATGCTCAGTGAGAAAGTCAGAAATCTGCGTACGCAAAGTTTTGCATTTTCTCCCTCTGTCCTTTCACGGTGTCGCCATATCATACTGACTCCAAACATTGCATACGCACGGTGTCCTGCTTGTGCTGAGGTACGCAGATGCTCACAGCACGTATTATTTTATACGTCAGAATGTCTGCGTGAAAACTCCCTTACGCAGCTTTCTGAGGGCATTTGTCTGCTCGGCACTGCTTATCCCATCTGTGGCCTCAGATGAGATATTACACCAGAGCAATACAAAGCACAGTTTACAGGTGCAGCTCAAAAAATTAGAATATCGTGAAAAAGTTTAATATTTTTTGTCACTCATTTCAGAAAGTGAAACTCATATATTATATGAGCCCCAAACCATCACTCTGTTGCCAGATATGGAGTAGATGTGGATGGATCACTGCAAGGGTTATTTCTCCTGACTCATTTTCCTATAGAACTCTATGGGGAAAAAAGTCAGGAGAAACAACCCTTAAAGGGATCCATCCACATCTACTCCATATCTGGCCGCAAAGTGATGGTTTGGGGCTCGTTTGATACCTTAGACCAGGGGTTCCCAAACTTTTCCATGCCAAGGACCCCCAAATAGCCGTAGACTCTGGCTGGGCCCCCCTATTGCGAAATGGCTTTTAAAAAAAAGAAACAAAAAAAAAAATACTTTTAAATTACGCTGGCAAATATAAAAAAATCAAACATACAGCTTCTTAAAACACAACACAATACTTTTGACCCTATTTTGATTCCATAATCGGGCCGTTAGTAGCTCAACGTAACGCTTTGACTGACAGGCAGACGGTTAGTTATTGGCTGCGATTGAAAGAAGGGCATGGCAAAGACCTAATTTCAATATGAAAGGATTTATAACAATTTATATCTTATTTTAAACCGGCACAGTAATCTTATGAATTTAAATTTATTTTTTGAATACATTTTTATTTTTATTTTTTTTTGCATTTTCCATTTTCCTCTCCCTTCCAATTGGCCCCCCTGGCGCCCCCTGGCGGCCCCCCGTTGGGCCGCGGCCCCCACTTTGAAAACCCCTGCCTTAGACCCTTGAGGACGTACAGCCATTTCGCCAGTCATGTGTTCCATACTGTACCAGCGTAATTTACAGCTGAATCTAGTCTTACCCCCCCAATTCTCATAGAGATCAGTTCAAATGCAGAGAGGTTATAGTATCGCTTGTAGCAGTACCTGAAAATAAGATATCGAGAGTCTTTTGATGTTGATTGGTCACAGACTTCAGGAAGTAACAGCATGCAAAGGATATGCGACCAAATATTAAATATGATACTTTAAAAATATGCTAAAGCAAAATATTCTAATTTTCTGAGACACTGAATTTGGGTTTTCATTAGCTGTAAGCCATAATCATCAAAATGACAAGAAATAAAGGCTTGAAATATTTCACTCTATGTGTAATGAATCTATATATGAGTTTCACTTTCTGAAATGAGTGACAAAAAATATTAAACTTTTTCACGATATTCTAATTTTTTGAGCTGCACCTGTATATTCTGGGCTCCATACTAAAAAATTATATATATATTGTGTCAGGAAAATCGTTGTTAAATGTAGAATACATTTTTTTTTTATTGTCAAGGCTGTGTGCGCTATCACTGGTCGTCAGTTAGACCAGTTTACAGTAGAAATGTGTACAGCATTTGTCAAGCAGTGCAATGGTGATAAAATGTCCGCCTTGTCTCTGATTGCTTTGTGAGCCGGATTACACATAATTTAAAAAACAAAATGAAGAATCAGGAATTTTAGTCTGAAACAATGGGATATATTTGTTGCTGACTTTCCATCCTCCAAGCCAGTATTCTATGTGTGATCTTTGGAGTCCAATAGGAACGTGGAGTTCGGCAGGTACACTGATGTCAGTGGTGAGAAGGCCCCACTGAAAGTCGGCCATATTCATAGTCTGTGAATCCGTACCCAAGCTCTTCACTGCTACAAACGTCAGCATTAACAGGGAAGTAATGCTAGGTTTAAATTCACATAGCATTTGGGTCTTCTATGATTTATGATTTACCACTAGAATAGAAAGATATCTTAGGCAATCCCAATAAAAAACTTAAACATCAATAATAAATATGACTAGACAGGGCAACAGGGACAAATTTAGCATGAGTTTAAAATTCAAGTTAAAACTCCGAGACCAGAGAACTGCATGACAACTGGATCAGCTGCTCCATTTGTCACAGACGAGGAGTAGCCGTTACAGTTGTCAAAAACAAAACAACAAGAAATGAGGCTGACGCCGCAGTGACGTGTTTTGAGGGAAGGCGGTTCATATTAAACAAAAATTGCACAATAGTGGATTTGATGGATCTGAGACTGGAAGCAGAGTAAAAAATGTAAAAAAAGCCACCCCTCCATGAAAAAGCAGTGACTTAAATTGCATAGAAGTGCAGAGGGATTTAATGGATAGGGGGGTTTGGGAATACTTGGTTTATCTTGGAAAATTTGCCCCAGCCAGCAAAGCCCAGGGATGAGGTTGGAGACAGAAATGGTCGTCAAGTGGGGCTCCATCTTCTTTAGTCGGGGTAGTATTTGTAGCCGTCGTGTTCGTACTCCTCGCCGTTGTTGATGTAGCTGTCTGGGGTGGTGCAGTACTTGCTGTCGCAGACTTGGCGCGGGAGGCCGTACACCGTCATGCCCTTCTGGGATGCAACCCTATTGGTGCCCATCTGCAGGGAGACGGTGGAAGAGTCGCACGCCTCCAAGTCCATCTTCTTGTCAAAGATCTGTCTCTTGGTGCCAGGTGCAGTCATTCCAGACTGGAGAGGTGGCGGCACACACACACACACGTGCACACACATGCAAACGCACACAAACACACAAACACACACACACACACACACACACACACACACAAATTAAAAATGTTAATTAGTTACCTGATTGACCCCTCACCTAAAAAAAAGTCTTCACAGTCAAGCGTATTTCCAGGAACACGTTTCTAATCATTACTACTTTATCATTGAATTAAAACTTTAAACTAATGAAAAATAACAGACATGCAGACATAAGCTCTTAGTAACAGCTAACAGTACAACGGAACTGGAAACATGATCTGCATAATGCGGAAATATATTAATTTACACTCTCCTCCATGGATTAGATGTTTTAAAAAAATGGAAGGCAAATCCAGAATAGTCAAAATGACAGTTAACCTGTAGTTGCAGCTGAGTAAAAGTCAATACACACTAGGGTAGTAAAAGTCAATACACACTTTCTAAGCGATTGAGCCACCCCAAAAGAGATTGATCGTGGCCAATGAAAACATACAGCAGTGTACAGGCATGTCCCCACCTGCAATATGGGGTCCTGAGCGCTATAACTACTGTGGCGGTTTTGTGGTTTAATTCCCCGTGGGACACTGCTCTTGTAACAATGTGAATCGTGCTTTAACTGCAACTTTCACGGACCTCATATCGTACCTCTTTACAACAACCAATATAAGGGGCCCTTCCAGGCTGCAACCCTTCAGCCATTTGTAACTAGAAAGCCGAACATGCATCAGCGGAGGTGTGCCCTAGAGTAAAATTACTGTGATGTTACAGTATTAATGTGGTTGAAAACTGCCTAAGGGCCAGGCATGTCTTTCCCTCCAAACTAATAGTTTCCGGGAGACTATAAAGCACCATTCCCACGGCCACATAGTAATTAAGCAATTAAGGAAGCCCTGGAACAATGTTGATCACTTTGAGGCTTTTTTTAGAAGTGTTCCACAGCTAAAAGACATCTGAATAGGATACATCTAATTACATTGCAATAAGGGAATGACAGAGAGGTGAAATACTTATTGTACAAACCCCACTTTCAAAAAAGTTGGGACAGTTTGTAAAATGCACATAAAAGCAGAAAGCTGTGATTTGACATATATTTAATTGAAAACAGTACAAAGAAAAGTAACATTGGTAACATTCCACAGATAAACAGGTAATGCTATCATGAATGTTACAAACAGGTGTTTTTTGAACTTCCCAGTCTTTTTTTTTTGCCCCTGTCCCAACTTTTTTGGAACGTGTTGCAGGCATCAAATTCTGAATTATCGTATATTTACAAAAATCAACTAAGTTGATAAGGTAAAACATTAAATATATTTTCTTTGTACTGTTTTCAATTAAATATACGTAAAAGAGAATTTACAAATCACTGCTTTTTACATACTGTCCCAACTTTTTTGGAATTGGGGTTTGTAAATCGCTCTGCTTCCCGTTTCCCCACCTGGCTGGCTCCCTTATTGGTTCCCATCTGTAGGCTGATGGTGGATTGGTCGAGTGGATTCTCCATGCCCGTCTTGGGATCGTAAAGGTGGCGGTGTGTTCCATATGACGTCATTCCTTTCTGACTTGCAAACTTGTTGGTGCCCATCTGGATCGAGACATTTAAGGAGCTGCTACAATTATTCCTGCAGTTATTTATATAGCATGCCTTATTAATACTTTATTTATACCAATGGCACATATCATTGGGCCATTTAATGGCTCAGTTTGTGTCAATGATTAATGATCAATACTGAGACACCCCCATTTCCAAAAAAAAAAAAAACTTTTGTAGGAACTTTTTGGGAAAACATTATCACAGTTTGATTTCAGATCTAGGTTTCAGAAGCGTCCGTGGTTGATGGATTTCTGCTGAGTTGCCTTTCTGACCTGCAGGCCGATGATGTTGCGTCCCTCTTTCAACTTCTCAGCGTTGAAGTGGCGATGCTGTTTCTCTGCATACTTCACACCGATGTCATGCGTAGTATGGAAACCTTTGGTCTTTGCCTAGAATGAGAGAGAGAGAGGGGGGGGTTACTGCTGATATTAAATCCACTGTTGCAATTATATAATTGCGTATTATGGCTTATCATGTATGTGAGAGAGAAATTAAGTAAGTAATGGTATAGCCACATTGTTAGATAAAGAGATTCAATTATTGACATTAAATATATAAACCCACATGGAAGTAGCCATGTACAAACATTATGCACCATAGTGGTAATGGTATCTTGTTATGTCATCTATGTATATTTAAATGGTAATTTACTGTATTTCCCAGTATACAGCTATCATACAATGCAGGGATGCTTGCAGATGTGTGCTGTACCTACCAATCCAGCCAGAGTGATCAGCGTGCTCTGCACCTGGGTGTGGCTGACATTCTCAAAGAGGTCGTTGGCTTCAAAGATGTCGTGCAGCTTCAGTCCATAATTGGTTATGGCTCTGACAAAATTTCCAATATTATCCAGCTGAATGATAAATGAGATTGGAGAGGGACACCAGATAAATGATGATTAATTCAATGACAACATGAACTAAAAAGTCATATGAATACAGGCAATTTAATAATTTAATAAAATTGTTTTCTGTCTATGTATCCTTGAAATAGTCACCTTTGAATTTCGAATATAACAGCAGCATCTGGCTATTTCCCCACTCAGACAGAGTAAAACTCCAGGCTGCTCTTTGGGTTGCCATGTTTGCGTATGTATCACTGCTGCGCAGCTCTGTGCCATAAAGCTGGTATTCTCTCCAGCTGTCATGGCACTCAAGTATGAATTATACATGACCATCGATTGTATAAATGATTGAACCTTGATCTGTCTCTAGCTAGCTTTGTTGCTGGTTTTCTAACCATGCACCTTTTGTAATCTGCCTTGGCTGAAAGCAGCTGCAAAATGCTAATTTTTTAAATTATTATACTTTACATTCATTAGGGTAATAATTTGAAGTCATGCAAGGAGTCCAACAGTCTCAGAGGAATGGTGCTACCAAGGCCCTTCCAAGCAGGGGCAAAACCCAAATATCAACCAGTAGAGACATGGAATGTAAACACATTATTATAAATGAGTGCACATTTCATTCCAGGCTGCAGCTAAATTCTAATTCATGCTGTTTGGCACAGGTGACACAGTATATACACGTGTGTGTGTGTGTGTGTGTGTGTTTGTATATAAACATGTGTATTTATGTATACATCTTCCATGACAAACAGCACAAGTGTGATTATGAATTTTACTGCAATTAACCACCTATTATGGTCTTGCACATGGATTCAGCACATCTAATCCCTCCATAGACTTGAGCAACATATTTCATCCACGTTGTTAGTTCAAATTACCTGGTGCCAGTTCTGTGTGGAGTTGCTTATCTTTCTCACGGACCCCGGCTGCAGTGTGTTGATCAGCCTAGACAGCAGGCAAGAAAACAGTGCAAAGAAAAGAGCTCTCATTAACCCGTGAGGAATTTATTTCGGTCACTTTGGATGCTACTGTTTCTGGAAAAGACAACATAGTGGTTTAGTTTGCTGGAATCACCGACTTTATTTGCAGCCTTTTGTGAAAAATGTGTTTTAGAAATGACAGCCAGGTAATAAAAACTAAAGTCCGACTCCTTCATTCCCTTCTTTCACTTTTGTGGCTTCCAGTCCAACGCACCAAACTAGGAAGAAACAGCTCTCTCCCTCTTTTCCTCCGTGGGCTTTCCGGAACCTTCCCTTTTAAAGTTGGCTGAACACTCACACAACCACGCAAACCATGTGTACGTCAGACCAAGGGCCACCGAGACACTCAGGCATGGGAGTCTCTAGTTGTTTTTGTTTTTTGTTGTTGTTTACTTTAAGTTTTATAAATGCAATGATCTGAATTAGACCGCGTCGTTCTTAAAAACCCGCACTGAACGCTGACTGCAAGGTGATAAAAAAAGACTGTCTACATTCTACAAAGTCTACATTTCGGTTCACCTCTCTACTGCAGCACACGTCTGCAGTTATTGGTTCTTACTTAAAGATTCTGTGCAATCAAAATAAGAATTTTCAAGTAAAAAATATACATATATAATAAACAAATAAAATAAATACAACAATAATAAGCTTATATTATTCAGTTAATTCTATTATTTAAATTAAGTTTTTTATCTGGAAAGAAACAGAGTTGTTAGACTGCCCACTACAGGAGGATTTAGTGTATGGTCTTGTGCAGACCATGTGGCTTGTGTATATAACATCGGTGGTAGGTCTGTTTACTGGACTGAGGTTAACTTGAAATGAATATTCATAGAAGGAACGCAACGTGTAAGATCTCCAGCTCTTGTTTTTTTTATAAATGACGTAGCATACTTTACATAAAAAGGGAAATCTATTTCTTTCCTCTTTATACAGTTGGAAAAAGTATGTATGCATTGTTATCTGATGGTTTAATGCACATTCTAAATGCAAAAAGTCTATTACACAGGGTTTTTAAATTCTGCACAACACATTATATGTACAATGTAACATGCAACCAGGGAGAATAGTGTTGTTTGTGTGTCATCTCCCCTCTCACTCACTCGCAAAGTAAGACTCCATCCTTCAGTTCCTCCATGAAATTGTCCCCGATCCTACGTCCTGTCACTTCCTGGATCCACAGGCGAAGCTCCTCCTCTTTGTGAGGGTCATACTTCTGAGCCAACTGGAGGCAGAGAAGAGGTCAAAGTCATCAAATTACAAAATAGGAGCGTGGGATTTTTTCACTACATTTGTGGTACAGTTGCCAGTGGCGCCCTCGGGTGTACACAGAGTATGCATGCTGCATATCTCAGCTATATTAAAATTTTAACATTCAACTGCCTGCAGACCTTTAAAAAGTCTGCTTTATCAATGTCTAAGAATTTCAAACAATAATAACTCAAATTCCTTAATTTCATTGGTTATGGATGAGTCTTGCCACAATTAGAGTTACTTGATTTTGTAATTATGCATACCTTGGGAAGCAATCTTGACTGTTGCTGTGTGTATGATGAGTGTGGTGGTACTGTTTATATTTCAATTTACTACATCCTCTCAATGTTCATGGTCTTCCATTCTGAAAAAAATCTAATGAATGCACTAAAGCTGTATGTTACCAACTAACCTACAGTATTGGTTATGGTTACCCAGATATTCCTGTGCAGTGGAACTGGATAGGTGTTAATATAATTGAACATTCAAAGAACAAGGACTGAATTGCCTATATTCATCCCATCTGGAATTCATCCATAAAACACCAGAATCTCTGCAAAACATGATCCAATTGCTATCTCCTGTCTTTCCATCTACTTGCACTCCTGTAATGCACTCTCGTGTTTGCTTCCTTGTCATTTTATTTACAAGCCCAGAAGTACAAGAGAGAGCAGAAATTAAATTAAATAGACCAAGTGAAATTCCTGCATGGAATCATTCTGATTCTATGTTTCCTTGTATTTCCTTGTTGGCAAGGTCGACAGCACCATATTTTAAATTCCAGGACAGCTGCCTACTTCTCCACCCTCCCTGGTTCCTTCTCCTCTTAAGAGTTATTCCTTTCCTAAATAGAGCGCAAGAGAGGTGGGAGCCAACACAAACAGGTATTTCAAAGCACTCGGCTTGTGTGGCTTCCAGTCCAACGCACCAAACTAGGAAGAAACAGCTCTCTCCCTCTTTTCCTCCGTGGGCTTTCCGGAACCTTCCCTTTTAAAGTTGGCTGAACACTCACACAACCACTCAAACCATGTGTACGTCAGACCAAGGGCCACCGAGACACTCAGGCATGGGAGTCTCTAGTTGTTCTTGTTGTTGTTTACTTTCAGTTTTATAAATGCAATGATCTGAACTAGACCGCATCGTTCTTAAAAACCCGCACTGAATGCTGACTGCAAGGTGATAAAAAAAAGACTGGTAGCCTGTAAAAGGAGATTTCTGCAGTAAAAAGTATGCCGCTGCCTTGAGCTAGACGCATAGTTCTTGGAGACTCCAGAGATCAGAGAGAGGATACTGAAGAAAATGCCGAGGGTCTGGACAAAGCACTGAGAGGAAAAGAACATCTGTGATCCGTTTAGCTTCTCTGTGTCCAAAACTGTCCATACATTGTTATTTGCGAGAATATACAGTGCAAACTTCAAGCAAACACTACTCTGCTTCCATTGCCAAAAGAAGTTATGTAATGTCCCTCCTACTTCAGTTAACTGCAGGTCATCCTCTAAAACCCCTCGACAGTGAGCAATCACTCCATAAAAGGAGGTCAAGGAAGCAGAAGCACCTGGCTGCCAGTGTGAAGCATCACTCTCTGGGCATCTGATCTGGACTCTCATGGTCTCCTCATACAGTCCACTGAGAGAGTCATGAAACAGATTGATACCACACACCACCAGAACACTATGTGCTGCAGACTGATACCACACACCACCAGAACATTGTCTGCTGCAGAGCGATACCACACACCACCAGCACACTGTCTGCTGCATATTTATACCACACACCACCAGGACACTGTGTGCTGCAGACAGTTTTGAAAATCCATCCACAATATCTATAATCTGATTATTCTACTGGTGCTCTACTTCAAGTAGTAGGGACTATTTTACATCTTATTTCGCGGCATCAAAATAGTTTTCCATGCACATAGTAACGTTTCTTAAGTTCAAACATGACATAATCTGTTCCACAAGAGTACACTCTGGACAGCACGCAACACACGATGAGCTTATCACAGAACAGAAGATAATAGGAATCAAGCATTAGAGTAATTTTAGAGACATCCAATCAGAAGCAGCCTTTCTATATTGACAAGTAGTACAGTGCAGTCTGTTATAAAATGCAGGTGTATTAGTTCACATTGTCAGATATTGGTTTTACACGACCAGAGTAAAGGGTCCCTCTGTCTAGTGTTCGATGGCAGCTGTCTCAAAAGGCTGCTGTCTGTGTTCTAACTGCTTCTGTCTGATAGATGGGATAACTTTAAATATTTACTTAACACAGTGCTTAAAGGGCTCTTGTGCTGTTACGTGTTGCGGGTCCAGGGGACAGACTTAACTCAAAACCCAGCTTTGCAAAAACCCAAAGCACTGGCAAAATGAAACGATACTTCAAACAAATAAGGACCTACAATAATGTTATGAAAGGAGGATAACAACCTAAATGCTACTCTGAATTTTGGGAATCAGTGCTATATGTGTGAATTTGTTATGTGTTATTTCAAAAACACTGGAAAAGAAGTGGGTGCTAATCTAACATAAATCTTAATAGCTTTACAGATCTGTGAAGAACTTGGAGACAGACTGTCTGTTTCATGTCTTTCACTCCTCTCCAGCATCCAAAAAAATCACCAATAACATAATATTATTACTGAGAAGATAAATGTAATGAAAGCTATATTTAAAATCCATTTGTGCCTTACACTCTTGATAAGGTATTTAGGGGAAAGACCACAGTAAATATTGAATTCCACCGTGTTAAAAGCATTAATCAGTGGGATGTATATGCAAACACGAAATTAGAACTCTTCTTCAGCTCTAATATAACATTAAAATCTGTACCAGTGCCTTTTGCAAGCTGCACATCACTTGTAGTAATATAACTGTAGGCCTGGTTTCAAACTGGTGTCCTGTCCTCGTCACAGTATTGTGGCGCATTCGTTGTTGTTGTGTGGGTGCCATTTACGACTTTCATCATTACACATTCATGTGCAACTCTAGCAAAAAACACTAACATGCATTATAGATACATAATACACATGCTAATGGCTTAAATAAAAAATAAAAAAATGTCATATATTCGTTAAGAAACATATGTCACAAAGTATAGTGCGTTAACATTACAACTAAATGGCATAAGAACCGGAGGAATACCTATTTTATGCCATCTTGTTATGTGGTAACAAAAACAAAACTGTTTCTATCATCACGAACCTTTTTATGATGTAGCAAATGACACCGATGATTACATTGGCCTCAGTGAAGCAATGAGTATGATACAAAAAAATTATACGTTGTGCGTTTTAATCGCAGTATGTAAGTCTCCATCTTACCTTACTCTTTACTTCAGCTGACAGTCCGAAAGTTGGTCCTTTGCTGAAATGTGTTGACATCGTGTCCTTTGTAATTTCGCAGCTGTTTTAGCAATTTAATTGAAGATGGTGAACAAGTTCAAAATAATTAATTTAAAGCTAGTTCTGTGTCCAGTAGGGGAAAATCTAATGACGATAACCTATATAGTTTTTTCTAGTTCTATCCCTGTGCGTATTTCTTTGCTCCCCTATGAACACGCTGGACCACTTCACAGAACTTTACTCAATCTTTTTTAAACTCTTCCCATCTGTGCCTGCGTAAAGCAGACCGTGATTGGCTAGGGTCACTGTCCAATCACGACGATGCCTATTCGTCTCAGTGATATCACCGAGATGGCATTAGGCTCGAGTCGTGTCAGTTTTTCCGCCTTTAGGTGAAGGTTCTTACGTTTCATGCATCAACGTAGTGGATGACGTACAAACAAAAACCACGTTAACAAGAAGAATAGTTATTTAGTGCATTTCACAACAATTTTCTTCGTGAGGCGTTCATTTTATTTATGCGAGTAAAAACCAGCACACATGGATACAAAGTATTTACATTGGGGCTGTTTTAGTTTTATCTCAAGCAATAAAGTGTTCCAAATTTCATAATGTATAAAGCTAAGCCCATCTTTGTTACCAAAAGCCTCTGAAAAAAACTATGTATAATTATTATATATAATTTTAATATAATTATTTGGATTTGTAGTCTAGACTACATGTTGTATTTTAGGCCTACACTTTGTATTTAAGATGTGCAATTTGTTCAAAAACATTTGCTGCAACTTTTTGTAGTTTGCAGTCTAATAATTTCCCCTGATAAAAAGGGTCATTGTAGGGACCGGCTTCCTGCTAAGGGAAACATCCATTCCCACGCGCTCCTCTTCTGTGATGATGAGTCAGGTTTGGGGGCGGAGCCTCACCTGGGAGGACCAGCAGCGGTGAGGTGGTTTTCCTCTGTTACCCCTGCGCATTGCCGCTGAATGTGGAAGGGAAGGGGAACGCAATGCGCCAGTAGGGGCTGCAGCCCTTTTTACAGCCTGCTGCGGCTCAGCTCCCAAGAGTGGACGAGCCTCTCTCTCCCTGTCTGGGTCCCTGTCTGAGACTCACTTGGCAGCGCTGTTTATTAATAAGCTATATATCTAGAGAGGGTTCTGGAAATGCCACGAGATGACAACTTGTTTCTACTGCGCTTTAAACCATTTTTAGTCTCACTTTAGGGTTGCATTAAATTCCATCAGAAAACAGATTCACATGTTGGCAACTTGAGTATAATTGGTTTTCGAACATGAAGACAACCTTACCTCCCAAGATACTAAGATGGCCATGCAAATAATGAGCTTTTCATTTCACAGAGATAAAAGTTTAACCATGCAGAATGTACTGAAATAAATGTCTCATTATTCGATGTAGAAATAAATTATACAATTATATAATAGGTGTCTCATGAAAAGTGGCAGAAAGTGATTTGTCTATTCTAATGGATTTATGAGTTAAAACAGGTAATGCTGAGTGGAGGTTTAATCTGCCTCAAATCAGTACAAATTATAGTTTAATGACAAAAATGACACCAAACAAAACATGTTCTAAAGAACAGACATTTGTGATTAACGGTCGCCCACAATCTAGTAACCATGTGAATAAAATGACAGATCTACAATATTTCTGAAGTCAAATGACTATTACTCAAGTCATTGTATGACCCTAGTGTATGACCCTGTTTATATGTTTATATACCTAGAAAATATTTGACCTCCCTCCTAAAAACTGGGTGCTAGTTTTTTGGAGGTCCCCAAAAATCAGTACCCGGTTAATGTTCAATCTTTTGTAAAAAGGGAACATAATTAGGTCAGAGTGAGTTGTTCTCAGGTTAAATCTTAGTTTTTCATAAAACCTGAGTGAAATTAAATTAACAAATCAATGAAATGTTATTAGCGTGCTTTGCCGTCATTAAGTCCCCAATGGGATTTGATAAAAATGTAGCCAATATGGGAAAACTGGAATATGAACCTCTGGCATCTCCTTAAAAAGGTAGTCAAGTGCAATTCCGAGAAAACGGATAATAAAAGAGGAGCTAAACATTTCATAACACTGAACACATTTTGTGTATTAGTAATAATTATTTAATGATAAACAAATTATTGTACATGTTTATGGATGTACAAAATACATTTTTACATTAAATGCACATAATATTGAAGGTCTAGGAGTAAATTGAGGTCTAATGAATCATTTCAATTTGAATTTGAAAGACAATTTACAGACCATAATGCCATATCACACTGTATACTGTATCCTTGGCAACAAAGACCTTTACCATTTTCTTCACCAATTCAGAACACATGGGCAAGAGAAACCCAGACAATTAGCCAAATTAACGTTCTGATTTCCAAGCCATAGTTTAGGAGGAACAAGCAATGGTTGACCTTGAGTTATCAGAATGAACGTCCAAGTAGGGCTATGTTTGAGTCATCTCCCTTAACCGAAATATGTTTAGCTCAGAATTTTGCTTGTGATACTTTACACAAAATGAGTATGTACTGGAATGGCATGTATTCCGTCAGCTAGTATGGGTTGATGGGGTATATCCCATATGGTATAAACATAATAGGGGCACAGAGGTATTGCAGAATGAATATGTACATGAATACCAGGTATACCACGATTAAGTGTACTTTGTGGCCAAAGTAAGAAGAAAGTCAATGATTACAGTTTGACAAAAAAACAAACAACCACCAGATGATCGCTGAGCATGGCATACATTTATGTAATGGCACAAAGCTACAAACAATAATTGCAGTCTGCAAAATAAAAATATAATTATAGGATATATAAGTTGTATGGAGAGAAAATGTGTCCATATATATTGTTCTAAAAAAAAAAAAAACATATATACATAGCAATATTACTGTAGTGACAACTACTGGCCAAGAGGTAGAATTAAAGCACTAATTGAAGACAAGGACTCGGGAAAGAGCGAGAAAGAAAGTGAAGGAGTGATGTTTAGAAGACCTTTGCTTCAATATGCTTACTGGGGAAGAGAGAAAAGCCTACAGGAATGTGAAGGCTTTATTTGGGCATGATAGAGGCACAGCCAAGTGCTACAACTGGCTGGATCATAAACCCAAGTTTCAATGAGAATCTGCCTGTGGATGATTTTAGGATTTTTTATTCTATTGAAAGGTTTTGTAAACCAAAATAAGTAAGATGAGTTAAAGTTAAAAAAATTAAGATGTGTATTGGGTTGAGTTTGGAAAATCCTGGATCTCCTGAACTTTAAAATGAATGCATGTGAGAAAACTCCAAGCCTTATGAAAATTAGGGAGGCTGATCACTTCTTAAATATTTTTCACAACCCTGGTACATAATTCAGATTGAAATGCATTAAATCATAATGTTAAAAACAATAAATGCAAGTTTCCCAAAATGGCATTTAACTAAACTGGCAACAATTACCAGAGTAACTGAGGACTTTGGTGACTAAGACTACTGCCTAGGTGAATCGTTTTGGAGAACACTGTAGCTCAGGGGTGTCATTCACATTATTCCCGCTGCCACCATCACTCAAATTTTTGGGACGGAAGGGGATCGCGGATTTCGATTGGATTGGGGGGGGGGGGGGGGGGGGGGGGGGGGGGGGGGGGCATTTTTTTTTTTTTTCGATTTGATTTGTTTGGGGGGGGGGGGGGGGGGGGGGGGGGTGCAAACACCTTTTTTTTATTTTTTTTTACAAAATTTATTTAACGTTTTATTTAACGTATTTACCGCGGGTGTGTGCCGCGTCTCTGCGTTTGTCTGTTATATAAAAAAAAAGTAAATCCGGTTACCAGCACGTAGATTACACGCGTCAGATAATTTTTTTTTTTTTTTTTTTTTTTTTTTTTTTTTTACGCGTCAGATAATTAAGTTCTCGCGGGCCACATAAAATGACATGGCGGGCCACATCTGGCCCGCGGGCCTTGAGTTTGACACCTATGCTGTAGCTAGTCACCTCTAAAAGCCAAAGTCTCTGGTGCATATTCTTTTTATTTATTCTACTTCAACGTTTTAAACAACGCAGAGGTCTTCTACAGTGCCTCATTACCCCAAATGTAAACAGGGGGCTTATCTAGAATTTTCTCTCATCGATTGACCTCAAAGGGTTTTTATGAATTCATCTTTTCATGCCAACTTGTTTTAAATACTGACACTCACCAGGGCTGCGACTCGTCACCTCTTTCATTCTCTGTATATACTAATAAGGTGATGATACAAGACAGTATTGTAAAATTATTTAAATATAATGATGACGTGGCTTTGATTGAATGAATTTTAAATGACTAACCAAATGAGGAAGCAGCTTACTTTCATCTGGCTATTGCTCTCCAAAAGTGGTGTCTACTAAGTGTATGCGGAACGAATGTGACCTAGTCATGAATGGAAAAACAGATAATCTGACTGTTAATACAACCTGTGACTTACACAGCCAGTCTGTGGAGATGTAGAATGTTTTAAATATCTAGGAACTTGAATTGATCAATCAATGAGTTTTACTAAGAACTCTTTTTAAAGCCGGAAAGAGCCTTTTTAAAAATTATGACATTATAGAGATCCAGAATCAGCCAGCATATCCTAGAAAGGGTTGACAAATCTTGTGGAACGCATCCTCTCCTTGCACGTGTCAGTGTGGTATGGCAGTTTAATTGTCAAAATTAAAAATTAATTGTCAATAATTGTAAACAGCCAAAAAGATAACTGGCAGACAACAAAACCACCTACTTGACCTGTTTAACACCTCTGTCTATCAAAGTACACGCCATCATAGGTGATCCTTCCCACCCTCTCAACTTTGTTTGAAATCCTTCCCCCAGGCTGCCATTATAAAATTCCAAGGGCCAATAAAAACAGCTCTACTTCAGTTCATTCTTTGAACCCAACACATTCTCAGTACATTTTTGTCTTATCGCTCTGTAAAGTGCATTGAATGGCACGGTGTGTTCGAAATGTGCTATATAAATAATAAACTAATAGAGTACATATGACTCAAATAGGGACATATGTTACGTACCTCGAGGGGGGACTGGACCCAAATGCAAGACTCAGAGAAGGCTCAAGGAAAAACTCCACCAGGTCGGACAGGCATTCAGACTGGGGGTCGGACAGGCGCGCAGCCTGGGCACGGACAGGGAACCCGGAGAGAACAGGGAAGCCTGGGTAGGAAGAGGGGACCAGGGCAGGAACCGGAAGGCCGGGGCAGGAACCGGGAGGCCGGGGCAGGAACAGACACAAAACTCACAGGACATGCCGATAACACACGCGAGACATAAGGTACACCACAAGACGGTCTGGCCCCGAACGGAGAAACGGAGCAGACTAAATACAAACTTAACAAGGACTGAACGAGGAACAGGTGAGGCAACAACTAACAAGGAAACAAGAAAAAAACACAATGCAGGTGCAGAAAAGTGGAGGGAGTGGAGGGAGAGAGGGAAAACACGGGAAGACCAGAAAAAGATCACAGGACATCACTTACTCTGTAAAAGTTGATTTAATGCTGAACATTTTATCGATTTGGGTGACAACATCAATGCAAATGCTCCTGGGCATCATGGAATGTGCAAATCTATGTGCCTCTATCCAGTGTGTTGCTCTGTAATAAATCAGTTTGCATCAACATGGGGTGGACAGAGTGGAAAGCAATGTTTCAGTAAAAATAATCGGTGCAAGTTTGGCATCTGATCATGTGTTTTTCATTTTAACCAAACCAGTTTCCTACCTGGTTTTAACCATAGACTGTATAAAAATAGGTTTTAACCCAACAATTGATAAGATATAATTGTGTTGCTACTTCGGGTTTCTTACGTGTTTAGTTGAGTGCAATTGACGTGTTGGCTGTGTGCATCACAAGTGCACCAATAAAATGTAACTGAAGTGGAGAATATACACACAAATACCATCAGTACATTTTGGAATTTCTTTCAGAAGTTAAATGACGAAAGTTCTGATACAAAGTTATGTTTACCAATAATACTTAGCCAGTTTGGAGGCTTTTCTCCTATTACAACACAAAGTGATGCTGTGTCATTTGGTTTATTCATTACTGCCATGTTGAAAAGTGCTAGTATTTTGGTCATTAGACCTTTGTCTGAGCCAGGAATGTTATATCATAAACATAATTATGCATATTTGTTTTTTTGAGCACCAAGAAGATTATGCAAAAAGCAGTAAAAATACCAAACTTGTATTTTCCTATCAAAGAATAATTTACAATTCAACATTGTAAGTTTACCACATAACGCTAAGTGTCGTAGGACGCACAAGTGGGATTTGGAGGATACAGTCGTGGCATAATAGAGTGGACAACATATGGGCCTCCTCTTCGTTGCTAACCAAAGGCTGACAAATGAGTTCCAGTTTTCTTCCTTATTCCAGCATTGCTTTTCAAGTCATGAAAAGTGTGTTTTTATGCCCCTGAATTATCCAAAGAAGTTGCTTTAGTTGCTTGTGGTAAATAGCATGAAAATTGCCAGTGGCCTCACTTGGATTTATGCATATCGCTCCATTATTGTACTGGCCCCGAGCCAGAGAAAAAACAGGAAAGCAGCTAATAGCGTAAATGTACCAGTGCATTATGGGACACAATAACATCAGAGAGGTTTCTATGCTGTGTGAATTTTTCCAATGAACTTTAATTTTAAACTACTTCCCTAGTTGAATGTCTGGCTGTGCACTGTGGGAAATCTTGTATGCTATGTTGGCTGATACACATACAGTTTGAGGGTCTCTGGTCCCTTTCCAGTGTTAATTCACTGATGGTCTTAAAACTTGAAAAACGTCCTGCACGTAGTGAAAGATTATGATTCCTTTCTCCGGTGATTACATGGCTCCTAACTCACTAACGCTCTGCATACACTGGGTGTAGGATTACAGTTTCTCTCCACTGTGTATTCACGGATGTGTTTTTAAACTTCTAGATTTACTGGAACTCTTTCCGCACTCTGTACAAAATAATGGTCTGTTTTGTGATGCTTCGTTTATGCCATCAAACTTACTAAAACTCTTTCTACTGTGGGTGCAGGCAAATGGATTCTCCCAGTGTGAATTACTAGCTTTATCAGAGGTATTGAACCATTATTTGTTATAATAGTACATATAATAATATAATAATAAAACAAGAGATGACTGTACTGTGGGGCGGGAGTGGGAATGATACCACGTGGCCTGTAGGCCTCATCTTTCAAGGTCTTTGTTATGTTTTTTGTTGCTAAGGTGTGCTAGTAAATGGTTAACCTTATTAACTGACTTGATGAGGGAGAAAGAGACACCAATGGTGATGGGCAGACATGCTAGGAAAGTGCTTATTTACATAAGTTTTTAAGGATGGTATTTCAGTCAAATCACAAAAGTCTCAGGAGCTTTAAAAGGGCAACTTATAATAATGTATTAGTATAAAGAGGTATCATTTGATATTATGAAGCATTTTCAGTTTTTATTGTTTAAAAAAGGACAATCCTAATGGCTTCAGCGATATCAGAGACATAAATCAAAAGAGTTGAGAGATCCAAAATGAGACAGGAAGCAAAGGCACCTGGGAAAGGAGGAGGACGCAGCTGAGGGGCGAGGGGGGACAGCCAGTAATGGAGGCTGAAAAACGCACAGGAGCCAAAGGGACAGGTAGAAAGACAGAATGTGGGAACAAGTAACGGGTTCAGGAGAGACAGCCAGAGGAGGGGAAGGTAGAGAGAGCAGTATGTACAGAGAGAGCAGTATGTACAGAGAGAGAGAGAGAGAGAGAGAGAGAGAGAGAGAGAGAGAGAGAGAGAGAGAGAGAGAGAGAGAGAGAGAGAGAGAGAGAGAGAGAGAGAGAGAGAGAGAGAGAGAGAGAGAGAGAGAGAGAGAGAGAGAGAGAGATAGAGAGAGAGAGAGAGAGAGAGAGAGAGAGAGAGAGAGAGAGAGAGAGAGAGAGAGAGAGAGAGAGAGAGCTTGGCTATTTATGGAAAAGGCTCCTTCAACCTGCGAGACTGGGAAGAATGTAAGAGTCTGGGCCCAGTGCTTCTCCATCTGTATTTTTATGTGTGTGAGTGTTTGAGTAATGTGTGTACATGTAAAAGTTACTTTACTTAACAGCAGAGCAGATTGAAACTAACTGTACCCTGTGTATGATTGTACATGATTTGTATTTCCCATGCACATATTTATATACTTTGTACAAGAAACTTTTTTTAAAATGTTGTGTCCATTCTATAAAAAGAAGAAAAAACTCATAAATTCTTCCTTTTATAGTTTAGCAGATGTTTTGGATGAAAATTGAAAGGCTGAGTCCTAAAATGGATATTTTCATAAAACCTGAAACGAAAAAACAATAGGATTATGTAGACTACTCAAAAATTATCCACGCAATCATTTTAGCAGTTGCCTTCCATATGGGTTTACTGGCCTTTGTTTAGCATGACTATTGTCTTTCACATCAAGACTATTGTCTTTCACATCAAGACTATTGTCTTTCACATCAAGACTATTGTCTTTCACATCAAGACTATTGTCTTTCACATCAAGAAAAAAATAAAGTTAGTAGCAAGGCGGCTGAAGACAACAAAACATATTTTCTGTAGCGGCAATTATGAGGTTATTTTGGGAAAAATTTAATTACCTGCAATAATGTCATTAATGTCATTTTATAAAAAAACAAGCTGTATACTGCACACCAAAATGCTAATGGGAAGAAAACTATTTAGGCCAATAATTATTTGAATGATTATTTGAATGATTATTTGGTATGGTACGTCAGACAGAAATCTTCACAACCATTAGTCATTGAATATCATGTTGAATATCACATCATGTTGAGATTGTTGACAAATCATTCTCCAACTAGAAATGTAGAGGATTTTGTTTGGTATTATTTCTGTGACCATGTTTGGTAAAAAGACACTTTAGACAGAGTCGCTCTCCCAGCCTTTAGACTGCACTGCACAGAGCCGCAGAGACTTAGAAAGCTGGAATCAGTCAGCAGGACACATTAGTCTGGTCACTCCCCATTTTTCCCCTTTTCTAAAAAGCCCTAAATGAACACATTCAGTGTTTACATTCTCCTGCCTCTGTGCTCACAAGTACAGGGAATTTGTGAATCCAATAGTCCAAGTGTTATATGTTTATAGGTGTATATACACTGCCTGGCCAAAAAAAAAGTTGCACTCTCTAATATTTCGTTGGACCGCCTTTAGCTTTGATTACGGCGCACATTCGTCATGGCATTGTTTCGACAACCTTATGCAACGTCACATTTATTTCCGTCCAGAGTTGCATTCATTTTTGGCCGAGATCTTGTATTGAGGACGGGAGAGTCGAACCACTCCATAAAGTCTTCTCCAGCACATCCCAAAAACTTTCAATGGAGTTAAGGTCAGGACTCTGGTGGCCAATTCATGTGTGAAAATGATTCCTCATGCTCCCTGAACCACTCTTTCACAATTTGAGCCCGATTAATCTTGGCATTGTGAAATATGCCCATTGATGGGATAACCTGGTCATTCAGTACATTCAGGTAGTCAGCTGACTTAATTTGATTGCTGCATAACGTTGCTGAGCCTAGACCTGACCAATTGAAGCAACCCCAGATCATAACACTGCCTCCAGAGGCTTGTACAGTGGGCACTATGCATGACGGGTGCAACAGCGACTTTTTATTTTTGGCCAGGCAGAGTATGTTCTTATTAATGCTTACCACGCACCAGGTGCTAGGCGGGGATTTTGCCATCGCAGACAAACTTTCAATAATAGAGAAAAATCACTACAATTTAACTTAAGCGGGGCGCTGAAAGATCAATCATTTAGAAAAGACTGCCCTTAAATTTGAGAGGGTATATGACGTTAGTCGTCTGAAACTCGTGTAGCGTACGGGAGGCCTGGCATGGTAGGGAAAGCTGGCATGGAAACTCCATTTATTTGACTGTTACGCCTGTTATTAGTGACAAGCCACACTCAAAAATCACATCAGAGGGCCAAGGTTTAAAGATGCTGTTTAATACAAAATGTAGGCTAGAAAAAAGAATGTAGGCTAGAAAAATGTAATTCACATAGAAACTAAAAAAACGTTTACGGCAGTGTACTGGAAATACAGCTCGAACAATTGTTAGATTAGACAAACCTTTCAAAAAGTGTAAATGATCAAAGTGTTCGTATCTTAGCTCATATCACACTTGTAATGCGTTTACAGTACTTTCAAGTAAATCTCCCTTTGATTACCACTGGTGAAGTAGCAGTAGATCTTTACAACAGTCAGTATGGTTAGGTTTGAGACTGAGACAGTTAGATTGTTCCTTTCACATATATTGCATTGAGTAAAGGAACAGCATAATAAATAAAGCAAAAATAAAATCAAATGAAACCAATTAATTTGTATTTGCGGGATGTCCTGGGGAAACTTGACATTGCACATCTACTTTCTCTTTAGCTCTGTTTGACCTATGGCATACAATATCCATCTTATTATGTCATTCATTTGAGTTATGATGACCTGTGCAGAACAGTTAAGACATTTGAAAAATTTGCCATGCCAGGCAAAGCTTTCAGTTTCTCTTTGAACAGCATAGCCTCAACCTTCCAAGCACAAATTGATCTGTTTATCAAGTTTATCCAGGACACCGCTCCTGTTTTTAACGCAGGTCACAGGTAGAAGGCAAAAAGGCCCCTCTCCTCTCCTGTAATAACAGCCTGGACTAGACATGCAACAGAACTGAAATATTTCAGTGTTTATACGCGTGCATCTGGGCAATACTGTACCAATTAAACACAAACATATTGTTAATAAAACAAGTGTACATACAATGCATTTACAAACAGTATTATTTTACATTATGTGGCTTGGAAACCAAATCCCTGTGCCACACTGCTTTAGTCCTTATTCCATTCCAGTTTTTATGCACAGTAAAACAAGGTAGTCACCCTTGGTGGAGTGCTTTTCAGTTTTACATTTTGGTCCCTATTGGACTAATGCAAACTCTGTTAGAATCGATTAAATACTGAGGATTTTGCTGTAATTTCACACTTTTCTTATACAAATTCAGGATGATCATATATATCATTGATAATAATTAAAGTACCCCTAAAAAATTATCAATATTCAGGACACCTGTTTTGTTAGAACAAGTACATCTGGGGCTTGTGCAGTCCTGATTTGATCTCATTTGGGGGTATTGCTTCCAGGACCAGAGACTCAAGCAGCCCCGAAGCACCATGTATCACAGAAAGTGTCAAACTCTGTTCCTAAAGGGCCGGTGTTTTTACTGGATTTTTCCCCAACAACAGTATAATTGGTCCAATTATTTAATTTACGCTGATACATTTCCAAAAATGTTCTGGCACAAAGTACTGGAGATGTTATTTATATTTGAATACCTCCATCCATCGCTTATTCCTTGTCAGGGTTGTGAGGGGCGGGGGGTTGGGGGCTGGAGCCTATCCCCACACACATTGGGCGAGCTGCAGAAAGCAAAAAACCTACATG
Source organism: Ilyophis sp. 1 JC-2022 (assembly GCA_022702515.1). Lineage (NCBI taxonomy): Eukaryota > Metazoa > Chordata > Actinopteri > Anguilliformes > Synaphobranchidae > Ilyophis > Ilyophis sp. 1 JC-2022. The sequence goes on along the minus strand of CM040405.1, from coordinate 51,725,922 downwards.
CATTACTTGATATTGCCTTTCAGGGACTGAGTTTGACACTTATGATTCATATAATAATATTTCTACATGAACTAACTAGGGATTTGTTTTTCTCTAGTTAAAAACTGTTAGGTGATTTATTTATGCACCCGATTGTGTCTTCACCTCAGTTTCACCAGTAGAGATAATGATTAGCAGAACACTTCCTTTTCAGAAAATTAAGCACCATTCTTGAGCTCTCCTGAACTGTGTGGAGTAATACTAGTAATGCAGACATTCATATCCCATCTTCAACAGAGGACCCTCTTTCCAGCCATTTGCACTGGTGGCGTTCTGCCCATAACTATAGCATGTATCTATAGTTCTTCCTTCTTGTCTTACTGGCAAAAACCCAACCTTAAAAACCTTCAAAAAGACTATACTGGCAGAGACTTATACCGCATACTTTTTAAAAAAAACAGTTAAAAATGACAAAGCACTAACCATTACAATGGCATTGCCTGTTTATAAAATACATTTTAATCTCCGCTTTCCTGCATTCAAGCTCCTGTTTGTGTCAAGGCACAAGACCACTGGCAGGTACTGCCTAGAGGTTCCCTTAACTCAACTGCAAACGTCATAATAACGCCATGAAAATACTGGTAACTCTTCCAACTTCACTGTGTGTTGAAAGAAGGGCAACCACTCTGGACATTTCATGTTCATCAGATAGCCATGCTCTGCTGAATAATTTACACAATGATCTGTAATGTACAGACGTCCAATCACAATGATGAGCAAAACAGAGCAACCAAAAGTCCATAAAAGCACCCACGTTTTGTACCATTAATTAGAAGCAAACAAAAACATATGGCAACAACATCTATGTATATCACACGGCTGGATCTGATGGCCAATCATCTTTGGATCCAGGGAGGAAGACTGAAAAGCACCTTATGATGTTCAAGGCACCAGCATCACTAGGGTGGGTGGGGTTAAACTAACTACCGGGGTGTCTTTTACACGCCATTGAACACTGCAATGCTGACAATACATTATATTTTCCCTGAAAAGGGTTCACAGTTATGTTGAGGATTGTGCAACCTCGGTAGAGACAGATACAACTAAATTCTTCATACTGCTGACAAGAGTTAAGCGAATATTAATCTACATTCTTTTTTATTGTTGCACAGTTCTACCATTTTCTTTAACCAATGTACAACAAATGCACACAAGTCATATTCATTCCCATTGCTCAATGTTAATGGTAATTCAGCACAGTTAAATATAATTCTCATCTGACCTGTGACAATTAAATGAGTGGGACTGTCTTGATATTATATTCTTTTATCTTCTTGTTTCTACCACGATGAAAATTCCAAGCTTGTAATTCTACGGAATATGTGATAAATTTTGAGCAATTCCTTAAAATAACGGTTAAATTAACGGTCTCATGTTCAGTATGATTCTTCAGAAATGTTGCAGATACACAGTAAGAGCAGGTACATTCAGACATACAGATACACGGTAAGAGCAGGTACATTCAGACATACAGATACACGGTAAGAGCAGGTACATTCAGACATACAGATACACAGTAAGAGCAGGTATTCAGACATACAGATACACGGTAAGAGCAGGTACATTCAGACATACAAAGGCAGTTAATCTCTCTTCTTTTTGTCAATGGAGGACTGGAATCAAGTCTAAATAAACGCCAAACACTCAGTATATAGGCATGGGGTACACTCCTGCAACCTGGCAGATAGCATACCTGACATTCCTATAGAAGGGGTTGGAAAGTAGCAGGTGATTCCTATACAAAGTGAACAGATGTGGATTCTACCGGATCTTTCTAGAACACACAAGACTTGTCAGTGGTTCCTGACTATGAAGCTGAAGAATGAGGGCAGCAGAACTACCAAGAAACTCAACTGCATCCCAGTGCATCAGAACATCGGTTAAAACGGGCACGGGTTTCTCTAGAGTTCCTTCATCCACGGTTCTGGTCATAATTGGTCAGTTCCTATGGCTCAGGTGCGCTGAGGGGCTGGGGATTTGGGTAAAGGTCGACTGGCGTTGCTGTAAGTGTACGACTGGCAGACGCTCTCAGCTTTTCACGTGCAGAGAACAAGGCATCTGTACGCGAGGAAACCCAGAAGCCGTTAATACTGTGTGGCTGAGGTCCTTCTCCTCTAAGCAGCAGAGATCGCTCTCTTCCAGTGCTGTTTTTCTCAGAGGAAGGGATCTGAGAGGGGGTGGGATGGTGTTGAGTGATAGGCAGGCAGGGGGGGGTCTTCAGTAAAAGGTGTTGATTGGGCTTCCAGAGATTCGACTTGGAGCAAAATGAATGGAATGCGGGGCTTAACCTTTAGCGTTAACCTTTTGGTCTTTGGAGGGCTGAAAAGAAGGCTGTGAGTAGCGCACGCATCGCCTCCCATCGGCTCCATCCACAGTGATTCAGGGGAGCCCATCGGGGAACAGATGACAAACACACTGAGGAAGGAGGAAGGAGAAGGGAAGGTGGGGTTGGTCCACTGTTTGAGCAGCAATCTGGAGGTCATCACTTCACATCTGAGCACAAACAGACAGGAGGAGCCTCCCCCAGACGGAGCCTCCCGCCCCTCAGTCTGTGTGGCTGTTGCCGTGGGATCCGGGGAGGTGCTTCCGCTTCTCTGGGCAGTCACCCTCTGCTTTCCCCAGCGCCCGGCCCAGGACCTTGCACAAGCCCCTGGAGATTCTGTACATCCAGATGATGTTGAGGATGTCCAGGCTGATGCTGGAGAGGATCCAGGCCACCTGCGGCCCGAGCCCCAGCCGGGCGAATGCAGGCGTCCCGAAGGTGGCTGCTACCTTGGTGTAGTAGGAGGGGATCACGGCGATCCGCACCAGGAAGAAAGCCAGCGTCATGGCCACTCCGTTGGCCACCACCAGGTTACCTGAGCGCGGGTAAGAGAGGACCTCGAAAAACCATCTGAGAAATTGGAGAGGAGGATGAGGAGGAGGAGGGGGTGCAGATTTCAGTTACTTTTCCAGATATGGCAAATAGATAGAAATAAGGAAGGAGAGAGAGGCATATTGCTGAAAGAAGGGGGCAACAGAGCATGCATGTACACACACTTACAACTGGAAAAATGTACAGTTCAATGGCAGTGACAAGGAGGCAGAGATAACTTCTGTCGTGGAAATCTCACTTTAACCCACAGTGAAGCAAAGTCTGTTCAAACAGAACCACAACAAATCCGTGTTGTATAATAATTAGTTTATTTGCGGATAAACCAATTATGAGAGAGTCCTTCCCCAGCTCTCTAATGATCAGGAAGTACAGAAGACATTTATAACTTTTTTACAGGCTATGTCACAGAGGGCGGACTCTATGTATAATATCACAGTTACAGAGAAAGACATTTAGCTGACAACCTAAGTTTAATAGTATTGAGTCTCCAGATAACTTCTGACCTTGCCATCATATCAGAATGTTCTAGCAGGCTTTCACTAACAATACCATAGGCTGCCTATTTTCCTCTAAGAGGGACAGACACAGAGAGAACCGGTTTGATCCAGCTCATGTGCTGACTGAAAACTATCTGTTCCCTTACCACGGCATTACTGTTAGACTAAATAATAATCAAAGAAACATTTAATAAGTGTTAAATGTTAATAATGTGATTGTCTCTAAATTAACATACATCTCTAAATTAGCACACACATTGTGAATCAGAAAATTGCTATCACACTTCCCTCTGAAATGTTTACTTTGGACCGGAGATAAAGAAAGGAAGAGAGAAAGAAAGGACTTGCCTCTGGTTGACAAATGGGGTGGACAGCTCTGAAATGAGACGAAAATTGGCAAAATACGGCAGCACTCCCCGATTCTGTACACACACATAAACACACAAACACACACATACAAACACAAACACAAACCAATCAACCAAGCCCAGTACTGAAAACATATATTCAATTCTGTAAATGACCTTTCAGGGTTTCTTGCACCAAAATAAGTAATAAATCCTTAATGGCTTATTTAACTTATTTTACAGAAAACCTCAACACTGTGAATGTCACATAAGAATTGCATCAAAACACACTGCCATAAAGAGGAAAATATGTATTTGTCAATGCACACTAAACCCCCTTTTCCACATAAATACCAAGGCTACCACTTTCTTCATTGTTTATCATTAAGGCTTTCAATTCTGAGTTACAATAAATAGCCCACCAGGACATATCCATAAGCGTAGAGTGCCGCCAAGTGGTGACAAACGAAAAAGCTGTCTCCCATCGTGCTCCAGTGACTGGCCAGTAACAGGAGGTCTGTGAGAGACAGTGAGAGACGGGGGTTAAATGAACCCTGCGCTGCTGTGTGGAGCCACCGCTCAGTAAAAGCCGCTATATTGCCGTTGAGAGGAGCTAATTGCTGGTTAGGTTGTTCTTTGGTGCCCACTGCCACCTCTGAAAATGACTTTTTACCAGAAAATATCAGAGGTTTCCTTTTTAAAAGCTTATACACAAAGCCAGCAAAGCCGCAATGTGCTCAAACATGTACTTATCTCCCAGCATCTCCTCTGAATACACATAAAATTCTATGCGCTAGTGAGAGAACACGGAGACTCACCGTAGAGGAGGTAGCCACAGGTTATTGCCACGTTGAGTTTAACAAGGCTGGGATCACCCCTACAGAATGACACATTGGTTACTGCAGCAAAGAGGCTTGAGGCGAAAACAACAAAAGGACGAAAATGCATTTCTTCCACAATTAAACATTATCCTTCTCTTGACGTATAAGAACGCTACATTTCAGAATTTAAAAGAAAGATTCATTTGGCTGTAAAGTAAATTAGGTTAATAATATTTAAAAATAGACTTTATTTGATGCATAAACCCTCTGCATCAGCCGGCGTACCTTAAAATTGTTCTATATTTCAAAAGAACGGAGTAAATACCATAAATTTAGTAACACCTGAATTTTACAGGGTTAAATTGTATCTGTACTCCCAAATTATACTTTTGGAACAATAAATGGTGACTCCGTTCTGACATATGTGATGAAACGAAACCAACGTAGCAATGCAGAGTATTAATAACATGTCCTACATCTTGTCCAGCCACAGATACCAATGAGCACCAATGATAACGTTATGTTCTAAACCTACAGGCTAAACTAGGCTGGTTGCTGCTTGTGTCTAGTAGACACATACAGTTGACACACCCTGTATATATCAAGAGTATAGTTAGTTAATAAGGTGTCAAATTAACTGACGTGAGTATCTGACAGCCACTAATGGCCAAACAAAGTAATGCTAATGTGGGGATGCTAAGCTGTCAGACAGAGGGGCAAGGATTGTGCCTGGATACCCCTGCCATTGAAGGGAGGGGCAGGGCTTATACAACCCGTCTGTATCTTTGTCTGCTCATGGTGATGAAAAAAGACAGATTTGGATGATAACTTGGTGAAATTATTGTCTTTGAGACAAAAGAGAGATTTTACCTCAGGGCACATGTTACAGCTATTAAGTGTGTCAGTGGTATATATTCTAGTTAATTATTTAAAAACCACCACGGCACTGGCGTGCCTTTTCTTCTTTGCCTTATTGTGCAGCCATCAGATAACAAAGAATGTTTACACCACATTGAAAAAATCAATGAACAAAATCAATCGCCGAGAACGACCGAAAGAGAAAGAAAGGGAATAAATATGTAAGAAGAAAAGAGACACAACAGAGAGAAGTCAAATGAAGTGAAGGTGGGGAGGACAGTAAATTAAAAAAACTGGCTTAAAAAACACAGGCAAACAAAATGGAGAAGGGAGAAAAGAAGTGATTTCAGGACACAAAATGAGACGGCAAAGCGGAAGTAAAGAGCAGATTACAGTAGGCGGACGAGAAGCGCGGGTAGAGAGAGAGAGAGAGAGAGCGAGAGAGAGAGATTTTAATTTCCCTGCTCCCTCCATTAGATATGCTGGAAGCAGGAGACAATGGAAGCGAGAAAGCTGGGGTATTGATCAGACGGAGAGCGGGGCGTGGTGGTGGTGGTGGTGGAGGGGGGGAGTCACATGGGGAGGACCCAGGGCTAGGGACTGTGCACTGCTGCTGCTCGCCATGAAAAAGAGCCTTGTTTGGCAGGAGAGATGGAGAGAGAGACAGAGAGAGCGACAGGGAGGGAGAGAAAAAGGAGAGAATAAGAAGAATGAGAAAGAGGTATAGAGAGAGAGAGCAAGCAAAAATAAAAGCAAGAGCCACGGTCTAGTTTCTCTCTCAGTGTAATGTGGAGAACGGTAACAGAAAAGAGGGGAGAGAAGGGATTGGGTGATGTGGTAGAATTGGGTGATGTGGAGGGATTGGGTGACGTGTGGGTGATGTGTGAGCAGATTTGAGTGATGTGGTAGAATTGGGTGATGTGGAGGGATTGGGTGACGTGTGGGTGATGTGTGAGCAGATTTGAGTGATGTGGTAGAATTGGGTGATGTGAGGGGATTGGGTGATGTGAAAGCAGAGAGCAACAGTGGGAAAGAGAAGTTAAACTCATTCCACGACAGACGAAAAACAGCCGAAGATGATCACTCCACAACAACAAAGGAGAATGCACTGCCTCCAACACTGGCACCGTTGCACCATCATTACAACATTCTCATCACGAGCTCACAGAGAGATCTAATCACCTAACCACAGTGGAAAGAACCTAATTTCTCACTCTCTTACCAAACCGGGTCTGCATTGACTGCGTCATCAAACCACAGGATGTACAGACAGAAGAGTCCTACTATCAGCGCATGGGCGGTGGACACCAACCTATAAACAAGAACAAAATTATAGCCCAGCTGAGCAGCTGGATCCAGGTGGGCTTGCGCAGATCACTTCCACAGGTTACACTATCTTTTTTTTGTCCATTTGACCCACGCCAGCTCAGCTGAGCTGTGTTATTGGCTATGGCCTATTTACAAGAGTCTTCAAGTTGTATTGCTTCTGTCAGTCCTGGCATTAAGGTCATGTTCACATATAAACAAGCTGTGGTTGTTTTTGGACTGAACACTGCAGTACTTAAAGGCCTGCATTCTTATTTGGTTCGGCTGAAGAGCGCATTGTCTGCTGTCTGGAGTCTGAAGCAATACCAGTTTATTGGATATTCATTCAAACCAAATATGTTCATATGATGATGCAAATTAGTCGCTTATATTTCCTGAAAAGGGACACAGATCATTAGTTGAACTAATCCCTGTAATATAATTGGACATGATGTGAACCTGTGCCGCGCCCACTCTAAATCCACATACACAAATCATGAGGCAGGACCTTAAACGTATAGGAAAATAAAAAGACTCCCTCAGGGAGTGGTGCAGAAACAATTGAAGAGAACCCCTTGCGCTGCATGCACAGCCCACAATGGAAGACTACCCTTCCAGTCAAATTTGCCTCATGCATTTACATTGACGCTGCCGTTAAGACTGCAGGGATGTTACAGAATTTAAAAAGCGACAGTAATATCCATTATTTTCTGAATTCCATGCGCATATGTGAATTCGCCCCAGCGGCTGTAAGCAGGAGGGAGCTGTCTCGTCACAGAAAACTGCCAGAGGTAGATGGCAGTGACTACAAACAAAGTCCGTGCAGTTATTTCCATTTGGGTAGACATCAGTATTCAGTGCGATATCGTTTGCTACAGCCACGGCTGTGGGAAACATGACGGACCCTATAAAGTGTCAGCCAGCGCTGGCTCTGGCCGCATTGTAAGAAAGCAGTATAAAGGGCGGTGAGACAGCCATAGAATTGCATCAGTGCAATTTACCATCTGTATCACCTGGTGTTGTGGCATCAGTCTCTGCTTAGACTGAGGGCAACTGGAGTAAAATACTGATAGGAAATCGTTCCCTTTTTGCATAATACTGAATGCTCCTCTGGAGACAGTGTGATGGATATGCTTATGAAAATGTACACCAGTGTATAGTGCCTTGTCCTTGTATGAGCTTGGCAGTACACAGAAATGAGCAGTTTAGCACTTGTGAATTTGCTACACCTGCATTTTTTAAAATTTGGCTGTACTTTACTGGATTTATGTACTGATATAAACTTTCTGTACAATTTAAAAATAGGATTATCAAAGAATTTGGTTTACTGTATGCAACCCAAGCCTTGCACTGTCATTAGTTTTAATTTACTTATATTTATTTAAGGTGAACTCAAACTATTCTTTATCGTGCAAAAGCAAATTACACTTTTATATACAAGCACATGACTGTTAGTAATAGGCTCTAATTTTTACATTTCACTGTTAAATTTTACATTCAATAGTTCAAACATTCTCCGTCAGAAATTGCTTAGATCTCCAGCGAGACAAAGGCCCAGCAGCACTCTGCAGTCCTGGCGTTAGATTTTCACTCTCAGTACAAAGGCTTCCGGAACTGACCGTTCTTTACCCTTACACTCATGAATATCCATGAGCTGTCAGGTTTGGCTCGTATGCGATTCTGAATGATTTACAGATGTAATGATTCTACACGAATAGATGGCAATTAGAGCCAAACACGTCACGGTCACACTGGTCATATGAATATACATGAGCACCTATATTCACCGGAAGGCTGCACCCTCGACAGCAGCAGCAATGAGTACTTCTATTGCCAAGAACTGAGACCATCTCATGAATGGCTAAGTAGCTCTCATACACTTAGCAATAGTATGAGAATTGTTGTTGACATCGAGGGTGTCATTTATTAATTGCTAGTTTTTTTTCTTACATAATCCCTTTGGAATCAGATGCCAAAACATCAACAGCAGTTGTAACATGCTGGAACATGTACTTTTACGCCTTAACAGCTCCTTTGTAATTTCCTACATGACTCACTGCAGTAACATCAATGGTTGCACTAACATTGCAATGTGTGCAGGGACAGACCCTGGATTATATGCACTAAATTAAAGTAACTACCTTTCAGATTATGATTACTTCAAACTAGCGCTTAATGGCAGACCAACCCTCTACCCTGGAATTTCACATGTGTGGCCTACCTGGAGTTCCACTCTGTGTGCTTGCCTGGGGCCAGGCAGTTGAATCCAGAGGTCAGGGCGGGGGAGAGCCAGGGGCTGGCCACGGAGAAGAGAAGCTGGAACACTGCAAAACTCCCGGTGACCACACCCCACTCTCTCAGCTCCATTATCTCTCACCTGAGACACCAGGCGAGAAACACAGAGAGACTGGGTGAGCGAGCGAGTGAGCAGGAGAGAAAGCAGAAGGGACTCGGCTAGGGACGGAGACAGAGCAGGGAGAAAAAAAACCACAGGGCCTGACTGACTAAAACCTTTAGCGTGTGAGAAAACCAATAACGTGACCAATGATTGGTCATGGTATTTGTTTTGCACCAATCATTGGTTGCGTTATTAGTTTTGCGCATGCTAAAAGTTTTTGCACCCGCTAAATGTCTTAATGAATCAGGCCCGTAGTTTCTACCATAGTTAAACGAATGGCTAAAAAAAAAAAAAATGACAGAGGCGGATTAGGCATTTGGGGAGGCTAAGTCTGGATGTGTGAACAGATGAGAGGGGAGGGTAGAGTCCGGATGTGCGTGTGGGTAGAGTCCGGATGTGTGAACAGATGTGACAAACAACAGAGAAGCTGGAGGCTCCTCAACAAATGGGAAAAAAAAACAGAAAAGAATTTCCCTGCAGTTGAAGAAGCTGGAACAAGGAAGTGAAAGATAGAGAGAAGCAGAAGAGGAGGAAGAGAGACAAGAGCATTACTGTGACAGATTCCTGTGTCTGAGTAGTGGGGTCAATGTCCCTTAATTCCCCAGGGAACGTCTTCTGCACTGTCACAGCAGATGGCCTTAATGCACCACTGCCCTAGGACAGGATTTCTATACTTAGAAAAGTAAATGTTACAAATGGTGCCAAGAGAGATACTGAAATGCTGTAGTTGCTTGTGCCCCACCGACAAGGCCAAACAATATCCCTGAAGAGGGATTAAGGGAAAGTGGATTCTGTTTTCTTAATGTGCCTTGGGACAGTGCTCTTTAAGTCCCAGCGCTGTCCATTATCTGCCCTCTATAGCAGTTCATATGAAACCTGCTATCATGCCAAATGCTGGAAAAAGAATCGGACTTCCAATGTGGCAGGGTTTCTACTGTTTGCATGCATGGGATTGGATGGTGCAATACCAGAGACCTTGGGTTATTTCAGGACACAGATTGAGAGGGTTTATCTTCACTGCACCATGGTTATTAAAGCACAAGGTGTTTACTTAGGATTATGCTCTTAGGAGCTGAAGTTTGACACTGTTGAACTGCTTTCCTGCTTTCACCCCATCTAAAAAATATGGAATACCAAATTCTCAGAAATATGTTTTTCCAACCAAAACGATCACATTAACCTGTCCTTCCTCACCCACAATGCACGTGGGTTAGTATAATTTACATTCATACATGTCTGTTATTAAAATACTTGACTAATGTGACCTGCACTGGCCCTGGACAATTTTTGTTTATTACATCCTCGGGATTGTTTTGATAAAATAGCTTTTTGAATAAACCTGAGGCCATGAGACCTGATGACATTTGAATGGAGCTGAAAATAATTAATCTTTTCAGGAACAGATGTATGAAAATAAACGTTGGCTGTGTTTAATACAGTTGTGGTCACAACACATTAAAAAACAAAGACTGACTAATAATACTAATACTACTACTAATAATAATAATAACATAGCACACTTGCTGAGCGTAGTTTTTTAACAGTATTGAATCATTTATTTATTGTCTTTATTTTTCCTTGTTTCCTGAAATTAAAAGCTAACTGAAAGAAAAACCAAGCCTCGTTAACAGCATCTTGGATAGTGCCTTCCAGAATCGACTGAAAAAGAACATATAAAACATTTAGCTACATATATCGTTACCCATATTTCAGACTGCAGTCGTTAAATTAGTCATACAATTTCATCGCTAAACGTGTGAGGCGAATTAGCCTACCAAAAAAGGTACATCTCGTGATTTAGGCTACGCACGGTTAAAATGACTCTTCATAAATGAACTACAGGCTACATTATTGAACGAATCCCTCCATAGTGCATTAGCTCTACAAAAAAAAACAGGAAAGAAAAATATGGCAACCCATACGACAAAAATCGGTTTCTGGTAACGTTATAGCAACGGTAGCTATAGCCAACCAACACGATCCGGTTCACCATTTGACCGAGTGGTGTGTCTATTAGACAAAGAAATAAGAAAAATTGGCTAATATTCAAGAAACAGTTAATCTCTTTACGGAATACGATTGCGTTAGCTTGATTTTTTAAAAACTCAACACGAGCTAATGTTATAGCAAATAGATCATCTCCCACCCAGACTTCTGCTTTTCTTTTGATCACGCTCGTCTCGTAACTCATTGATGGCCAGCACAATGAACGCAGGGAGTTTCCGTCACACGTCGTACTGGACCAACAGTACTTCCAAATAAATTAGGCTATATAAACAAATACATGCAGACAACTACCTGAAAACCGTCGCATATGCCTGTATCGGCCGGACACTTCTGCTAAGTCTTCGTACTTTCTTTGTGGTTTAGAAGGCAGTTGAGTGTTGCCCTGAGATCTATTATTGTGTCGCTATGCATTAATCCTGCAACAGTAACTGAAGGCTACATAATTTCTGGACAGCCTCATTTTATTGTCTTAATCCCCTAAACCCTTTTAGAATAGATAGCCTGTACAGTTTTTCCCCCCCTGTCCGTTTTGTCTTAGCATTGACAGCTCATACAGACTGGTGACGTCAGTACGTATCTTGGCCATCCCACTCAACTAACACGCCCTTCCACGTAACCGTGCCTCTCTCTCCAGCGCGTTTCCAATTTCAGTGCTTTCAGCTCCTCAGTCCTGGTCTGGTTTGCACTATTTAAGTCTATATCCTGATGAGTTTAGGGGAGAGTGTTGCTCCTGTACTGTTTAGTTAATTCAAGACATTTTTTCATTTTTCATCAACTTTTTTAAAAGTATGGCAAGAGCAAAGGCAACATTGTAATGTAACATTTATATATGCATTTATAATGTTTATGTTTTATTTATGTTTTAACCATATCTAATTTCATAGTGGGTGTATCAGGTGCCAGGGTCGTGATTGACTAAGACCTTTAGCGTATGCAAAACCGTTTAGCACAAGCAAAACCAATAACATGACAAATCATTGGTCATGGCATTTGTTTTGCACCAATCATTGGTTGTGTCATTAGTTTTGCGTGAGCTAAAAGTTTTTGCACCCGCTAAAGGTCTTAAGTCAAGTCAAGTCAAGCTCGCTCAAGGTGGTCATCGAACTCCGACAAGGGTGCACCTTGTCTCTCCTCTCCTGTTTGTGGTATTCATTAACAGGATATCCAGACACAACCGAGGTCTTGATTGTGTCCGGTTCATGGACATAAAGGTGGCATCTCTGCTTTTTACGTGTGTCGTTCTTTTGGCCTCATCGTACTATGACCTCCCATGCTAATTAGACCGATTTTCAGTCGAGTGTGACGCAGTTGGGATGAGTATCAGCGCCTCCAAGTCTGAGGCCATGGTCGTCTCCCAGGAAAAGGTGGCTCGTCCCCTTCAGGTGAGAGGGGAACACCTGCCCCAGGTAGAAGAGTCCAAGTGTCTTGGGGTCTTATTCAGGAGTGAGGGTAAAAGGGAGGAGATTGACCGCTGTTTAACTGCAGCGGCCGGAGTTATGTAGGCATTGTATCGGACGGTGGTGGTGAAGAAGGAGCTGAGCCAAAAGTCGAAGCTCTCGATTTACCGGTCAATCTTCGTTCCTACTCTCACCTATGGAGAAGAGGTGTGGGTAGTGACTGAAAGAGTGAGATGGCAAATACAAGCGGATGAAATGGGGTTTCTCCGTAGGGTGGCTAGGTTTACTCTCCTTGGCATGGTGAGGAGCTCAGCCATGCGGGAGGACATCGGAGTAGAGCCGCATTAAGAGGAGCCAGCGGAGGTGGTTCCCAGTCTCGCCTACTGGGCGCCTCCCTTTCGGAGTTAGGAGGAGACCCCAGGACCCCGGGGTGAGTTGGAGGAATTGCTGGGGAGTGGGATGTCTGGGCTGCTCTGCTTGCCCTGTTATCACCCCCAGGTGGCAACGATGCTTTGGCTGAAAGCTGTCGATACACTACCTGAGAAAGTACATATTTAGGCTATTTCCAGTGTTATTTTCCAAAAATTGTAAAAATAAACAGGAACACTGAAGTATTTTACTGTATCAAAACAAATTAATATTGATTCCCCCCTTTTGTCAGATTGCTGCATTCTGTATTATTTTGCAGTAAAACAAACCCAAAACAAAACCATTTTTGAATGTCAAAACTTCTCTCAACCTTTTCTGCTTCTTCCTCTAATTCTTAGTACTAGCATCTATAAGCAGTAAGCATGTGTGTGTGTGTGTGTGTGTGTGTGTGTGTGTGTGTGTGTGTGTGTCCATGAGTGTTCTGCTATATTCTCCTAAAGATGATATACTCTATATGAAATAAACACGTGTAAGTATTCTAAATATCCTAATTTTTATTCCTACACTGCTTTGTATCATGTATCCAATGTGCACTCAAAGAGGTAATATTGTAGCCAACAAGGCTGGGCTATAAACGAGGTGGTAAAAAAACAAAACTATCATGTGTGCTGATAATGGTTCTCAACTTGTTTCTCATGGTTGGAAAGCTTGTCAACTTGTTTCTCATGGTTAGAAAGCTTCTAAACTTGTTTCTCATGGTTAGAAAGCTTCTAAATCTTTCTATTAATGTATATGGTCACATTACTTTTGTGCACTTCACATTGATTGTGAGGAAGCAAATCCATCATGTTAAATAAGGAATTTAAAGGTCATTATTACAAGTATACTGTTGACAATGCTAAACCATCACACATAAGTTCATCACAAATAGACATCTGGTCATTAGCTGATAGATTGAGGGCTTTATGCTCACCTATTGCATACCCACAGACCTCCACCATTGGTTTTAGTTAAACATCAGTATTGCCTGAGTGGTCTTTTTTCTTATGATCCAAAAGGGATAGGGATAGCTTATGCCAAATAGGCACAAGGGGATAAAGCTCTTCCTTCTACTTGTCCCTGATACCTAAGTGTGAATGCCGCTCCATGCTGAATAAAAATGTGTAACTTTTTTTTACAACTTTTTTGGAACACCATTTCATTTCATTTAGCTCCTGCTCCTATGGGCAGGTTGGTGTTATATTTATTGAAGTGTCTTCTGGGGGCAGCATTGCATGTGATTGGTTCTCTCAGCCATCCAATCAGCGAGAGGGTTATGGTTAGTGTTACGGTAAGGGTTGCAACACTGCTCTCAGAAGACATTGCAATAAATATAACACAAACCTGCCTCCTATGGGGTAAGTCACACATTTGGATAGGATTGTGGTTTATTAGAATAATTGCATCTGCATTTATTTATTTATTGGCAAAATGTTAACATAATTCTCCACTAAAATGAAAAATAAAACTTTGTCACAACTGTTAAAGCAATGGCCGCCATGCGATGGAATGCTGCGAGGCCTAAAGAGCGAAGTTCACTAAATAAAGCTTATATAAGGTAAGGTCTGATTTGACCCCGACTCTCAACATGATGGTAAGCAATTATTGCCCATACTAAAGAACGTTAGACTGATGAACAGTTCAATTCCACAGCATTACTGAACAATTGTTTGTTTTGAATATTGTAGTTGTTTTTTAGCAAGGTGCTCTAGAAAAAAAAAACAAAAACTTACTGCTAAACTGACATTAGACAGACAGACACATGGTTTGAAAAAAAATAATAAATAAAAAATATATATGATTTGATAAATTTTAAGAAACAATAGAACAATTTGAATTTCTGAAGTAGAAGTAACAGTTATTTTATTTTTTTCATACTTTATTCACCATATTTTGATCACTTTTTTATATTGAAATATATTTATTATCGTTATGTTTTATTTTGTGACTTGAACATATTGATATTGAAGTGTTTGTGTTTGCAGTTACCTTCTCCGTCTGAATGAATGAATGTAATGTGTGTTGTGTATTGTGGATTGTTTTTAGTTTTTGTGATTTTTAGGTGTTAGTGTTTAGTTTTAGTTCATTTTTTAGATAGTTTCATTTTTTGCTGAAAGGCAATTGAAACAAAAGTTTTTGTTGAACAATTTTGTTATTTTATTTTTGTTAAATAAATTATGTAATAAAATTGTGTGTGTAATTAAGTGTATGTGTATGCTTAATTCTGATTATCCACAACCAGACAAACACAAAACAAAAAAAAAAAAAAACAAAAAAAACAGCAGTTTTTTTTTTTTAGTTTTATTCAAGTGTAGTATGTATGTATTTTATTATTTATTATTTATTCGTTGGAATAATATAATAATATAAAAAAAAAAAAAAAACAACAAAAACATTGTCCCCCCCCCCGCTTCGCTTAATCAAAACAAAAATGACACACAAGGTTTGAAAAAATAATAAAAAAAAAAAAAGGTGGGTAAGAAATGAATAAAAAATAAAAAATCCACCATCATGGGGGGGGTGGATTTTATGGATTGTATTATTATTATTATGCCTTTGATGAGAGATAAACAACCGCACACTAGCTACACGATCATTATCATTTTAGTTTTTATTGTTAAACCCATAGTAACAAACCTGGGGGGGAAAAAAGACAGTGAGTTAAAAAAAAACAAACAAATTAACTCGGGGGGTGGGGTCAGCTTCTTTTTTTCAGCTGAAGCAACTAAAAAATTCCTCCTCCTCCTCTCTTTAAAGGACTTTGAGAGATCATGCACGCCTTTTGTCCACACGGCTGGACTATTGCAACGCGCTATACGTTGGCGTTAGCCAGGCCTCCCTGTCTCGGCTTCAGCTAGTCCAAAATGCTGCTGCTCGGCTGCTGACAAGGACACGCAAATGGGAGCACATCAGACCTGTCCTCGCCTCCCTCCACTGGCTGCCTGTGGAGTTTAGAGTACAATTTAAGATTTTACTGTTTGCCTATAAAGCTATGAATGGTCTGGCCCCATCCTACCTCACCGAGATCCTGCACCCATACACCCCACTACGTTCTCTGAGGTCGGCTGACCAGTCCCTCCTTGTTGCCCCCAAATCCAGGCTAAAGAACAGGGGGGACAGAGCTTTCGCTGTTATAGCCCCTAAACTCTGGAATGAGTTGCCCCCCCATATTAGGCTGGCCCAAACACTCCCAATGTTTAAATCCCAACTAAAAACCCATCTATTCTCCCTAGCATTTTAAATTGTTAGAGTCTGCTGTGTGTATTTGTTTGTGGTTGTGTGTGTTCTATATTGTGATATTTTAGCCTAATGTTTTATTATGTGTGAATTATATAGCGTGTGCATTATTTTAGCCTAAACGTTGTGTTTGCCATTTTTTATTGACTGTGAAGCACTTTGGTCAACTTTGTTGTTTTTAAATGTGCTATACAAATAAATTGGATTGGATTGGATTGGATTAAGTGACTCATGAATTAATGCAGCAAACGTGTGACAATAAAGGAAGGTAGGTTGGTCTATGAATGGGGGAAATTAAGCAGACAGTGAGACCTGTAACATTACATTAAGGTAAAATGTTTAAATTAGCCTGACACTCGATTTGACAAGAATTACAAGACTTAGAAAAGTCTGAAAAAAGGATGGAAATGAGGTCAATAAGGATATTAGTAACTTTGGATTTCATTGATACAAGTGATGGACAAACCTTTGCATCGGTTATCTCTGTAAACTGGAAATGGGCAAGAGTGGACAGCCCTGCTTTGGATGAGTCTGCTGTTATGGCATTATTGCCATCTGGTGGTACTATGAAGGCACTGCAATTACTTTGGGGAAGCTGCCTACTCAGTCAGTCCGCAGGTGAGAGAGACACACTACTATTACTGGGGCTGCTTAAATATGCATCCCGTGTGCTGAGGCGATGCCTGTTTTACAGTGGTCAGTCTCTTCCCTGGTCAGCAGTAGTTGTTTTCAGCGATGCCTGTTTAACAGTGGTCAGGCTCTCCCCTGGTCAGCGGTAGTTGTTTTCAGCGATGCCTGTTTTACAGTGGTCAGGCTCTTCCCTGGTCAGCAGTAGTTGTTTTCAGCGATGCCTGTTTAACAGTGGTCAGGCTCTCCCCAGGTCAGCGGTAGTTGTTTTCAGCAATGCCTGTTTAACAGTGGTCAGGCTCTCCCCTGGTCAGCGGTAGTTGTTTTCAGCAATGCCTGTTTAACAGTGGTCAGGCTCTCCCCTGGTCAGAGGTAGTTGTTTTCAGCGATGCCTGTTTTACAGTGGTCAGGCTCTCCCCTGGTCAGCGGTAGTTGTTTTCAGCAATGCCTGTTTAACAGTGGTCAGGCTCTCCCCTGGTCAGCGGTAGTTGTTTTCAGCTATGCCTGTTTTACAGTGGTCAGGCTCTTCCCTGGTCAGCGGTAGTTGTTTTCAGCGATGCCTGTTTAACAGTGGTCAGGCTCTCCCCTGGTCAGTGGTAGTTGTTTTCAGCGATGCCTGTTTAACAGTGGTCAGGCTCTCCCCTGGTCAGCGGTAGTTGTTTTCAGCAATGCCTGTTTAACAGTGGTCAGGCTCTCCCCTGGTCAGCGGTAGTTGTTTTCAGCAATGCCTGTTTAACAGTGGTCAGGCTCTCCCCTGGTCAGCGGTAGTTGTTTTCAGCGATGCCTGTTTAACAGTGGTCAGGCTCTCCCCTGGTCAGCGGTAGTTGTTTTCAGCGATGCCTGTTTAACAGTGGTCAGGCTCTCCCCTGGTCAGCGGTAGTTGTTTTCAGCGATGCCTGTTTAACAGTGGTCAGGCTCTCCCCTGGTCAGCGGTAGTTGTTTTCAGCGATGCCTGTTTAACAGTGGTCAGGCTCTCCCCTGGTCAGCGGTAGTTGTTTTCAGCGATGCCTGTTTAACAGTGGTCAGGCTCTCCCCTGGTCAGTGGTAGTTGTTTTCAGCGATGCCTGTTTAACAGTGGTCAGGCTCTCCCCTGGTCAGCGGTAGTTGTTTTCAGCAATGCCTGTTTAACAGTGGTCAGGCTCTCCCCTGGTCAGCGGTAGTTGTTTTCAGCAATGCCTGTTTAACAGTGGTCAGGCTCTCCCCTGGTCAGTGGTAGTTGTTTTCAGCGATGCCTGTTTAACAGTGGTCAGGCTCTCCCCTGGTCAGCGGTAGTTGTTTTCAGCGATGCCTGTTTAACAGTGGTCAGGCTCTCCCCTGGTCAGCGGTAGTTGTTTTCAGCAATGCCTGTTTTACAGTGGTCAGGCTCTGTCCTGGTCAGCGGTAGTTGTTTTCAGCAATGCCTGTTTAACAGTGGTCAGGCTCTCCCCTGGTCAGTGGTAGTTGTTTTCAGCGATGCCTGTTTAACAGTGGTCAGGCTCTCCCCTGGTCAGCTTGAGCACTGTGCTTGTCTGAAGGGGACGAGGTCAGAACTTTCCATTTGTCTCGCCTGCCGTTGACTGAAAAGACGAAACACAACAACCTCCAGTAAATAACAGAGAACACAACACATAATACACATGATACGCAATAACATAAAACACAAATAAATAACGAAATAACTATGGCAGAGACAATGCAAATGAAATTAAATCAAAAAGTATGCATGTATGGATAAAAAAACCTGAGCTGAGTTTTTTTTTTAAAGAAATAAGAGAAAAGCTAAAAATACACCACTCAGTACACTTGTGTTGGGTACAAGTGGAGGAGAGGTCAGGTATGACCACTTCCCCTGCAGAGTGATATCAGTGCTCAGTCTGGTCTCAGCAGGTATCACTGTATTTCTGGCTAATAGAAGAGGCCATAGGTGGACAAAGGTTAAATATAAATTTCACACTAATATCAGGAAGTATTTTTTATTCAGAGTGTTGTCAATACATGAAATAGTGAATCAGGTCAATTAAAGAAGCAAGTTTGGAGTGTTCAAAACCAGACGTGAACTTTATCCGTTTTGGGTTAAAACTGTGGTTAATTGTCTTCTTTCTGTATATAAGACTAGATATTGAATTCATGTTTCAGTATTGAATACAGTTGTCTTTGGGTGTTTTCCAGTGTGTACAAGTAGTAATAAGTGTGTGTGTGTGTGTGTCAGTCTGTATGCATGAATGTGTACGTTTGGATGTGTATGTGCAGGTTTATATGTGTGTGTCTGTGTGCATGTGTGTACGTTTGTTTGGGTGTAGCCTATGTGTGTACATATGTCTGTGTGCATGCATGTGTGTTCATGCGGGGGGGTGAGGGTGTGAAAAGAGGGTGTGGGGGTGCATATTTATGTTGTCAGCCCTTTGTCACCTTATTCATTCCATAAAATATACACCTACAGACTGTTAAAAATCCCTCTGCTGGCACAATACATTCTAAACCAAAGAAAACTAATCAGAATTATAAAATTAAAATCATTATCAAATTGAAGTATGAAATATTGTTACAACACACTTAGGGCCTGATTTACTAAGATTTTTTGCATGTGCAAAACCAATAACATGACCAATGATTGGTCAAGGTATTTGTTTTGCACCAATCATTGGTTGCGTTATCAGTTTTGCGTGTGCTAAAAGGTTTTGCAAACGTTAAAGGTTTTAGTAAATCGAGCCCTTAATGCGGAGGAGGATGGGATTCCATTTTGACTACATTAATTCTGTCAAGTCCCAGATTAAAAATTTACAGGAAAATACATTTTCACAGTACTGAAATCAACTGCATTATAGTCTTTTCTGTTGTATATCGGAAAAACCTTATGGATATTTTTTGTCTCTTAGCTTCTGTAATTGTCTGTCTTACAGTCTCACTCCCTCTCTATCACCCTGCATGGCCCAATTGAGTGAATAATCAATATTAGCAGGAGTTCTGCAAAACACTCAAGAGCCACACATTTTCATATTTAACATTTGAAGTTTCTCTGTGTCTTTTCTTCATCACATAGCATATTTTTATTGAAATGGTCAGTTGATATAATCACTAAAGGTCATGAAGGTCAGTAGTGAATCAATCAGCACAGTCATCAAACATATTGACTTATCCAATTAAGTGATAATTACAATCATGTGACCTTCTGCTTTACATCGTTAGTGAAGTCATAGGAAAGCGATGCTTTCCAGATTAATTAGTGTTATGAATGTGAGTGTGTGTGTGTGTGTGTGTGTGCGCGTATTTGCATGAATGTGTGTTTAGAGAAGCAGAGGTTTTAAACAATTGTGGGAAGTTGAATACTAAAATGTAAAATTATTATTAATCTCTCTCTCTCTCTTTCTGTTCCCCCTCAGTCAGCATATGAGGTCAAGTGTCATTCCCTCTGCGTTGTCACGGTTGCCAATCACCTCACATTCCAGAGCAACCGTTTCCCAGGCAACCGAGGGATTCTGTTGCTAGGCACCTGGAGCAATGCATGTGAGTTTTATTTATTTATGTTGTTTTTTTGTCTGTTTAAAATGCACATAAATACATGCAGCGTGTAGCTGATTCTATAAAACCGGACACACACACAGCATATAAGTATATACACAGTATCAATAAAGATAATATTGTACAGTAATTTTTTTATGAGGTAATCTTTAAAAAAAGACTACTGTGTTGTCCAAGCAACATTATGCTGTAATATTCACATTTACATGTATAAGCCGCATTCCTGCTATGCTGTTTTACTGCCTGCATTGGTGAACAAGGGCCACTGAAATGGAGCCAAACCATCAGGCTCATGACGGTCCTAGTTATGATAATAACAAATCACTCGCTTTATTGTTTTCCTTCAGCCCTTCTCTCTATGCTTATCTGCCACATCTCATAAGCCAGTCACACTTTTATTCCAGGTTTTTGGACATAATTAAATCAAACCAAATGAGGGCAGCTTAATTAGGGGGCTAATTATGAGTCCCCTGGCTGCTCAGATGTGATTGTTTCGATGGAAAATATTACGATGTAATCTCAGTGGAATTATAAATAGAGAAAATAACCCTACCTCCGTATTTTGAAATACATTTAATCATCGCATCATTTGCTGACTATGCTGCCTTCCATGGAACAGCCTAACCACTGCCGCTCTGTGCAGCTCCACGTTTACAGAAGCGCTTCAGGTTAAGTACCTTGCTCAAGGGTGCAAATCATGCTCCCCGCCAGGAAATTGAACCTGCAGCCTTCTGACTCCAAGCTCACCTGCTTAACCACTAGACCACTGCACGTGCAAATGCTAGTCTTACATCTACAAAGCTTTGTCATTAAGATTCATTGAAACATGTCTGGATAAATAACAGTTTCAAACTAGATGGACAATTCCTAAAAAAGAATGTTGGTGTGGTTGCTTCGCAGTGGTATCAATTGCTGGAAATGGTATAGAAAGATGGTATCATATGGTATAGTGTGAGGTGGCAAATAAAAGGTGGAAATGGTATGACGTGATAATGCGGTATAAAGGGATCTAAAGAAGGTGAAAGTGTTAAAATATGGTGATGTATTTTGTGGTAAGTAGTGTAAAGGACCTGGAAGTGATACAAATGAGTAATGAATTGTGATGAAAGCACAAAAAGGTAATGTCAAATCATCTGTAATAGTATTGTTAGGTCATAACAGTGTTGTAGAGGAAGGCATTGTGATGTCATAAGCAGTGTAATATGTTACAGCATCCACATTCTATTGCATCGGTTTTCAAAATGTGCCCATTTACTCCCATTCATTTTTCTGGCGATAAAAGGTCAATTATCTGAAAAGGTGTATAAAGGTATAAAGGTCAAAAGTAATGCCAACCTGGAGGGTGTATAAAGATATAATATGAGGTATTAATGGTGTCGATGGTGTGAATGGTGTAGGAGGAGATAGGTTCTCAAAAAGTGGTGGAATAATAATAAGTATGGTGAATAACAAAAAGGTGTGGTTTCACAACCACACGTAATGAATGTGTAGGACCACTGAAGGGTTCACACAGAATCTGGTACAGAGAACAAGAACAGTCATATCCAACAGGCAGAATATTTCCTACTGCGCTGTCTGTCATAGATTTACACGTAATGCTTTACTTTGCGCTGCATTGGAATGACTGAAGATCTGATGTTGGAATGCTTTGCCACACGTCTTCTGAGGGTTTCTGAGACAGGCGCTTGGATAACTCACACACAATTACAGCACCCAAACCAAAGCAAACAGCACATCTAGCATTTGTGCCAACTTACAGCAATACAAGAGCGGCATGATTTGCAAACATTTACACATTTAATTGTCTTTATTTTATATCTCTGTCTCTATTCCTCACACACTAACACACACACACACACACACACAAATAAATATACACACGCATGCGCGCACACACACACACACACACACACTACACCCACACGCACGAATACAAACACACACGCACACATGTAAACGCACACACACACACACACACACACAAACACAATTTTGTATTACCCACCCTCTCAAACACATCCACAGACCAACTCCTGCCCACAGCCCATCCCACACATATGGATCTGTTTGGCAGTGCCTGTCCCAGGGGTATTACTCTGAGCTCCACAAGGGCGGGGAGAATCCATTTTCCTCAACAGTTCCAAGGGTTTGACAAGGAAATGCTGTCAAAGGGCCTTGCATTCCCCACTGTGAACCACAGGGATTTACATAATCTTGTTAAAACCAATTTAAAACGAGCAAAATTACGAGCTTACAATTTAAAATAATGGAATGAATAAGCGGTTTGACCCAAACCCCGCAATCTTCTCCTAACACATACCGTAACGTGTCAGTCTTCATCCAAGGCTCTTCTCCCCGCGCTGGTGTACTGTATGAAGTTCCAAAGGCAAATTCCAGCCAGTTAACAATAGACTGCATCTCCTTCATCACTGTTAAAAGAGCCCATGAGGATCCATAGAGGAAGCAGATATGCAATGGCTGTGTGTAATAACAGTGGTGGATGTAAGAGGGTAGGAATAATAACAAGCCTCTAGACAAGCAGAATGTGCCGTGCTTGTCATTACGGTCACTTCATTTCTCATTTGAATCTGGACTATGCAAAATGAAACAGGTTGCGTGCACTAAGAACATAATGTGACATTGACAAAACAAAAACCAATGAAACGTGTTCTAAGACTGCTCCTGAAGTCATTTGAATCCGGTTAACCTTGTAAGCGAAATCACTTTCCAGTGATTTACAATAATATAGCAAATCAAATCTCCATATATAATCTGCTCAAGACTCTTACCCCTAACGATGGCTTGAGTTAGCAGGTGGTGCTTGGACTTGCTCCGCCCAGTTTGGGTGAGAGAAGCTCAGACCCCACCCCATTCCTTCGGGACCCATTTCTTCCGAACGGGAGTTTACTGCCACGACAGACCCTTGAAGACAATGGCTTCCACTCAGCTACGCGTATTCTCAAGCAATAACATCCACATCTGTATTATCAACCCAAGAATACCCGTGGTCGAGATGGGAGAGACTGGGTCTATCCACCTCATCCCCAACACCTTCTCTCGGTTTTTTTCCAACCCATCCCCCCCCCCCCCCCCTCCCATCCACTGAGAGGGGAGGATGGAGGGGAGAGGTGGAGAGGGGTGGCCATCAATGACAGGAGAGCTCTGACCTGAAATAGAAAATTGAATACATTGCAAAAAGACTGTAAATATTTCAAGGCAATTCAATGTAAGTGTGCACAATCACATGAACATTCTTATCCATATTCGCTGCATCAAAGCCCAACAGACATTTTACATTTCTGTGTTCCCTTCAATTTGGAAATCAAGCTCACTCAGCACAGTGCAGAAAATTGAAGAGCAGTTGAGGAGAACATATTTGGAAACATTTATGATCCATCAGGATACACACAGGCAGACACATCTCAACACTGTAGAAGAGCACAGATGAATGGCAGATTAAAGTAAAGCTGAAACAACCACATTTATACAAGACGATGCAGCACCACACTTCTGTGTCACTAAAGAGCGTGTACCTAACACTCACTTTGTTGTTACACCTAGTTTATAGTAACTATCATTTTGAGCCTAACCAACTATTTGCTTTCTGATTATGAAATTGATTGATTGATATGACCTAGCATACAGTGCATACAAAGATTCCATACACACACACACACACACACACACACACACACACACACACACACACACACAGGTAACCAGTGTGTAAGCATTAACCAAAGCCCTTTACAGTGAATATGCAATTCTACTGAATTCTTCTTAGGCTGAAAAATGTGTTTACAACCACATCCAAACATTATGTAGCTACCCTGATGGGTCAGAGTAAGGTTCCAACCACACTGAATCATTTTTTAACCCTGCTGGTGTAGACTTAACACAATAGGGTGTGTATATGAGTCCATTGACACATATAAACACCCTAGGCTGTTACATGCACACCAACATTTTTGCTGGGCAGTGCTCCTGTATTGCGCAACACCATTCTGGCCCGGTACTGTCTCTTTTGATAGGACACAGCTCAATAGATATTTTTAGAGCAAGCCCTTCTATAATTTGTAATAATAATTTTTCACTTGGATATCATATTATTTTCAAGGATATCTTTGAAATAAATGCCTAATAATAAAACAGCAGAAAATCTTGCCCTATAAAAGCTGCATATAGTGGCATGATCTGAAATTGCAGTAAGTACCTACTCGGGACATAAATAAGCAATGTGGTATGATGCTAATAGCTAGCTAGGAACATAGCCTTGAGGTTTTTTTTCTAAATTGTGTTCTTGCAAATCAGATAAATAAAAGATCTGACATGCATTTACATATTTAAAATTCCAAACTAATGGGGGTTAAATAAGGTAGTGCACATGCCTTTTCCACCACATGAATAAGCAAGATCTTAATTTAACAGCGGTGAAGAAAAGAAATCATGAGTCACTCAATCTACTATGCAAGTGTGGTGTCTAGTGGACTTGGCTATGCTATCTGGGGGGCATTTCTATTGTTTCTATTGTTTCATAAACACACCGCTGATGTCTCACAGATACAGAATCAGAATCAGAATCCCTTTATTCGCCAAGTATATTTATACATTTATTTTACTGTTATTTATTGTTATTGGTGCGTAACCAAAATAAAAATAAAATAAAATAAAATAAAACATAAAAAAAAACAAAAAACAAAAAAAAAAAGTAGCAAGTAGAGCAAGTAAGTTTCATTTCAATAATATAATATATATATAAATAAAAAAAAAAAAAAAAAAAAAAAAAAAAAAAAAAAAAAAAAAAAAAAAAAAAAAAAAAAAGTGGGAGTAGTAAGTAAAAGTAAAGTGTCTATGAGGGCGGGATAGAGTCTTGTGTGTGTCGGGGGGGGTCCGGGCCTTGTTGATAAGGCTAACTGCAGAAGGAAAGAAAACTTTTTTTTATGGCGAGAGGTTTTGGTCCTGATGGACCGCAGCCTCCTGCCAGAGGGAAGTGTTACAAACAGACTGTGACTGGGGTGAGAGGGGTCGGTACTGTGTGATACAGTCACAGTAGGTCAGCTGAAATAAATACCAAACAAGACTGACCAAGTGCTCTATGCATGTAAAAAGCAACAGAGTGCAGAACACATTGACAAGATACAAATGACTGGAGATCTCTGTTACAGGCTGATATACTAGCCGTGAATATGTTTGAAAACGTACATTGAGTGACTTTTTGTTAATGCATTAATCATATGAGGGAGCACAAATCGGCACTACCCTTCACAGGTATTGTACAGATTGCGTTAGATAACAAAGAGAAGGAGACTAATCTTTGGGCCGTGTCATCCCCGAAAATCCACTGAAACGCAGAATTACTTGGCGCTTGTGACAACCACCGTAAAACTGGAATCAACCGGGGGGGATTTGGTGTTGAACTGCAGATTGATAACGGCACTTTCACACCGAGAGCAGATATCGCGCCGTCAGCCTCCTATGCGCTGTAACTGTACACCCCCCCGATTCCCTCAGGATTCCACGCACTGAAGAGGCCTTCCATTCTTCTCTGCCGGAGGAAGACGATGTCACACAAAGAGCGGTGGGAACGGCGGCTTCGCCCGGTGAATAGCTTACGCCGAGGCGGGGGAGAGCCCGGTCCCTCCGCTGCTTACCGAGGTTTAATCTACAGTCCTCCAAGAGGCTCCGCGGGGTACCTGACACAGTCCCGCACCGCTGGGATTACATCAGCATCAGTATCAGTTCCACTCGCGCTCGTCGCAAGACTGTGTATCCATTATTTATGGTAGTACCCTTTTTGAGTTTTGAGATACTTTTCGTCTGACGTGGCTTGGGAATTGTGAGTCCCTCCGTGCTGTCTGGGTCAAAACCTTTCTCAAGGCTTGAAACAACAGTTCATAGATACAAGGCACTTCAAAACATGGGCGGGGCTACCCAGCAAGGAGACTCAATTAAGTGAAGTCCATCTAGTCAGCTCTGCCTTCCTTAAATGCAATTTTACAAAGTCAAATTTTGTTAAGAGACACCATAATTCTGTAAAAAAATGGAAACTCTTGCATTAATGAATGTTTTATACGAAGGTGTGTATAATTACTGTGATATATTTACCTTCCCTGCCTCCCAAACTTTCTTCCGTTCTTAAACGCACCTAGTATTTAACACGCCAGGAATGCAATTATCGAACACGTGTCAATGTACAACGTACACACTACCATACCACTGGGAGCCCAATTATCAAACAGATGTTTCGTTTCACTCTTCTCCCCTCTCCCTCCCCCCTGTGCACTCTGTCGGTCCCACTGAGAATATAACGGAGACTCAATGTGCACCACCCCTGCTCTGGACATGCCAATTACAAGACATCAGCAAAGAAGGGGGGGGGGTCAGGCACACATCAGTACCATGGACAGCAATCCACAGTGATTTCAACACAAGTTTAAAGACTCTCCCTTTTCACCCTTAAAATGGGATCGCTGGAAACGCACAAAAGCACTGTGGAGCAGAGCTGGTGTATGACACACTGCGCTTGGATAAATAGACCATCCTGATATAATGTTTTCATAGTATCTTCAGTGATGTGTTTCCTTGTACGAGCCAACAGTGAGTACTTGCCTTCTAGTCTGTTCTCAAAGCCCTTCCCCCGACAGCGCTCGGGGGAAGGTGCCAAAACAGCAGGTGAGAGCAAAACTACTCCTCACTTCTGCTATAGTTGCTTTTGTTTTTCCGTAATGACGCGCACCTTTTCCACTGAAAGCCGCACAATCTGGAGCCAGAATGCAGCTGGTGAGTGAGAGTGAAAAACTAAAGAGAAAAAGTGGAACTAAACCAAAGTGCCCTGAACATGGTTACGTGTCCATATGCAGCACAGAGACTCAACAGAACATGTCTATGTGTCCCTATGCAACACAGAGACTCAACAGAACATGTCTATGTGTCCCTATGCAACACAGAGACTCAACAGAACATGTCTATGTGTCCCTATGCAACATAGAGACTCAACAGAACATGTCTATGTGTCCCTATGCAACACAGAGACTCAACAGAACATGTCTATGTGTCCCTATGCAACACAGAGACTCAACAGAACATGTCTATGTGTCCCTATGCAGCACAGAGACTCAACAGAACATGTCTATGTGTCCCTATGCAACACAGAGACTCAACAGAACATGTCTATGTGTCCCTATGCAACACAGAGACTCAACAGAACATGTCTATGTGTCCCTATGCAACACAGAGACTCAACAGAACATGTCTATGTGTCCCTATGCAACACAGAGACTCAACAGAACATATCTATGTGTCCCTAAGCAACACAGAGACTCAACAGAACATGTCTATGTGTCCCTATGCAACAGAGACTCAACAGAACATATCTATGTGTCCCTAAGCAACACAGAGACTCAACAGAACATGTCTATGTGTCCCTATGCAACACAGAGACTCAACAGAACATATCTATGTGTCCCTATGCAACACAGAGACTCAACAGGCAATGCTGCAGCCATTGAGGGTGAGGGCTTATCTGTTGCACTTGAAACCCTGTTGAGCAGGAAATTGAAACCAATTGGATAATCATTCATTTTAACAGATACGTGACTGAAATTGAGTGATGACTCGATCCCAGAATGGACCAAGGGGTCACCCCTGAGAAGGCCTGTTATAAAAGTACATTACAACCACACATCACAAGAACTGGAATATTTACCACTAGCATAGGATGTTATTATTATTATTATTATTATTATTATTATTATTATTATTATTAATAATAATAACAGCTTTCATTCACTCAATTGACTCCACCTGAGTATTTTATTTTAATGTTATCTTATTTAAAATGTAGCCACATAAATGTAGCCTCATGTCATAATTTTGAGATGAGCTAGAGAACAATTTAATTTTATAAATGATGGCAAAATATCTAATATTGCAATTATAGCAGTACGTTTGTGGTTGCACTATATGTTGTCAGAGAACCATAGCGTATGGGTTATGTCTTTAATGATGAGACTTGGTGTATCTCATTTTCTTTCCCTGTACATCAACCAATCATAAATCAGGCCTGTACGGGCCACACCGGTAACATCATGTGTCCAAAGAGCTAAATCATCCGATATCTTGTGTAAGATTATTTCTGTGATCTACCTGAGCGTGAAGTAGGTGAGGTCTCTGACGTAATAAACTGAGAATGTAGATTCGTTTTTGAGTTTTTTTCTGCTAGATACACTACTGGGAATAATTGAAAAGCGTACATTGAAGTGTTAAAAGAATATATAAATTTCTCTGTTGCAGTGTGTGCACATATCAGATGTTTAATGACCCATGGCTGTTACGTTAGAGTGCGTGAAGCATTTCCCTATTGGCAACGATAATGCGTACGATTTCCGGTATTGCCACTTTGGAAATTGTATTGATTTTTTATTGTACGCATCAGAACTATCCCTTCAGAGCATAACCTACTCATATCGACTATCACACCGAAGAAATATATGGCTATTAACAATTCTAACCATAATTTTAAGATAGAATCTGCCATTGAAGTAGGCTATTTTTTAAAATTTATTTACAAATATGGTATTTAGTATCCCCGCTTTATTCCGTTTTTAATAGTTATGCTCCCATTTTTAAAAGTAAATGATAGGCTGCCGTACGTGCTTTTACACGTCATCTCTCGTGTTTTCTGTGCGCGGGTTCTGAGAAAAAACATCTACAAAAGGAACTCTTTCTAACGTACTGATACATTATAATTATTTCTGTGGCTTTGTGCAACTGGATTTATTCACATAAGCGTTTTGACCTTTTGTGTGCTACTGTTGATAGGCGTGGACGGTAGCCTACAGTTAGGTTTACAGTGTAACAGTTTGAAAATATTTTAAACATGGAACAGAAGACACAGCAATCAACTAAAATGACAATGCCTAACTTAACTGGAAATAAATATTTTCTTTCTCTTGTGGTTCGATAAAACGGTAGATAGGGCAAGACAATCGGTTAAAATATAAATTAACCTCAAACTGATGCTACAAAAACGCAAAGGGCGCCGTCCTATCAGTAATAGTGCGATTAAGGCAAGCTCTTCATTCAGCAATGGGCACCCTTTTGTTGTCAGCCAGATACTATTATAATCGCCTGTGTGTGATGCACTGGTGTTGGGACCACTTGCTAGCGTTAGGCTCATCGCATAGTTTGACAAATGCATAAACAATATGTCCAGCGCATTCATATCCCTTTGTAGACATATATGATCTTAATAATGTTTAATCATGAAGACCTCAATACATGCACATCATCTCTGCTAGATTTGCACTTTAATTGAATGATTATGAGCTCCGGAGTAGAATATCTTAAATAAAATACGGTAGACACATGCTATATGACATCCATGTTTCAAAAACTCACCCGTTGCCGGTATTTCTGCCATTGTCTTCTTTCACACACAAGTCAGTGACACAATTCTGACCATGTATTGGAAAAAAAATATCATGGGGAAACGCCCCCCTTGGCTCTCTCTTTCTCTTTCGCCGCTGTCACCCTCCCTTCCGTACCGCTCCTCCTTTTCAGGAAAAAGGGAAGAGGAAAAGATCCAAGTGACATCTTCTATTTCTGAACCACCCTTAGCCTACCTCTTGCTTGATCCTTTGATTCCTCTGGCTGCTGCAACCCCCACTCCCCCACTCCCCCACCCCACAAACACAAAACACTCTCACTCCACCGTGAAGCCTCTAACAAGCCTTCCGAATATGGAGAATGGACAGTGGACAACCGGGGCGCGGTGGAGTCGGTTCAGCATCAATTGGAGAGGGGAAAAGCTCGAAAGGCGAGCTGAGGAATACAATTATTATTATTATTATTATTATTAGTAGTAGTAGTATTAGTATTAATATATATTTTTTCACTTAGCTTGACATTGTTTTAGCCGTCAGGGTTACTAAACAATGTTAAAAGTAACCAACGTAGCTTACGTGTACATTATACAGTAGCTCTACGCTCAGGTGACGCTAATTATGATGGTGCCGGTTGCTAGGATACCTGTTTCTTTGTTTCGCTTGCCCTGAACGCGACCCTGATCTTAAATGAACTTTTTCCTAATTACTAAACAATTTATAAATTCGTTTCGAATTGAATTGAATTCAATATTTTCAACTCAACAGCAGTAATTGAAATCCTACTACTGAATTTTAAAGACAGTGACATTTTAAAACTTTTGCAGTCAATAGTTCATGTTGTTAAATGTTTTAAAGAATATTCTATTTTTGCTCTTATCATTGATTGACGAGCATGTTCTTCCCTTTCGGAGGTTGTCAATCAATTACAATGCCGGAGAGGCTGATGTTCCTTTCATACTGTTTGTGATATTGTTTTCATCTCAAAAAGAAAAGATGTGAAATTAAACATTCCACAGTGCATATGTACAGCACAAAGAAATGCCTTTAGTGTGTCCTAGTGCTGTTTTAAATTAAATAACACTGCCATGTTCTTTGAGCACACACCAAACTGCGATTCTGATAACAAAATGGCAGGTTGTGCGAAAATTGAGTGGAGTGAAGTGTGCAGACCGAACAGAAGACAGACGGGGCTCCGGCAGAAGACCCTATGAGTTGGGCTGCATCCCTAATCCAATCTCACAAGAGATCCGGGCGTAGCCATTTTAAACAGGCATGCTGAATGGGATTGTGGCTCTCACTGCCCATAATCCTCCTCTCATCTGTTGTAATACAAGAACTCCTCACTCAAACCCTCTCCCCCGATATGTGCTACTGAGGTGACAGTTCATGTTTGCTCCAGCGAGGACACAATTAACACAGCACGTGTATCACTGAATCTGTGCGTAAGTACCAACTGAACCCCTTAAATATTTCCGGTGGGTGCAGTGTAGTGTTTTGTTTTTTGAAATTATGTGTTCTTAAAAACAGGCACAACCAATTTCTTATGAATATGGTGACTATCATAAAAAATAATAGATCTTGGTTGCTTGTTGAAGGACAGTAAGGTACCTACTATTTAAACTGAGTTTGTATCATTACTTCACACCCTGTTCTGAAACTGAAGACTGGAGTGTAGAAAACTTGAATATCTGCCAAGTGAGGCTCCCTGCAGAGACACACACACATACACACACATGCACTCATTCACCCACACCCACACACACACACACTCAGGTTAACTCTTCTTAAAGCATAGGACTGAACCCTGGTTTATGTACTGTTTCAGTTATTGGCAGAATATACAGCTACTTACAAAACGCAGGCACTCAGAATGTGCACACAGATCTACTGTATGACCCCATTGACATAATTTGATTCTCATACCACCTGTTCAAGATATATTCTGCCTCCATATAATCCGGAGGGGTTTTTTGCAATAAATCCTCTCTTAACAAAATTGTGACTGAAAGGTGATTAAACTGAAAAATACTGTAGATTTAGAAGGATAGACACATCCAGGCATTCATATTTCAGACTGGCAGCCCATCCCATGCAGTTACAATTCAGAAAAGTCAAATAATGAATTCATTGGACACATATAGTTTTCAGTGGCTCAGTCACATCCTCTACCTCACTGCATGGGCCATGACCCCACACTCTGCTGTCTTAAATACATAATAGTAGTCATCTGGCTACACCCAGTTAAGCTGTTCCATAATATTTTATGAACGACCACTCAGGGCGATGCCAGGGTTGTAATTGGAGATTTGTTGCAAAGCTTACATTTCATTCTTGCCTGTCTGTCTTGGTTCTGGCAGTAAGAAAACTCTGAAAACATCGATCAATCTGGGTGGTTTATTTATTATTCGCTGGCGTGCAGGTTTAATTACAAACACCTGTGTTGAGGTGAAAGGAAAGTTTTGCCAGATTCCTGACGTGAGCTGCGGTAGTCTGGAAGTGGGAAGCAGAGCTGATCCTGTGTGGCAGTTAGTGCTGCGCTGGTGTCGACTCTCCAGTGTGCTTCATGGTTTGTTGGTTATTTTAATTGAGCACTGCATATAGATGCAAGTGTGAAGTGTAGGCAACACTGCTGTCAGACGCAGAATCCTAATTTGTGTTTTCTTTACACGGGCTGAAGTGGAAAGGGAGACGGAGTTGGTTTTAATGGGTATGAACAATTTCATAATTTTCCGTTTTGAAATGCCATTAAAGCTGAAGCAGAAGGCTGCTGTAAAACAAAGGGTACGCTGACAAATAGACCAATGGAGCCCAGTGTGAATGTCAACTTTGGGTGGGGGGGGTGGCGAAGAAGTTAGGAGCGAAGAAGTCCTTTTCATATTCCGCAGAAAAGATGAAGTGCACCTGTCTCTCGTTCTTTCTTCCCATCTATCCTCCTCCTCCTCCTCCTCCTCTCCTTGCCACACTCTCAGAAATAAAGGTACAGTGGAGGTACATTTTTCTTTCTTAAGGAACACATTTTCCAAATGTACCCTGAAAGTACAATAATGTTCTATTTGAGTTCTAATAAATGCCTTTTCCAAAAAAAAAAAAAGGTACACATTATGTATTCATGGCTAGGGGTATAATGTATGCACCTACAGGTTATCACTCCGGTGACAAGCGTTTGTGCAGAGCTGCACTTCTTACGAGGGCACACCTCAGATCCTGAGCGGCTCGGACCGCAGGCGCTGCAGATTGGCTCTGCACATCTTCTCTGCGCTCCATTCCGCTCAGCATTTGAAGCTCGTCGGGACTCCATATGGGCCCGGCGCCTCACTCCCGGCGTCTGACCGCATCCAGTCTGCCGAGGACCCCGAGGGCGTCCGTCCTGCTGCCCTGCACCGTCGCACCTGGTGTGGTGTCACTGGAAGACCAGCGCAGACAAATCACGGGGCAGACAGGGCATGACCGAAACGCTGACGCACGCACGAATGGAAAAACAGGAAAAGGTTAGCGCGCCACGCTCCAGTCTTAAAGTGATTACCACGCTCAGGAAATAATGTGGCTGAATACACCAAGACAGCTTGTCAATCAATCCATCCCTTCACTTGTATTTTATTTTATAATTTTTGAATATATATTTTTGTTAGGGCTTTTTCAGCTTTATTGGACAGCACAGTGTAGAGAGGCGGAGAGAATGGCAACGAGAGGGAGGGAAATGAATGCGACAAAGGTCATACGGCCGGATACAAACAGCCAACGTCGCGGCTCGAAATGAGCACATGAACAGGCTACGCTCCGAGACACCCCATTTTTATTTTTACATACCTCTCACCACACCAAGATGTCCCAGGGCACTGAACAATTAAAATCAGTTCAAAAATAAATCCAATGTAGCAGGTAGCTACCCAGAGAACTGATACTTCCTTTCCCGCCACACAAATATAGGCTACAAAAAGATCTGCGTATTGCCACATTGGTCGTTTTTTTCACATACATTGCACCAGTGACATGCAGAAGCATAACATACAAGACATACAGTAACATTCTGTTAGCTTGCATTGTATTACATTTTAGGTATTTAATTGATCCAGAGTGACTTATGCAGCTTTCATTATTTTACATACAAAGTTGGCTACGTACAATATTTGACATACAAATAAATGGATATTTGCTGAATGCAACTCAAGTACCTTGCTCAAGGGTACAACTGCAGTCTCACCAGGGAACTGAATGTACAACTTCAAACTCACAAGCCCAGTTCCCTAACCTCTATGTTACACAATCACCCCTTATAACGTGCATGTTTTCTGTTGCTGCGTGGAATACCACTTTATCCTCTATTTCAGCAATGTCCTTGGGTGAGTTGTAGAGTCGTATTAACGCTCATTAAAGCAGCCGTATTGATCCAAGCTATCTCCACACGCTGGGATGAATGGTGATGAATTCATGTGTAAACCATAATGATCCCCCGTGACCGGGCTGAGTTATGAGTAACCGTAAACTGGGCCTGTAACGGCCGCGTTTATTCTTTCTGTTACGGCCTATATAATTGGTTTACTCCGTATAGATCTGCAGCTTCAATTCCACGAACGCCTCCTTTATTCATTAAGCTACGCCTTCCTCCCTCTCCGAGCTGCAGCGGCCAGCGATATGTGTCTCCTGGCCAAATATTCAACTCGGTACCCTGCGAGTCCCAATTCCCCAAACCCCAAATCTCTCTTCAGCAAATATACCATAGAACATGTGCTTGCTTGTACTGACCTTATTGGCTTGTCTGCTCCGCTGGGGGAACAGTAACAGACAGGCTGCTGTGAACTCCGCCGCCCCTCCTCCCAGGCTCAGCACGGCGCAGTGCAGAGAGGTGCTCTCTCTCATGTACACTGGCTGCTGGATGCTTGTGAACCTTGGCTGGCAGTCTGGTGGGGGAGATGCAACAGCGCTGACCTGCACAAGTCTCCTGAAGTCTGCGGTGGGTCCCGTGTCCCACTGTGCCTGGGCCCTGTGAAGGCAGGGGAGGCAGCGGGAGCTCGTCACTGTGTGCTAAACTGTAACTCCTCACTGTAAACCAAACCACTCCGCCTGGATTCAGCCATCAGCTGGGAGAGGGGGATCAACCAGCTTGAGTGGCTGAAGAAATGGGTACAAACTGGGTGTGTGAGATGTGATGCTCATCCAGCCATATGGCTAGAGTTTAATCTTTGATGAACTGACCAAAAATGATTTGTACATATTTGCTGATGTTTTTATTTTGCCACACAACTTCATGATCCTTACAAATGCAGCTGAGCATTTAGTCCATTTGAATATGAGGGGAACAGTATGGCCGCTCGCTGGAGTGCGAGTTGCGGAGGGGAGAGTCGTCGGGGGTGAAATGCGATCGAGGAAGCATGCTGCTGGGTTCTGGAAGACGCTCCGCATCCTGCATTCTGCTCATAACGTCAGCTTTCACTGTCCTCTGGCACTTCCCTTTCAATTGGATTTACTCCCTGTTGGTCTGTGCATCTGCCTTACCTCAATTTCCCCTCACTATCCGTGTTCTACTGTCGTCTCTCTGTGTACGTGCGCGGTTTGGGGTGGGTTTAAAGTCTTAGATCACACTCCACAGTGGATAATCTTTGCTACACAGCTATCAATACAGTATATAAACATTAGATTTATATTGAAAAAATACAATAATAGCCACTTTATTAACCAAGTTAATGTTCCTAAAGCCAGCATGCCAAGAGAACAGTCTCAGCATGTGTGCAGAAGATGATTAGCCATGAATATTATCGCTGTGGCCTCCAATCTCTAATATCACCCCAGTAACCACTGAAAACTAGACCTCTACTATCTGACGTTACTGATACCCCATCACTGATCTACTGTCACCAATCATTTTAGTCCGCTGTTTACCTCATCACCCCAATCTGTCACCCCACCAAGCCTACTCTCCTGCAGCCCCATCATTCTAGTCTACTGTGGCCCCGCTATGGTCTACGGTCTGCCGTAACCCTACTGCTCCAGTCTCTGGAGAAGGGGGTGACTGCCTCTCTCCCCGTCGTTGCGAATGTGGCAGTTGGTGAGGGGGAGGGCTGTAGGGAGCAGGATAATTGGTGTAAAATGTAAATAACATTATGAGGCTTTCAGGAAGGAGGGAGGCGGAGAGGGTGCGGATGAACGGGGGAGGGGTAGGTGCATCGCTAATGGCTTTTTAAAAAGGTTACAGCATGTCGCTCCCTTTTTATAATGGAGCTCCGGCTGAGCTGGAAATGCAATTTCCGGGAAAGATAATGCTGGAGCAAGAGGGGGCTGTGAGCACTGTGTGTGTGTGTGTGTGTGTGTGTGTTTATGTGCATGCCTGTGTGTGTGTGTTCAACGTCTATCCAAATTGGCAACACTCTACCTCAGTATGAGAAGCAGAATTGGTCAATTTGTGCATGACTATGTGTGTGTGTGTGTGTGTGTGTGTGTGTGCGTTGTATTGAGCACGTGCTTATGCTGGCATGCATGAATGTAAGTGTTTGCTTGCAGTACTGCATGTCAGTGCATGTATACATGTGAGCGTACACGTTTGTGTGCATGTGCATGTGTGTGTATGCAGTATGTGTGGGTGAGTGTGTTCCAGTGTATTGCTCTTTTATGGGCCTATTTTTCTGGTTGGACGGATGAGTACTGGTGAGAGACAGCTTGATGGGCTGATTCTAGTGGCACTGCACCATTAAGAAGAAAGAAACGTATTGGGAGAACCCAGAGAACATTCTGTAGTGACATTCGCTCATCCTGTCATTCATCAGCTACACTAATATCCATTTCAATCCATCCATCCATTCTATCTATATGTTAAGCAACAGCCTCTACAGTCTACAGTATAACAAAAATTATCGCTAAGAGTATTAGTATTAGTTTTAGTATTATATTCTCACTAATATAAATTAAATTTTCTTTGTCTGTCAAAACCACTTCCAAGTTTCCTTTTTGTCCGTGTTTATGCATTCTGTGGTAAATGCATCTTCCTTAATGGAGCAATCAGTAAGATCCTGATAATTATCTTGGTGCAAAGAGGCAATACATTACAACTGACTAGTGAGATGGTCGCATAAAAAGAATGACCAATTCATCCCAGGTGAGGGACAAAAAGAACATGGTAGAAGATTATAACTGCGATGGGAGGTCTTTATTGTGCAGTGGTGTCTAGAATGTTCTGTGAACACTTGCACGTTAGGGAAACGGGGCTTAATTTGTTTATAGCCACATATTTCAGTGCTGTTTGGCTGGTCCTGAGTTTGATGTGCCCCCTGCCCACTCTAATAGAATCTATTCAGAGCCAGGCTGTACCCTTTATACGTTTCAAGAACTGCACTCAAACAATTATGACTGGAAACGAGGAAAGAGTCTGACTTCTCTTAACAATCTACAGCCGCAACAACACCTGGGCTGTCTCTGTGTTAAAGAACAATACGAGGGCCAATACTGAAGATACAGGCTGTCTCTGTGTTAAAGAACAATACCAGGCCAATACTGAAGATACAGGTTGTCTGTGTGTTAAAGAACAATACCAGGGCCAATACTGAAGATACAGGCTGACTGTGTGTTAAAGAACAATACCAGGGCCAATACTGAAGATACAGGCTGACTGTGTGTTAAAGAACAATACCAGGGCCAATACTGAAAATACAGGCTGTCTGTGTGTTAAAAAACAACATTTTGGCTGTTGCTGTATTCAAACAATACCTGGGCTGTCAGTGTACTGAAGAACAGTCACTGGCTATCATTGTATTAAGAAGAATGCTTGGGCTGAAATGGCATTAAAGAACAATACCTGGACTGTCAGTTTATTGAAGAACAATATTCCTGGGCTGTCACTGTACTTATACTATAATGCACTGAAAAATAAATATTGTGGTGTGAGACTGTGAGGCTTTGAGAATCCCTGCTGAATCCAGAAACAATGGCTTGCCCATGTGCCCAACCACAGTCAAAAATACAGGAACATGCCTGCCCAACCACAGTCAAAGATACAGGAACATGCCTGCCCAACCACAGTCAAAGCTACAGAAACATGCCTGCCCAACCACAATCAAAGCTACAGGAACATGCCTGCCCAACCACAATCAAAGCTACAGGAACATGCCTGCCCAACCACAGTCAAAGATACAGGAACATGCCTGCCCAACCACAGTCAAAGATACAGAAACATGCCTGCCCAACCACAGTCAAAGATACAGGAACATGCCTTCCCAACCACAGTCAAAGATACAGGAACATGCCTGCCCAACCACAGTCAAAGATACAGGAATATGCCTGCCCAACCACAGTCAAAGATACAGGAACATGCCTGCCCAACCACAGTCAAAGATACAGGAACATGCCTGCCCAACCACAGTCAAAGATACAGAAACATGCCTGCCCAACCACAGTCAAAGATACAGGAACATGCCTGCCCAACCACAGTCAAAGATACAGAAACATGCCTGCCCAACCACAGTCAAAGATACAGGAACATGCCTGCCCAACCACAGTCAAAGATACAGGAACATGCCTGCCCAACCACAGTCAAAGATACAGGAACATGCCTTCCCAACCACAGTCAAAGATACAGGAACATGACTGCCCAACCACAGTCAAAGATACAGGAACATGCCTGCCCAACCACAGTCAAAGATACAGGAACATGCCTGCCCATGCCTGTTTGTTCCTTGTCCTTTCTCATGCTTGAAATTGTACATTTTTAAAAATTTTAAATAAAGATGTGCAATGTTGCCTTGTTCATCTAATTTCAACTTAGAAAACAACGTGGGCAAACAATAATTAGTCAAAATCATTATAAAGGCAGGCTGAGCAACATCATGCAAACAGTCCGTGTTTGTTTAGCAAATTATAAGAATCAATCAAGAAAGTAAGTGTTGCCATCTTGTGGAATACAAGGTATAGTGCAACTGAAAACAGACAAGCTCTTTTGAAATGGAAAGTTACCCTCGCAAACAACGTGTATATTTTCTTGGGTTGGGGGGGAGCACTTGTGAAGCATATACAGTACATGGATAAAGTACTATATGAAGCTTGGTACAAATGTTTGATGAATACTAAAATAAATCTCAAAGTTATTTTAAACACCAAAAGGGGGCAGTATACATCCATATGATTGATGGCAGGAGGGAGCTCTGGAAGTCTACTTTATTGGTCTGGATTATACTGCGTAAAACCATCAGGCAGAAACTGAATTCTGTGTGTGTGTGGTCCCTTGCATCACTTTAAAAAAAATAAGAAGACGAAAACCTGAATCCAGCTGAATCAAACAGAGGCAAATACAGTCTTTTATTGCAATACATACAGTATTTATTTTTCGTATTTGACAAATCTTTACAAAACAGAAGGTACATCATCATTACATGGATAAAACAATGACACCTTCAAACACTCCATGTTACACATTGCTTCATTTTGTGTTTATTACATCTTTTCAAATTTTGTTAATAAAGTGTTGGCTGAAAAAAAGCCAAAAACATCAACCGTCATGTGCACCTGCCATCGACCACTGTGATAAGCCTCTCCCAACTGGTGCTTGCAATGTCCATTCAGAGCCTAAGTGCTTAACTGTGGTTATCGAAATTAAGAAACAGTCATCTAAAATAGTCAGAGCAGATATCAACAACTAAATGCAGAAACAGCACAGTAGGAGTCTGTATTTATTAGGAATAATATTTTTTTTAAGTGTGGCAAAGTTTTGGCTCAGAATATGCCCGTATATCATGGTTCTTTCTACTATTATGCAGATGAAACCTCCAAAGCAAGCGGCTCAGAGTTAAAGCTGAACGCCCGGAAGAGGGATTACTATTAGCATTACCATTTCACCCCAATATAGACCGCGCTGACCTCCGGGTGGCCCCACTGATAGCATTCACTTTAAAACGGCAGTTACTAATGTTCTGATGCCAGAAATCAACGGCTGCTCTCAACTATGTCTGTCTAAGTGCCTGTGTGAGCAGAGGTCAACTCTGTCTGTCTAAGTGCCTGTGTGAACAGAGGTCAAAGCAATTTAGTTTTCTGTAGTGTTTTTTTATTTCTTTCTTTTTTTCTGTAATGGAACCCACAGGCTTCTGTATATTTAAAAAAAAACAACACAAAACTGCATACTGACCGTGTATGAATGTAGGCTCTGAGTGGTGTGCTAAACTGCATACTGACCGTGTATGAATGTAGGCTCTGAGTGGTGTGCTAATCTTTTCAAATGACTGATGGGCACATTTGCTATTACAGATTTTGCGGGCGGATTGCGCTGATTGCTTACTGGAGGTCGTTCTCTGGACAGGACATCGCCAGGCTTGTTGCAGGTGTAAATCAGCTGCTAATTAAAATGCAACTTTGAGACCTGCAGGACGTTGTCCTCTGAAGCCTCTGCCTCTCGATAACAATTGCAGGTTCGACGGTGTGCATGTGTGTAAACTGTACGTTTGTATACCAAAAGAAAAAAGCTATTTACAAAATGGTACAAAGAGGTTCCAGTGTGAGGAAATGGAAGGTTGTAGAAAGGAGACGGGGGTAAGATGGAGGAAGGGAGTGGTGGGGTGGAGAGTGGGAGGATTCGGAGAAGTGACAGCAATTGAGGTACAGCGTGGCAGAACGTGTGAGTGGGGAGAAAGCAAGCAGTTGAGAAGAACTGTGCAAATTAACACCAGCAAAACTGTCACGCCGATCGAAAGTAGCGCGGCACCTTACATACACATAAATAAATAAATACATAAATCATTTGTTAATGAATTAGCTCAGAAATAAACAGATATATCATGACCATACTTTCAGCAGAGCAGAAGTAGTTGGGAGTGGACATTATGGGTAGTTAATTGTACCAGGGGATATTTAAGTCCAAGCATCCTGGATACGTTTTGTTCTATTCTATTCCAATATTTCTTTTAGTTTACCATAAGAACCCAGTAAAAAAACCTACTCCTGCTATACTGAACGGCACAGTCAGGTCAGCAATTATCACCCACAACCTACATCACATTAACAAGTTCCCTGCTCTGACAACACAAGATAAATACCATAGAAAGGTTTCTGCTATACAGAAAATACATAATTCTTAAGTCTATAACCTGTCAAGGCTTGTATCTTTAGCCTTTCTAAAATCTAAGCGTTTCCTTAAATTGTTTCTTTGTACATGCCTCCGACCATCAAAGAAATGAATTAATGCGTGACAGCAGTTGAATTCCCTTTTATTTCTTAGTTCCTGAGCAACGTGAAAAGATCCTTTGATTTGTACAAGCCTCTGAGTGATCGCCAGACAAGTCCTCGGAAACCGCCGATTTGGTCTGAATTTCTTTGGGCGGAATTAAGCGGAAGGAGTTTTCAAGAACACGCGCAGGTAAGCGTACACCGGCCTGCGCTAGAAAAGCAACGCCTTGCTACACAGAAGCCTTAGCCAGGCGGACGTCGTTACCCAGCTTAAATCACCACCATTTGGTGCACGAGAACACAGTCCAGCTACGGATATTTCTATTGTTCCACAACACAGGAAAGTCTGCAGCTCATCGGCGGACCCCAGTAAACCAGCCCATGCAGAAGGTGTAAATCAGCAGATTAACAGAGAGAGCTGCCTGATGTAGAGCCCGCTGGATTAGCAGACTGAGTGAGTTCTACATGCTAATCTCAGAGTTAGACAGTGTTTCAGACATGCAGCAGGTGTCCAGGGTGCAAGTGCGCAGGTGACGGGGGGGCCCCGGGCCTCTCTCTTCGCCCGCGGTTGTGAGGTCCGAGCCGCTCGCCTCCGCTCCTCTGTAAGGCGGCAGGGGAGCCTGGCTGTGCTCGCGCCTGCTCTGATTCTCATGGAGGAGCGAGAGAGACGTTTGTGAGCTGAGTCCAGTCTCAGACTGAGGCTTTGGGAGAGCTGGTGTGAGTTTGATCTTCGGAGTGTTATTTCCGCTGGCAGATTTATTCCTTGGGCCAAGGCGGAGAGGGCGATATGTGGGCTGAAGCGGAAAGGGGTAAGAGCAGGTGGGAGTGGCCTGTGCGGCAGGGCCGACCGGGCTCATTGTCTACCTCGGTTGGTCAGAGAAAGTGATGTCACTTCCTGCAGGCCGTGATGGGAGCTTTGTTGGTTTGATTTTTTGAGGGTTCTGTTTCTTCTGGGCGGAAGAGTAAACACTTACTGGAGAGAGTATGCGTCGCCTTAGGGACCACGTATGAATACCGCACCACACAAAAGCCAGACTAGGAGTGGGGGGGCGGTGAGTCAGTGCTAACGGGAGAGTTTTGAAGAGATACAATAGAGAGCCAGTTTGGAATGTGAATCTGATTGGCAGACTGCCTCTGCCCCAGTGTGTGTTCTTATAGAAGGTAGAAAACACTGAAACAACAAGGAAAACCTGATTGTTGAGTTGTATTTAGAGGCTCATGTGGTTGCCTTTCCGTCTCAGAAATTTTCAGACGTACTTAAGATTGTCCTCGAAAAGGTACTAAAATAAAGAAAAATCAATGGATTGCTGCCACAATTCTTCTTTTACGTCGGGACTTTTATGAACTTGTATTTTATGTATTTTATGGAAAATGAAAGCAGTAAAAAAGAACCCTAATGCAGTGACACAGTACATTATGGTAGCTCACCTGCGGGTGTGTGCAGTATGTGTGATTTAAATGGTGGTATGATTGTACAGGCAGAAGAAGGACCTACACCTGGGTGGAGTAGGAGCGGATGAGAGGGGGTCGCCCGGTAGGGTGGATGGCACACGGGTGGGGGTGGTCAGGAGGCAGGTCTAAACTTCGCTGGAGATGGAGCGAGATGGTATTAGGACATCGGGGGTGACGGGGAACAGGTAAGGCTGATGGTCATGTGATCTCTGTGAACGAAGATCCCGGAGTCTGCAGAGGAGAAAACAGAGAGAGAGCGAGAGAGGACGTGTTGGAGAGGAGGAGTACAGAGGGAGGAGGAGGTGCACAAAAGTGTAGAAAAAAGGGGGAGAGTTGCAGAAGGTGAGATTAGATATTGGAGTGTGAATAAAAAGAATAATGTGAGATATGAGGACGAGAGATAAACAAGAGAGGTTTATGGGACAGACAGGAAGCGGTTGGAATAGGGTGAAGAGGAAGAGAGTAGGAGGAGAGGTGATTGTCAAAAGAAACAGGAGAGTGAGAGAGAGCAGCATTCAGAAAACAATAGATACCAGTCGCCTGTTCATGATTCTTCCTGGGTTCAAAGGTCAAAGAGCATTCCAAAGTTTCAACTGGGGTAAAAACCCCTCTGGGTCTAAAAACCCCTCTGATGAAGGTTGGAATTACAAAAGTAAAGAAGTGGAAAATGGTCATTCAACCGAAGAAGCTAAGTTATCTCCCAGACGTTGATTGCTGGAGAGAGCCACTAACATTATTAAGAAGTAATGCTGTGCGGCATTAGTGGGGCCTACTGCAGATGTACTTTTACAGACTCGTATCATTACTGGAGATATTTCAGACTAGGTCATCAAAATCCTACTTAAAAACTCTCTTTTGCTATTAGTACTAAGTACTACTGGTTCTGAACGCTATAAGTCTAAATAGATAATAATAATTGAAAATTATGTGCAGTAGCCTGTAGCGCAGGTAGCATTCAGTGACACCGGTGCTTCAGTGTAGCAGCTCATCACCACTGCTTTTAGCCTTTACCTCAACGTGTCTCTGTCAGGGGTCCCACTAATGTAAACACATCTGTGCACAGACCGTTTATTTGACTCCAAGCTGATTTATGGGGGCCACAGGCAATGTGTGAAGACCAGGGTGGACTGTGTGGAGGACACGAGAAAGGGCAAGCCACGATCGGCATTTGGCTAAAGTGTGCACTGCAAAAAATGTCTGTACTAACAAGTGTTTTAGTCTTGTAATGAGACTTAAAATCTTATCTCATTTCTCTCAAGTAGAAAATATTCACTTGTTTTACGTTACTTTTTGATTGACAAGTGAAATTATCTTACCCCCATTGGCAAATCTTGAAATGAGTAAAACTTTCACCACACTGGCAATTGTCTTATCTAGCAAAAAAGTAACAGAAATAATATTTTCAGTTTAAATATAAGACTAAAATGCTTGTTAAGATTGACTTATTTTTCGGTTTTTGCAGTGTGTGGCTTACAGCGGGGTGGGCTGGCGGGCGTGTCGGTATGCGTGTGAAGATGTGCGTGTGAGGGGACATTTGGGGGGAGAGAAGGGACAGGGTGCGTGTCTCCCCCTCTATCCTGCTGTCTGCCACTCCCCCCCTCCGCCCCTTACCTGAGGGCCACTTAACTTTTCGAGTGGACTCTCCACACAGGGCAGCGGCATCATGGGCATGCTAAGGACAGGCTCGGGGCGCTGGGGCGGGGCTGGCGAGGGGAGGGACTGGGTCTGCTGGAAGTTATTGATCACGCACATCACCTGCAGGTACAAAGGGAAGAGGGAGGAAGAGT
This sequence comes from Ilyophis sp. 1 JC-2022, assembly GCA_022702515.1. Lineage (NCBI taxonomy): Eukaryota > Metazoa > Chordata > Actinopteri > Anguilliformes > Synaphobranchidae > Ilyophis > Ilyophis sp. 1 JC-2022. The sequence goes on along the minus strand of CM040405.1, from coordinate 51,681,847 downwards.
GCAGTGGTGGATGAAATTGCTTCAGTATATATCCAGCTGTAAAATGGATACTATGTATAAATGCAAAAAAAAAAAATAATAAAATAAAATGCTGTGTAAGTCACCCTGGATAAGAGCGTCTGCTAAATGCCTATAATGTAATGTAATGTAATGTAATAGCACAAGGATGAGCAGTATTTTAAATACATGTTAAAAATTAATTATGTATTCCGTATTTAATGCAGATTTTTCATGTCTTTTTACATAGTTTACATCTCGGTGCCACATGCAAAGCAACATATGCCACAAACATTTTCATTATAGATTAAAGATGTGTTTTTGGGAGGAATTTTGTAAAAAAATTAATTTTTGTGTGTTTTTGCCCATGTCCACAAAAGCACCTCCCCCTAATGCAAACCCCTCCTCCTCATCCTGCTCCATGCCCCTCACCAGAAAGGCTGCAATGGCACCCCCAGTCAGAAAGCCGGCCAGCACATCTGACCAGTGGTTGCGGTACTCAGCCACACGGACCACGCCCACCAGCACAGCCAGAGACACCAGCGTCAGGCACAATGTGGGCTTGGTCAGCCTCGTACCCTTAGTGCGGAACACTATGGTCACGTACATCTGGAATAGAAGCACATGCAAACACACACACAGACAGGCATAAACACAGGCACACACACGTGTGCACACACACACACACACACACACACACACACAGACAGGCATAAACACAGGCACACACACGTGAACACACAGATCCACACACACGCACACACACACACACAGACAGGCATAAACACAGGCACACACACGTGCACACACACACACACACACACACAGATGGGCATAAACACAGGCACACACACGTGCACACACACACACGCACACACAATGAGAGGAGCTTACTTGGGATTTGCAGCCTATTTATACTGTATTACACAACGCTCTCTGAATAGTGTAAAGTACATTTCACATTATTTTGGTATTTTAAGAAACTAATTATCCGTTTTGCCATACAGAACCTTGTTATATTCATATGGAGATTATATTCATACCACGGTGTACACGGCAGAGTAGATTATATTCATACCAGTGTACACGGGAAAGTAGATTATATTCATACCACGGTGTACACGGGAGAGAACATTATATTCATACCACGGTGTACACGGCAGAGTAGATTATATTCATACCACAGTGTACACGGGAAAGTAGATTATATTCATACCACGGTGTACACGGGAGAGAACATTATATTCATACCACGGTGTACAGGGCAGAGTAGATTATATTCATACCATGGTGTATATGGCAGAGTAGATTATATTCATACCATGGTGTATATGGCAGGGTAGATTATATTCATACCATGGTGTATATGGCAGAGTAGATTATATTCATACCATGGTGTATATGGCAGGGTAGATTATATTCATACCATGGTGTATATGGCAGAGTAGATTATATTCATACCACGGTGTACACGGCAGAGTAGATGCTGAGGGCCGCATCTTTGGAGGGGAAGGATTTGCGGGCGGACGCCACCACATAGGGGTTCCCTGTGCACGCGCGGCGCTCGCTGATGTACTGTATGCCGGTATGGCAGCCCAGCGCAGTGTAGTTGGGCCGACAGGCAGACAGGAAGTGAGGCGTCTGGTTTCCTGTCACCACCTGCCCTGCATTAGCAAATATTGTAGTGGTGAAGAGGCCAAAAGAATAGACTCCTGATAGAGGGAGAGACGGTAGGAGAAAGAGAGAGTGGGGAGAGGAGGGTGTGTCGGACATGGAGGGACGCAGTTTTGGGAGTTTTGTGGGAAAGGGGATGAGTTGAGAAGCGAGATCATGAGAATAAGAGAATGAACGTTTTGAGGGAGGGAAGGAAGTGAGTGAGAATGAGAAAGAAAATTAAAAGAGGGCAGAGTAGAAGAGATGGTGATGAGGTGTAGAATGAGAGACACAAGAAGAGAGGGAGACATAGAGAACAGAAGGCAAGAGAACATAATGAAACTTAAGAATCTTAAGAAACTTGGTTAATATGTCATCATCCCTGAAATTAAATAGAAATCTCCATTACTGTGCTCCATGTGCGATGTGTCATTTGGCATTTAAATCCACTGTATGCTGCCATCTGAGCTGGATTTCAAGAAGATAGAGATTTGGCACACTGGAGTGTGTCAGACTGGAGTACTGAAATGTGTCAGCATGGGTGTGTCAGATTGAACACTGTCAAACAGATGTTTCAAATGAAAGTGTAGCTGACTGGCGTGAAAGGCAGCTGTGTCCGAGTGAGGTGTGTCAGATGTGTGTCCGAGTGAGGTGTGTCAGATGTGCGTCCGAGTGAGGTGTGTCAGATGATGCATCGAACATGTGATAGACATGCGTGTCAGACTGAGATGTGTTAGTGTGTCAGTCAGTGTGTGAAACTGAGGTGTGTTAGTGTGTCAGTCAGTGGGTGAAACTGAGGTGTGTTAGTGTGTCAGTCAGTGGGTGAAACTGAGGTGTGTTAGTGTGTCAGTCAGTGTGTGAAACTGAGGTGTGTTAGTGTGTCAGTCAGTGGGTGAAACTGAGGTGTGTTAGTGTGTCAGTCAGTGTGTAAGACTGGTGTGTGTCATACTGTGCATCAGACAGGTGTGTCAGATTAAGATGTGTTAGTATAGTATGTCAGTCAGGGTGTAACACTGAGGTGTGTCAAACAAAGACGTCTTAGTGTGTCAGTCAGTGTGCAAGACTGTTGTGTGTCATACCGTGCATCAGGCAGGTGTGTCAGACAGAGATGAATTAGTGTGTCAGTCAAACTGAGGTATGTCATACGGAGCATCAGATTGAAGTGAAACCATAGTTACCAAGGAATCGGACAATCCTACGCAGCAGAGGGTTGAAGTAGCAGCAGTCGGCTGAAACAATGGTGTTCTCCTGAGCCGCCTCTGACTTCATGAAGAAGCACGTCAGCTCTCCCGCCAAAATCTAAGGGAGACACGAAATACCTGTAATATCCCCCACTGACGTGCCCTCGAGGCTAATTGTTAATGGCGTAGTAATTACAACTGACAAGATTTCAACGTAAAGTTTTAAATTCAGAGTACAGGTTAATAAATAATTATTCCAAACACATTACACTGGAACATCAGGCTGGGCCATTGAGCACAGTCTTTCAGCCACAGTAACAATGTCCCTCAATACTGTCCTCAGGCCCAGGCTCGGTATCAGCTTCATTATAATGAATAATAAAGCACCGGGCTGTATAGGCCTCTCCTCTCTGTATCAGCTTCATTATAATGAATAATAAAACACCGGGCTGTATAGGCCCCTCCTCTCTGTATCAGCTTCATTATAATGAATAATAAAACACCAGGCCGTATAGGCCCCTCCTCTCTGTATCAGCTTCATTATAATGAATAATAAAACACCGGGCTGTATAGGCCTCTCCTCTCTGTATCAGCTTCATTATAATGAATAATAAAGCACCGGGCTGTATAGGCCTCTCCTCTCTGTATCAGCTTCATTATAATGAATAATAAAACACCAGGCTGTATAGGCCTCTCCTCTCTGTATCAGCTTCATTATAATGAATAATAAAACAGCGGGCTGTATAGGCCCCTCCTCTCTGTATCAGCTTCATTATAATGAATAATAAAACACCGGGCTGTATAGGCCCCTCCTCTCTGTATCAGCTTCATTATAATGAATAATAAAACACCAGGCCGTATAGGCCCCTCCTCTCTGTATCAGCTTCATTATAATGAATAATAAAACACCGGGCTGTATAGGCCTCTCCTCTCTGTATCAGCTTCATTATAATGAATAATAAAGCACCGGGCTGTATAGGCCTCTCCTCTCTGTATCAGCTTCATTATAATGAATAATAAAACACCAGGCTGTATAGGCCTCTCCTCTCTGTATCAGCTTCATTATAATGAATAATAAAACAGCGGGCTGTATAGGCCCCTCCTCTCTGTATCAGCTTCATTATAATGAATAATAAAACACCGGGCTGTATAGGCCTCTCCTCTCTGTATCAGCTTCATTATAATGAATAATAAAGCACCGGGCTGTATAGGCCTCTCCTCTCTGTATCAGCTTCATTATAATGAATAATAAAACACCAGGCTGTATAGGCCTCTCCTCTCTGTATCAGCTTCATTATAATGAATAATAAAGCACCGGGCTGTATAGGCCTCTCCTCTCTGTATCAGCTTCATTATAATGAATAATAAAACACCGGGCTGTATAGGCCTCTCCTCTCTGTATCAGCTTCATTATAATGAATAATAAAACACCAGGCTGTATAGGCCTCTCCTCTCTGTATCAGCTTCATTATAATGAATAATAAAACACCGGGCTGTATAGGCCTCTCCTCTCTGTATCAGCTTCATTATAATGAATAATAAAGCACCGGGCTGTATAGGCCTCTCCTCTCTGTATCAGCTTCATTATAATGAATAATAAAACACCAGGCTGTATAGGCCTCTCCTCTCTGTATCAGCTTCATTATAATGAATAATAAAGCACCGGGCTGTATAGGCCTCTCCTCTCTGTATCAGCTTCATTATAATGAATAATAAAACACCGGGCTGTATAGGCCTCTCCTCTCTGTATCAGCTTCATTATAATGAATAATAAAACACCGGGCTGTATAGGCCCCTCCTCTCTGTATCAGCTTCATTATAATGAATAATAAAGCACCGGGCTGTATAGGCCTCTCCTCTCTGTATCAGCTTCATTATAATGAATAATAAAACACAAGGCCGTATAGGCCCCTCCTCTCTGTATCAGCTTCATTATAATGAATAATAAAACACCAGGCTGTACAGGCCTCTCCTCTCTGTATCAGCTTCATTATAATGAATAATAAAACACCAGGCTGTATAGGCCTCTCCTCTCTGTATCAGCTTCATTATAATGAATAATAAAACACCAGGCTGTTCAGGCCTCTCCTCTCTGTATCAGCTTCATTATAATGAATAATAAAACACCGGGCTGTATAGGCCCCTCCTCTCTGTATCAGCTTCATTATAATGAATAATAAAGCACCGGGCTGTATAGGCCTCTCCTCTCTGTATCAGCTTCATTATAATGAATAATAAAACACAAGGCCGTATAGGCCCCTCCTCTCTGTATCAGCTTCATTATAATGAATAATAAAACACCAGGCTGTACAGGCCTCTCCTCTCTGTATCAGCTTCATTATAATGAATAATAAAACACCAGGCTGTATAGGCCTCTCCTCTCTGTATCAGCTTCATTATAATGAATAATAAAACACCAGGCTGTTCAGGCCTCTCCTCTCTGTATCAGCTTCATTATAATGAATAATAAAACACCGAGCTGTACAGGCCTCTCCTCTCTGTATCAGCTTCATTATAATTAATAATAAAACACCAGGCTGTATAGGCCTCTCCTCTCTGTATCAGCTTCATTATAATGAATAATAAAACACCAGGCTGTACAGGCCTCTCCTCTCTGTATCAGCTTCATTATAATGAATAATAAAACACCAGGCTGTATAGGCCTCTCCTCTCTGTATCAGCTTCATTATAATGAATAATAAAACACCAGGCTGTACAGGCCTCTCCTCTCTGTATCAGCTTCATTATAATGAATAATAAAACACCGGGCTGTATAGGCCTCTCCTCTCTGTATCAGCTTCATTATAATTAATAATAAAACACCAGGCTGTATAGGCCTCTCCTCTCTGTATCAGCTTCATTATAATGAATAATAAAACACCGGGCTGTATAGGCCCCTCCTCTCTGTATCAGCTTCATTATAATGAATAATAAAGCACCGGGCTGTATAGGCCTCTCCTCTCTGTATCAGCTTCATTATAATGAATAATAAAACACAAGGCCGTATAGGCCCCTCCTCTCTGTATCAGCTTCATTATAATGAATAATAAAACACCAGGCTGTACAGGCCTCTCCTCTCTGTATCAGCTTCATTATAATGAATAATAAAACACCAGGCTGTATAGGCCTCTCCTCTCTGTATCAGCTTCATTATAATGAATAATAAAACACCAGGCTGTTCAGGCCTCTCCTCTCTGTATCAGCTTCATTATAATGAATAATAAAACACCGGGCTGTATAGGCCCCTCCTCTCTGTATCAGCTTCATTATAATGAATAATAAAGCACCGGGCTGTATAGGCCTCTCCTCTCTGTATCAGCTTCATTATAATGAATAATAAAACACAAGGCCGTATAGGCCCCTCCTCTCTGTATCAGCTTCATTATAATGAATAATAAAACACCAGGCTGTACAGGCCTCTCCTCTCTGTATCAGCTTCATTATAATGAATAATAAAACACCAGGCTGTATAGGCCTCTCCTCTCTGTATCAGCTTCATTATAATGAATAATAAAACACCAGGCTGTTCAGGCCTCTCCTCTCTGTATCAGCTTCATTATAATGAATAATAAAACACCGAGCTGTACAGGCCTCTCCTCTCTGTATCAGCTTCATTATAATTAATAATAAAACACCAGGCTGTATAGGCCTCTCCTCTCTGTATCAGCTTCATTATAATGAATAATAAAACACCAGGCTGTACAGGCCTCTCCTCTCTGTATCAGCTTCATTATAATGAATAATAAAACACCAGGCTGTATAGGCCTCTCCTCTCTGTATCAGCTTCATTATAATGAATAATAAAACACCAGGCTGTACAGGCCTCTCCTCTCTGTATCAGCTTCATTATAATGAATAATAAAACACCGGGCTGTATAGGCCTCTCCTCTCTGTATCAGCTTCATTATAATTAATAATAAAACACCAGGCTGTATAGGCCTCTCCTCTCTGTATCAGCTTCATTATAATGAATAATAAAACACCGGGCTGTATAGGCCTCTCCTCTCTGTATCAGCTTCATTATAATGAATAATAAAACACCAGGCTGTACAGGCCTCTCCTCTCTGTATCAGCTTCATTATAATGAATAATAAAACACAGGGCTGTATAGGCCCCTACTCTTTGTATCAACTTCATGATAATGAATAATAAAACACCGGGCCGTATAGGCCCCTCCTCTCTGTATCAGCTTCATTATAATGAATAATAAAACACAGGGCTGTATAGGTCCCTCCTCTCGGTATCAGCTTCATTATAATGAATAATAAAACACCGGGCTGTATAGGCCTCTCCTCTCTGTATCAGCTTCATTATAATGAATAATAAAACACCGGGCTGTATAGGCCCCTCCTCTCTGTATCAGCTTCATTATAATGAATGATAAAACACCGGGCCGTATAGGCCTCTCCTCTCTGTATCAGCTTCATTATAATGAATTATAAAACACCGGGCCGTATAGGCCTCTCCTCTCTGTATCAGCTTCATTATAATGAATAATAAAACACCGGGCCGTATAGGCCTCTCCTCTCTGTATCAGCTTCATTATAATGAATAATAAAACACCGGGCTGTATAGGCATCTCCTCTCTGTATCAGCTTCATTATGATGAATAATAAAACACCGGGCTGTATAGGCATCTCCTCTCTGTATCAGCTTCATTATAATGAATAATAAAACACCAGGCTGTACAGGCCTCTCCTCTCTGTATCAGCTTCATTATAATGAATAATAAAACACCGGGCTGTACAGGCCTCTCCTCTCTGTATCAGCTTCATTATAATGAATAATAAAACACAGGGCTGTATAGGCCTCTCCGCTCTGTATCAGCTTCATTATAATGAATAATAAAACACCAGGCTGTACAGGCCTCTCCTCTCTGTATCAGCTTCATTATAATGAATAATAAAACACCGGGCTGTATAGGCCTCTCCTCTCTGTATCAGCTTCATTATAATGAATAATAAAACACCGGGCTGTATAGGCCTCTCCTCTCTGTATCAGCTTCATTATAATGAATAATAAAACACCAGGCTGTATAGGCCTCTCCTCTCTGTATCAGCTTCATTATAATGAATAATAAAACACCGGGCTGTACAGGCCTCTCCTCTCTGTATCAGCTTCATTATAATGAATAATAAAACACAGGGCTGTATAGGCCTCTCCGCTCTGTATCAGCTTCATTATAATGAATAATAAAACACCGGGCTGTATAGGCCCCTCCTCTCTGTATCAGCTTCATTATAATGAATAATAAAACACCGGGCTGTATAGGCCCCTCCTCTCTGTATCAGCTTCATTATAATGAATAATAAAACACCAGGCTGTACAGGCCTCTCCTCTCTGTATCAGCTTCATTATAATGAATAATAAAACACTGGGCTGTATAGGCCCCTCCTCTCTGTATCAGCTTCATTATAATGAATAATAAAACACCGGGCTGTACAGGCCTCTCCTCTCTGTATCAGCTTCATTATAATGAATAATAAAACACCGGGCTGTATAGGCCTCTCCTCTCTGTATCAGCTTCATTATAATGAATAATAAAACACCAGGCTGTACAGGCCTCTCCTCTCTGTATCAGCTTCATTATAATGAATAATAAAACACCGGGCTGTATAGGCCCCTCCTCTCTGTATCAGCTTCATTATAATGAATAATAAAACACCGGGCTGTATAGGCCTCTCCTCTCTGTATCAGCTTCATTATAATGAATAATAAAACACCAGGCTGTATAGGCCTCTCCTCTCTGTATCAGCTTCATTATAATGAATAATAAAACACCAGGCCGTATAGGCCCCTCCTCTCTGTATCAGCTTCATTATAATGAATAATAAAACACCGGGCTGTATAGGCCTCTCCTCTCTGTATCAGCTTCATTATAATGAATAATAAAACACCAGGCTGTACAGGCCTCTCCTCTCTGTATCAGCTTTATTATAATGAATAATAAAACACCGGGCTGTACAGGCCTCTCCTCTCTGTATCAGCTTCATTATAATGAATAATAAAACACCGGGCTGTATAGGCCTCTCCTCTCTGTATCAGCTTCATTATAATGAATAATAAAACACCAGGCTGTATAGGCCTCTCCTCTCTGTATCAGCTTCATTATAATGAATAATAAAACACCGGGCTGTACAGGCCTCTCCTCTCTGTATCAGCTTCATTATAATGAATAATAAAACACCGGGCTGTATAGGCCTCTCCTCTCTGTATCAGCTTCATTATAATGAATAATAAAACACCGGGCTGTATAGGCCTCTCCTCTCTGTATCAGCTTCATTATAATGAATAATAAAACACCGGGCTGTATAGGCCTCTCCTCTCTGTATCAGCTTCATTATAATGAATAATAAAACACCGGGCTGTACAGGCCTCTCCTCTCTGTATCAGCTTAATTATAATGAATAATAAAACACCGGGCTGTACAGGCCTCTCCTCTCTGTATCAGCTTCATTATAATGAATAATAAAACACCAGGCTGTATAGGCCTCTCCGCTCTGTATCAGCTTCATTATAATGAATAATAAAACACCGGGCTGTATAGGCCTCTCCTCTCTGTATCAGCTTCATTATAATGAATAATAAAACACCGGGCTGTACAGGCCTCTCCGCTCTGTATCAGCTTCATTATAATGAATAATAAAACACCGGGCTGTATAGGCCTCTCCTCTCTGCATCATCATAAGCAAAACTGAGCATGTGATCACATGTTCAGTTCAACCAGCCCGGGTGTAATAAGCGTGTTTGACAGAAACACCTGCCTGCCTGTTCATAAGTATTTCTCACAGTCTATGTACATGGAGGTACAGTAAGTTAATCTAGTATACATGTATCTCATGCTGGTATGACGTTCATTCACATGATGCACAGGGAGTACATGCTCACACAGTCATGCCCATCACCACACATCCATGGACCCCTAATCCACTCATTTGAATGCGCTCACAATGAGAGCGTATAACAATCACCACGCTCAAAGCGTTGGGAGCTAATGGATTCTCCTCTGCTTTTCTGTATGCTTTGTGCTCTGCTTGTCCACAGTAAGGAATTATTCATGATAATCCACCTGTTGCACATCCAGTCACGCTTCCAGTGCTTCCGATTCCAACTTCAGGTTTCCAACGAGGGCGACACTCGCCAGAACTCTGCCCCTGAAACCTGCAATTGGCAGCGGCCATATTCTTCCGATCGCAGTCTCTGAAGCATCGTCGACGGGGAACAAAAGTGGGTCACATGGTCATGAAATATGCATGGCAGAGATCCACAATACAAACAGCAACTCAACCGAGTCCAACTCAGGCTGGCGCCATGCCTTTATTAATAGAAACGAGCGAAAATAAGATTTAATGGAGCCTTCGGGCCTGAGGATAATCTGCAGAGACAACTGGAGCTTTGATGTGTATTAGTCATCGTCGGCTACGTGAAGCAGTGACAGCAGAGGAGACGCGGTTGAGATGCGGTTGAGATGCGGTTGAGATGCGGTTGAGATGCAGAGCACGGGGGGGGGGGGGGGGGACGGCGGGGTGTGTGGGCCCTTGTTGAACGTCACGGCGCGCCGACGTAGATCCATTCGACGCTAACACCGGCAGATAAATATTTACACTGCGCTAAATGCCCAGCTGCTTGTGCACAGGATGAGAGGCGGACGCCTCATCCCGCGGAGCCGTCCCCTGGGAACCAGGCTCTCCTGTTACTCGATCTGCGGGCCACGCCCAGGAAGAGCACTGCTGCTGTGGCGTGGTCTCTCTCTACCTTGGGCGTGTCTGACTGCAAGGCCCAGCATGTGGGGAGGCGAGTGGGAGCTGCAGGGGGTGTGGAGGAGGCTCAGGTAAAGGCAGGATCTAGATGGATCTAGAATCTTCCACCATGCGATTGCCTCAGAGCGTGACCCCTCTCAGCGAGGTGACTGTATTTTACCAGGCCCCCACACCCCTTTCCCCCAGTCCTGTCACAGTTTGAGGGGCGAGTGGTATGGCCCCTTATAAAAATGTTTGGCACCAGAGAGTTTCAGTAACCAGACTTGCCACTCAGAGGCTGCGGTTGAGAATTCCATGTGGTGTACTGCTGCTGCCTTTAAACTGTGCCTTCAAGTACGTTCTTTTAAACCTTGACTTCAAATCAGTTCCTTTAAACCGTGTCTTCAAATCGGTTCCTTTCAGGTTTATACCGTGCCTGTCATGCAGTTCCTGTAAACTGTGCAAGATTTTCTCCTTTTAGAGAGGTTACTGGAAGTCTGCAACAGTGCACTTTGTGTTCAATTCAATTACATTTTATTTGTATAGCGTTTTTTACAGAGAACTGTCACAAAGATGCTTCACATTGAAACGGAAGGACAATTGAGCAAAAAAACCAGGCCTTAACCCCCAACAAGTAAAACGAGGTAAAAAACTCCCCAGTGGGAAGAAAAAACTTCCCAATGGAAAGAAATCTCGGAAGGAACCTGGCTAGAGAAAGGGTGTCCATCCTTTGCTGGCCAGTCTGGTTTAAACTAAACTGTAATGAGGGATCTAATAAAACTAGCTGGTAAGTAGAAAGTCCAATGAAAATATGTAAAATGTTCAATTCAAAAGGGCGGGGTGGTGCATCTGGGACTCCGGTTGAGTCAAGAAGTGTTGAAGACCCTGCATACTAAGTTATGACTCTAAAGCCTCAGGTTCACACTTAATGCTCCAGCACATACGTACGTATTTCTGTCATTCCTAGCTTATTTCAAAGCGAGAAGAGTGAGCGTGGCTGTCAGTTACCAGGCCCCCAAACAATGTAATGACTCACCCTCCCAGGGAATGAGAGACTTTCTCTGCATATAAAATAAGGCTTCAAATTAATTTCTTTCAGCTCCAATACAATTAGTAACTGCTCCATTATATCACAGCTGAGGATGTATTCTTTTCATGTGAATTTGTTCCTGTGTCTCTCCATTACATGCAACAAGTGCATTGAGTTGTGAAACGTTACTGTCATTTTCTTTAACTGTTTTTCTTCATAGTGTTTTATTCTATTCTATTCTATATTATTTCTAGATGCCGGTATGATGTTTACTGATCTGATATCATTCTTTTGTCAGAGCCATTTTGTCATAGTAAGTACTTTGGGATTAAAAAAAATTGAATTAAGTGAACTAATATTAAATTCATGGTTATCATTACAGTATTTTTGTCGTTCTATTCATAAAAAAGCTGACTTCTAACTGTATGTAGCTGTATATATAAGTTATCTGTATTAAGCCCCCAATACAGGCTTCTGTTGAAAAGTAAATAAAATGAATGAATGAATCTATCTTTTCTTTTATCTTATCTTTTCTTTTATCTTTTTAAACTGATTTTAAACTATGTAAAGCACTCAGGGGCTATCTATTCATGCACTGTAGCCTTTTATCTGTTTTAAAAATCTGTTCCTTTTATATTGACAGAAAGACACTGGGGTACAGAGAGACACCAGTGTACAGAGACACCAGTGTATAGAAAAACACCGGGGTACAGAGAGACACCAGTGTACAGAAACACTGGTGTACAGAAAGACACTGGTGTACAGAGACACCAGTGTACAGAAAAACACCGGGGTACAGAGAGACACCAGTGTACAGAGACACTGGTGTACAGAGAGACACCGGTGTACAGAGACACCAGTGTACAGAAAAACACCGGGGTACAGAGAGACACCAGTGTACAGAGACACTGGTGTACAGAAAGACACTGGTGTACAGAGACACCAGTGTGCAGAGACACCGGTGTACAGAGAGACACTGGTGTACAGAGACACACCAGTGTGTAGAGAGACACTGGGGTACAGAAACATCGGTGTACAAAGAGACACCAGTGTGTAGAGAGACACTGGGGTACAGAAACACCAGTGTACAGAGAGACACTGGTGTACAAAAACACTGGTGTACAGAGACACCGGTGTACAGAAAAAACACCAGTGTACAAAAACACTGGGGTACAGAGACACCAGTGTACAGAGACACTAGTGTACAGAAACCGGGGCTATCTATCTATTCATGCACTGTTTATCTGTTTTTATCTTATTTCCTTTTATATTGACTTTTAAATGTTCTTATTTTAATTATTCCCTTTTAATGTATTTTACATAGTTTTAATTGTACTGTCAAATCAATCAGGCTATCTATTCATGCACTGTAGCCTTTTATCTGTTTTAAAAATCTGTTCCTTTTATATTGACAGAAAGACACTGGGGTACAGAGAGACACCAGTGTATAGAAAAACAGCGGGGTACAGAGAGACACCAGTGTACAGAGACACTGGTGTACAGAAAGACACTGGTGTACAGAGACACCAGTGTACAGAAAAACACCGGGGTACAGAGAGACACCAGTGTACAGAGACACTGGTGTACAGAGAGACACCGGTGTACAGAGACACCAGTGTACAGAAAAACACCGGGGTACAGAGAGACACCAGTGTACAGAGACACTGGTGTACAGAAAGACACTGGTGTACAGAGACACCAGTGTGCAGAGACACTGGTGTACAGAGACACACCAGTGTGTAGAGAGACACTGGGGTACAGAAACATCGGTGTACAAAGAGACACCAGTGTGTAGAGAGACACTGGGGTACAGAGACACCAGTGTACAGAGAGACACTGGTGTACAAAAACACTGGTGTACCGAGACACCGGTGTACAGAAAAAACACCAGTGTACAAAAACACTGGGGTACAGAGACACCAGTGTACAGAGACACTAGTGTACAGAAACCGGGGCTATCTATCTATTCATGCACTGTTTATCTGTTTTTATTGTTTTTATCTTATTTCCTTTTATATTGACTTTTAAATGTTCTTATTTTAATTATTCCCTTTTAATGTATTTTATATAGTTTTAATTGTACTGTCAAATCAATCTTTCTTTTTTCATTATTCTGTAAAGCACTTTGAATTGCATTCAGTTGTCTGAATATGTGCTATACATATATATTTAAATAGACTTGACTTGACTTGACTTGAATGAATGAATTAATGAATCGTAAATCATTGCATCACAGACAGGCTTGTTCCTTATTGCGCGTGAAATGATTAGTCTCATATGCGCCGCTTAATTTCCACCTAACCATTTAAGCTCTTCATCCTATTGGGTGAAGTGTTCTGATAATGCCAAGGTCCAGACCAAGGGGAACATAAAGCATTACAGCAACATCACATTAGCAGAAGTTATTATAGCGCTCATTACGAGCCCCTTCCACACGCTTCAGTCCTGTGATAATGGCTACATGGCTACTCGTGTTGATAAGACTGAATTATGTATGCTCTTATGGAACATCAGGGATAGAGTCAGATAAATAAATAATTCACATGAAAGCCTAGTTGTAGCTCACACAGTAGAGCATGTCACACATATTTTACCCAGCAGCCATCATCCATCCACATGTAAATCATCTACATTGTGCAAGGTGGATGATACTATTCACGTGGACAGCCAAACCCGAGGAGTGAAGAGAACTGTCTCTTATCATCACAAGATATGCAAAATATGCATGTGTGCATGAACATGTACATGTAGACACATACACACACACACACACACACAAAATTGATAAGCTCAAACAGCTAAAATAGATCAAACTATGTTATACGACATGCATCAATCGCATGTGGGCTCATGTACAAACTCATGCATACGACACAGACATACAAATAGCTCAACAAATAGCATACATTTATAATTATAAATCAATGAGCTCAGCATGTGGCCCATCAGAATACACGGGGTCCTGGGGGGGGGTAGGCCGTTAGAAGCTGGACTGAAGAATGGGCGGCAGTGTCTCAGCCACACGTTCACCCCCCTCCAGCACAGACACACAGGGAAGGGTCAGGAGACTCGACTGAACACAGTCAGTACCGGTCATCCGAAGTTTCGCCACGCTGAAAAATACCGGCACCGCAGCTGCCCGGGGATTCGAGCACATGGAAGTTACCGGAATCGCTAAGCACAGCCATTGTGCCTGTTATAAATGTGTAAGGATCACGCTGGAAAATCCCAGCGCTTGGGAGAAGAGAATGGGACCAGGTACGAAACACTATTAAAAAAGACCAAAAGTGATTGGCACTGAGCAACATAAACAAATGTGTTGGAAAATCAGATATGAATGAAAATAAAACAGAGCTGTAAGCTCAGCTGTAATAAAACAATTGTTGCAGTTGCATAAGGAAGAGAAAAAAAGATGCTTGAATATATTAGTCGTGACAGATATACATGTGGGAGAGGGACATCACGCTTTAAATCATTACAAAGAGGGAGGGAGACCTGAGATGGGAATAGAAAAAGCGCCATTGTGTTCAAGAGGGAGAGAAACAGGATGACAGTAGTGCTGCCGGCAGTCTATTTGATGCTGGAAAGCTATCTCAAAATGACGGGCAACTCTGAAGAGAGTATTCCCCTCTCCAGTTTCAGTACAGCCTATCCAGTTTCAGTACAGATCACCAGTTTCAGTAACCCCTATCCAGTTTCAGTACGGCCTATCCAGTTTCAGTACGGCCTATCCAGTTTCAGTACGGCCTATCCAGTTTCAGTACCCCCTATCCAGTTTCAGTACCCCCTATCCAGTTTCAGTACAGCCTATCCAGTTTCAGTACCACCTATCAAGTTTCAGTACCCCCTATCCAGTTTCAGTACGGCCTATCCAGTTTCAGTACCCCCTATCCAGTTTCAGTACGGCCTATCCAGTTTCAGTACCCCCTATCCAGTTTCAGTACGGCCTATCCAGTTTCAGTACGGCCTATCC
Organism: Ilyophis sp. 1 JC-2022; assembly: GCA_022702515.1. Lineage (NCBI taxonomy): Eukaryota > Metazoa > Chordata > Actinopteri > Anguilliformes > Synaphobranchidae > Ilyophis > Ilyophis sp. 1 JC-2022. Next base: position 51,666,274 of record CM040405.1, on the reverse strand, counting down.
AGTTTCAGTACCCCCTATCCAGTTTCAGTACCCCCTATCCAGTTTCAGTACCCCCTATCCAGTTTCAGTACAGCCTATCCAGTTTCAGTACGGCCTATCCAGTTTCAGTACGGCCTATCCAGTTTCAGTACGGCCTATCCAGTTTCAGTATGGCCTATCCAGTTTCAGTACAGATCACCAGTTTCAGTACGGCCTATCCAGTTTCAGTACGGCCTATCCAGTTTCAGTACAGCCTATCCAGTTTCAGTACCACCTATCAAGTTTCAGTACGGCCTATCCAGTTTCAGTACAGCCTATCCAGTTTCAGTACCCCCTATCCAGTTTCAGTACGGCCTATCCAGTTTCAGTACCCCCTATCCAGTTTCAGTACCCCCTATCCAGTTTCAGTACGGCCTATCCAGTTTCAGTACCCCCTATCCAGTTTCAGTACCCCCTATCCAGTTTCAGTACCCCCTATCCAGTTTCAGTACGGCCTATCCAGTTTCAGTACGGCCTATCCAGTTTCAGTACGGCCTATCCAGTTTCAGTACGGCCTATCCAGTTTCAGTACGGCCTATCCAGTTTCAGTACAGCCTATCCAGTTTCAGTACAGATCACCAGTTTCAGTACGGCCTATCCAGTTTCAGTACCCCCTATCCAGTTTCAGTACCCCCTATCCAGTTTCAGTACCCCCTATCCAGTTTCAGTACCCCCTATCCAGTTTCAGTACGGCCTATCCAGTTTCAGTACAGCCTATCCAGTTTCAGTACGGCCTATCCAGTTTCAGTACCCTCTATCCAGTTTCAGAACCCCCTATCTAGTTTCAGTACAGATCACCAGTTTCAGTACCCCCTATCCAGTTTCAGTACCCCCTATCCAGTTTCAGTACCCCCTATCCAGTTTCAGTACCCCCTATCCAGTTTCAGTACAGATCACCAGTTTCAGTACCCCCTATCCAGTTTCAGTACCCCCTATCCAGTTTCAGTACAGCCTATCCAGTTTCAGTACGGCCTCATCAGTTTCAGTACGGCCTCATCAGTTTCAGTACGGCCTCACCAGTTTCAATACGGCCTCACCAGTTTCAGTACGGCCTCATCAGTTTCAGTACGGCCTCAGCAGTTTCAGTACGGCCTCACCAGTTTCAGTACAGCCTCATCAGTTTCAGTACGGCCTCACCAGTTTCAGTACCCCCTATCCAGTTTCAGCACAGCCTATCCAGTTTCAGTACGGCCTCATCAGTTTCAGTACGACCTCATCAGTTTCAGTACGGCCTCATCAGTTTCAGTAAGGCCTCACTAGTTTCAGTACAGCCTCATCAGTTTCAGTACGGCCTCACCAGTTTCAGTACGGCCTCACCAGTTTCAGTACGGCCTCACCAGTTTCAGTACGGCCTCACCAGTTTCAGTACGGCCTCATCAGTTTCAGTACGGCCTCACCAGTTTCAGTACGGCCTCACCAGTTTCAGTACGGCCTCACCAGTTTCAGTACAGCCTATCCAGTTTCAGTACAGCCTCACCAGTTTCAGTACAGCCTATCCAGTTTCAGTACAGATCATCAGTTTCAGTACGGCCTCACCAGTTTCAGTACGGCCTCACCAGTTTCAGTACAGCCTCACCAGTTTCAGTACGGCCTCACCAGTTTCAGTACAGCCTCACCAGTTTCAGTACGGCCTCACCAGTTTCAGTACGGCCTCACCAGTTTCAGTACAGCCTATCCAGTTTCAGTACAGCCTATCCAGTTTCAGTACAGATCATCAGTTTCAGTACGGCCTCATCAGTCACAGCAACAGGAGGAACGAACATCACAGGATTTTCACTGGGATGAGATCTTTTGATGACGAAGAAAAAAAAGGCTCCTGGCCCTGGTCTCTGTAGCACCCCATTAACTGCTGAGCCTTAAAGAGCAATCGATATGTTTAAAATTAGAAACACAGCAGGGGCTTGAGTCAGTTTTTGAATTTCAATTCAGCCGATTCAGGAAATTAATTGAAATCCATTTATGAATTGAAAAATGCCCATTAGGTTCTACGAGGATTATTACATTTGTGAATTGCATTATATTTTCCTTGAGTTTACCGAGTTGAAATGGAAGCTGACCCTAGAGCTCGGGAACTCGAGCGTAATTACTGCCGCGAATGCTGTGGAGAGTCGTACAAAACATCCCTCTCTGCGCCGCTGCCCTGACCCCTTCAAAGCCATTCTGCACCGTCGCATATAAGCTCTGCTCTAAAACAACTCCCGAAATAAAGCTCTCCCCAAACAGTTCAGTTGCAGCAGTCGCAGCGAAAGTCCATAAATCACGTACCTGAAACGATTTCAGGGACGGTTTTTTGGCAGAAGAGTGCAGCGGGATCTCTAATTTAATAGTGCAGTAATGAACAGGCGGCTCGACGGAACGTAACCTGAGCGGGGCAACCAAGCAGCGGAGACAAACTCATGCGTCAACAATACACAAAACACAATTGGCCATAATGGAATTCAGCCTCATTGCCTTTAAACCAAGCCGAAGCGGGCGGTTACTAAAGACGGCCCTTGAGTCCCATCAGGACCCACAGCATAACGGGCACCTGGCCGTTATCCACACGGAGACACATCCCCGCGGACCCTGGAGCTCCGTATCTCCAGAGCAGGCTTTCGTTCCCCCGGCTGATTTAGAAGCATCAAGCGTCTCTGCCTTGTTGACTCAATGAATCGTGCTTATCTCAGAACAAAATCAGCAGATGTGACCTCATATACAGGCTTTTTCCAGCAGTCACAGCCCGACCCGAGGCACAGCCGGGCGGTGAGTGCGTTTCGCACAGCGCGCTCAATCGACTGGGTTTGTTAGACGCGCATCTATCGATCGGCACCGCCTGTTTGTTAAGGCCGATCATCCGAGCGTGATTCATCCGCAAGAAACCCAAAGGCTCTTCTCGATTGAACACACCAGCGCGCACCCACCCACACATGCAATATTTATTAAATATAAAATGTGAAGATTAAGCCGAACCGTCATTGTTAAAGATGATGTCACCGTAAACTGGAGTTAAATAGGGCAAGGTGGAGAATGGAGGAGGATTTGCATATTGTAGATTGCATAGAGGGGGAAGGGAGAGACACACACGGAGAGAAAGAAAAGAGCCAGAAAGGTCATTTAGAGGCAAAGGAACACAAGAGGGTTTTTAAACTGACAGGACAAGCAGAGATCTTCTCACGGACCCCCACTCAGTGAGCCAAACCCGGTTAAACCAGTCCTCCAAAACCGTATGAAAAGCTTTCACCATCGAGTACCTTCACCTTTCTGTATCTACATTCCTCATCCTCCACAGGTTCTACCTGTCCCTCAGGTACTCTCTCCAGCGTCCAGCTGGCCACAGCCTCAGATCTCCGAGGGGAAGCCTATATAACACTATTAAAGTGCCTTAAAGGCATTCAGTTAAGAAAATGAATGGAAGAGGTACAGGAGAAATGTGCAGTAATTAAGCTACTGGGGGAGTAAAAAAGCAGTTGAAAAAGGAGCATTGTGACTCCAAAGGTTCTCACTTTTCGTATCTCTGACGTCTATCCGGAGAGCCACACTCATGCAGCCATGGTCTCTGCTCAGGGTGTCACATCCTATTTTTCATCTCTGCATTTCTCTCTTATCCCCTCTTTTGTTGATTATCTCCTTTGCATGGGTCTATTTCCAACCCCAGCGTGGAAAACAGAAAACTAGGTTAGCATCTCTCCCCTCTCTCTCTCTCCAATTTCACACTCACTCCCCCCTGTCTCTCTTCCTACCTCTCTCTTGCTCTCTCCCTCTCTACCCAGTTAAAACCCTCCTGATCCCTTTTCATCTCACTCCACTGCTGACCCAGGTATGGTTGGCAAGAAGCCCGTCTCCTTCTCATCCTCATCTCTTCTCTCTTCACACTTCTCCTTCTCTTCCCTCCTCCCCTCTCTATTCTATTTCCCTGTCTTTTCCTACCATAGTTCTAACATCTACACACGGGGGAAACACACACACACACCTCTAAAGGTACTCAGACACTGGGGACACATTGGTTTCAGACAGGCAGGTTAAACGGATACCGTGGGCTGTCATGCCTGCTAAAGAGCGGAGAGACAGCGAGAGAGAGAGAAAAAGAGAGAGAGAGAGTGAGAGAGAAAGAGAGGGAAAAGAGAAGAGAGAGAGAGAAAAGAAGAGAAGTGAAGAGAAGGCTTTCTCCCCTGTCTCTCGGAGGGCTGGGGCACAGTAGCTGTGACAAATACGCTTTAGCGCAGTCTCCCAGAGGAATCGAGCTCACGCGTGCGCCTCGTTCACGGGCCTGTTTACGGGCGGTCTTATCGGCGCAATCACACATGCCTCTCGTGCTCAATCAGAAATGTAACCTCCACTCGCTCAATGTGGCCTTTCGGTCGACTGAGCTTAGTTTAGCCTCACAGTTCCGTGCAGAAAACAATGATGGTTTTTGCCGGAACGCAGACAGTGTAGATTCAAGCTGAAGGAATTGAATTAAAGGAGGCGGTGAATCATCTCGGCCTCCTAGTCCCTTCCCATGAAAATCAAAGTTATGACCATTAAAAATTAAAGCCACCATTATTTATTTAATCGAGTAAATGATTTATTCCTGCAAGGGACAGGTCTGTTTATCCGGGACCCCCTACGACAACCCTTAAGATTTCACACTGACATTTGGTTACCCGTTCATAAAGTTCCGTTTTTTTTTTTTATGATTAAGGTATTGCATCTTTCTCAGAGTACATCTGTAAGGAAGGCGTGAGCCCGGCATCGCTCGCAGGGAAACGGTTACAGTCTGCGACCTCGTGAAGGAACACATTTCGGAAACGTGTTACACCGATGTTCCGCTGGCCCTGACGCCGGTGACATCTCAACGCGTCTGGCACAATGACTCTCTTCCTCTTATTACAGAAACGCTATTTACACGTTGTACCGTTTTCTGTGCGGTCTCCGTCACCCTTTCTCCTCACTCACCGTCTCTAATTCTCACTCGAGAAACCTTCTGTTTCTCTGTGAAGCGTCTTTGTGAAATTTCTCTGCAAAAAGTGCCGTACAAGGAAAATTGAATTGAATTGAACATTTTCTCTTCCAGTCTCTCTGTTGCCAACCCTATCGATCTATCCTCCAATCATAAATTGTTCCCGTCTCTAATTTCCTTCCTGAAAAATATAAAGAATATCCGCACACCAGTAAAAGCTCCCTTCTGGTTACCACAAGACAGCGTATTGCTGATATGCGGGTATTCTTTATTTTTTCACCGCTTCACTCTTTTTGCCCTGCACCTGGCCAAGCCAGTTGGACATGCGTATACTACAGTTTTCTCATTCACTTTCACCCTGCATCCAAACTGCATCCCTGCTAGGGACAGATACGAGGACGCCAGTCCACTCTCATTAGAGGCCTCCCACGCCATCTGCTTCCACAGGCCGAGTAACAGACCACTGTCCGTCCCACAGCGGGGGAGCGACACAACCGACGTGTGTGCATATGGGACTGGGGTTGGGTCGGGGTGAAGGGGAGCGTCCTCCATTTTGTACCTGCAATCTGTCCCTGGCTCCTGAGACAGAGCTCCATCACTTTACCGCACAGTCAGGTGCAGAGTGTGTTTAACTGCAGGAGATCGTTTCTGCACTTCTGAAGAAGGGGAAAAGCTAAATCCCCAACCGCCCAAGAACAAGCAAGCTGCACGTAATTACAGCGGCGAAAACAGGGCCAATATTAAGTGCTTAATGCTAACATTAAAATTTTAGATAACCACTTCCAAGTCTGCCTTTCATGTTCTTTTGCGTGGTTTGGGGGAGCTCATTAAGTGCGGATGGTAATTACTCGCAGCTAAAGCGGGTCTCTGTGCAGTAAGGCGGGGGATGGGGGAGAACTTTGCTGTGGTTTTAATTTCCGCCATCTCGACGGCGCTCCGTGAGACAGCGTGTGAGAAGTGCCGTGGCGGGAACCTCGGCATGCGCTGCTAATTGGGCACGGGGAGAAGGGAGGGAGAGGGACAGTGACCGTGACTTGGACACAACGGGATCATTTTGTGCCACTGTTAGTGATGTGTGTCTGTGTGTGTCTATTATCAGTGTGTGTCTCTGTTAGTGATGTGTGTCTATGTGTGTCTATTATCAGTGTGTGTCTCTGTTAGTGATGTGTGTCTGTGTGTGTCTATTATCAGTGTGTGTCTCTGTTAGTGATGTGTGTCTATGTGTGTCTATTATCAGTGTGTGTCTCTGTTAGTGATGTGTGTCTGTGTGTGTCTATTATCAGTGTGTGTCTCTGTTAGTGATGTGTGTTTATGTGTGTCTATTATCAGTGTGTGTCTCTGTTAGTGATGTGTGTTTATGTGTGTCTATTATCAGTGAGCGTCTCTGTTAGTGATGTGTGTCTATTATCAGTGTGTGTCTCTGTTAGTGATGTGTGTCTGTGTGTGTCTATTATCAGTGTGTGTCTCTGTTAGTGATGTGTGTCTGTGTGTGTCTATTATCAGTGTGTGTCTCTGCTAGTGGTGTGTGTCTGTGTGTATCTACTATCAGTGTGTGTATGTACTGCTGGTGTGTGTGTGTGTGGATGTCTACTATCAGTGTGTGTCTCTGCTAGTGACGTCTGTCTATTATCAGTGTGTGTCTCTGCTAGTGACGTGTGTCTGTGTGTGTCTCTGTTAGTGATGTGTGTCTGTGTGTGTCTATTATCAGTGTGTGTCTCTGTTAGTGATGTGTGTCTGTGTGTGTCTATTATCAGTGTGTGTCTCTGTTAGTGATGTGTGTCTGTGTGTGTCTATTATCAGTGAGCGTCTCTGTTAGTGATGTGTGTCTGTGTGTGTCTATTATCAGTGTGTGTCTCTGTTAGTGATGTGTGTTTATGTGTGTCTATTATCAGTGAGCGTCTCTGTTAGTGATGTGTGTCTATTATCAGTGTGTGTCTCTGCTAGTGGTGTGTGTCTGTGTGTATCTACTATCAGTGTGTGTATGTACTGCTGCTGTGTGTGTGTGTGGATGTCTACTATCAGTGTGTGTCTCTGCTAGTGACGTCTGTCTATTATCAGTGTGTGTCTCTGCTAGTGACGTGTGTCTGTGTGTGTCTCTGTTAGTGATGTGTGTCTGTGTGTGTCTATTATCAGTGTGTGTCTCTGTTAGTGATGTGTGTCTGTGTGTGTCTATTATCAGTGTGTGTCTCTGTTAGTGATGTGTGTCTGTGTGTGTCTATTATCAGTGTGTGTCTCTGTTAGTGATGTGTGTCTGTGTGTGTCTATTATCAGTGTGTGTCTCTGTTAGTGATGTGTGTCTGTGTGTGTCTATTATCAGTGTGTGTCTCTGTTAGTGATGTGTGTCTGTGTGTGTCTATTATCAGTGAGCGTCTCTGTTAGTGATGTGTGTCTGTGTGTGTCTATTATCAGTGAGCGTCTCTGTTAGTGATGTGTGTCTATGTGTGTCTATTATCAGTGTGTGTCTCTGTTAGTGATGTGTGTCTATGTGTGTCTATTATCAGTGTGTGTCTCTGTTAGTGATGTGTGTCTGTGTGTGTCTATTATCAGTGAGCATCTCTGCTAGTGGTGTGTGTCTATTATCAGTGTGTGTCTCTGCTAGTGACGTGTGTCTACGTGTGTCTATTATCAGTGTGTATTTCTACTATTGGTGTGTATCTGTGGGCATTTATTATCAGTGTGTGTCTCTGCTAGTGGTGTGTGTCTGTGTGTATCTACTATCAGTGTGTGTATGTACTGCTGGTGTGTGTGTGTGTGGATGTCTACTATCAGTGTGTATCTTTTCTATTGGTGTGTGTCTGTGGGCATCTACCATCAGTGTGTGTCCCTACTGCTGGTGTGTGTCTGTGTGCATCTACTAACAGTGTGTATCTCTACTATTGGTGTGTCTGCATGCATCTACTGTCAGTGTGTGTCCCTGCTATTGGTGTGTGTCTGTGTGTCTGCTATGGGTGTGTGTCCCTGCTATCATTGTGCGTCAGTGTGTCTGTGCAATTGGCGTGTGTCTGTGCTACCAGTATGTGTTTGTGCGATGCTACCCTGTGCTATTCATTTGTGTCTCTGCAGGGGGTAGAGAGAACAAGAGAAAGAAAGAAAGAGAGACAGAGGGGAAAATAATAGAGAGAGACAGAGAAACAGAAAGAGAGACAGAGAGAGAAAGACAGAACGAGAGAGAGAGAGAGAGAGAGAGAGAGAGAAAAAGAGAGAGAGAGAGGGAGAGAGAGAGCTCAGTGTGACAGCGCTTTATTACGTTCTCTGCCGGGAGTTCAGGAGGCCAAGCTGGAGTCTGAGGACCAGAGTGCAGTGAGTGTGCCACTTCCCTCACAGAGCAGGCTAGCAGACAGGAGACAATAATGAGCTGCCAGGCTCAGTCCCGTCTAAATAATAAGAGCTAACATGCACTCCTGCACCCCACTGTTTCTCTCATCCAATTCATCACCTGTACTGTGCTCACACATCATTACTATCACCGGCTGCCTTGTAGGGAGCCCATCTGCGGAATAGCCACTCCTCTCATATATGTACTCATGAGCCAGTAAGCATTTACCACACTACAAGCCTCCCAGCGCACTACCTAAGAGCCTGAGCAGAACTGAGGATAAGCCTGCACACACCTGGTGATCAGCTAGGGGGCGCTATTATAGAAGAAACTCTAGTGAGTACATGCATGCTAACCATGGTGGGCCAATAACACAGCCCAGGCTCAATCCAGCCATGTCTAGGCTGAGCCAATCAGGAGGCCCCCATCCTGCACTTCCCAAACTGTATGCAGATGTAGAGGGAAACCCACATAATAATGGACATAGGTCGATGTCATATGTGCTTATCGATTAAATGTAATTCACTTTCATTTGTACATTTCTGCACCTTCACTCATCTTATGTTCCATTCCGTTGCATCGCTTGGCGATGTCTACCCAACCAGTATTGCAGGAGCAGTCTGTGGAACCGCTCCTACGTGGCCTGAGAGAAGGGCGTTTGGAGAGGACACACAATGGAATGGTTGGGGTGATAATAAATGACTAATAATAAATTACTGATAATAAATTAACTTTGTATTGGAATGGGGTAATGTGGCTAGCTGGTTGGAACCCAAGCTAGGAGTAAGCAGTAAGTCATTTGTGTTCTCAGCACTGACCCCTGGTGTTACAGTTGAAAAAAGTGTCAAAAACTGGGGGAATGTGGGAGAATGGGGATTGGGTAAAAGTGGGGTTGTGACCAGGGCCCGGTAACACAATTCTGTGCATGGGAGAAGTTAATGTCCCTGAGGTTAAAGGATTTTAAAGAGATTCCCATCATGCCCACAGGACGCTGTTCAGCAGGGCAGCTTCAGACAGGCAGGCCATAGTGTCAGTGAGCTGTGGGAGTATTGGTGAGGCTTGATTACATGCTGTTCCCCTTGGTGGTGCACATATTCCAATTAGCAGGTTTTCCCTGCGTGTTAGAAGAGTGGATCTCTCAGGGGCCATATGGTATATGACAAATTTTATCAAAAAATTATTCACAGAGCATGATTTAACAGAAAGGTCACATGACTGGTGGCACTGTACGTGTTGCTTGTTGGCTACAGTATATGCCTCCTCTGCTCATTGGCTACAGTATACGCCCCCTCTGCTGATTGGCTACAGTATATGCCCCCTCTGATCTTTACTGATAATGCTGAATTTTTCATTGAATCCGTAGGGCCAGTGGCTTTATGATTTTGCAATGTAACACTCATAACCTAGTGGTACTCCCAACTGCACCAGTGAAGCTCCACAGATCAAACAGCATGTGAACTGCAGTTACTGATAATAACCAGTCAAATCAACAGTAGAGTGTCATTAAACCTGGCCAATGAACCACTTAAAATCAGGATTAGTCAAGTGCTTTTGTGCATTCAGAGCGATAGTGGATGGCAAAGTAACGTTACGTACATACTTCTCTGTTTGAGAATTGCATCAAGAGCTAATGTAGCTCAGAAAATGGCGAAATCTAATGACTTCTGGCTTTAATTTGTCAAGTAAAACCTGAGGGTGATGGAAATCAATGAGCATTAAGGCTCCAGGGAACAGCAGCCATCCCGCGGCACTCTTTAACACATCAAACCGAGGCAATGCTAATGCTAAGCTGCACTGTGATTGAGCTGCACATTGCTGAGTGGTGCAGGGCATACACTTTATTTCAGATGTGCACAGGTGAGTGGTGTACATACAAATGCACACACAAACACACACACACACACACACACACACACACACACACACACACACACACACACACACACACACACCACTCTGGTTGTGATCAGGATTTCCCAATATCATTTGCTGGAAGGCTGTGAGAGTGCAAGAGACAGGTGTGGAATCTTTCACGCTGACTGGGGTGTTATTAGCTTATTGATTTGACACATATACACACATACACACACACATGCACAAACACACACACAAGGACAAACACACATACAGACACACAAACAAACATGCACACATACACACAAACACACATACTCACACAAAGAAGTATACATATACACACTTACACACATACATGCACAAACACATACACACATGCAAACACACATAAACACACATACACACAAACATGCCAAAACATACACATATATACACACACACACATACAGTATATATACACGCACACACGCACGCATGCACACGCACGCACACACACACACACACAAACACACACACACACACACACAATCACTCTGAGAGTGATATCCACTTAAAAGTAGCAGTGTCATAGTGACAGAGGGCAGCACGAGCAGAGTATGACATCACAGCCAGGCAATCTATACAAATTACGTTTAACAGCAAATAATACTGGAGATGAAAATAGCGCCCTACTCAAACACATACAGCACACACACATACAGCACACACCTACAGCACACACACATAAAGCACATATACTAACAGCACATACATCTACAGCACACATGTACACCACATATACCTACAGCACATATACCTACAGCACACATGTACAGCACATATACCTACAGCACACATGTACAGCACATATACTAACAGCACATACATCTACAGCACACATGTACACCACATATACCTACAGCACACATGTACAGCACATATACCTACAGCACACATGTACAGCACATATACTAACAGCACATACATCTACAGCACACATGTACACCACATATACCTACAGCACACATGTACAGCACATATACCTACAGCACACATGTACAGCACATATACCTACAGCACACATGTACAGCACATACGTATACCTACAGCACACATGTACAGCACATATGTATACCCACAGCACACATGTACAGGCAGCAGCCACACAGCGACACACCTCCATAAGGCAGAGACAGAGAAATGCACATCACTATAAAACAATCTACACGATTAAACGATTAACACTGAAGGCACCTGATAAGGTAAACACTCTGACACACAGACAGAGCACAGTCACACACACATGCGCGCGCACACACACACATATACACACACGCACACACGTGCACGCACACACACAGACACACACACACAGTCCAGCTACCAGAGCTACATCAGAAAGAGCAGACTGGCGGTGGCGGTCTTACCGTAACGGTGGGGATGGCAGTGACCAGGGAGTACACCAGGACTGGTGGGGCTTTGCTGTTATCCTCTGGGCCAGGGTAGGGTTTGGAGAAGGCTTTGTCATAGCAGAAGAAGCCCTGGATGTGGACGGGGAAAGTGTCCGTGTACTCAAAGTAGTAAGCCAGGAGCACCGTTCCGGCCATGATCACCAGCTGGAAATAGAACATGGTCCCAGTTTAAGGCAAGAAAAGACAAACTCAGATTCTATTTTATTGTTCTCTGAAAAAATAACCATAGAAGAAGCAGAAAATCCAATCAAAGCCCGGAACACAGATTAGTCCTTTGGAGAGGAGGCATGGAGGCTTCCACTGAGAGAAACGGAGTGTGTGTCCGTCCGTGTGTGTGTGTGTGTGTGTGTGTGTGTGTGCTGAGAGATGGAGCGACGCTGCTACCAGCGGGAAAGAAGCGCTGCCCTCATACCAAGAAGGAGGATGAAATAAACAAATAAAAACATAAAAATTCTACTGTGCAGCAAGGAAGAAAACAAAGAAATGAGACGGCAGAGAGAGAGAGAGGGAGAGGGAGAGGGGAGGGAGGGAGAGGGAGATGGTGAGAGTGAGGGTGAGAGAGAGGGAGAGAGAACAAGCGCACGCTTCAGAGAGAGTAGGGGAGAGGGAAGAAGAACTGTGTGTGGTACTATTCAGGTGTGTGCATGAATCTACTGAGGATGAGGGGGTGTATTCATGGATGTGCGTGTGTGCAGAATCTGATCTCTTGTTGTCTCTGAGCATTTCACCACTTCAGAGATTAATACACAGCAAACTGAGGCACACATGACATGCTCTCTCCCTCTCCCTCTCCCTCTTTCTGACCCACCGATCTCTAGAAGGGTTAAGGCTCCCTGTACACCCCAGACACTATGTGCTGATAGAGGGGGACACTGTGGCGAAGAGGGGATATGTTTCAGTCTCAATCCCCTTGGGCTCATTTCTTTGCACTTCAACTTCAACCGTCTTGCCAAGACCCCAGACACCAGGAACGTGCGCGGCACACTCGCAAACAGCGACTGGAGGTACGCGGTTATTTATAGACACATTATATCAAACACGTTATTTTCCAGCACCTTTGTGTCTTTCCCTTTCCCCCTTTGCCATAGACGTCGGCTCCTCATTAAATACGCTCACTTTTTATTTTAGCACACAGCGTAGTCAAATATCTTTTTTCCCCCTCCCCCATCCAACGGCAGGTTGTCATGGTGAATGGAGCATCTTTGAAAGCGATCAGCGCATTAGCACGGAGCCCGTTTTTTAAAGTTGGATTTCTGCCTTAGAGAGGGACGCTTTCAAGCGCTTCCGAGCTTATCTTATTAATAGCAAACAGCATAAGTCAACAGTAATCACAGCCTACTTATTATTGTAAAGCATGTCAACAGGCATCTCTTGCCATTTTCCTATTTAAACAAATCCAGTAATGCGCATAGTTTTAAGGACAGTCTCCTAGATACCAAATAAACTTCATCCCACTCCTTGAGTAGAGCACGTCTCTGCATATTGAGCGATCATTACAGGCACTTTAAGACGATGTCGGGTCTTATCTCCCTCTGCGTCTTCTATTCGTAGGGTTTGGTTTAAACTTGCAGTGGAGAAGCTGACTTTAGGACTTCCTCTGTTGACATAGACACCAAGATAGAAAGCTTAAAAAGTGAAAATGCTAACACCACGTCGTCTCCTAGAAGAACAGCAGTGAGTCAATATATTATTTGATAACTCATTATTACGCCTACCCCTCCAACATTAATACACTCAAGGTTCTTCCAGGTGACCACAAATATAGACTCTGCACACTGCACAGGGAATGAGCCCCATTTGAAAATAACGCAGACATTTTCGCTGCACCTCCCCCGATACCTAAAACGGGATTTGGGGTTCAGGTCTTCAGGGACTCCTCCCAGCAGTCTGTTCCTCTTTGTCTGAAGCACGTCAAAGCCAGTTCGGCCCTCATAGATAGAAATACGCCACACCCCGAGACCTGTTCCATTAGTCTTTCTTTGTTTCCACAATCCCCCTTTCCTCCTCCTCCTCTCTGCCCGCTCTTCACATTCTGACAGATGCTCCCCCTCCCAAGGGCTCTTTTCTCCGTCACCTCCTTCAGCTCAAACAGACCCAGTCCTGCCAGCACAGGCTGGGCACAGCTCAAACAGACCCAGTCCCGCCAGCACAGGCAGGGCACAGCTCAAACAGACTCGGTCCCGCCAGCGCAGGCTGGGCACAGCTCAAACAGACCCAGTCCCGCCAGCACAGGCTGGGCACAGCTCAAACAGACCCGGTCCCGCCAGCACAGGCTGGGCACAGCTCAAACAGACTCGGTCCCGCCAGCACAGGCTGGGCACAGCTCAAACAGACCCAGTCCCGCCAGCACAGACTGGGCACAGCGATGTAGACCCAGTCCCGCCAGCACAGGCTGGGCCCAGGAAATCCAGGGCAGCGCTTCCACAGCTCTGACTGAGAAAAGGCTCAGGGACTGAGGGCGGGGACACTGTATAAAAGCTACACCCTTTCAGAAAGACACGGCAGCTCCACACGGCTCGGGATATCAACCGCTAAATATGCTCCGCGGGAAACAATCACATGCTCTGGATAGAGCCAAGCATACAAGCATCACATTTAGTTTAGAATATGAAATAAAGTCATACAAATGCTTTCTACTTGATGTTTGCTTCATATATTTTGTATCCTCTGATCCACTTAGTATAAGCAGGGAGACCAGACCATGTGAAATGGTGGCTCGTGGGTTCCTTCATATCCACAGCTGCAATCTACTCAACTGTAATTGATCCTCCATTTGCAAGACAATGCCCAACTGTCAGAATGTCCCAAACTGGCTTCAAGGACGCTGTCTCACCTGACTCAGAGCTTCAAATATCCTGTCAAACTGACACCCAGCTTGTCAAAAAAGAGCCTTCAAAGGGTGGTATTCATCTTTCTTTAAAATGGCTTCAGCCATGTAATATATCATTACTGTTAATATGACGGCTCATCCTTCACATGCTGCCACCCCTGCCATTTTGTAGAATAATTTTCTTGGCAGTCGAAAAAGAGGCTCCTCATTTCAAGCTAATTATTCAAATCCAAGTTGACCCCGAGCGAGCAACAGTATATTCTCCTGTCAGTTTATATTAGAACATCCCTTCTTACCTTCCGTGCACTGTTATTGATTTCGTTTTTTTTTTATAAAGCTGCTCTACTTACAAGTTTAGCCGTCTAACCCAATCGATCACAGCTGTTCCAATTGTTTTGACGGCGAGTCCGTTTTCAGATTGTTAGAGCACGCACTTGGGTTTTGTCAGCACGTTTGACTCTTCCAGTATCGAGAGAAAAAGAAGCATGATTGACAGACTCACCTGTCAAAGCCTACCATCAAAAACCCCTAACCCACGGATGGGCAATTCCGGGCCTGGAGGGCCGGTGTGTATGCAGGTTTTGGTTTCCACCCATTACCCTAGCTAAATTAACTAATTGGCTGTATACGCCAACCTTGGATTACTGTGAGATTAGCTCACAGTAAAACATTTCATATAAGGACACAAGAACAGTCTTCGGCTGTCATTCATGCGCTTATTAAGAAATCTAAATGTCAAATGGTGTAAATGTAGGTCTAATTAACTCATTAAGGCCAGAAGTTGGCATGACAACAGATACGACCCTTGTCGCCCACCTCTGCCCTAATACCCGCCATATAAAATAGGCCATGATCACTCCAACCTGGCCGATGCTGAGGATGGCTTTCGCCTCTCCTTCCCTATCCACCTCTATGTCAGAGACAAAAAAACGTCTCTACGTTACCCGTGCTTTGTGTATGTTGGTCTCTGCATCTCAGATCATAAGCTTTTTAGAGGAATGAAAAACATGCACATCCTTTATGGTGAGCCTGCCCTGCACCATAGAGTTGGCAGCCCGACGATATGGCACTCCCTGCCACTATCACAGAGAATTAGAGCTAAATGGAGTTATTACACCATCGGTACAACGGGCCTAATCCTGGGGTTAATTGTTCTGTGTTTAATGTTTTATTCTCTTTAATCATATATGTAGCTGCAATATGTACGCGTATAGATAAAGCCACATAAATCAAGCAGAGCTGAAATAGAATTTGAGAGAATGAGAGGAGCGATGGGGAGGGAGAGAGCGAGAGAGAAACAAGAGGGAAGGAGCGAGAGAGAGAGAGAAAAGAGAGAGAGGGAGGGCATTGCTCTGTGGATGAATGGGGAGCCATTATCACTGCCACTGAATGGTGGCTGCATGGCCCCCGGGTCCCTCTGCATTATGGAGGATACAGGGGTGCTGGATGGATAGTATAGTGAATACAGGTGCAGCTCAAAAAATTTGAATATTGTGAAAAAGTTCAATATTTTTTGTCACTCATTTCAGAAAGTGAAACTCATATATTATATAGATTCATTACACATAGAGTGAAATATTTCAAGCCTTTATTTCTTGTAATTTTGATGATTATGGCTTACAGCTAATGAAATATTTCACTCTATGTGTAATGAATCTATATAATATATGAGTTTCACTTTCTGAAATGAGTGACAAAAAATATTGAACTTTTTCACGATATTCTAATTTTTTGAGCTGCACCTGTATATAATATATGAGTTTCACTTTCTGAAATGAGTGACAAAAAATATTGAACTTTTTCACGATATTCTAATTTTTTGAGCTGCACCTGTATATAGTAAGACATTGCGGAGGTTAAGCCCAGCATGGGGAGAAATAGCAGTTTTAGATTGTTCAGTTGTCTGATGTCTCGGGCACAATGATGGCCAATTAACATACGTCTGCCAGGAACTCAATGGGTCACCTCACGTCTGCGTCTACCACAGACGGAGAACATTTGAGTGTAAATCCAAGTGTGTGGGTTTGCCAGGTCTGGAGGTTCTGCATTAATAAGCACTGTTGCTCTGCTGCTCGCTGATAACAAAGTTCTCCCTCAAGCTTGGGCCCACGTGGTCCAGACCAGTTATGAAGGAGGTCTGAGCACAGGACAGCAGTAATGAGTTCTTGGCAGGCACTTATAACGTTGTAGGAATTCATGAATATTTGAACCTTTCACGGCTTTTGGCTATTCAGGATAGTTTTGTTTCAGCAGGTCAATTGATATCCTGGCTTTGGACCAGGTTAAACCCAATTAGAGTGCAAATCTCTCTCTTTCTCTCCCTTTCTCTCTCTCTCTCTCCATCTCTCTCATTGAGAACTTTATTGCATTTCTAAATGTTATTGCATTTCTAAATGTTGCCAAAGTGTAAAATTAAATGTGTACAATAACACAAATGAGTAAACACTGAATAACTCTTAACTCACTATAATCTCTCCCTCCATCCATTATCTGACCCGCTTATTACAGGTCAGGGTTGTGTGTGGGGGTGTGTGTGGGTGTGGGGGGGGGGGGTTCATTGGGCGAGAGGCCAATATCTCAACAACAACAAAAAATTATATATATATAAATATTTTTTTAAATAATGTATATATATATATATACATATATATATAATATATATACAAAATATGTTTTCCCATCAACCCCTCCTTCACCTTCCCACCCATTTCCCTCACTGTACCTCTCCGCCATCATCCCTCACTTTCCCCACCCCTTTGTGACCTCATTTACAGCCTTTCCTACACTTAGCTCAGTTATTTAGTGGCTTTGGCTGGGCCACTGAAAGGGGCACTCCAGCCCCCCTCTCCCTTGGCCTCATTGGGCTGAGGATTAGGACCCCTGTGCAGATCACAGAGAATACAGACCCCCCTCCTGTGGGCAAAGAGCAGATGCTCTCACATCACACACCAGTACGGATACAGCCAGAGGACAGCCAGAGCTCCACTCATCAAAACGTATTTATCTGAAATGCGTGGATATAGATGTGCTGCAGACGTGTGTGTCTGCATATATACATATTTGTCTGTCCAAGAACATGTGCGTGCACAAATGTGTATATGAATGTGCGCCTGCGTGTGTGTGTGTGTGTGTGTGTGTGTGTGTGCGTGTGTGTGTGTGCCTGCACGTATGTAGGTGTATGTGTGTAAGCGTGTGTGTGTGTGTGTCCACCTTTGCTCTCCATTGTGGAACTCTTCCTGATCCTATTGGCAGTATGTGGCAGCCTACGTGCCAATTAGGACTCTCTTTTCAATTTAATCTTCCCTCTCTGTGTAAACCCCTACTTCTCCATCATTAGCCACGGCAAAGTTTGGGAATAGAGCGTGTCCCCTGGTCCTCTTCACTGCACTGCCACGGTGATGACAACATCTACGCCATTCCTTGACTGAGGGAGGGGAGCCTACGATTCCTCACCATGACAGCCTTTATGAATCGCAGCAGGGGCCTTACGATGGGTAATGAGCCACGTGCTGGGAATAAGACCAGCTGATGCACGTTAATCAGCTCTTATAACTCTCTCTGTGGCTTAATTGCACGTTGCTCCCATGGGGCCCGTACCTTCCCTTAAAACTCAAGCTTTCTGTATGGAATACAGTGGCAGTGCTAACTGTGGCAGGCAGCCCCACTGGGTAACACACAATAGCCTCTAGCGTCGACGGGAATGCGAGGGTTTAAATGGGCCGGGATTATCCCTGCTGGTCAATCGGATGACCTGTTGAACTGCACACAATGGGTCTGATTTACATTTAGCATGGGTAAAACCTGTTAGCACACGCAAATTTAATAACACAACCAATGATTGGTGCAAAACAAATACCAATACCATCGGTCATGTTAGTGGTTTTGCGTGTGCTAAAAGGTTTTGCACATGCCGAAGGTCTTAGTAAATCAGGCCCTAAGTGTCCTCCTCCAACTGTCTGCGTGAGCCTGACTTACAAACTGCTGCAATAAGAAGAGCGGTGACTTTGCATGCTTCAGAGGCGAGCACGCGCTTGAATCGATAGCGTAAACTGCAGCAATGGCCGCTGATTTACTGTGCATGCACAACTGGGTATTCCAGATTGGGGAGAACAAGGGGGACAAAACGAACAAACAGGTTTGATGTCTGTGTGACACCGTGCCCACATCAACCCAATTCTGCCCATTAGAAAGAACCCGTCCCCGCCCTACCTCACCCCCATCTCAAATCCACATGGATCGAATTCAATGGGCAGGAAATTTGAGTGCGCACAGCTGTACACATTTGTGAGTGTGGCCTGGGCCTGGGAGTTTCACTCATTCATCAGCCCAGAGAGGAGCTGAAGGGTAGAGCTGGAGAGCTTTAAGGAGAGCTGCGCCGCGCAGGAGTGAAGCACTCCCACGGCCCGGATACCTGAGCGCCAAAACAAAATCACACTCCCACATTAAAGTCCTGTCTGTGGAGGGCTCATATTTACCAGAGGTTCAATGAAATGACTCAATACTGGCTCACTGGCACTAAGTTGCCTTGTATTGATCCCCCCGCCTTACTCAAATATCTTTTTTATGCAATATTGAACACCACTGGTTATATTCCATAAAAAATTCACAAGAGGAAAGATGATCATAGATATCTTTGTTGGCCTTTGCAGGACCATTATGCTTCACGCTAATCACACAGAGTCTCACACAGGCAAAGAAACAATGCCCTTACAGTTTTATAAGTGCTTTTTGCTCATTGACACCATCTAATGTGAAGCCCTATGATAGAATGTATAAACAGAAAATAAGAAACTACAGAAAAGAACAAAAAGGAAGCAAGGAAAGAAAATATAGGGACCAGAGGACAATGTGTGTGTGTGTGTGTGTGTGTGTGTGTGTGTGTGTGTGAGGGAGATCGAGTATGTGAGAGAAAAAAAAGTGAGAGGATAGGGATGGGATGTATTGAGCGAGGGGAGAGTGGCGGAGAGGGAAATGACCACTCTGCCCCCTGGTGCCGAGTGTGTGCAATGCAAGAGCCCCAGAAACCACTGGTTGTGAGAGAGGAATGCAGAGGAAGGGCGGGCCGTTGGAGAGCAGCTACAGCGGAGAGAAAAGAAGGGAAAAAGGGCGGGTGGGCAGAGTGGGCTCATGTTTTTGGAGAGGGAAAGTCTGCAGAATTTGAACTAGGATGAAGGACGACTGTGATGAGCAGCACTGTTAAAGAGAGAGAGTGAGAGACAGAGAGAGAGAGAGAAAGAGAAAGAGAAATGCGTGGGTTGGAAGGAGATCAAAGCGTACCCTCCCCTCCTTTCTCTCGCTCTCTAAGCATCATTACTTGCCGTTCCTCTGATCTTGTCTTTATTTTACTTTATTTTATTACCGAAAGATCAATCGGACTGGGAGGGACAGACACTTAACTCTGCTTGGCCACAAGTAGAAAAATCTAAACTTAATAAAAGGGCTGGGTCGTACATTCCCACAAAGAAATGAGGGGTGGCTCTTGAGCACCAATGAAACACACGCACACACACGCAGACACACATGCGTGCACACACACACACACCCACACAGAAAAAAATGTTAAATAAATACTAGTATACTGTTTGTCGTGCATCAGTTACTCTAAAAAATAGATGTGTTCACTGGACACACTTTCTCTCTCTGCATAATATCAACTCCATTTCTGAATATTTCATAATATTACATTTCTGTGTCTCTTCTAACCATAAAACATGATGTTCCTGTTACATTCTGTCACTATGGGTTATCCTGATGAGTGCAGTAATTAGACACATTCAGCTATTGTCAGAACGATCCTGCACAGCTTTGTGTTCTCTCTGATAACATTGGTGTTTAACAGTGGGAGATATTTCTTTAAAAACATCCTCCAACAGGTGTGAGTCAACAGTACCCAGTGTGAGAAAGAACGAAAGAAAGAGAGAGAGAGAGAGAGAGAGAGAGAGAGAGAGAGAGACAGAGAGAGAGAGAGACAGAGAGAGCGCTAACAGGAGCTATTCATAGAAAAGGTGAAAAAGAGAAAAACAACAGGAAAGCAAGAGCAGTGTGCCTGTGTTCTCTCCTCTCACAGACACAGTGAAACTACAGTATGCATTCGGTCTCCTGTGCCCATGCCTGTATAACAGTGTTCTCTCCTCTCACAGACACAGTGAAACTACAGTATGCATTCGGTCTCCTGTGCCCATGCCTGTATAACAGTGTTCTCTCCTCTCACAGACACAGTGAAACTACAGTATGCATTCGGTCTCCTGTGCCCATGCCTGTATAACAGTGTTCTCTCCTCTCACAGACACAGTGAAACTACAGTATGCATTCGGTCTCCTGTGCCCATGCCTGTATAACAGTGTTCTCTCCTCTCACGGACACAGTGAAACTACAGTATGCATTCGGTCTCCTGTGCCCATGCCTGTATAACAGTGTTCTCTCCTCTCACAGACACAGTGAAACTACAGTATGCATTCGGTCTCCTGTGCCCATGCCTGTATAACAGTGTTCTCTCCTCTCACAGACACAGTGAAACTACAGTATGCATTCGGTCTCCTGTGCCCATGCCTGTATAACAGTGTTCTCTCCTCTCACAGACACAGTTAAACTACAGTATGCATTCGGTCTCCTGTGCCCATGCCTGTATAACAGTGTTCTCTCCTCTCACAGACACAGTGAAACTACAGTATGCATTCGGTCTCCTGTGCCCATGCCTGTATAACAGTGTTCTCTCCTCTCACAGACACACTGAAACTACAGTATGCATTCGGTCTCCTGTGCCCATGCCTGTATAACAGTGTTCTCTCCTCTCACGGACACAGTGAAACTACAGTATGCATTCGGTCTCTTGTGCCCATGCCTGTATAACAGTGTTCTCTCCTCTCACGGACACAGTGAAACTACAGTATGCATTCGGTCTCCTGTGCCCATGCCTGTATAACAGTGTTCTCTCCTCTCACAGACACAGTGAAACTACAGTATGCATTCGGTCTCCTGTGCCCATGCCTGTATAACAGTGTTCTCTCCTCTCACAGACACAGTGAAACTACAGTATGCATTCGGTCTCCTGTGCCCATGCTTGTATGACTATGTGTGCATGTGATTCTGCATCTGTTTCTCTCTCTGTGCTTAATGGAAGCTCCAACTACACATAGCTGCCAGACTTTGGCTATAATGTGTAGCCTGGGAGAAGAGACCCAAAATGACTTAAGACTTTATAAGAATGCCCACTTGACACGACAGACCTCAAAGCTGTCCAGTGGGACAGAGACAAGATGTAGATCTCAGGGAGAAGCACACCATTAACATTAAGGCCAAATAAAAAAGAATGTTCTGCACAGGATGCTTATTGGTCCATCAGGGAGCATTGAAAATCCCATTCAAATCTGGCTTCGAAAATTTAAAGGTGCAGTCGCAACAGTTCTCTGCTTTATACCGGGTGGAAGGCAGGCCTTCTTTTCCTGACCGAGAATTCTTCTTAAAAATGGGAAAAGCACCTAATACTGTGGCAAGCCAGTATGCACAGCTTTCACAAGATGTCCTTCTTACACAAATATTTTGCGCAGAGCTAATTGTTGGCAGTTGTTTATAAAATGGCAAAAACCTTTTCAAGTTTGAGGTGAGGCTAGGAAAAGGAGCTCAGATGTAGAGATGGAATCAGCGTAAGACTAAGAAATTAAGTGACAGAAAAGAGTAAAGTTAAACATAAACAACCTCAATGGTATACAATGCCATAAACGTCAGTTCACGCATGCACACTTGCACGCACACACAGAAGGCAGGGTTGGGACAGTCCTCCACTTTATGCTCTAAAATTATAAATATTATGAGAAGAGGAATGTGCATTTCCCCAGAATATCACAGACCTGCCCAAATTTGCACACCCTCCCAAACTGGGACAAAGCAGCAGTCCTCAGGGTAAGCACTCTGTCCTCTGGTCAGAGTACCAGCAGCTCAGCACTTCACTGAATGACCCTGACTTAGGGGTGCAAGGAGGGACCAGGATAACAATGAGACATACACATTTATGTCACTAAGGAGGGACCAGGATAACAATGAGACATACACATTTCATGTCCTTACGGAGGCACCAGGATAACAATGAGACATACACATGTATGTCCCTAAGGAGGGACCAGGATAACAATGAGACATACACATGTATGTCCCTAAGGAGGGACCAGGATAACAATGAGACATACACATTTCATGTCCTTACGGAGGCACCAGGATAACAATGAGACATACACATTTCATGTCCTTAAGGAGGGACCAGGATAACAACGAGACATACACATGTATGTCCCTAAGGAGGGACCAGGATAACAACGAGACATACACATGTATGTCCCTAAGGAGGGACCAGGATAACAACGAGACATACACATGTATGTCCCTAAGGAGGGACCAGGATAACAATGAGACATACACATGTATGTCCCTAAGGAGGGACCAAGATAACAATGAGACATACACATGTATGTCCCTAAGGAGGGACCAGGATAACAACAAGACATACACATGTATGTCCCTAAGGAGGGACCAGGATAACAATGAGACATACACATGTATGTCCCTAAGGAGGGACCAGGATAACAATGAGACATACACATTTCATGTCCTTAAGGAGGGACCAGGATAACAATGAGACATACACATTTCATGTCCTTAAGGAGGGACCAGGATAACAACGAGACATACACATGTATGTCCCTAAGGAGGGACCAGGATAACAATGAGACATACACATGTATGTCCCTAAGGAGGGACCAGGATAACAACGAGACATACACATGTATGTCCCTAAGGAGGGACCAGGATAACAATGAGACATACACATGTATGTCCCTAAGGAGGGACCAGGATAACAATGAGACATACACATGTATGTCCCTAAGGAGGGACAAGGATAACAATGAGACATACACATGTATGTCCCTAAGGAGGGACCAGGATAACAATGAGACATACACATGTATGTCCCTAAGGAGGGACCAGGATAACAACGAGACATACACATGTATGTCCCTAAGGAGGGACCAGGATAACAACGAGACATACACATGTATGTCCCTAAGGAGGGACCAGGATAACAATGAGACATACACATGTATGTCCCTAAGGAGGGACCAGGATAACAATGAGACATACACATGTATGTCCCTAAGGAGGGACCAGGATAACAATGAGACATACACATGTATGTCCCTAAGGAGGGACCAGGATAACAATGAGACATACACATGTATGTCCCTAAGGAGGGACCAGGATAACAACGAGACATACACATGTATGTCCCTAAGGAGGGACCAGGATAACAATGAGACATACACATGTATGTCCCTAAGGAGGGACCAGGATAACAATGAGACATACACATTTCATGTCCTTAAGGAGGCACCAGGATAACAACGAGACATACACATTTCATGTCCCTAAGGAGGGACCAGGATAACAATGAGACATACACATTTCATGTCCTTAAGGAGGCACCAGGATAACAATGAGACATACACATTTCATGTCCTTAAGGAGGGACCAGGATAACAATGAGACATACACATTTCATGTCCTTAATAAGGAGGGACCAGGATAACAATGAGACATACACATTTCATGTCCTTAAGGAGGGACCAGGATAACAATGAGACATACACATTTTATGTCCTCATTAATAAATAATATTATTTAAAGATTCAGTTCTGTTATTACACTACTGTACACATAAACCTGTATCAAATGTCAGGTGCATTGTGTTTAAGTGCTTGAGCAAAGCTCTCTTTGTCTAGGTTAATAAAGCCTATTTCAATCAAGGTGACTGGTAGAAGAGAAAGAGTAAATAATACAAATTTTACCTCAGGCCAGAGTGTAGAGTACATGCTGACACTTAATTATTTCTCGTGTTAACGGTGCTGCATGTCTTCAATTAAACTTTTTGATTGAGCAAAACCACAGCTGTCACTCATTCCAATAGCACCCTCTAGTGCGATTAAAGTAAGTTTGGCTGAATTAATGTTGTTATCTGCCAATAAACAACTGCACACTGACAAATCATTAGACAGACAACCAAATTAAATTAGGAAAAACTGAACCTTGCCAGGCTGGACTGAACAGACAAAAGCGTAGTCGTGTGTGGACTTGCAGGAAGAGAACCTTTCAGGTCCTGTAGGAGGGAAATGAAACCCACGCAGTACTAAATATAGCCACTGGGGGCTGCGTGCTTACACTCAGCGCCTCCCACCTGCGCATGCACACTACCAATCAGAATATCATATTAGTTTAATACAGCTTATGCAAATGGCATTTCACTCAGTGTGGAAATCAGGGGAGTCTCTGTGAAAGAACTAGGAACAGCCACAATTAACATTCACCAGTCTTAAATAATAAACAAACACTAAATACCTCATTTTAAATGTACAGTCAGAGTCCTTACTGAGGATGTTCTTATAGTGAGATTAGTGGATGCGCTGAGTGTGTGCAACATGTTTCAGTCAATGTTTAAGGGAAAGGGTGGTGTCATACTCGTTAAGTGAACCAATATTTAACGTGTTTTGCTTAACTGAGAAAGTCTATGGACTTTGCATTGATACTTTATGCCAGCCATGTAAATCTCCTTTCTGTTTAGTAGTCTCAGCGAATGAGTTACTCTGGTAAAATCATATCCATGAAACCTATCTGAAACATCATTTGTCGGTGTAGAAACGAACATAAGTCACATTAGTTACACACATAAAGGCACAAAGATAAATGAATCAAGATCTGACTGTACACTCGACATTTCTGGCTAATTGGTAAGATCGAAAGCAGACTATTACTTGCATTGAGAATAGTGTTCTGAACATTGCTACTTTCTTTTTGTGAATGCAGTAAAATGCATTTTATGGAACAACAAACACATCCTCTTCTGTTCTATTCCCACCCCAGCAGATAATCATATTTCTTAATGACACTGTTGAAAAGCAAGACACATTGAAAATCAGTCACAGAGAAACTGCAGTGAACGCTGCATTGATCAAGATACAAACCTTTTAACAACCCCACGTTAGCATGTGACCCTTACAACGAGAGGGGCGCAGAGCCTTTCTTTCTGCCCCCAAAAACACCACTCAATTATTTGTTAGACGCATGACAGCCCTCCCATCTCCATCCAACTGCTAAGCTGGAATAAAAAGCAAAGCTGTGCACTCCCTTCCACCGACATTTCTGACGTACAGAGAATGTGAAATGAACGGGATGAACCACTGACATTTCTGACGTACAGAGAATGTGAAATGTACGGGATGAACCACTGACATTTCTGACGTACAGAGAATGTGAAATGAACGGGATGAACCACTGACATTTCTGACGTACAGAGAATGTGAAATGAACGGAGATGAACCACTGACATTTCTGACGTACAGAGAATGTGAAATGAATGGGATGAACCACTGACATTTCTGACGTACAGAGAATGTGAAATGAACGGGATGAACCACTGACATTTCTGACGTACAGAGAATGTGAAATGAACGGGATGAACCACTGACATTTCTGACATACAGAGAAGGTGAAATGAACGGGATGAACCACTGACATTTCTGACGTACAGAGAATGTGAAATGAACGGAGATGAACCACTGACATTTCTGACGTACAGAGAATGTGAAATGAACGGAGATGAACCACTGACATTTCTGACGTACAGAGAATGTGAAATGAACGGAGATGAACCACTGACATTTCTGACGTACAGAGAAGGTGAAATGAACGGGATGAACCACTGACATTTCTGACGTACAGAGAATGTGAAATGAACGGAGATGAACCACTGACATTTCTGACGTACAGAGAATGTGAAATGAACGGGATGAACCACTGACATTTCTGACATACAGAGAATGTGAAATGAACGGAGATGAACCACTGACATTTCTGACGTACAGAGAAGGTGAAATTAATGGGATGAACCACTGACATTTCTGACATACAGAGAATGTGAAATGAACGGAGATGAACCACTGACATTTCTGACATACAGAGAAGGTGAAATGAACGGGATGAACCACTGACATTTCTGACATACAGAGAAGGTGAAATGAACGTGGATGAACCACTGACATTTCTGATGTACAGAGAATGTGAAATGAACAGGGGATGAAAAGGCTGTGAATAAAAAGAAGAGGAAAAGCCCAGGTGTGTTTGCGTACAGAAATAACGAACAAAGATGCAAATTCCGAGCTCAAAGACAGACACGTACAGGGGCCCTCTCTCTTTATCGTACTCTCAGTTCTGCCACTCAAGGATAAAAACTCCGCACATGCCAGAGAGACCAAGATAGAGGGAGAGAAAGAGAAAGAGAGACCGAGAAAGAAAGAGAGAGAGAGAGGGAGAGAAAAAAAGAGAGACAAAGAGAGAGAGAATGAGAGATAGAGATGGAAAAAGATGGCACCTTTTATCTGGGCTGCACAGGCCTCTGAGCTGTGATATACCAATTGTGTAAGACAGCAGAGCCTGGGCATTCACACACAGGACTACCATGTCACAGCACGGTCACAGACCGCAGGTTCCCGAGCCACTTCCTGTTTCAATGGTGTGTGCTCTGGCGCATTCACGAGACACTCAAGTGGCACTCAGCGTAGCCTGTGCCTGTTGAGTGATCATGTGACCCTGACGTGTAACCCGCTGTTTCCTCACAGCACTGCTGTCGCACTCTCACCCAATGATTAGTGCAGCTGTTTGAGGGGCCGGCACTGTCGCACGCTCACCGGACTACGGCGACTCACTCCGCACAGCCGTAACCGCTCTGATCTCAGCTATTCCAACGGTCCCTTTTGCCGGGTTATTAGTCAGGTGATGAGCCCAATTACCAATGAACCCACTTACTGATGAAAGAAGGGACTCGTTTAATAATGTATTACCCATATAAACCTGCTCCGCCGTAGGATACAGGTGTGCTGTGAGAAGCAGGCGGCTTCCCAGAGGAAACGTGCTATATCTTCCCCTGGCACCTCTCTTTAACCAGCTTTGCTAAGTTGTGACTTGGATGAAAAGGTTATGCCATATAACTTGTCGGCACATTATAATGATTGATTCAGATTCAGATAGCTCAGAGGATTTATAATTCTGGAAAGTCTATGTGGGCTTAATAAATCCTAACTGGACGATGATGTTCCCCTTCGCCCTCAATCTCACCACCTCTGCAGGTCAACCATAAAATTGTCTGGCGATGGCAAATTGGTTACAGCGATTTTTATGCTCAATAGAACAGAGCAGAGGGTGGCATGTTACAAACCTTTCCACGCCCTTTGCACAGCAGTGTTCAGGGTTCTGTGCACAAAGAAACGTTCAGTGTAAAATCAGCACTGACACTTAATTTTTGTCACACTGCAGAATACACATGAGGCCCACGGTGCAGGTGTTCCAGGTCCTATACTGTTGCACAGTAACACTGCAGAATACACATGAGGCCCACAGTGCAGGCGTTCCAGGTCCTATACTGTTGCACAGTAACACTGCAGAATACACATGAGGCCCACAGTGCAGGCGTTCCAGGTCCTATACTGTTGCACAGTAACACTGCAGAATACACATGAGGCCCACAGTGCAGGCGTTCCAGGTCCTATACTGTTGCACAGTAACACTGCAGAATACACATGAGGCCCACGGTGCAGGTGTTCCAGGTCCTATACTGTTGCACAGTCACACTGCAGAATACACATGAGGCCCACAGTGCAGGTGTTTCAGGTCCAACACTGTATCATAGGACACTCCCAAGCCACTCAGCAGAGCTTTTTTGAAGGCTCTATGTCTCAGGGGCCTCTGGGTTTCCATGCTCAGCCTCCCGGGGGTTCCACGGCCTTGTTGAAATATTGGTGTGAAGGCCGATTGGGCTAATTGAGTTCTGCATTAATTACAAGGACTAATTAAGAACAACTTCCGAGGATATGTGAACCCCCTGAGTCATTTAGGGATTAAAGAGAGATGGGAAACGCAAGACGTGATGCAAAAAGAACAATGAGGTCAAAAAACAACCAGAGAACTTTGAACAAAGCAATAACGTGTGGCCTCTGAACCCATGATAACGATATTGCCACAATCCAGCATACATGGATTCAATCAGCCAATGAAGACGAAATGGCAATTGAAACTGTACGTCCAGCAGAGGCAACAGACGAGGGGCCGTGCAGCCTGGACATTATGGAAATTCACTGTAAAT
Organism: Ilyophis sp. 1 JC-2022; assembly: GCA_022702515.1. NCBI lineage: Eukaryota > Metazoa > Chordata > Actinopteri > Anguilliformes > Synaphobranchidae > Ilyophis > Ilyophis sp. 1 JC-2022. The sequence continues at coordinate 51,637,705 of CM040405.1, read as the reverse complement.
CGAACAAAGCAATAAAGATGAGGCAATGGCCATTTGAGTTCATTAAACGCATTGAAAAGCTCAGATGCAGAGGTGGGATCAATGTTAGATGGAAATTAAGTGAAAACAAAGGAGTAAAATCTAATAGAATTGACCTTAATGGTATAAAATGCATTAAGCATCAGTTCACACATGCACACGCACACACGCACAGAAACACACAGACATGCACGCACACACGCACACGCATGCATGCACACACACACAGACACGCACACACAGACACACACACACAGACATGCACGCACACGCACACACGCACACATGCACTGACACACGCACACACATACACCCACACACGCAGACGTGTGCACACACACACACACACACACACACATGCACAGACACACGCACACATACGCACACACCTGCACACACACGCGCACACACACACACACACACACACACACACACACACACGCACACACACATACACAAAGTGCACTCAGGTGAAGGACCAGAGCCTTACTACCTGGACCCCAGTTACTCACCTCCACACACAGGCACCAGGGCACTCACCCCCACAAACAGGCACCAGGGCACTCGCTTCCACACACAGGCACCAGGGCACTCACCTCCACACACAGGCACCAGGGCACTCACTTCCACACACAGGCACCAGGGCACTCACTTCCACACACAGGCACCAGGGCACTGACCTCCACACACAGGCACCAGGGCACTCATCTCCACACACAGGCAGCAGGGCACTCACCTCCACACATAGAAAGCAGGGCACTCACCTCCACACACAGGCACCAGGGCACTCACTTCCACACACAGGCACCAGGGCACTGACCTCCACACACAGGCACCAGGGCACTCATCTCCACACACAGGCAGCAGGGCACTCACCTCCACACATAGAAAGCAGGGCACTCACCTCCACACACAGGCAGCAGGGCACTCACCTCCACACACAGGCCCAGGGCACTCACCTCCACACACAGGAAGCAGGGCGCTCACCTCCACACACAGGCACCAGGGCACTCACCTCCACACATAGAAAGCAGGACACTCACCTCCACACACAGGCAGCAGGGCACTCACCTCCACACACAGGAGGCAGGGCACTCACCTCCACACACAGTCAGCAGGGCACTCACCTCCACACACAGGAAGCAGGGTACGATGGAGATGCTGGTCTTCATCCCGCCCTTCTCTCCCGCCATCATCCTCACAGTTCTGCTAAGACACAGTGGCAGTCTGAGGAGCGATGGACACACACACACAAAGTACAGAGGAAACACAGGCCCTCCTCAATCCCATTTCGACACGGATCGCCCAATCAAGAGCGGCCCTCGGGAGTCAGTCCCGCCAAACCCAACCGTGTAGCAAACCCTCCTCCGCCCTGTTGCGGGAATCCCAGCTGGGAGAACGTCCTCCACAACTCATCAGCTTCCGAAACAGGAGCACCTCCAGCCTCGGGACTATCCCGGGCCGTTTGAGGACAGCAGAGATTTCAGCAGGGGAAGGGGGGGGGTTGGGAGGAAACCTCAGCGCAGTTAGGAGAACGGGACAGGAGCTCGGTCTCAAAACAGCCCCCGCTATCGCTCCTGCCCTTTACCAATGAAACGTCTTCCGTCTGTGGGAGCGTAAATCGCAGGGTTCAAACACCACCTGCCAGTGGCTTCAAAGCTTTTCCCCCTCAACTTCCAACACCGGTGCAGCGAGAGAAAGAAAGACGTTCGGATCGATAAGACATGGCGTTCAGCTTTTAAGAACAGAGAGAATAAGGCGGCTATAGATGGCTGCGGGATTTGGCAGCCGTCTATATCCAAACTGCAGATGAAGGGAGAACCACAGGCAGGGGAGTGAAGCCAGAGGCCTCAGAGGCCAGCGATGATATCTTAGAGGACTCGCCGACAGTCGGTCTCGCCGCAAAGTTGGCGAGGTAGAAACTAAACTAGGACAGGGACGGAAATTCACTCAGCAAGGGAGGAAGGGAGGTGTACCAAGACAGTCCAGTTATTCCGCTTTTCCTATTTGGGTAGAAGTTTGTGTCGGACATAAAGGGCGCATGCTAACACACACACGCGCGTAAGCACAAACATGTATGCAGGCACACGCACAAGTGCACACACATACGTGCACACACACAGGCGCACGAGCACACGGGGACGCTTGCAGATAAAAACACACACAAGAGGAAGAGCAGATGAGAAGATCTGAGAAGAGAAGGAGAGAAGGAAGACGGGGGAAAGAGAGAGACAAAAGAACTGCTCTGTATAAACCCATAGAGATAAGAGACATGCATGCTAACTGGGCACAAAGATCCGCATGAATGCTTCACAATGTGTTCAGATAGTTCATATTTCATAACAGTAGGCATTGATGTAGGTACAGTATAGAAAACTACTTAATGCAACGATCAAGTCCCTTAATGCATTGACCTCCTATCACCAGTGCTTCTCTCTGTGTGTAATATTCAGCTAGGAGACAACCCAAGCTAGAACTAAGCCCACCCAGTGCTCAAACTCCATAGCCTCTGTGTGTGTGCATGTGTGTGTGTATCTTTGTGCGTGTATGTGTGTGTGTGTGTGTGTGTGTGTGTGCATGTGTGCATGTGTGTGTATCTTTGTGTGTGCATGTGTGTGTGTGTGTGTGTGCACCCACCTGCATTGGCTGTATGATGTGTGACTTCTTCAGTATCACAGTTCTGATACTGTCCCCTACATAGGACACAGTTCTGCTAAAGACTCACACTCACCCAACTGCAGTACTACTCCAGAAACATGCACACGCACACACACACACACACAAACACACACACACACACACACACACACACACACACACTTGCACACACACACATACACAGACCACCACCATCACCACCCACTCCCCATACCTAACAAAGTCCCACTTCCCACTATTAATAGTGAGAAGGAGGACTATAATAGGATTTGGGAATGCAGCGTAATTGGAACTGCCATTTGGGGAATACCGGAGTGAAGCACTGTGTCTCTGCGCTGCTCGGGTCCAGCAATGTGGGTCACCGGCGGAATCTGAGCGTTCTCTTACCGCTGCAGACCCGACCTGCTCAGCCGCTGCTCCACATTATATTCCAAAGAAAAAACAGCACCTAAACCCATTAAACAGAAAGTCTCAATCCTAGACAATGTCCCTGTGAAACACATGCCAAGTCCCAACAAAAGCACCAAGGAGGTAACAGCGCTGCGCTGTAGAGCCCATTGTCTTACCTCAGATTTCCCCGATGCTACCCAGTGGATTCCTATGCAGAAGCCATTTCTCTGGTGCAGGAAAGGTGCCTTTTTTATTCTGAGAGTAAAGCGAGTCCTCAGATCCCTGCTCAGTGTTGGCTCTGCTCTCCGTTTCTCTCCTCAGTTAAAGCACACCGCCGTCCACCGCTGCTCCTTCACACCGCCGTCCACCGCTGCTTCTTCTCTGCCGAGCACGAGACACACAGAAAATAGATTTTTTTTTTTTTTTAAAAGAAGCCCCGGCAGCGATCCCGTTGTCTCGCTCCCCTCCCCTCTCCTCTCCTCAACAAGCGGCACGCCAAACAGATATCCCCTAATTTATCTGGTCAAACAGCTATCTCCGCCTAATTAATCAAGTGACTGGAATTGCCAGCTTCAGTCCGTTTCAATGCACAATGCAGCAGCTGTAGAGATGGAGAGAGAGAGAGAAAGAGAGAGAGAGTGAGAGAGAGGGAGAGGGGGAGAGAGAGAGTTTAAAGGGGAGCGAGAGAGAGTGAGAGAAAGAGAGCAGGAGAAAGGGAGAGAAGTGACAGCAGCTCATTTGTATTCAAAAGGAAATGCCCCCCCCCCTCTTTCATATAGTCAGTGAAACCCATATGAGAGGAAACATTAGAAACACACAAAGAAGAAATGTAAGACTGCAGGGGTCAAGTGAATACTGGTCACTCCTGTGCCCAGCAGCTGCGTGTGTATGGGTTACGTGAGGCTAATGACGCGTCCCGCGCTACGAACGGCGTGCGCTTAGCATCGCCGCTGGCGGAGACACGTGGGTCAGGACTGCTTGGGTGCAGGGGCTGCCTAGTTATTTGAGGATGTCTGCAGGCTACGAGGCTGCAGGTGCATGTCATACATGTTACACATGTTACGTACATATGTTCACGTGGGGTAGACGGGGTATTTTGCGTGTGTGAGACCTGCATGCATGCATGTATGTATGTTTCCACATGCTGCAGTTTAATGTGGTTTTGATTTTGGTTTTGTATGGCCTCTGGGTGCCTTTGTGTGTGTCTGTGTGTGCGTGCGTGTGTGTGTGTGCTTACGGCGTGGCTTTGCGGCTCCGCAAATGAATATCAGTGCACGCGTCATGGTTTGTATTAGTCCGATGCTGAGAGACAGAGGTCCCACTGTGTGAGTGACGAATCGCCTTGAAAGGTTATGCAAATACTTCAAGAGTGCTGTGGAGTAACTGCACACGTGACCTTAAGATCACAGGGTCTCCCTTCCAGGTAGTCAACATACAATCTCCCACAACATACGGCAGAATTACAAAAAACCTGGAGCAGAAAAATCTACTTCAGAAATGATTACCTCTTCATGGCGAAGGGATAATGGGACCCTGGCCATCCTTTCATTTCTGTCCGCCCAGACTGAGGGGGTGTTAGGTTTCCTAACTATTGACAGGGGGTCTCCGTGAACTGCAGGATGTGGATTTGTTGTTGCCATGGGAACCATGCGCCTGTGTAACATAAAGAGACAGAAATGTAGTTACGGACACATTATCGCGCAAAACCCTGGGCCGTACTGTACATACAGATAGAACACAAAGCCGCACACACTTCCATAATGATAGGCACACACATAATGCACACACATACCGTGTGTATTTGTTGCTTAGCAGCGATGTTTTATTGTTCTCTCGCCCATGCACAGCATGAGGGTTAGCTTTGTAGCTAACTCGAGTATAGCTAATGACTTGTGCTTGGTCCCTGCTAATAACAAAAAACAAACAAACAAATAAATAAACAAATAAACAGACGTATACAAGGACCCACCTCAAAACAGACCCCCACATAGAACTCCGTATAACATCTGTAGTGGGACTATCATTCACAAAAGCTGTGCAATCCAATGCCAAATCCTTAAACAAAGACTTACCAGACAAAGGTTCAGCTAATGCCAACAAAGTGCACATGACTAGCCGACACAAGCCAGCAGACAGCATGTGAGCACACTAGCACAAAAACAATTCATTCAAAAAACAAACTGACAATGAGACACACTTCTCACACACAAACTGTGTAAAGCGGTTTACACAAAGACACAACTCCATACTGGCTGACTCATCCAAAGACAGAGAAAACGGCACATATACACAAAGAAGTGCTGCGAAGGACAGAAAAATAATTAACTAAATAAAAATGTCTGTGCAGCTCTATAGGGAACAGCAAGGCTCTGGGGTAGAGGTCACTCTCTTTTCCCGCCTCTTCTCCTATCTCTCGCTCTCTCTCTCTCTCTCTCTATATATATATATATATATACAGGTGCAGCTCAAAAAATTTGAATATCGTGAAAAAGTTCAATATTTTTTGTCACTCATTTCAGAAAGTGAAACTCATATATTATATAGATTCATTACACATAGAGTGAAATATTTCAAGCCTTTATTTCTTGTAATTTTGATGATTATGGCTTACAGCTAATGAAACCCAAAATTCAGTGTCTCAGAAAATTAGAATATTTTGCTTTAACATATTTTTAAAGTATCATATTTAATATTTGGTCGCATATCCTTTGCATGCTGTTACTTCCTGAAGTCTGTGACCAATCAACATCAAAATACTCTCGATATCTTATTTTCAGGTACTGTTACAAGCGATACTATAACCTCTCTGCATTTGAACTGATCTCTATGGGAATTTGGGGGTGAGACTAGATTCAGCTGTAAATTACACTGGTACAGTATGGAACACATGGCTGGCTAAATGGCTGTAAGTCATCAAGGGTCTGACCTATCGAACGAGCCCCAAACCATCACTCTGTTGCCAGATATGGAGTAGATGTGGATGGATCACTGCAAGGGTTATTTCTCCTGACTGATTTTCCTATAGAACTCTATGGGGAAAAAAGTCAGGAGAAACAACCCTTAAAGGGATCCATCCACATCTACTCCATATCTGGCCGCAGAGTGATGGTTTGGGGCTCGTTTGATACCATAGACCCTTGATGACGTACAGCCATTTCACCAGTCATGTGTTCCATACTGTACCAGCGTAATTTACAGCTGAATCTAGTCTTACCCCCCAATTCTCATAAAGATCAGTTCAAATGCAGAGAGGTTATAGTATCGCTTGTAACACTACCTGAAAATAAGATATCGAGAGTATTTTGATGTTGATTGGTCACAGACTTCAGGAAGTAACAGCATGCAAAGGATATGCGACCAAATATTAAATATGATACTTTAAAAATATGTTAAAGCAAAATATTCTAATTTTCTGAGACACTGAATTTGGGTTTTCATTAGCTGTAAGCCATAATCATCAAAATTACAAGAAATAAAGGCTTGAAATATTTCACTCTATGTGTAATGAATCTATATAATATATGAGTTTCACTTTCTGAAATGAGTGACAAAAAAAATTGAACTTTTTCACGATATTCTAATTTTTGGAGCTGCACCTGTATATATATATATATATATATATATATATATATATATATATATCTCACTGAGTCTGTGTGTGTGTCAGTTATATTGTGCTGTGAACAAGATGTAGACCACCACACTCTGTCCACTCACTTCAGAGAGCATGCGCTTCACAAACTGTTTATTCTGCCAGTACTGTCTCTCTTGTATATCCCAGTCTCTACCTATCCATACTCATGTGGCAAGCAATCCTGGCACAAAATGCCAAAATGGGCCATTTGGGCATTTCACATTGGTGGTGTCTGAGGTGAGTGCCATACAGCACACCAAAAAGAGCTTTTAAAATCATTTTAAAAACTGCAAATTAAGTCAAATTGAGATGATTATAATTATTGTTACAGACATGCTCAAATTTGTTGGTACCCCTGGTAAAGATGAATAAAAACAGTTATAAAAAATTCACCGTTTGGTGAATTAGCTTAATCTCACACTGAAAAAATTAGAAAAATCCATCCTTTAATTGATGTCAAAGAAATCATTATTTTTAACAAAACCATGTTGGCCAAAATTATTGGCACCCCTGCATTTATACACTGCTCAAAGAAATTAAGGAAACACTTGATCAACACAGTATAACACCAAGTCAATTAAATTTCTGGGATATCGATCTGTCCAGTTAGGAAGCGTAAACGATTGTGAATCAATTTAACCTGCTTTGGTGCAAATGAAAGTGACAACAGATGGACAGGACAGGCAACAGCAAGACAACCCCCAAAAAGTAAATGGTTTTGCAGGTGGTGGCCACAGACCATTTCTCTCTCCTTATCCTTCCTGACTGATTTTTCTCTAGTTTTTCATTTTGCTAGTGCCCTTGTCACTACTGGTAGCATGAGGCGGTACCTGCAGCCCATTCAGGTTGCACAGGTAGTCCAGCTCCTCCAGGATGGCACATCCATACGTGCCGTCACAAGAAGGTTTGCTGTGTCTCCCAGCACAGTCTCAAGAGCGTGGAGGAGATACCGGGAGACGGGCCATTACACGAGGAGAGCTGGACAGGGCCGTAGAAGGGCAACAACCCAGCGGCAGAACCTGTATCTGCTCCTTTGTGTGAGGAGGAACAGGAGAAGCAACATCTTGGTTCCAGACAAAAAAGATTGAGGTAATGGAGTGGCCAGCTCAATCCCCCAAGCTCAACCCCATTGAAAACTTGTGGGGTGACATTAAAAATGCAGTTTCTGAAGCAAAACCCAAAAATTCACAGGAACTGTGGAATGTAGTTTGTTCATCCTGGGCTGAAATACCCGTTTCTAGGTGCCAGAAGTTGCTTGACTGGATGCAACGCAGATGCGCAGCAGTTATCAAAAACAATGGTTATGCAACTAAATATTAGTTCAGTAATTTAAAGTGAAGTTAAATCTTGAAAAAATTATTCAGTTTATACAGTAAGTGTTTGAGTTTGAAGAGAAAAATGTCGACACTGGTATTTTTTTGAACAGATTAATATTCCTTTTCTTTGCTTCCTGTAAAAGAATAACGCAGACTTGATAAAGTTTGTTAATGCTTTGATTTGGAATTGAATGTGTAATGTTTCCATTTGAAATATGGAACTAAAAGCTATTTTTAAAAATTGGCACTTTATTAACTTTTTTTAACGCACTGCTATTTATTTGAACACCACTGTATAAATGCAGTGGTGCCAATAATTGTGGACAACGTGGTTTTGTTAAAAATAATTATTTTTTCTCATTTTTTCAGTGTGAGATTAAGCTAATTCACCAAACAGTGATTTTTTTACAACCCTTTTACGCATCTTTACCAGGGGTACCAACACATTTGAGCACGTCTGTACATTTTACCCAGAGTTCATTTTAGCGTGTCAGTTATATTTTCTCTCTTCTAAATGGAAACAAACTCTCTCATGGGTGCAATGTACACCGAGAGCCAAATAAGCCTAGATCTGAATTATGCTAATAGTACATGCTGCTGGGACAGCAATCACATTGTCGTACTATATGGCATGTTTGCTGCTACTTTGGATGAGCAGTTGAAAGAATTTGCTCCTGTGACGACAACAACAGGCACCTGAATGTGAAATGTGAACCGCGCTCATGACTGCTGTCTCACACACACGCATGCAATTCCTCATGTTCCAAATTATATTACAGAGCTCCACAATTATGGACATTTACTAAGCGGGAGAATGCTAGCCAGCCAAGGCGCGCTCGGCTGAAAAGAGCGGACGTTCCACTTGTGCGCAGCCGCTCTGAGGAAGTCCATTCTCTAGGCTTTTTTTTTTTTTTTTTTCTCCACTGGGGCCTCGTTCGGGACGTTAGTGGTGATTGTTATGTTCAGTAAGCCGTGGTTGGCCCTCTTAATTTGATCTACATTTTATCCTAAAATAAACTACTGCATTCCTTCGCAATAACAACTGTATTACCTACTGTAACAGGTTTGGCTAATGCACTTTTCCCATACATTCGACACTGCACGATCATTAGCATAGTCTGCACCTTGTGTGCTTACAACAGGGTTTGATTATTTCTTAAAATAATCAATAACGAGGGCGAGGCCATGTAGACTAGACAAGCAATCCAGGGATATAGGGATACGGTCAGATAGTGCTCAGCTTTTATCACAGTCGTAACCAACATCAATTTAGATTACATAATAATATTGTAGCTATATTTAAAAATATCAAACAAAACTTCAAGTAACATGTTACTTCAGTCTTCTATATGCTACCGAAAACTTTTCAAATAACGTTAGCTTTGGCGAGCTTGACTAAGGTTTTTAAAGACAGTCTCCCCACCTGCGAAAAATAACAGGAAACCAAGCACCCCTTTTAACAAGATCGCTAACGTTAGCCATGTAAAAGTGGGCTGGTCACACCACATGAACGCCAGTCAGGTATGACTGGCTGCTGTAGAAGCCCGGCGTGCTGCTGTTAATATTTGACACGTACCAACTTGGAGGGAGACACGGGAGAAGCTGCAGACGTATCTTTGTGTTTGAGGCATTTTAGACCTCTTTTATGTAATTCACAAAAGTTGCGTGTATTCATCACGGCACGAATGCAACTAGATCTGGATCATATACTTTGGATTTTCACTCGGACAAAGAACTCAGGTGTTTGTGTTGCAGAGGAACATTTTACAGAAACATTGTACAAAACTACTTGAATTAGATTGAGAACCGATCGTCTATTCGCGTTACACATTGTAGTGTTTTTATTATTTTTATTTTCATTTTCATTTTTAAATTCTGAGTCGGGACCTCTTTGCTCCAACGAGTAAGGTAAGGAAACAAGTTTAGTTGTAGGCTACATGGGTGATCTCAAGTTTCCCATATGTCTATGCCTTGAAGTTTATATTAAACGCGATAGTTGTACCTATTTCTTTTGTCATTTGACCGTCAATGGCAACTCGGACAAAACAAACTGAATATGATTGTTTTTGGCTCGCTGTTTTTTGCTAGGCTGCGTAGGCTCAATAGTTTTGCTGAGCTATCAGACTACAATTTTGTTGATGTGTGTCTATACGAAAGTGTTGACTTGGGGGGTGTTTCATTCTGTCATACCAAAGGAAATGACAATATCAATGCAAAGCAATGTCTTCGCACGTGCCGTTCGACTGGGAAGTGTACAGTTTTGCCTTGACTAGTTCAGACTTCAGCAGTTGGGGCAAAGTTGGTAACAAAGATTTTGACCAAAGAAACCCTTTCCCGGGTTTTTGCCGAAATTAAACAGTCTAATTACTGCCGAAGTTCACAAGCACTTTAAGTGGAGTTTCGGGTGTAAGTATGGAACAATTGTGCTGCCTTTTGTCCGCCAGGTCAAATAAACTATATATCCTGCTTGTACGCTATCATTGAAGATCGTGTGTTTCTCACTTCATTGAAGCTGGATATCCATTAACCTCTTTATCTGTAAGTCTTATTGTGAATGAAAGGGGCTTATGCAATACTGACATTGAGCATGTGGTAAAACTTAGTATACGTAGCTCAGTTGATGCATTCGGAATGCATTCTTGTAGATTGAGAATGTTCCTTGATGAGAAAACAATTTGAAGGCGTAGGGCTCACCCAAAGCGACGACACCAGCTCAGGGCCTCAGAAAAGAAATTGATTGCTTGTGATATAAGCAAAACATAAATCCACTTTCACAGATAGATTAAACAAATTAAATGATATATGGCTCCTAAAAATGCTTAAGATGTTCTGATGGACGGGAGCAGTTTTATCTTGTGTAAAAGCAGTAACTGCCTTACTACATGCAACATTTTGTTACCACCCCCTCACTGGCTGCTTAGCGAATGAAGAGTGCCTTAAGCTGTCACAGTGGGGAGAAATACTGCATTTTAACTTGCTGCCTGGGTCATGAGCAGCTAGATTGAGCCTCAGGCATGCAGGACTGGCTTTGCGATACCCATGTGCTTTAGAAAAAAAAAAAACTGCTCAAAACAGCCAGACGAAGGAATGGAGATGCAGTATAAGATGGAAATATCACAGATCAAGGGACTGCTTTTGTTTACATCTTGGCAGGATCCAACTATTCTTGTGGTTTCCTAATACTAAGAACCTTATCCAGGTGTGTCAGACAGGAAAAAAAACACTGCCTGGTGTTGTTTTGTACTCTCTGTGTGCCGTCAACAGGGCCATGTTCACTCAAGTTGTGTTGTATTAGCTCTGACTGGAGGAGCGCATGCACAGAAGAGTCCATGTGGCGCACTGTCAGTGCTCTGGTGAATGTTGATAACATGGTAGTGATGGCATTCCTGCAAAGGTATCTACCATAAAATGGAGGTGGTGAAGGTCCCCAGTCATGGAGTTTATGGTGATGGACATGTTTATGGTGATGGACGTGTTTATGGTGATGGACGTGTTTATGGTGATGAATCATGCCAGGGGGAAATTCCTCACTGCTGCTGGGTCCTTTGTGCTCAATGTCGATCTTCCGCTGCATCGTATTTCCCCACTTTCTGTTCATATGTAGTTGCGGTCCCACAAAAAATTACGCGCACTTTTCACGTTCAGTTTTCAGAGATTTGCTTGTTGATATACTGTAAGGGGAACTGAAAAAGCAAGGGAGATGGAGTACCAGTGTTTATATTGACGACTGTGTGTTCAGGCACAGACCGGCCTCGCAGGTTAAACTTGTGTGTGTGTGTGTGTGTGTGTTTAGGAGATGTACTGCACCTGCAGTTGCTGTGCTGATCCACATTAGCATTTACTCTGTACCTGAGGTATCATATTCAGAAAAAGTTGGGTTTAGTTTCTTACTTCTGCCCTTTCTCCTTCTGTCAGAATAAGATACAAGATGTCATTTTGTTTGTTTAGCCTGGGAAAGTTGCCTTCAGAAAAATTGTTTCCAGACTCCCACACACAATAGCCTTCCACTTCAGAGCTGTAAATCTGCTCAGTTTGACGACAGGTGGGACTGTAAAAATAAATACATTAATAAAAACGGCTGCTTGTTACTGACGAGGCTAGGCCTGAAAGTGTGATTATAAACAAGGAAATGGCCTCTGCTAATATAACAGCAGCTCAACTCCTATTATTTATAGGGCGCTTGATCATCCATGCTACATTACGCTCAAATAAAGGGGCCTACTTTTGAGGGAAGTCGATACAGACTCTTACGGTGAATGCAACCATAAATCAAAGTTTCTACGCATCCATTCAGCAGGACTGTTTAACAATGTTGGTAGTTCCCCATACAGCTTTTTCCAGTAACTCTGCCGAGGAAAGTCATGCCTCTCTCTCTATCTCCGTATTCAAGCCTACCTGGCCTGGCCTGTATCATCTTGGCTCCGGGCCACACAAAGCATTCCTTTGTGCTATGTATTCACAGGTACGGCATTGGCAGGCGCGGGCTCAGAACCTGTGGTAATACCAGCCTTTTTGCACCTCTGTACTGTACCACTAAACTGCTGAGAATCCACGAGTGCACTGCACACTTGCCCAGTGGACCCTGTCTGAAGATGTCCCTACAGGAGTGTCCAACCTGTCCATTGTGACTACTCGAAACCAGGAAATGTGTACCGAATTAACTCTGCATCGGCATTTGAAACACTCGGCACATTGCTGTTGCCCTTCCCTCATTCTTTCAGTCTTTAATCTGTGCTGGCGGTGTGAAAAACGGCTCCAACTGGAGCTGTTTGACACTGCATGTGCAATTTCTCACTCTGGTTATCTTTGGATCCAGCTGTCACATCCTGAGATCCAGCTGTCCGATTGACTTTGTGTCGAGCTTTCTCACTGAAACTCTGAGAATGAACTTAGGCATTTTGCTTTTGAAATCCCTGTATAGGTTGAATATATCCCCTCCGGCCTGTTTTGCTCCAGTTCTGCTGAGATCTGTAATTATGATACAGTAATGATGACCCATGGAATGAGTTCACTATGAACATTTCAGCGTTCACTTAATGCACATCTAGAACAACAGCAGGAACAAACCAGCTCAAGAAGTGTTTCATTAAAGTTTTTATGCTCAATTTGAACCCTGTCTTTATGCAGACTGGTTGATTTACTCCGTTTGGTTTGTAGTTAATGGACTGAAGTAGAGGTGTTGGTGGTGGCAGCAGCTACACTTCTGTACTTTGTAATTTAGTAAATTCTTTACATAAAGATTGGCTGTAACAATCAGTGTTTATGCACGGCAACAACTGTGGAACTACAGGTCACTTCCACAGAATGATTAATGATTTACAATCACACTAAAGCATTTAACTAATAGCAATCAAGCTGCCATGTTAAATACATCATAAAATGTTTTTTTAAAAGAGCACAATGGCTCAATATTTTGGCAGAGCTTCAAAAAAAGCAATGGAAGTAGCTTTTATTAATGTTCTGTAAAATGGCATGTGCAACGCGTTTGATAATTTATTATGTCATCTTCTGAGGAGAGAATTGAAGAAAAACCTCACTGCCAGTTTTGAAAAATTGTATATTATTTTACTTGCTTATTAGCCTTAGCAAAGTGCATTTTTTAAGAATAATATCAGATTTCTATATATCAGGGGTTCCCAGTGAAATGCACTGCATAGAGTGTAGCAACATGCTAAATGATATACAGTAGTTATGGCTGCTTAGCAACATGCTAAATGATAGTTATGGCTGCTTAGCAACATGCTAAATGATATAGTTATAAGATTAAACATTCAAAAGATAGCTTCCTCTGAGTGGTGTCAACACGGGAACCCGTTTTTGCTTGCTTAGTCATCGTCCTGCTGATAAACATCCCAGGAACTCTTGGGCTCTACTCCTTGGTGTGAAGGTTAAACCGCATGCTCCCCCTGCTCCTGACCCTGGCTGTAATGGTTTAAACAGTTACTCATGTCCACCGGAGAGAGAATCTACAGGAGAGTTTTGTGGCTAAGCATTCCTTTATGAAAGCCACTTCATAGTGTTTACAGTTTGACGTGATCTTTCGCACGTGGAGTGGACACAGACGCAAAGCAGGCTTGCTTTTCCCGTCGGCGTCTCTTCTGGCACAGTATGCACAAACGCCGGAGGCCGGGATTAAATTGAGGATTGATTAAACGTGAATGTTGCAATTAAATGTCGATGTTGGAGCTAAATGGGGAAATGCTGGAGTCAAACTGTGAACAATCAATCAATCGATCAGTCGGTTTTATTTTCATACGGCGCCTCACGCCGAGGTGTCCCAGGGCACTGAAGAGTTAACTATTTGCAAAACACAAAGGCAGGGCAAAACTCAGTCAGTTGCATAAAAGTGCAGCCAAATATTTTCAATTGCTTTATTTTTAAGCTTTTGTTTCAGTGTTTTTAATCTTAGCCGGCAGAGAGTTTCACAGCAGGGGTGCAGAGTAGCTTAACCGTCTCCGCCGGGCTGAATTGAGATGATGCAGAGGTGCTGCCAGTATCTGGAGAGCTCCGTCTTTTTGGGGTGAAAGGATCTCGCCGCTAAATTTAAGGTGCTTAAAATTCTTCAAGGTAGGAGTGCCCTTTTACATTAAGGCTTTTTAAGTAGCATTTGCAATACTGAAGAATGGGGGCTGAAAGGGGACTAAAGCTATTCGAGCCCCAGGGATAACGGGCTACATCTGCATAGGAATAAAGTCTGATTGCCTCGGTTTCATTGTCGTTAGCTAAGTGTTCAATGTGGGGGGTTTCCCGAGATTTCATGCATTTGCACCTGCCCGCCAACATCTGCTCTCTCTCTGCATGTGGGCACAGATCTGATTAGAAAAACGCACCGTGATGCCAGTTGTAAACCGTGTCTCTGTTTGCCGTTGGCTTTTATTTGCCAAACCCTGTGCCACGTTGCGTGGAATTCCCATGACGGCCTTGAGCATGTGAATAACAATATAAACCCCGTCTTTCCTGTTCTCGCATAGTACTGAACACGGTAACAAACACCAAAAGTTTTAGTAGGCCAAATGCTGTCATGATGCAACCTCAGGGTGACTGTAGAATGCCATGGTTTGTATAATTGCCTTGCCACGAGGCGTAGATGCGCGCGTGCCGTTTTGCTGCGAGCTCCGCTCGGTGACATAAGCGCAGAACCAGTACGTGATAACAACAGACACGGGTGCCTCTCCAAACTTGTTTTAGCAGAATGCTAATCCGGTATGCAGACAGGAAAACGAGACTATGACAAGCAACGGCATGTTAGGGCTTACGATGTGCTAACAGCTGTTCAGCCTGCCATGTAGTGATTATTCATTATATTCTGTTGGGATGAGAGTGATTATAATGGTTGGGTTCCTTGCCAGTGTTATACATCTGTATTTGTGCAAGCATCTTGGCGTTTGCTTTTCACCCATCTGCGTGCGTGTAATTGGATGTAGCGCTATTAGTCTTTACCCAAAAGGGGGCCTTAGAGTGCCCTGGCTGTAAGTACATTTGTTGGCCTGTGTTTGTGAGTGTGTCTGTGAATGTGTGTGTGAGGTTGTGTGAATAGCTGTGTTTTAATGTGACTGCAGTATGCATGTGTGTACCTGTGAGTTTGTGTGTGTGTGTGGGGATGTGGTGAGGGTAAATTAATTGGAGTGGTTGTGGTTCATGTGTGAGTGTATCCCTGGGTTTGTACGTCTGTTATAGGTGTGAGTGTGCTTGTCTGTGTCTGGTGCTGTGTGTGTGTGTGTGTGTGTGTGTTTGTTTATTTATGTCACCCAGTATATCTGTGAGCGTGTCTCAGGTGTTGTAAATATGGTGGTGGTGTTGGTGTTTATCTGTGTCTCTGGTATACTGTATGTGTGAGCGTATCTGGGGTGTTGTGATGGTGGTGTGTGTCTGTAGCAGGGACGCAGTGTGGATTGGGGTACATTTGGAGATTGGGGGTTAGCAGTCGGTATGCTCAGCATGCTGGGACAGTTGAAGGTGTCTTGTCAGAACTCGTCAGAGCAGATGGCCCCCAATAAGCGCCCCCCCCCCCCCCCCCCTCTTCTTTGAGATACACTCTGGCTCCATTTCAGTCCTGAGGATTAGCGTTAGCGTTCGTTCAAACCTAATAAGTGTTTGGAATTTCAAAGGGGTTTGGGTGTTCAGTCAAGGACAGTGTGAACACAACCACGCTTCAAACAGCAATTTTGGAGGTGTTTTGTGGGGTAGCCTGCGAGGGCGCCGTCCGCACGTTCACTGCGAGCCGTGACGTCGGCGGCTCGAATCCGCCCGTCTCTCCACCTCTCTCGCTCCCATTCTTCCCGTCTCTCTATACACTGTGCTGTCCAATAAAAGCCCTAAAAAGCCCTTTGCAGTCTTCACTTTACCATGATACTGATTACATGCTATGACTGCATCATTTATCTGCTGGAGCCATCAGGTGATCCTTTTGGTGGCTTAAATACTTGATCCCAGGGTTTATGGAGCCGCGAGATGGCTGGAGATGCATTGGACAATGACTGAGACGTTCTGTGCTGGCTCGCACCTCAGCAAGGACCGGAGGGACCCGCCCTCCCAGGTTCTCAGTGCCAGAGAATTCACACCGCAAACATCAGATTGACCTTGGTCCTTGAGTTGTGAGGAGAGACGTGCAATCTGAGGGACCTGGCCTAGTCTCTCTTCCTCTTCCTGTCTGTATTGGCAAGTGCCGGGGGGGGTGGAAGTATTGAGATTGATTCCGAGTATTATCTTTGTTTTTTTTCCTAATTGTCTTTGAGTACACTTCCCCCAATTCACAAAGCTTACTTAACGACACCATCTATTGCGCAAGTACAAATAAAGACAAATTAATCTGATGTTTGAATTTTAGCATGAATATTAATGCGTTCTCTTCCGGGCACAGTAATGAATGTTTGTGGGTTATCTGCCTTGGGAGAAGATTTAAAAACAGGATTAGAAATTTGATTGGATGTTTAACCAAGCATGCAGACAAACTACAGGCACCCCTCACCTCCCACAGGAAAATAAAAAGCTATGGTGGAGAGCCTGCAAGTGTAATTTATTTTTAGATTATTTTGAACAGCTCCAGCCTATTTAAGTGCCAATATGGATGCTATGATGTGAAGAAGTATAACTTGAATAATTGTAGCATGAAGACATCACTGGTGTGTACTGTGTGTCTCCTCTTCTGGCATTGGAGCTCCTCAGTGTGGAGGTGAACGTGTGTGGGTGTGTGAGTAGTTGCGTGAGTAGGTGCTTGCGTGTGGCTGGGTGTGTGTATGTGTGTGTTTCTGGGTGTGTGAGTAGGTGCTTGTGTGTGTATGTGTGTGTTTCTGGGTGTGTGAGTAGTTGCGTGAGTAGGTGCTTGCATGTGGCTGGGTGTGTGTATGTGTGTGTTTCTGGGTGTGTGAGTAGTTGCGTGAGTAGGTGCTTGTGTGTGGCTGGGTGTGTGTTTGTGTGTGTTTCTGGGTGTGTGAGTAGTTGCGTGAGTAGGTGCTTGCGTGTGGCTGGGTGTGTGAGTAGTTGCGTGAGTAGGTGCTTGCGTGTGGCTGGGTGTGTGAGTAGTTGCGTGAGTAGGTGCTTGTGTGTGGCTGGGTGTGTGTATGTGTGTGTTTCTGGGTGTGTGAGTAGGTGCTTGTGTGTGAGAGTCATTTCCTTTTTTTTGGGTCAGTTAATGAGCACAGGGGCACATCTGTGTGCGTAAGAGCCATGGAGACCACACACCCCCATGAGGGGCACAGGATCATCATTAAACTACCCCCCCCCCCTTTCCCACACACACACACACACACACACACACACACACACACACACCACACCACACTGAGGACCCACATTGTCAGAAGAGGGGAATCAGCAGGAGCTTATGGGTAACAGCACATCCTGATTGACATTTTGTCACTTTTCAGAAAAATTACACGGGCCGTCACAGCTGCGATGTCTCTCTTCCCAGACAGAAATCCCCACTTATTGGCCAGGCACGGGCTTTGCTGCAGTTACAGAGCGTGTTGGCTGGGGGCGCTGTACAGGCTTACAGAAGGGTGGGTGGGTGAGCGAGCAGGTACTTTGCTACATCTGCTCCAGGTGCTCGACAGCACGAAGTTCAGCTTTGCACACACAAACTGTCATTATCTCTGCTCTGAAGGCTCCCCAAAGAACAGGATGTCAGAGCCGTGAGCTAGTGCACTTTACTGCTGAGGAATGCTGACTGACTGATTTAATAGCACCGTGTTGACACTCGGAGGAAGGGCGTGTGAATGTGTGCATGTGCAGTTTGGCTTTTCGGTCCGGTGTCCTGTGCGCGTTGGCCCTGCGGCCTGTCGAGCTGCCCCGTGTATGGAATCCAGGACCAGACCTGCAGGTCACCTCTGCCCCCTTCCCCTCTTCCCCTCTCCCATCCCTTCTCCTTCATCACCATCCCACACCCTGAGAGACGGAGGGATTCCTCTTCTTCCCATTGCATTGTTAGGGACCTGTAAAAACAAGTACTTTCACTGTTGCGGGCGAAGGCTGGATCCAAGAAGCGTGCATGAACAAAAACGGCACGCACACTGACAGCAGAGGGAGTGTGTGTGTGTGTATCTGTGTGCGTGTGTGAGGTGAGGTAGAGCTCACTAAGCAGACTTAGGAAGGATAACTTGTCTGTTTAACTGTGACAAACTGCCACTGGGAGGCATTGGAAGCCATTTCCCCGGGCGCTGTCTGCTGGCTTCACACAAGCTAGCCGAGAGCCGAGCTCGTAGCTCGGGCAGCGTAGCCTCGCCAATCGCGTGATGCCCCAGGTGTTTTTGTTGTGTACCCGCACCGTCATTTAATGCGAAGTCCCGGCCGCCTGTAGCACGATGCGGAGGGAGAGGGAGAGGGAGAGCCAGCAGGGAGAGGTGAGAGTTTCCCGGTGTTCAGCGACGGTGGGGGCGCATCACACGGAGAGGTTTTGATTCTGTGAAGTGCCGGTTCCTGTCTGAACAGGAGTGCCATTGTCTGTGTACGCAGCCCTGGGGAACAGCCTGACAGAGAGAGCATTGATCCGCTCCATAATGTCAGCCGCTCCGAGAGGGAGGGGGCCTCCAAACCAGCGCAGGGCCGGCCTCAAATGAGCCTGAGTGAATTACACATTACCTCCCCGCTAATAGAGGTCTGTCTCTGGACCCTCTGCTCACACACTGCAGTTTTTCACTGTCTGGAGACGCCTTTTTCAGCAGTGTTTAGGCCAGGCTTTTCCTCACTCTAACTTTGCCCTTCTCGTCTTGGAACATGATGGAATTTTAGTACACGTCTAGAGAGTAGATCAACCAGTTTCTGTGCGTGTGTGTTTATGTGTGTATACGTGCATGCACGCGTTTGTGCGTGTGTGGGCACGTGTGCGTGCGCGTGTTCGTATCTGTGGATTATACTGAAACTGAGTACTTTGGTGTCGCTCAAAGTAAGTTTAAAGAGCTGGAGGAGGTAGGCTCTTGTTTTGTATGCGTTCAGCTTGTTGAGGCCTGTGCACTGTCATGGCGAGGCGCTGCGCTGTTGTCACAGCACTGCACATTAACACGCTCATTGGAATGCGGTGTTTTCCTTCCCCTGACCCACTGCTGCCCAGGGAGCGAGCCCTCTGTGGACCCACAGCTGCTTTTACCACATTTTTAACATTCCGCTCATACCCACTACACACACGGCCACACGCACAAATAAACAACCACACACACACACACACATATGCTCATAAATAACCATGTATTACTCAATTTAGCACATACACAATTAGCCACAACTATTGCAAAATCTCACAAACGCACACGCACGCACAAATAAACAACCACACACACATATGCTCATAAATAACCACGTATTACTCAATTTAGCACATACACAATTAGCCACAACTATTGCAAGATCTCACAAACGCACACGCACGCACAAATAAACAGCCATATGCACATACTCATAAATAACCAAATAAATATTACTCAATTATGCACATACACAATTAACTACAAATATCGCTCACTCTTATCTCACACACACACACACCTACACACAATTTCTGTACCATGTACTGCTACCACACTATGTTTGAATCTTAAATATGACCCTTAAGCAAAAGGATTTGAAAATAAGTAACTTATTTTAAAAGCCCTGACACTCCGGTGCAAAATCAAAGCGCCGATTGCCTTTGAAGGGCTGAATGATACTTTGAAGTCCAGAAAGTTGTTACTG
The DNA here is from genome assembly GCA_022702515.1 of Ilyophis sp. 1 JC-2022. NCBI lineage: Eukaryota > Metazoa > Chordata > Actinopteri > Anguilliformes > Synaphobranchidae > Ilyophis > Ilyophis sp. 1 JC-2022. The sequence continues at coordinate 51,617,527 of CM040405.1, read as the reverse complement.
TAGCTGTCAATCATGACGGACATATAGGACTGTAAATCATGTTCACACAGACACATGGCTAACCGTAGTATGCAATATGGCACTTAAACAGCAGGGTTCACATTGGATGGTGATTTCACAATAACCTAATGGGGTTAGTTTGACTGCAGTCGGTATGCACCCCCCCTCAAACTCACACCTGACTGTCTGCATTCCTGACTGAGGTCCAGAGCCCCCCCTAGTCTCACAGTTCAGTTCTCTGAGTGAGTGTCTCCGTACCACAGGCACAGGACACAAGCTTGGGGCAATACTGCGGTAGTCATGAGCACACATACATGCAAGAGCCAAACCCAGAAGTGGGCACATTTCACACAGGAGTGAGGGTGGCTCCAGTGTTGTGAGGACCAGGCAATGTGAATGGGTATTAATCCGTTACTGGAGAATCAGTGGCATGTACTACAATGTACTGTAACAAAGTAGGTTTTCATTTAAATGCGTAATAAAGCTTTGTGGAGGATTTATTGTTTTAATTAGAACTGCAATGGTAGTAATATGTAATAGTCTAAGATAGACTCACAAAATTTTATCGCACTATAATTGTAAAAAGCTATGAAAAATTAGCTACTAACTGTACAGTCTTTACTGCAGTTTCAGACGATAAAACTCTTTCCGTCACAGAGAGATTTATTTTTTCTCACACACTTCACTCCTGAGAGAATTCTCCCGGCATTGTTAAATCATGCGGGGCCAGATGTGTCCTCTTTCTCCAGTCAGGGTCAAAAAGCCTCGGGCTGTGACATCACTTTAGACACCTCGTCTGCAGGACTCTGCGCTAGTTTCATATGGAATTACCACCTGACTTGAATTCCTCTCAGATGGGCGGTGCCAACATTTCCCCCTTTTGTGCTTCAGTAACCGAGCGAGCTGGCTGAGGACCTTTTATTTTGAGTGATTCATCGCCATTCAGATGCTCCACAGTCACCTTATCCCTGAGGGTCTGACACAGAAAGTGATTTCTCCCTTATCTGGGGTTTTCGGCGGCTGGTGTTTGTAGCCTGTAATTCATTTGAAGTCGTTTGCGCGGTTCTAGCTGATCTAGTCGAGCGCACAATATGATACAGTAATTGGCTACAAGTTAAGCGGCGATAGATAGGGGGAGAAATGATGCGTTTGGTGTGATCCAAAAAATTCCCATTAACTGAATGAATGGCTGGAGGCTAGAGGATTATGACTGTGGCAATATCCTAACTACTTTTCTGCACTGAAATATGCTGTATTTGGTACCTTGTATACAGGTGGATATCATTTGCTTTACATGAATAAGTTTTCACAACATCAATCAGTATAACTGTAACCAAGTTTTTGACTCTTTGAACTGAAACATTTTTTACCGTATGTGACACTTTCTCCCAAGGAACAACTGTTTATTATTTAGTTTTATCCTTATAGTCACAATTTCAAAGCTTGCAGTTCAATGACAAATACTACCTTGTGAATGAAAATAATACATGGGCTATGAGAAAACAGAACTTTTTTCTAGGTTTGTCTCAACCATTTGGAATTTGTAAAATATTTAAGTGCCAATATCATACCACACAATACAAAAATACACATGCATACTTTCATTGTTATTCCATAGTTAACATTTTATAATGTTTCACACTGTCAGTGGGCATTTCTGAGTCACATTTCTCTTAAGTACAAAGCCAGGAATCACCAGTTGGACAAATCATATTGTAGTGCTAGTAAAATAGGAACGTATTAAGTATGGATGCATTATCGTAAACACTTGAAAAAAAACTGTTAATGGCCGTTAGCACCTTTCTGGGAAGATTAATGAATTATTGCTCAATGGCTTGGCCCATTAGGAGGCTGTAATTGTATCTTGCTGCCGGAGGACTAAATTACAAAACCGTTCAATCTGGCCATTGAATACGCAGGGCCCTATTTTATCTGTACAGTTCAGCTTTGTTACCTCCAGACTGCACACTTCCTTCCTGTTCAGAGCAGCCGTGCTCCGGCAGTGTGCAGAGAATGAAGGTTAGCGGCAGGCGGTGAGGCGTGCACCACTGACAGCAGAGAAATTCCCAGGGTGCAAAGCATCAGCGTGTTCCTAAATGAAACGCCACAGTCCCATCGCCTCTCCCCTTTCTGCTACACCGCGCATGGGAAGCCGTACCGTGTTAATAATCGCCGGCGTACACAGCGGTGTCAGCACGGCGGTTTGAAAAATAACGCCGCTTGGAAAATAATGAAACCCATCAATAAGTGTCTTTGTTAATAGATAGAAGAGCATAACGTTACATAATGGCGAGAGCAGGCCAGGCATTCCGTTTAGGGTTATCATAAGAATAATGAGAACGGTTCATTCAGCCCATCTTGGTTTATCATTTACCTACAAACTAGACTGCACCAGCACTTTATTAAGCTTGGATTTGAATACCCCCATAGAGTCTCTAATTGCAGCAGGATTTGCATCACTGGATTTGAGTGTCAGAGGTGATGTCACTCGGGCCTGGATGCTGGTTTGTACTTTGTGCTGTGTGGGTACTGGGCAGTTACTCCCTTTGTGTTGATTTGAAGCTGTGCTGAGATTATGACTGCACTGCGCAGTCGGGATGCTTCTCACATTCCCTTTAGATGAGTGTCTACATCGCGTATGCAGCACATGCTCTCTGCCTTTCCTCTCATTATACCTATATGACTATTATAATAAGTGTTTCTGCCTATTCATTCCTGATTACAGATAAGTGATTTGTTGGCGGTTTATTTAAAATGGCTGCATAATTGAAATGATGCGATTGAGCAATGATATGTCAGCTACGTTAGTATAATTAAAATATCTAACGTTGAATTTAGAAATGTTATTTGGTGTCCAAATAACATATTTGGTGTCCTTTTAAAAATTATTATTTTTATCAGCAAAGGCAGAGGGACGCGGAGCTCTTCAAAAATTTTATTGTCTCATGAGCAGAGTGTTTCAAATGCCCACATAATAAGCCACTGACAGGCAGCAATTGAAAGTTGGCTGTGATTAAGTTGTGCGCAGTGACGGATGGTGAATTAATTAGCTGATGACACAACAGGCCACATTCCGTTGAGGTTGTGAGATGACAGACAGGGGTGAATTCCATTAAGGAATGTACGGAAGGAAACATAGGTTAGTGCGTGTAAAACATGTTGTAAATAATTCTGTATACCAGCCAATATGATTGTAGTGAATGTGTACCTTTTACCGTATATGTATATTTTACCGTATTGGCACGTGTGCTGAAAATGTGTTTGTACACGATATTGTTATTGTACCAGTATATTTGTGTGGATTCGTCCCAGAAATATTTGGCATCATCCTCTGTCAATTTGGGCAGGAACAGACAAGCCTGCCTGTCATTGGGAAGCCACACAATCACTCAGACAGTTGCACTCTTTTCACTCTGCTGTCCACCATATCTGTACAGTACATCTCACAACTGGCACAGGCATTATACAGGTGCCTAATGGATCAGAGACACTGGAAGAGTATACCCTGCCTAATGAAACCTTCACTCCCTGGGCCATACTGTGGCCAACCATGCATTTACCCCGGGGGACGTCCAGTCACGGCCAGCACGGGCACATTGAGGATTTGATTCCAGGCCATGGGGTGTATCAGTGCATCCAGAGCATGTGCTTTAGCTGGGCACACCACCCAACAGCCACAAGAGATGCCCCCAGCGTGTTCACGCATTACGTCCTCATTTGCACCTTCAAAATATGGTTTTTAGTCTTTATTCGCAATTTTCTTCTCATTTCCTTGATGTCCTCTGGGATCAGCTTCAGACACAATGTGACACACCTTAAGGCTTTACCTGTAGTAACGGATGGAAATTCTCTCGGTTTGAATGTACTTTTTGTATGAAAAGATGTTCACTTCCCCCAGTTAAAATACATAGACCATATTTACATATATATATATATATATATATGTTTCCATATCTCTGTCTTCCATAGCTGAGAAAGGTTAGGAAAACAAATAACCAAATAATTGTATGTAAAGTCTACATTGTCAAAACCCAGCCTGGATGGAACCCAAAAAAAAAATTGTCAGTGTTAGTCCCAGGAGTGATCAAGTGTACTCTTATCAGAGTAAAATCTACTCTATCAGAGTTTCTTTAACACTGAACATTTTACACTGAAGAACTGCGATGCTATTCGCCCGTCAGCACTGTAACCAACAGTACTGCTTGGGTTCATGTTTTTTATACAGAATAATGGACAAACTACACAAAGGTGCTTGAGTTGTATTGGGAAGTGATCACAAAGCGTATGATCACAGCGCTGAGGAGCTTTATCCCACTCTCCTGATGTAAACCCCATGTTTACCTGCATCCCCAGGCTGTCTTCAAAGAGCTGCCAGATTGAGTCAATCATGTGGCGCAGATTGGTTTGGTGTCTGGAGAACTTGAGAAACGCTGACCTCGCCTGACCGCTTCAAACGGCCAGCCTGATGACGCTTTGCCTTTTGATGTGGGTTTTGCCAGCTCTGCTGTTGTGACTACTTCAGGTTCAGGGAGTAGACTGCCATGTGCTGCCCCCCCTCCCTCCTCACAAAAGACAGCCTTGTGAGCCCGTCTTTTATTTGTATCGATATCCTTACAGATTATTGTCTGAGAATGAGACTTCATAGTTCTTAACGACTGTCTGGCTAACTGAACGTGTGCTCGAGAGAGAGAGAGGGCGAGAGAAAGCCAGGGAGACTTAACGGCGATTACGTGGATAACAGTGAGAGTCTCAAACGACGCGCATGCTGTGCTATAAAAGGCCCGGAGAGTGCTCGAGCCTCTGTCGCAGTGAATATCCACAACCGCTGAAGCCTGACCAGAATCACTGAAGAGTCACTCTGCTGGCCGCAGCTGCAACGTTTCTTCAGTTCCTCCAGCTGGTCAGGAGAGCTGCTGCGCTTCTGCTGCTCCAGATTCTGCATCGCTCCTGCAGTTGCACACGGGGGGGAGGGAGGTATTCATTCATTCCCTCCATAACGCCACCGGTGTGAGGATTTTCACCAAAGCCCGATCTGCTGTGGGGTCCTGAGGGGCCATAAAGGGCAGAGTGACTTAGCCAACCGCCGCCTCGCCCACTCTCCCTGACTCCTCTGGGAACCCATGTTTTAAGGCTTGTCCTTCACCTCCTACACAACACAGGGATCAACCCCCGCTGTACAGTGTGTGGGCGTCTCTCTTTGAAACTGACTAGCCCAGAAAAAAAGGGCTTTTTCTACCTGCCATTTAAAATGTGTTTGGCGCTAATGCTGCGGAAAATCTGAGTGTGAATGTGCTCATTTGTGCTTTGGCGGGTAGGTCACCATAGCAACAGCTGGGCAGGGTAGCTGTAAGCCTGGAGGTATAGAAGCGCAGGCAGGAAGCCCAGTGTCAGATTCTGAGCTCTCTCCTGAGAGGATGAGAAGCTTCCTGATGAAAAGATTGTTTTCTTTTTTTATTTAATTTTTTTATTGGCAGCAGACTTTTCTGTAGGGAGGACAACAGTATGCAGCATCAAAGGCTTTTTGTGTGCTGTGTAATTCTTTTTTTTTATGGCCATAATTTGGAAACTAATTTCTGCAGCTCTAAGTCAGGAGCAGCTTGGAAGACAGTGGTGTGTGAGAGGGTGTTTGGAGACAGTGGTGTGTAAGAGGGTGTTTGGAGAGACAGTGGTGTGTAAGAGGGTGTTTGGAGAGACAGTGGTGTGTAAGAGGGTGTTTGGAGAGACAGTGGTGTGTAAGAGGGTGTTTGGAGAGACAGTGGTGTGTAAGAGGGTGTTTGGAGACAGTGGTGTGTAAGAGGGTGTTTGGAGACAGTGGTGTGTAAGAGGGTGTTTGGAGACAATGGTGTGTGAGAGGGTGTTTGGAGACAGTGGTGTGTGAGAGGGTGTTTGGAGACAATGGTGTGTGAGAGGGTGTTTGGAGAGACAGTGGTGTTGAGGGTGGTTGGAGACAGTGGTGTTGAGGGTGTTTGGAGACAATGGTGTGTGAGAGGGTGTTTGGAGTTTGCAGTGATGTGAGACTCTGGAAACATGCAAGAGAACAGAGGCGTGTTTGGAGCTCTGAGTCTGTGATGATGTGGAAGACTCCTCTCGGGGATGTAGATCGATGTCAAAGAGCTTTGTTGACCAAAGTCCTCGTTAGCTTAGAGAAATCACAGGAGACGGGCAGGTGTTTTCAGGGCTCACTTAGTGGGTTTTCAGGGGGAACTTAGTCGCTTAATGCTTTATCAAGTTCTACATCTTTTCATGGCAACTTCAGACCGACTGAAGAATTCTCTGTTGTGCCTTCAAAAGATATTCCAATCCCTGCCTTGGGCAGTTTTCTCAAAAGTTGCCGATGTCAGTGAAATGAGAGCCGTTACCGTCTCTTGTCTGGAGAAGCTCCATTTGCAACTGTTTGTGTCCCATTAAAACCAAGCAGCTGTTTGAGTGCTTTGGCCCTCCGAGCCGCTCAAACTGACACAATTTCCAGTTTTTGCAAGAAAATGTCACCCTTCTAAATGGTAATCTGCAATGGCAGTCATTGTGTGCACCCTCTTGTCATATGCATGGAGTTAACCCTAACGTGTATTGTTTTTCTTGGCAGAACAATTGCTTATCTGTTTTGGAGGATAGTCATGGCTATTTCTGCTGAATGCCATGTTTTTAAAGTATGCCTCTAAGAGGCTGCTGGGTGGCTCTTCCTGTTAAGGCACTGTTCTAGTGCATGGTGCACAGTCTGGTATTGAATCTGCACCACTGTGCAAGGGCTGAATTTGGCTGAAAGCACCCCGGGATGATGTGCACGCCTCGCCCAAAATTTCAGTCTGCCGGGGTGATGGCATCGCAACGCACGACCCCCACTGGTTGCTTGGGTACTGGAGAGTCTGCCTGCTGAGATGCACACGGAGTGTCTTCCTCCGACTCATGCATAGGAGCGGGAAGATGTTTTGAAGTCAGGGTGCTGAAAATTGAAATGACAAATCGTTTGCTATAACGCAACACAGATTTTAACCCCCCTTTGGTACCCCATTAACAAGATTTTTCCTGGCAGATAAATGGGTTTTGGCGATACGTAGGCTATGCGAGCGCACATAGTTTTTTGCATTCATTTTACCGTAAAAACAGTTTTTGGAGTACAAAGAGCCCATGTAGGCTTTGGTTGTAAAGTACCAGTAGGGTTGTGTTTAGGAGTTAGGTTTTAAAAATCAAAGGTCTTTGAAGCTTTTTGAATATTTGAATATTACACCATTTAGGCTATTTTGATAGTATAGAAATAAACAACACTCTCTAAAACAGAAATAAAAAATAAGTGTAGCTACAAGTTTTTAAAGTTTTTTTTTTTTTAAACGTAGGTACAAAAGTACCGTGTGTGTTTTTACATAAGAACAGCAAGGTAGACTATTTCAGCCCTAAATATGATGGGTCACTGTGGAAATGTCGACTAGCCTACGGGACTTTGGCGAAATGTAACAAGATAAAACTCTTCCGGGTTAATCATAACACAGTGGTAGCTGCATACAGGGCCGGCCCGTGCATATCTGCCGCTCTAGGCGAAAAACAATTATGCCGCCCCTGAGTCATATTATTTGCAACGTATGGTCCATACCAGCAACAACACACACACGCCAATATGTCATACAAAAGCAATCAGCAGGTCTGCATAATAACCCCAATAACCTTCCAAATAATTTACAGCAGTCACGAGCATGGGCGTAGGTTTGGTTTGAAATGTGCTGGGGACAAAGACGCATTCGGAAGTGCATTTTCAGAAGTGCTGGGTACAATGACGCGCATTCATATAATTGTTGACGGGGGGGTGCTATCAATAATTTTCGCGGACCTCGAATATAATTGGGGGGGGGGGGGGGTGGGTGCTATCATTAATTTGTTGACCGGGGGGGGGGGCTATCATTAATTTGTTGACCGGGGGGGGGGGGAGGGGTTGATCGTCTTCTTATTTTTATACTTTATTTCTCGATTAATTAATCTGTCGCTCAAGAATTATATGTGTTATGAACTTTTTTTTTTTTTTTTGGATTTGGCTCACATTTTGCCGCCCTCGCCAAAGTGCCGCCCTAGGCAACCGCCTAGTTCGCCTATATGGACGAGCCGGCCCTGGCTGCATATAGTCTACAGGTAAAACATTTGGTTTCATTAACTTATTTATAGCTACGAGAGATTTTAAAGAAAAAAAATGAGGTGTCTTCTAAACCGAAAGTGCATCAGTAGCCAGTAGCCTAAAGTAAGCAATGGAAAATGCCTAATGCTTAGGCCTATTTGTACGTTATATTTAGCTATATTTAAACATGATTTTCTTGTAAACGGTGCATTTTATGCATTTTACAGTCTGTGGCTGTGGCAAGATGAGGGTCGTAAGTGCTTTGGGCTATTAATAGCACCCTCTTATTTTATTGCACTGCAGTATCAATCCTGCGGGTTTTCTTAAAGCTGTAGCCTAGTTTATAATTTAAGACAAACATGAATACTGTAATTGGGACCGATACGTCTACCACTATGGGGAGCCAACGTGGATCGGGTTAAAGCTTTTACCTTTTCAGAAGTTAGGGCTTCAAAGGTAGCCTAATTCAAAATTGGAGCGTGTTCTATCGGTTCCATCCAACTCACTGCGCAAGCTATGTCTTTCTATCTAGTCGCCCCAAAGATTTAGGTCGCACTCTGCCACAGAATAGTTGAGACGCATTTCTATACACAACATATGGTTTTATGCTTCTTCTACTCGTCTCCTAGTACTGAGATCTTGAAGGCAACTAGTACAATATATATCGCCATCCGCTGGCCGAAAGACCATATTGCACCCAAAAAGATTTTATTTAATTAATTTGGATATGATTTTATTTGCTGTTTTCTCAATTATTGTCATTTTGGCGGTTGCGATTTCCCTTTGGCGGTCCGTAAAATGATTTTGGCTGCAGCAAAATAATTTACTATGTAGAAATAACCCTGCATTAAATGTATTGCATACAGATTTAATATATTGTAGCAATCGTTACATGGACGATCAGCCTCAGCACCCCTACTTCCAGCGCCCCTACTTCCAGACTCATGTCCATGTGCCTGACTTCTATGGTAGCTGACATCACTTGTTTTGTAGAGCACATGCTTGATGAGTGCTGATAAGTATAATTGGGTGAAAACAGGGAAAACACATGAAAAAGTATACCTTCACAGTGTTTGGAGTAAAGCAGTTAGCTGTTAGGACAGTGGTCTGGTTGGGATAGTGGTCTGTTTGGGCCCTAGTGCCATATAAACCCTCTGTTTTGTGCTGCAGGTGGAAGATGGACGAGGCGGAGAAGTACCAGCAGAGATTACAGGCCATTGCGGTGAGTGTGTGAGCTGTCGGGTCTCCATAGAGACGCACACACACAAGCACTCTGAGCGAGGGAGGAGGGATAGATGATTAAAGTGTGCGGAAAACCAGTCAATACTGGGCTGAGGAGAAGGAGGATGGGGTGGGGGGTGGGCGGAACTCAAATTGGAGTTACGATATGGGGGGGGGGAGTGCCAGTGTCGAGTAGTGATACAGAGGGTGTAGAGTAGGCAGCGAGTAAATGTGCAATAGGGGCAGAGTGAGTGTATTGTGGGGGTAAAGCTCGTGTAGTGTTGGTATGTAAAGGGAAGTGGGCAAAGCTGTGGAGTGGGGGAGAGGAAAGGAGTTACCCCCATTCCTCTACAGTGTGGAGGAATGGGGAGTTACAGTAGTATTAGAGTAGGTATAGTGTGATGGTAGAGTGAGTGGAGAGTAGCGGGGGAGAGTCAGTGTGGAGGAATGGGGAGTTACAGTAGTGTTAGAGTAGGTATAGTGTGATGGTAGAGTGAGTGGAGAGTAGCGGGGGAGAGTCAGTGTGGAGGAATGGGGAGTTACAGTAGTGTTAGAGTAGGTATAGTGTGGTGGTAGAGTGAGTGGAGAGTAGTGGGGGAGAGTCAGTGTGGAGGAATGGGGAGTTACAGTAGTGTTAGAGTAGGTATAGTGTGGTGGTAGAGTGAGTGGAGAGTAGCGGGGGAGAGTCAGTGTGGAGGAATGGGGAGTTACAGTAGTGTTAGAGTAGGTATAGTGTGGTGGTAGAGTGAGTAGAGAGTAGCGGGGGAGAGTCAGTGTGGAGGAATGGGGAGTTACAGTAGTGTTAGAGTAGGTATAGTGTGGTGGTAGAGTGAGTAGAGAGTAGCGGGGGAGAGTCAGTGTGGAGGAATGGGGAGTTACAGTAGTGTTAGAGTAGGTATAGTGTGGTGGTAGAGTGAGTGGAGAGTAGCGGGGGAGAGTCAGTGTGGAGGAATGGGGAGTTACAGTAGTGTTAGAGTAGGTATAGTGTGGTGGTAGAGTGAGTGGAGAGTAGGGGGTGTTTTGTTTGAGAGGGGAAGGCTTCTTTATTGTCGTTCACTACCATGATAACTTGTTCTTTTTCCTGTTTCATTTTGTATGCATATGTAGAAGATAATTTGTCTCATCTACACACTTGTGCTGATGAACATTTATGTGAAATTTTGTGTAATCTAATTTGTTTATATCAGTGTACTTTTTAGTTTATTCAGGTATGTAAATTCACAATTTGGCAGTTTTTTAAATAAATGCAGGCAGAACCACAAAAAAACATTTAAATGTCGAAGTATTAAGCATAATTTAAAAAGTAGGTGATTAATTCTAACATTTGAGGGTAAAAATACGTTAAAAAAACACCCAATGTCATTGTGTTGAACAGTGTATTTAAGTACTAGATTAAGCACAGGATAAACTTGCTTCCATCGACATTACATTCTCTAAAGGGTATTGAACTGTGAAATTATAGGTTCGACAGCTTGTATCAAGATGACACTGAACCAGTAGGCCCCCCTATTCCAGCAGGATACTGTATTAGACTCATAAAGGCTAGCCTACAACCACATCCGTGTATCAGAGAGATAGCAGCTAACCGAGACAGTGAAATGTTTACCATTTCAGCAATGTCATTCGAGACTGCATTCTGTAACGACACAGACGCACACACACACGCGCGCTGCCAGGCATGTAAACCTAAGCCCCGGTTTCCTTGCTTTCTCCAGCCTCTGAATAATTCAGCGCGTCTCCAGTACGCAGTGCGGCGGGCAGGGCCCTTCTGAGTGCAGTAACGCAGCAGGGCCCTGAAGCAACCCACACCTGCTGCGCTTCCCCTCTCACTGCAGCGGCATCACTACTTTAGGCCCCTGCGCTTGTAGCACACCCACACGTTGCGTGTACAGACACGTCACAAGCACTAATAATCTTAAATTAATGCGGCATATCAGCGCTCGCGTACACACGCGTGCACACGTTCAGCTTTCACGTTCAGCATTTTAGCTCAAAATCAGATAAGATGGGGAAGTCAGAGTGAGTCACCTTGTAGCTGGTGCAGTATATTTACACACAATTTTTTTATACACTACTCCTCTCCAGCACACTGGGGTGAGGGTGCTAGGAGTGGCTTTAGCACACCCAGGACCCCTAATTCTCACAGGACTAATGCAGATGATGGGGGCACTGTAGTGCAGGGCTCCTCAATCTTATCCAGTAAGGGCCGGTGTGGGCGCAGGCTTTTGTTCCAACCAAGCAGTAACACACCTGATTTTGCTAATCAAGGTCCTTAGCAAACATTCTAATGGTTGATTAGTAGAATCAGGTGTGTAACTGCTTGGTTGGAACAAAAGCCTGCACCCACACCGACCCTTGCTGGATAAGATTGAGGACCCCTGCGTAGTGTGTTAAAGGTGAATACTGTGTTGCATTAGACACGTACAATACTATGTTAGAAGCACTTCAGTGTGTGCGCCTCAGCCCTGTGCTGGAGAGTGTACCGCAGAGCTGGTGGGTTGCTAAGCAGGGGGAAGAAGGCCGGGTCGGTGCTGGCCATTTGACGTGCGTTTCCTCTCACTCCCTCTCTCAGGAGAAGCGCCGTCTGCAGGAGGAGGAGGATCGAGCCAAGCGGGAAATGGAGGACCAGAAGCTCAGAGTTCAACAGCTCAAGGTGTGAACTTTTCCCCCCCGTCTCACAAGCTGGCGTGTTTAAACTAGCTCCGCTCAGCAAACCGAGCAGTAATATCCAAGAGCAACTATGAAAGTGGGTGGGTCAATACACAAACACACACACACACACAAACAGTAGTTGTGTTGAGTTGCTTTGGATTAAAGCATCTGCCAAAATGAATGTAAGGTAAGTTAAGTTCTCTGTTGTAACAGTCCTCCTGTTTTGTTACAGATTAGAGTGTTGATCCCATTCCCTTGTGCACACTTGCACGCTGCTCTCTGATTAGTGCTCCACCTTCCTACTGTACTTCAATGTGAGCTGCACTGCTCACAGGCAAATACTGTACTGTGTGCGTGCGTGCATTTGTTTGTGTGTACGTGCATGTACGTGTTTGTGTGTGTTTGTCCGTGACCGTGTTAAAGTGAAAATCTTCTGCACAAGCTTTCTTCTTTTCTCTATTACTACATTACATTACATTATATTATATTACTATATATATATATTACTACCCCTCTATCACAGCCCATTGCATGGTCTCATTATAACATGGGGATGAAACGGTGGGAAGTTCAGGAGCAGACATCTGGGAGGGCAGGGCAGCCACGAGTGCTTCCTGTAGAAGTGCTTACATTGATGCTAATCTCTTTTTGCTCCCCCTGCTCAGCCTTCTGACCTCTTCGCCCCCGTTTGCTGCTCCAGAGAAGAGCAGGGTCCCCTTCTCCCAACACTGCACTCTGCACACGCTCAGTACCACTAAAGTTCCCGCACACAAGGGCCAGGATGAGCAGAGTGCATGCTGGGATGTGGGAGGCTGTCATAACCTGTAGCGTCTGTCTGTGGAGCTCTGGTCTGGTGGTTTCACTCTGTGGTTACGGGTCATAACATGGTGTCTCAGTGCAATCAAGTCTCATTCTGTCTCAAAGCGCTTTCTGAACAGGGCTTAGATGCCCTTCTGCTTTGCTTTAGCAATCTGTCGCCACAAAAAGGCCTTGTTCCTACTGTGCATGAACAAAAGTACTTTCTGTATTGCAGACATATACACATGTGGGTGTGTGTATATATGTGCGTGTGTATGAAAACAAGTTACTAGGTTGGCCCTCTTTTTATATTTGTATTTTGCATATATTTACTAACTTATTTATGCTTACATTATATCCCATTTTTTATATTCTTTCCCACTTTTTATTTTTTAAAACAAGGCTCTGATCACCTGTGCTCATGGCTGTATATCACTGGGAGGATACAAGGCTCACATAAGTCTGGGACCTCCCATCTCCAGGAAGGAAGTGCTGGAAGCAGATTTCCTTGTTTGGCAGTGACACAATGCTCTTGGCTTTGTACCTTCTGCTGGCGATCGGAGAGGTTACGCCTTAGGCTGTGCAGTTATTTGTTTTGGAAATAATCTGCTGTTTTCTTATGGAGAGACGGTTTTAAAGGGATGGGAGGGTGAGCAGTGCATGCTGGGAGCACAGCCCCGCTGGCTACGTCCCCCTGAGATCTGCATTACTGTGGACTAAGGGAGACTTAGGAGGCCTGCCGTGAAGTGACCAGAGGGAACAAAGCAGGTCATCCTGTCAGGCTGACGACATGCTGATAACCAACCTCCTCAGCTTCGGGCCTGAGCCTCATACACAACGCAAGCTGAGCCCGTTTACTGGGACCCTGACAGAATTAAATATACTGAACATTTAAATAATATGCGTATATTATCAGGATATTGCAACGCTTCACCACATATGACCAAATATACAAATTAAATTTTTCATATATTACACTGCTATGAAAAATATTTAAGACTATATTTACAACAAAAACAAGTCCACATAGTTGCGATATATTGCAGTATGTTGCACTTCTGTAAGTAAAGATTCATGCATGCGAGTGTGTGTGCAGTAAGTATGCTGATGTGTGTGTTCAGTCACTTTCTGGTGGAGGTGTGGAAGATGAGATGTGTGTGTGAGTGTTTCTCTCTCCCTTTCCTCCACAGAGGAAGTCCCTGAGGGACCAGTGGCTGATGGAGGGGCCCCCCACCACCCCTGACAGCCCCGGGCCCAACTCTCCAGTCTTTAGTTCTCCCACAGAGGAGATAGAGGCACAAATAGACAAGTAGGATCCCAACACTTCCCTTTGACCACCTCGTCGTCACACATTCACTCCCTCTCTCCACTCAGAGCCCCCCCCCCCCCCCCCCCCCAACTGGACCTGGATGTGAGGTATACCTCTTACACTGACCCCGATCCCACCTGCAGGTCTACCTGAGATTTAAAAGAATAGGATAGAGAGGTCACTGTTGTAACTCTAAGAATGTAGTGTGTGTGTTTTGTTTTTGAAGGTTATGCACTATCCATGTGTCTCTGTGTGTATGTTAGGCTGCAGGAGAGCCAGCAGACGGCTGAAGACGAGGGAGATCTGCAGGAAGATGTAAGAGCCCAGAACAGCACACACTCCCTTTATTGATGCCTTTACCTCTGTTACCTGGATAGATTCCCACTTCTCCGGAGAGTCCATATGGAGTTTTTTTTTTTTTAAATTAAGCACCCTCAGCCCTCATCCAACATTCTTCCTCACCACGCATTGTAGCCCCAAAGTGCTTTTAAGAACCCTTAACATCCTAAATTAATTAATCCACTAAGAATCAATGTCAATGTTGTTTCTTACCGCTAGACAACTGCTTTTCACTCATGTTTTTAATGTTGTAACAGAAGCACCCCATAAGTGTGTCGATGTGCATTAGAGACAAGAACTTTAGAGCACTGTGTTCAATTCCAAGGAACACTTTTTTTCCATGATAAAATGTTAGGAGATTTTAATATGAACTATGCAGAAACCGCACTTCCCAGAGTGCATTGCAAAAGGCTAAAAGCATATTGCACATTTGCAAGTACTTTTAGGCAATGCTAAACCAGAAACGTGCTGCCCTTCATATTTTCTATACAAATTATTTTAAATATGAGTTGGGTCTACAGGCATAACTCTTTCTCCTTGTATTGTCTCTGGTTATGACCTAAAATGGCACATGAAATAGACACATATAACATGGGGTAAAGATCTGAACATCTACTGTGTTATGGCAAATCCAACAATCATCCAAAAATTTAATCCAATGCCTCAGTAACTCATGTTTCTATTTTCAGTTTGACAAGAAAATAATTTTCTTGTTGAGAAAGAATCTTTCCACATAATTTGTTGTGATAACATTCAACTTTTCCATTTTCATATTGAAATCCTACCATATTATTTAACTCTGAATGTGCTATTATTATTTTAATCTATAGAGGTTTTACACATATAAATTTTAAATAATAATAATTTGGTTCCCTGGGGGGCCATTGACATATGTGGGACTCCAGTCCCTCTCTAAATCACTTAAACAACACATTCTTAAGAGATCCTCATGGGAAAAGCAACCCTGGAGTATAAACTGAAACATCCACAATTTTGCATAAAATACAGATGGTTTCCAGACACTGCACTGCTCACTTTATTAATTTGTCCCACTTTCTTTGCTCAATAAAAAAACTAGCTTGTTTATAGCTTAAATCCACCAACTACTGTGGCATGTAGCCATTCTAATTGAGGAGAAAAAAGCCAAATCTGTATTTTAAAACATTTTGTGTTTAATGTGTGTTCCTGTCCTGAGGTCCTTCTAAATGATTCAGATGAGAAGACATGGGAGAATTTACTTATTTCCTGTTTCAATACAGGATTCCTGTTAATTAGATTGTTCCTGCAGTATTTGCACAGTGTACTTTAGATACCTTGGTCTAAACGTTTTCGGCGCGCGTTCCACACAAATTCCTGCCCACCCCGAGGCATCATAAAGTGTCACTGGTTCTGTATATCGCACAGTACTCCATGACTCACCGAGGCCCCCTTGTGTTTTAAGTGGGTAGTGTTGTTTTGTCTGCCTGTCCCCATTTTACAGGCATCCTGGCATTTTTGCATTTTAATTCTGAAATAAAGGACTTTTTAATTAACTGCTGTGGAAAATTACCATATTTCCACACTTCACGCTTGGCAGATCAACTGTATAGTATCTGATTGGCGAAGAGAAATGTCAAGAATGTTTGCTTTAGGGACTGTTTGCTGGGTCACTGTGCCACTACTCCATGTCTGGCTACTATGAAATATTCATTAGCAAGGGGTGTCAGTGACAGTGAGTGTTTAAAAGGAGGTGGTAGGAATGCAGGAGGAACTCTGTGTCGAGCCATCGAGTAACGCTGCCTGTCTCCCCCAACAGAACCACAAGGCAGAGGAAGTGAAGAAAGGTGGGTGTGACCTAGCCTGTCTCAAATTCCTTTACGCAAGTTACACGAGTTATTAAAATATGTGCTCATACACCTCTTATGTATCCCCCTCCTGTTATTTAGATGGTGGTTCACCTGAGGAAACTCCAACCGCCAGTCTGGAAAACGGACAGCAGGAGCCGTCAGGTAGGAGGCAGTACGCACACAAACACACACAGACCTGACTCAAATCATAATTTAAGCAACAGAAAACAGGGATAATGCAGCCAGTCGTAGGTGTTCCAATCACTGAAAGCATATCTATGGGCATGGTGTGGATACGTTTTCATATGCAACTACAGTCTAAAGATATCTACAGTTGTTTGTTTTATACAGCATAGTTTCATATATTTCCCATGTTTTGTGTTGCATGGTGTTTTATAACCAAATACCTTTGACTAAAGGACCTAGTCTTCTAGCCTACTAGAAAACTGGCAATAGCATGCTAATAATAACTCTACCAAACCAGTATATCTGTGGCCTGCAACAAGTTAGGAAATTTTACATCTTACAATAATTTTAAATATTAATGTAACGGTAGCATATGTTAATTGAATTCGTTGTTATATGTATCAACTGTTAAATGGGTTTACAATGGGAAGCGGTGAAAGACTAAATCTTTAGCATTTCAGTCAGAATCAGAATATTGTTTGTTTCTTGCTAACTAGGCTATACGAACATTTTTGTTTTACTATTCATTGGGGTAATTTACGTAGACCTATTTAGTGCAATGCTAACACTGTATTAGACTTACTTTAAAGCCATTTGAGCAGTATCAGCACACCGAGGTCGCGAAGCACTGTTGTCTTGGTGACGAATGATTGGCGCTCTTTTGCATTGTGGGCCTTTTACACGTTCTAACCAGGTTCTAACCAGGTTCTAACTTGTTTAATAAAAACAAGCGTCATATAGCTACTTTAATATACATGAGTTGGTAAGTTGCGTACATGTTTGCTCAAGTTCAGCTCCACATATCGGATCACTCTTTAAATTCAGACCGGTGGTTAGATAGCTACGTTAACGTTAACCAAAGCATTTGTGCAGTTTCGATAAGTGACAGTATCGTCGGCTAACGTGAGTTAACTTCAGTTACTTTGTCTAAACTAAGTTAACGTTACTTTTAAAAGGGGCTTGGCTACGGTCGTTAGTTTTAACGTTAACTGCGTTTACATTGAGGACGCGCTTGCTAGCTGGAGTTAGCCAGTCAGCTTAGCTCTGATAAAGACATGGGCAACGATTTAACGTTACACTAACTAACGCTTAATGTTGCTGACGTTAACATTACATATATAATGCTACGTTAGTAAGATTCGTGGTTTGTGTGTGTGTCATTTGGACCTTGACCTTGTCATCGCGCGTCTTTAAATGATTAAATGAGAATGTTTCCGTTTAGAAATGCTTGACCAGTGTGTGGAAGTATGGCTAATTGCCGGAGTCAATCAGGCGTTGACCTGGAATTTCCCTCGTCGGTCCGTTATGGACGCACCGCCTCCTCCGCAGCTACCCGCCCCCCTCCTCTGACAAACACTGCAGATAAACCGATTTGAAAACCTTAAGATCTGTATCAAAGATGGTAGGGGAGCAAGAGGTCCAACTTCGGGGCTGGAACGTCCGCACTTGGAACTTATTAGACGCCTTTCTTTTAATAATTAGCTACCATCTCATCCTCCTCCTAAGTTGCACAATACAGCTCACCATGCCAGTACAACTGTGACAATCTATTTTGAAGTAGCATTAACAGTGCTGTTGCCCACCGTGCTTTTGATTGGGGGGGTAGCCTGAAAATAGCCTTCAACTTCCCTTAGCCTTTCAATTTCACTGTGCTTTTCAGTTTAATTTAACTAATTTCTGGTAAAGGTCAGTCTGTTTGAGACTCAAGCCCTCAAACGGGTGTCCTCTATTTATTGCAGAGCTGGATGCTGTTGCCACCACCGCCATGTCTGCATCCCCTGCGTCTCCAGAAGATGTGGACTCCGGGGAGGCGGTGTTAAATAATGGCCTCAAGAGCTTGCAGGTCGCTGGGGAGGCAGAGGTCCAGCCCATCCAAGACACAGGGGTGGGCTTGGACGCGGGAACAGCGCCGGAGGAGGCAGCGTCCATCCCTAATGGCACGCAGGAAGGCAAGGAGGAGACTGGCGCTGATTCTGCCATTGAGCCCCCACAACAGGAAGAGGTCAATACTGACGCCCCCCAGAGTGCTACCGAAACCCCAGAGCAGGAAGAAGGGGCTGTGGAAGAGGGAGGCACAGAGGCCAAGCTGGGGGAGGACCCCGCACCACTCCCGCCTTCTTCGGAGGTGGAGCCTGGAAAGGATTTGGAGGACGAGGATGCGGGGGAGATCATCCGAGCAGAGCGAGTGATCGTCACGGACGAGGGAGACGAGCCAGCAGAGAATGTAGCGCCCCAAGACGACGTCAAAGAACCCGCCCCTCCACCTGAGAGCTCCGCCTCAGTGGGAGTCCCTGTGCCGGAGGTGCCAAAACCTGACCCCGCAGAGGGCGTTCAGGACTCTGAAAAAGAGCCTCAAAAAGAGGTCCCAAAAGATGTGGAAGCAGAAGGGAACGTGGAAGAGTCCCCAGTGTCTAAGGTAGAACCTCCAGCAGAAGGCAATGTGGAAGAGTCCCCAGTGTCTAAGGTAGAACCTCCAGCAGAAGGCAATGTGGAAGAGTCCCCAGTGTCTAAGGTAGAACCTCCAGCAGAAGGCAATGTGGAAGAGTCCCCAGTGTCTAAGGTAGAACCTCCAGCAGAAGGCAATGTGGAAGAGTCCCCAGTGTCTAAGGTAGAACCTCCAGCAGAAGGCAATGTGGAAGACGCCCCAGTGTCTGAGTTAGAACCTCCAGCTGATTCCGGGGAGACGGACCTCTCGGTTCCTGTGTACCCGACAGAGCTGCCCTCGCTCGTCCCCCAGCCTGAAGCAGAGGGGGAGGGTGCGAAGCCGGAGGAGAAGGAAGACGCCCCAGCTCCAGCAGTCACAGTGGGACAGTTCCAGGACATCCCACTGGATGCGAATGCGAAGGCAGAGGCGGCTAAGGAGTCGGAGCTAAAGCCCATAACAGGAACGACAGAAGCCCCTGCAGAGCTGTCAGAGCAGCAGGCCTTGCTGGACCCATCCAATGTCACCCCCAGTCGGGCTAAGGCAGGCGAGACCCCCAAACGCAAGACCTGCCAGTGCTGCTCTGTCATGTGATACCTCTGACCAGTACAGACTGTCTCCATCTCTCCTCTTCTCTCTATGTCTTGCTCTCTCTCAAGCTCTCTGTGTCAGGTGTCCCCTTCAGCGCACTACAGTACGTCTGACTGTATTTCCCCCGTGCTTGAAGGTCCACAGATGGTGTTCGCATGGTGACCGTCTCCAACCATAACCACTGACTTGCCTGAGGGAACTTTCCCACCTCAAAGCTCTCCACAGTATGGGGGACATTGAGTTGTCAGCCCTACGCTCTGGCATGCAAGGAATTTCCAAATGAATAAGTGGAACTACAAGGACACTGTGAGACACTGATACCAGAGAGGGCAGAGATATGGATTGAACCACAGCAAAACATCAAATGACTCAGATAATATGCCTATTACCTGGTTTGAAATTATGGCCATTGAAATGGCCATTTGAACTGGGCTTTAAATAAGATCTGCCCTTTGTGTTACCAAATGAGTAACCTTTTACAGTTTATGTACGGTGCTATGTCCTGTTATTTGTGCATTCATTTACTTTGCAAAGTTCCAGCAACACATCCACCTACTGGACATATAGTGATACAGTGCTGGAGTCATACTTTTGAATGCCATTTTTTTTACTGTTCTTATGCATCTGAATGGATTTTTTAAAAGCTGTAGAGCCCATACACACAATCTCCAGAATGGAGGTTTGGAGTGGGGTTGAAGTCAAGACATTCATAGTAAGTTAGGTTTTCAAAATTGTGATGGCTCCAGTTTTTTATTGCTTCTAAGCTTTACATTTTACCTTAATTCATCAGTCTTTTATTGGGTGCCATTTTTAAAAACATTTGTAATGTTACAATATATTTCCAGGGGCGGCACGGTGGTGCAGTGGTTAGCACTGTCGCCTCACAGCAAGAAGGTACCGAGTTCGAATCCCGGCCGAGGGCCTTTCTGTGTGGAGTTTGCATGTTCTCTCCGTGTCAGCGTGGGTTTCCTCCGGGTACTCCGGTTTCCTCCCACAGTCCAAAAACATGCAGGTTAGGCTAATTGGAGACTCTAAATTGCCCATAGGTATGAATGAGTGAGTGAATGGTGTGAGTGCTCTGTGATGGATTGGCGGCCTGTCCAGGGTGTATTCCTGCCTCTCGCCCAATGCATGCTGGGATAGGCTACAGCACCCCCGTGACCCTGAATAGGAATAAGCGGGTTGATGAATGATGATGATGATGATGATGACAATATATTTCCTCAAGGATCAAAACAATACAAAATTTACACAGCTACTATTTTTGTGATACTGCTGTGTACCTTAATGTATAGCGAGGTGGGGTTTATTGTATAGAATGTATGTTTCATGGTTGTTATTGTGGGGGGGAAAAGAATGTGGTTTAATAATTAAACAGACATATATGGAGTAACATTTTGCATCTCTTAGTATTGGGTGTTTTATGAACAATTGTAACAGGAGATTTATTCCACTGTAGATTAAAAAAAAACAATAATTGTGCTATCTTTGTCTAAAAGAGAACTATTCATTCGGGAGTTTTCTTTCTTACTTAGTCATTCAGATCAGTATTGTTAAAACTACATACAAGTTCCTATTAATCATATTTGATATCAGTTCGTCTATCTCATCTCTAGATCACTATAGATATAGGCCTTCTCTTGCATGAAGTTAAAGATGGTATTCGCGACTTCGGATGCTCAATTTAAAATATTAGCCTATGTTCAGATAGCCAAATACAGAACAATTAAGTAGGCACTTATGTCGTTGGCCATTTTTACACCATTGCCAACTAATACTTGATATGCCTCACGCTGAAGTTTAAGCGGTTTATATTTTACATGTAACCCATCGAACCTATAATCCGGTCAATGTTGATACACAATTAAACCATTCTATAAATTACGTAATTTCTTAAAAACCCACACTTGACATACTATTTTCGAAACACGTATATTAGCCTAATAATTAATCTCTTTAGACGCGGCGGGCAATTGGGGAGGGAGGGGGTTTAGTTACAGTAACGTGCTTTAGTTATACATTCCCCAATCCTGTTGGCCTCACAGTTTTCTCTGTAGGGGTGGAGTCGGTCTTATTGCCGGTCTATCGCCCCAGCGCAAGGACTCGAAACTAGGAAAAAAAATTCAACAGGTGAGTTTGCTTTAAACCATTACAATTGCTTACGCCATCAGCCATGAATCTGTTCGACATATTGCCGTCAGGTTTTTATCAGCAGTGTCCTATACCATGTCCAAAATGCTAGACGTATTCAGTATTGTCAATTCCATGTTTAATTGTCATGAGGGACGGTTCATCTTTGAACTCTTCTGTACAGTAGGCTACCGTAGCCTCCATTAGGTGGTTTTACATTTTTACGATATAGCCTAATGTGTTTGGATAATTTCTTAATTAAACTGGTCCATAGTGTTGCCAAAGGCACACCGGGTTCACCCCGTAGTGTTTTTGGAACAGTAGCGTATTGCCCATTGGTTTCGAATTAGCCGACATATGTGATGAGTCGACTACATTCTTAATAGAAACATGGAACCTTCTGAACCTATTTCAGTTGATCAAATTGTGTGATAGTCTTCTTACTTCAAAAAGTTGAATGAAGCTTGTATCATTGCAACAGAGAGAAAAAATACAATCGTTCTGTATAAACTAGCCTAGGCTATTTCACCGGTTTATTTTTTATTTTTTTTCTTTAATTATCAACTAAGTGTAGGCTATTTGCTTTGCTAACCTTGCGGTGGCAGCACCTTTACACGTCGCCCGAACCTGTGATTAATTATAGTACGGCGCAATACGACGTCTCTCAGCCAAGAAGGCGCTGAACAGGTCTTTTGCAAATTACACATATAGGTTAGCACAGGCTTCGTCGATTTTTTAAAACTTTACAATGTGAGGGGAAACTAGGATAGGTTTACCCAAATGTTTTCAAAAGTAAAGTTTTTTTTTTCCTTCATTTGAATAAGAATATTTTGTGGGACATAGAAAATGGGTGCAATTGATGTGGGACAACAGGCAGACTTGGCAAGGATAGCCATCATTAGGGCACTGAAGGTGACCACATGCTGTCTCTGGTAATAAGATTTAATAATCTGATTAAAATGTTAATCTGTACACTTTCTAATGCTAACTAGGCCTATACTGTCTATAATCGTGAAATCCCAGCATTCTCCATTGCATTTAGATCGCTTGGTAAACGACGGGAGAAGGTCATTCTGCGTCCACTTTATTCCAAATCTTAGAATATAGGCCTACAATAGGCTATTTCAATACATATTTGATTGCAACTCCGCTACCCTTATTGGACGCTAGGAAAATAAAAACCAATGGAAGACGATTATTTACTTGGACATAAAGCTGTTTAAAATATTTACAACCACAGCATGAAGTTACTCTGTCCCATACAATTAAAATACTTAATTGAATTCCTGAACAGCTGAAAAGGAAAACATGCAAGTTGTCATAAGTATCTTAATAAAGGCTTACAACCCATTTTCTAATGTTTTCTGTACTCAGGCTTGAAAGTTTATTTTATTGATTTTTTTTGTTTTGTACAAAAGAACACCACTAGTTAGCGCTTCTAAAAACACTGCATTCGCATTGCCATTTAATACCATGTCTGCGTGCACATCATTTAAATAGCAGCTCTAGTACTATAGCAGCTCTGAATCTATTGCAGACGGATTCTATTCCAGATACTTAGGCCTACAACATAATTTGTTTGGAAATCTACCTCCTAGGAGTGCTTGTAGCTGAATTCCTGATATTCTCCAGTTTCTCATTGGCCTAGGTTTTTGTGCAGTGAGCACAAGGCACGTGGCTATATGGGATTGTAGTGTGTCCTGTCAATTATATTTTCCACTAAGCACTACACAAATACACTTCTTCCACATGATGAATTATTATAATTTACAACAAATGGAATATCGTGCAGTTATGATAGAAACAACTGAAGAGCTGCTGAAAGGAAATACCAGCTTTTATCGTTTACATTTTTTTCATTTTTAAAATATTTGCCTCTACTTCACATCTACATGCCCTATTCTGCCCTGCAATGGTAAGATATCACGTTCATTCTCCACCTCTGCCTTTATCACCTCTTATGGGTCATTTATTTTTATTATTACACAGAAGGCAATTATTAGAATTTCATTTTAATCTGTTAATCTATAATCTATCTGAAACATTTACACTAGAACTGCTGCTTCGAAAAGGTGTGGTTTAGCCTGACTAGTACAAAATATGGACATTGTGAAATTTGGTCTCATAAAATTATTGTATTTATCTTGTGGTATAGTGATATTGGTACTGATCTGTGTGAGAGTGCTCACATGGAGTTGGGTCATGTACAATTCTTTGACTGAGCCGCACATGTTTCTGGTTAGTTATCTATTATAGTTTTCTCTTGCATTGTTTTCTAACATGTTGGTTGTGTGGGGGGAGGGGGAGGGGGAGGGGGTGGTAGTTTCCATGCCTGTTGCTCTGGTCTGTAAATTATTCTGTTAATCAATTTCTGCTTCATGTACCAAAACGAGGCCTCACTGAATAATTATCAACCATGGAAATATTTTTGCGGCAGCTCTCGAACCCACCTCTGGAAACAGTACCCAGAGTACCTTTAGGCTAGAAGGACTCAATCACGGGGCTCAAGTAAAGAGGCTGCTGAAGAGACACTGGCTGTGTCAGAATCAGCACCCACTCATACTATTGAGTATGCATGTTGAGTACACTGGACCAGAAATTAAGGAAAAATGTTTTGTAAATGTGGTATACTTAAAACCCGGATGATATACTTCCAGGGTTTCGTTGAGTATATTCGGGAGCATACTTCTCAAGAAGTAAGCTAACTTTTTGGTCGCATAAATATGAAGCACAGCTTCGCTTTAAAAATGAGGCGCAGCTTCACTGATGTTTTCCTTCAACAAGAACAAAAACGACATGCGACATGGTCGCACAAGGGTGGGACCATATCACATGTTATACGTTGCATGTTATACAACACATGTTGTACATCATACAACATTTCCACAGAACGGTTGGAAAAATTGTATGGAGGATATTTTTTGCATACTACTAAACGGTACAGTAAACAGTGCACAGCCTGCTAGCACACAGGACACGGTAGATAGGGATTCGGACACAGCCACTGACAGACCTGCTCAGTGATAGAGTGGTATCAACATACACTGCCTGGCCAAAAAAAAAGTCACACACTCTAATATTTTGTTGGACCGCCCTTAGCTTTGATTACGGCGCGCATTCGTCGTGGCATTGTTTCAACAACCTTATGTAACGTCACAACATTTATTTCCGTCCAGAGTTGCATTAATTTTTGCCAGAGATTTTGTATTGACGACGGGAGAGTTGAAACCACTCCGTAAAGTCTTCTCCAGCACATCCCAGAGATTTGGGGTTAAGGTCAGGACTTTGGTGGGTGAAAATGATTCCTCATGCTCCCTGAACCACTATTTCACAATTTGAGCCAGATAAATCTTGGCATTGTTGTCCTGGAATATGCCCATTGATGGGATAACCTGGTCATTCAGTACATTCAGGTACTCCGCTGACTTAATTTTATTGCTGCATAGCGTTGCTAAGCCTAGACCTGACCAATTGAAGCAACCCCAGATCATAACACTGCCTCCAGAGGCTTGTACAGTGGGCACTATGCATGACGGGTGCAACGGCGGCTTTTTTTTTTGGCCAGGCAGTGTATATTGAGGTGTGAGAGAGCAGTGGCAGAGCGAGCGATACGGGACTGAAACAGATCCAACACAAGGAGAGAGAAGCAGGGAAAACAGCAGTTACCTGACAGGTCTGAAAGCCATTGTTCTGTCAGCTGGTATACACACGTCATGCTTTGAGCTTCTCTGTGAGGCCTGAGCTGATTAAAGTTTGTCCCGAATCAGCAGAAAACTTTGCTGGTTATGCAGCAGGGGAGGAGGGACTCCATGTCTTATTCCAGTTTTGCCGTGTAGTGTCGCAGGTGTGCGCCGCCGGTACTGAAAACGAAAGCGTTTAAGTTTGTAAGGTGGGCGTTCCCTTTTGGTGTCAGTCAGGTTCGGAGGAGATTCGCTTCAGATTTAATTTGCTTGCTGTAGCTACTGCGTAGTTAGCAAGCTGGGTATAAAGCTTGTTTAGTTAGCTAGCTATGCAAGCTGGAACAATTCAAGCAAATTATGAACGACAGTTTGAAGGGAAGTGATAGTGATATGACCCTTCTCCTTTTATATAATTGGTTTGCGCACTGGCTGGTCATAGCGATTTGCGCAGAAGTTAAAATATTTTTAGCTTGCGCGAACATTGCGGTACTCGCGATTTGTACCGCTGCCAGCGACACTGGCAGAATCGCACCTCGAGTCGTCGCCCTCTCTCCATTGGAATTGGATGACTTTCGACCAGACTGCGTGGGACCGCCGCTCTAGATGTAAATCCGGGGTTACTGTGCACAGCAGCACTTTAGCCATGTCCGCCTTAGCGCTAGGGCTGACAATGAGCCCAGGCAACCTGCCACTCTGGACTTGAAGGATCATGGCCTTAATTACAAGGGGGGCAGTGTCCGTTTCTAGGAGATTCCCGAACACTCTCTGTACCCATAGATTAAACACAATTTAATGCGAGATGTCATATTGTTGTTTTGACCTGATGATGATTCACATCGGATCGAAACGTTGGCAATAAATGGGAGAAACGGCAGTTTAATGCGTCAGTTTAAAATTTATTCATGCGTCATCTCCCTCCCATGTGGTTTCTTATTTTTTATACTGTTCCTCACTGCCGTCGAAGCCTAAGGTTTCATCAATCAGCAGGTTTTGTGTGTTTAATTTGTCACACATTGTGTGAGATGGAATGACACTTCTGGCTCAGGTAAGCCTTTTTCACCAGAAATTCCTAAAGGGAATATGTCACACCCCAATATCTTAAAGCTCATTGCCCACACCCAAAAGAACTCAACTTGATTAGATCAGTCAAGGTTTTGTTTTTGATATTCTATCAGTCTGCCCGTATGGTCTGTATGCTATGCTGTGTTGCCTTTTTCTTAAAAAAACTGACCTCAGTTGAAGATGGCAACCAATGACGAAGCAGATTTTAGTCTTGTGCATTCAAAACAGTAGTTTATACTGATTATGTCTAAGTGCACTGCTCTTGGATTGAGCATGAGTCATAGTGAGTCATGTCTTGATTTTTTTCAGGTGTGATATGCAAGGCCTTCAAAACTTTTTTTGTGACAATGTCAATGCAATAGTCTTTTTCATTGAGGTTCAGGATGTTTAAGAATATTGGTTCCTGTGTTTAGCTGGTCTGTTTTACACCAGTGCACTAATGTCCCATCTTGTTTTATACATACTGTACATTCTCAACACAGGCACAGGTCTATAATGAGCAATGAGCCGTGTCACGGCCCTCCTACGCATCACACATCACTCTGAATGAGCTTTGCAGGGAGGTCTCCAAGAGCTAGAGTGGATCAACAAATTGCTTTTAATAAATTGTGTGGCATTATACAATATGGACTATTCAACATGAGTGTCATTTATACAATCCAAAGTAGACTTGTGCGCACACACACACACACACACACACAAACACTACAGGTTGTAGCCTACTTTAAATCCCATTAAAACTGTTAATAATACTTAGTTTCCTGGACATGTACATTTTCTTTATTTGTCTGTGATTTTGATTATAATTTTTGCTGTCATTATTTTAGGTTAATTCATTGAAAAGATCTAGGGAGCTTTAGGAGGTGTCAAAAACAACAAATCTCTTTCCGCACTAAAGGTCAATGGAACCAAACAACAACTCTGTCTCTATAGCAACAGAGGCCATTACCAGCCCCCAGAGTTCCGTGTCCCAGGAGGACTGGGGCAGCGGGTCATGGATGGAGGACTCCGACTCTGCCAACGACACGGACAGTGGGAGGGACAACTCTCCAGCCATGACAAAAGAGGCCCCCAGGGCAGAACAAGAGGAGACATGGCCTGATGTGACCCAATCAGAATGGCTAATGGTGGAACCTCCTGAGGTTATCAACGCAGAAACCCAAGATGGCTCAGTCAGAGAAGTCAAGGTTTTTCACTTCCCTCGACCCTGTGCAGACCAAACCTGGCCAGCAGAGGGAGACAATGAGAGAGAAAGCATGCAGGGTCCTGCAGGGGAAGCCAGCCCCACAGATGAAACTGGTATCTCCCAGCCTTCCCTCCAGCAACAGCAAGAGGGCCTCCTGCAGCATGGCATGATGGCAGACAGTCAGCAGGGGGAGCTGTTGCTGCACCGCCTATGTCTGTTACAGCAGAAGCAGGAAGCGCAACAGGTGTTTGAGGGAACTCCACCCTTAGCGACGGTTGCCCTGGAGCCTGCCAGTCAAGGGCCAGGCTGCCATGGCTCCGCTTGTGTTGTTGTAAGGGAGTGGACGGGGAGGAGGAGAGAAGGGGAGGAGAAAGCAGGCAAGCAAACGGGTGGAGAGGGACAGCAGTGCGTTACCGGGCTCCACACAGGTGAGGAAGGGAAAGAGGAAGAGAGGGAGAGAGGAGCAGAGAGCGCACAAAAAGGAGAGACAGAGGCACAGGGCAGAAGGGAAGGTCAGATAAATCCCCCGGTTCACCTGAGAGGCAGCAGGATGGAGGTGTTGAACGGTGAGGACAATCAGAGCGACAGCGGGGTTTCCACAGACTTCTCCCCCGGCAGCACCATGGAACTCTGCTCCGTGCCCTTCGCCCCAGAGGACCCCGGCACTGCCCCCACGCCCCTGAACGAGACCCCCATCGAGAGGGAGATCCGCCGCACGGTGGAGAGGGAGCAGAGCCTGCGGAGGGCCCGCGGCCTCGCCAAAACCCAGGAGTTTGTGGAGATCCCCTTGAGGAAGCCCGTGCTCTCCCCGGCCGGGCCCTTCAGGACGGGGAAAGGGGAGGGAATGGACAGGGAGTTTGCTGGGAAGAAGATGCAGAAGGAGATCAGCATGGAGGCCCGCAGGGAGGAGGTCCTGGTCCAGATGGGCAAAGTGCCGGGCTTCTACGACAAGGGTTCTGTACGCCAGCTGCGGGAGAGGAAGCAGCTATTTGAAGCCTTCCAGGAGAAGAGAGGGACGTCCGGGGCCCTAGTGTCACAGTTCAAGAGGCCCGCCTCTTCCGCCAGTGACATCTCTGCCTTGGGGTCCCAGAAGGCCGACTGCCCTGCCTCTGGGCCCGTTCTGGAGCGGGGACACAGCCTGGAGTCCATCACCCACAAACAGAACCAGCAGCCGGGCTCTGGAGGCTGCAGGGAAGAAGGCTTCAGCAACACGCATGTGGCTCTCTGTGGTCCCACACTATCAGAAGGGACCAGCAGTCAGGTTATCATTTTGGAAAATAACCTGGTCCTTCCTCCACCTGCCGCAAACCCAGACGGGCTCCTGCACCCCTCTCACAGCACGGGGTGCCTATCTGAGGCACACGCGGTGACGGTGGTGGATTCAGGCACCGTGGTAGAGGACGGGAGGGTCGTTGGGGAGGCCGAAGGAAGGGAGAAAGAAGCCGTTGAAGAGGAAGAGGAGGAGGTCACCACGGTCAGAGAGAACCCCTTTTTCAAGCTGCGCTCCTCCATGTCTCTGAGGCCCTATCTGGAGCAGGATATCCAGGAGGGGAGGCAGAGGGAGAAGGAGCTGAGGAGGCAGAGGAGCAGTCTGTACGGGGCCACAGGCGGAGGAGAGGGCCGGCCGGCCAGCATGGAGACCCGCAGCCCCATCCCTTCCCAAAACGGCTTCTGCGCTCCAGAGCTGCCCTCACACACCACCTCATCCACACCATCAGGTCAGTGCTGTGTGTGTGTCTGTCTTTGTTTCTTCTGATTATTCTTTTATATACATTTACTTTAACTTTATTAAAATTTTATATTTGTATTGCATTGGCACCATTTCTAGTGAGTTTTACACCTCAGTGTTTTTGTAGTGAAAATTGTCCTTTCATTTTCTTTATCCCAGTAATTACAGACCTCCCAACTGGATGACTAAAACTGAAAATAAATGTAACGTTTGTGGTTAATTGCAAACACGTCCTCCCACTTGGTGAGTTAAAAAGCAACCACTGAGTGCTGCTGCATTAGATGTGCTTCTAAATCAATTTACTCCTTACTTCTCATTATAGCCTTGGGCCTATGACAGCGAGATAAACAGGCGTATAAGTGGTCTCCTGGTAAATGTTTTATGAATAGTGTTGAGTCTGTGCATTGGAGAGCACAGTCAGGTGTAGCTTGTGTGCATGTATCTGTTTTAGTGTAGAACTCAATATTTAATATGTCTTGTCCACAAGACTTATTCCTTAGTGAAGACATGGAAGGTTCCGGGTTTATCATTCAGCCTGCAGTGTTTTACCGATCTCTGTGCTATGGAAAACAGGCAGAAGTTTCATTCTAAACCGAATTCGCAAGGCCAGCCAAGGTTGGTTTGCAAAGTAAATGAACCTCGATTTGACTTTGTGTGTGTGTGCGCTTGTCTGTGTGTGTGTGTGTGTGTGTGTGTGTGAGAGAGCGAGAGAGAGAGAGAGTGAGAGTGTAAAAGGGCACTGTAAGTTTAGAATGTCGCCTGGGTGTAGTTTGCACTCAAAACATTACTAATGGATGTTATTACGTTGCAGTTTGAGAAGGATCCCGTCTTAATGCACCCAGTTGCTATGGACTCCGTCTTTAGTGTAAGGGAGCCTGTCACATAGTACAGCCCATTGAGCAATAAAAGCCAGTGTTTGGTTCTCTCTGCACTCCGAATGTTCACTCTTTACACATTTGGAGAATCTTTCCTAGTGTCAGCACACTCCTTTGTGTCATAAATACGCATGGCCAGGCCAGAGGAGACGGCTTGTTTATACCCTGGCACAGCCCGGCAACAGGCCCGGCATTGGCCGTTAAATACAGTGGCAGGATTCTATCTCCAAGGTGCTCGTTACCGGGATGCCACTCCTCTTCGGCGTAAGTTTAAAGATTACACAACGTGGGATACTGCTTTCCACAGCAGCCTTTAATTACAGTGTGTGGGTAAAGGGGGCCTGAGTCGGGCACAGACAGCAGGGTTGAATGGAGGACTCTCGCTCAGCAGCGGCACTGGTTTAACTCAGGCTTTCACAGAGGCGAGCACACTCCCTCTCCTACCGGCTGCGCTCAACAGATAGGGCTTGTTCCAGGTCTGGGTGTTCCCATACGATCACGTGCTAATGATCATGTAATTATCGTGCCGCTAAACAGCCAAGTGAACAAGTGCAAGGTGGCTCGCTGGAGGATAACACATATTTATCAGGCAGACTGTGTCTGGATTTTCATTTGATTAGTGTCTTCTTTTTTTTGGGGGGGGGGGTGTCGGCAAGCATGAAAACGAGGCCTGTCTCAAGGTCTTCTCTTACCTGTGCTCAGGTGAGCGGGAAGGAATCAGTGTAGCGTTGCTTGCGGGTTTCATTGTGTGGGACGGCATTCACACGACCCTGAAACCCAACACCCCCTGAAACGGTCATGCAGTTTTCACGCCTGGTTCCCCAGGTTTCTGCACCCGGATCTGATCAGCATGAGTCTCCAGCACATTCAACCCCTACCTCCTCTTGCCACGGCCTGGGCAGCTATGGGGAGAACAGGGCTGGTTCACTTCTTAAAGGGATATTTCCCCCTGAAAGTTAATGTCATTCATCCTTGCCTTGAGAAATGTCTGTTGACCTGATAATGACTGCTGTCCACAGCCTATTTTTGTAGATTTTATTCGTTCATCAAAAAGGCTCCACAAGCCCTTGTTTCAAAAGCAGTGGAAGTCTAAGGACGAGGTACATCCCTGTTTAACATGCTGTTTTAAAGTTGAGTTTAGAGATTCATTTTTAGGGTGAGCTGTCTCTTTAAGTCCCTGGTGTTAATGGTCAGAGAACAGGTTTAGGTAATGTAAACAGTGTGTTCATAGATGATGGAACACACTGTACTGTACACACTGTACACACAATACCATGCTAAGGCAGGTCAGTGCTGTACTGTATCTCTCCTACAGTACCACGCTAAGGCAGGTCAGTGCTGTACTGTATCTCTCCTACAGTACCATGCTAAGGCAGGTCAGTGCTGTACTGTATCTCTCCTACAGTACCATGCTAAGGCAGGTCAGTGCTGTACTGTATCTCTCCTACAGTACCACGCTAAGGCAGGTCAGTGCTGTACTGTATCTCTCCTACAGTACCATGCTAAGGCAGGTCAGTGCTGTACTGTATCTCTCCTACAGTACCACGCTAAGGCAGGTCAGTGCTGTACTGTATCTCTCCTACAGTACCATGCTAAGGCAGGTCAGTGCTGTACTGTATCTCTCCTACAGTACCATGCTAAGGCAGGTCAGTGCTGTACTGTATCTCTCCTACAGTACCACGTTAAGGCAGGTCAGTGCTGTACTGTATCTCTCCTACAGTACCACGCTAAGGCAGGTCAGTTCTGCACTGTATCTCTCCTATAGTACCATGCTAAGGCAGGTCAGTGCTGTACTGTATCTCTCCTATAGTACCACGCTAAGGCATGTCAGTGCTGTACTGTATCTCTCCTACAGTACCATGCTAAGGCAGGTCAGTGCTGTACTGTATCTCTCCTACAGTACCATGCTAAGGCAGGTCAGTGCTGTACTGTATCTCTCCTATAGTACCATGCTAAGGCAGGTCAGTGCTGTACTGTATCTCTCCTATAGTACCATGCTAAGGCAGGTCAGTGCTGTACTGTATCTCTCCTATAGTACCATGCTAAGGCAGGTCAGTGCTGTACTGTATCTCTCCTATAGTACCATGCTAAGGCAGGTCAGTGCTGTACTGTATCTCTCCTACAGTACCATGCTAAGGCAGGTCAGTGCTGTACTGTATCTCTCCTATAGTACCATGCTAAGGCAGGTCAGTGCTGTACTGTATCTCTCCTATAGTACCATGCTAAGGCAGGTCAGTGCTGTACTGTATCTCTCCTATAGTACCATGCTAAGGCAGGTCAGTGCTGTACTGTATCTCTCCTATAGTACCATGCTAAGGCAGGTCAGTGCTGTACTGTATCTCTCCTATAGTACCATGCTAAGGCAGGTCAGTGCTGTACTGTATCTCTCCTACAGTACCACGCTAAGGCAGGTCAGTGCTGCACTGTATCTCTCCTATAGTACCATGCTAAGGCAGGTCAGTGCTGCACTGTATCTCTCCTATAGTACCATGCTAAGGCAGGTCAGTGCTGTACTGTATCTCTCCTATAGTACCATGCTAAGGCAGGTCAGTGCTGTACTGTATCTCTCCTATAGTACCATGCTAAGGCAGGTCAGTGCTGTACTGTATCTCTCCTACAGTACCACGCTAAGGCAGGTCAGTGCTGCACTGTATCTCTCCTACAGTACCATGCTAAGGCAGGTCAGTGCTGTACTGTATCTCTCCTACAGTACTACGCTAAGGCAGGTCAGTGCTGTACTGTATCCACAGAAACAGTAAACCACCTTTTTGTGCAATGCAACCGACTTTTTGCGTTGTTTGCCTTGTTGAGAGACCTGTGTGGGAGGCTGGAGGTGGGTTTTCATATGGGTTTTTTATTCTGGGTCCGGGGTACACCGCTAAACAAAAATATAGAAACTCTCTCATTCATTTTTTGTTCGGGCAGGCTAAGCTCGCAATCTGGATTACAAGAAGGAACATGATCCAAGAGGGGCAGACAATGGATCCTGTACTCATTTTTAGGGGGATGGTTTTAGAGCGTCTCTATATAGAGTTTGCATTTGTTAGTCTCTGCAACAATATAGATGGTTTTAAAAAAATATTGTGTATAAATGAGGCCATCTGTTCTGTAGATAATGAGGGGGGCTATATGGAGCGTTTTTAAACCGATTTTGCAAGTTTTATTGTTTTACTGAAAGTCGGTTTTGATGGTTTTATAGTTTCAATATGTTTTATTGTGGTGTTACTATTTATTTATTTATATTTTACTCCCTTGGCATACTGTCCCTTTATCTTAATTTTAAACATTGTGATGAAATGGAACTAATAGTATTTTTGTTTGTTTTGTAAATACTTATTTGCATTGCATTGTTAAATAAAGGTGCCATAAAATTCTAAAATTCTCTCTCTCACACTCTCTCTTTTTTTTTCTTCTCTCTCTCTCTCGTAGTGATAATAATGCAACAGCTCTCTTGCTCTTTCTTGCTCTCTCTCTCTTTCTTTCTCTCTCTCATTTCTGTCACTTTGCTGATGGTTGAGGTGTAAATTAATATCATTTTAGACAGGTAATCTACAGTGCGAAGGATCTTTGTCAGCATAAATAGATGCGTGTGATTTTAACAATTTCAGACAAGACAGTCATAATCATAATCCTGAAAGGGTTGTAGGGCTGAGAACACTCCCCTCCCGGATTCTCAAATAGCACAGTGACATCACAAGGGCTGAGTCACCTTAGCAACAGATGAGTTTGCAGAGATTTAATGAAGGGGCTGTTGGTAGAGTCCAAGCCAGCAGATTATCAGTCCTGCTGCATCTCAGCAAAAGCAAGCTGTGACATCATCACACCATAACATGGCATTAGTGACAGAAGAACATGCAGGGAGGGTTAATCCTGACACTGAATGAAATGGATAAAAAAAACATTGCACTGTGCAGCCCTGCAACACCAACATACCTCAGGCCTACGTGCTGTTCAGATTTCAATTCTGGACTTCATTGCTGAAAAAATAGAGGTATTTTGCAATGGGACACCAAGTTATTATTGATCAGGAAGAATACAGTATAGCGTTCCATTGGGTGCTTAGTAACACGCCATGCAGGAGGTGTTGTCTCTTATGGCAGATATTAGTTATACTAAGATCCTCCCCAGATACCACTGCTACCTGCAGCAGCCCAGGGATTTAAGATACTGAATGTAATTAGCTGGCAAATGTGCTCAAACAAAGCAGGTAATAACTGCTGGTGACAGGTCAATGTGCATACACACATGTGTGTATGTGTCTTCACGTGCATGATTCTGTATGTGTACAGGTGTGTGTGTGTGTGTGTGTGTGTGCATGTGTGTGCGTTCATCCTAGCATTGCTGATGTCAGTGCACTTGTTTGTGATTTGCATTTTGCACCACAAGGCCATTGAGTCCTGCACAATATAAGAGGATTAATTTCCTCGTGAAGGAGTGAGGGGATATGTTTAGTTTGGAGATTAAACATATCCTATTATATAATTGAACAATGTACCAGCATAGGTGTTATGTTGCTGAGCGCGCGTGCGTGCGTGCGTGCATGCGTGTGTATAAGTTTGTGCTTTAGAGGATCTAATGGTTTAATTCCATCCTTCACTGATTGGTTAGTATGGCGGTCCCCTGGTGTCTGTTGCAGGGGCACACTGATTATGCACATCAGTTAATTGATTGCATTTTATTGGGCCATTGTGTGAATGCAAATTTTGGTGTGATATCGCTGTGCAAGTGTATCCCATGTATGTTTATATTTGTCGAGAAAATGTGTGGTTAGAAGCTTGTTTGTATTTACTGAAATATATAATTAAAGGTATATAATTGACTTGAAAAAACATTGAAGTATCACTGTTTTGCCCCTTTTATAATTAGTAATACAAATTAATGCTCAACATAATTTAAAAAGATGAATAATATAAATTAGACAAACAACTGCTTTAGGCCTGGAATAATAGACAAGTAATTAAAACTTATTTGAGACAGCCAAGTCTAAAAGGGAAGATATTCATGAATATATGCTGAATAAACCATTTGATATGCTTTCACACATTACTTAGTAGATTAACTGTCAAGAGATATAAAATATTGTTAAATTAACAACTCAATCAAATCTAATTAATTCATTGCGGCGGGAACAAATTCCAGCATACAGAGTGTGCCTCCAGGACCAGGGTTGAGAGACACAGTTAACATGTAATTATTTAGATCAGAGAATAAATTACTTGCCTTGGACTACTGTTAAAAAGTCTGTGACACCTGGAATCCATTGGCCCTTGAACACAGAGGTATCTTAGTAGAAATCTGAAAGTGGCATTACACCCCCTGACCACGAGGGGACAGTGTCCACAAGAGAGCTGCCTTTGTGGCACAGGTGACCAGAGGTGGTCAAGGCCATTACTGAATATGATCCCTGTTCCCTGTTCCCTGTCCCTTGTCCACTGAGACCCCTGTCTACTATGTGCCCTGTCCCCTCACTTTGCAAGCAGTGTACGAAAGAAATCCTGCAAAACTCTTTCCAAACTCTAATATTTTCTTCATTTTTTTATTTTAATTGAGAATAGCAATCAGTTTACATATGATGATGATTACAAAATGTAGATTATGAATGAAGATATAATTAACAAAAATAAAAACAGAGTAGTCTGTAATATGTCCTACTCTTGTACTACAAGTGTAGTTTAGTCCGGAAATGTTCAGATGAGTGTGCTTCTGAATCCCCTCAAAAAAAACCCCCCAAAATAAGGGTTTCATCCTGGGATTTTAAGTGCCCCCATTTGTGAGAAAAAGTCGCCCACTCAAAAACGAAGTTGACTCAAATATGCGCCCTTGAAGGGGTGAAGGGATCATATTCGGTCACGGCCTATGCAGCTGTGAGAGCAATGACAGAGCTGAAGTGCACAAGTCCACAGGAAGCACAGGGTACAGTTACACAGTGACTAAAGCTTGGCTCAGGTGTAATCACATCACATCCCCTATCATCTATTCATGCTGCTGGTATAGGTAGCTCCCACCTCACATGACCTTCTCGAGATCCTGCATTCCACTAAGTATGATAAATGTCATTCATATCCTCTATATGTCAGATGTTTTTCCCCCTTACATTTAACTTGCTTTGTGTTGAATTCTAATTGCAGTTTAGCTGGTGGTTTGCCTGTCTGTGATATAAACATTTTAAATCTCCTTTATTCTCTCTCTATCTCTTTGTCTCATTTCTTGGTTCAGCCCGACAGTCTCTTGGGAAACTGGACCTGACCTGGCCACCAGCCCAGCTCAGCATG
This sequence comes from Ilyophis sp. 1 JC-2022, assembly GCA_022702515.1. Classification (NCBI taxonomy): domain Eukaryota; kingdom Metazoa; phylum Chordata; class Actinopteri; order Anguilliformes; family Synaphobranchidae; genus Ilyophis; species Ilyophis sp. 1 JC-2022. The sequence continues at coordinate 51,581,151 of CM040405.1, read as the reverse complement.
GAGGCGACAGGACAGACTGAGGTACAGCTGACACACTATAACACTCTCAGTCTGAGGCATTCAGTCAAACAGCTTGACAGTCTACATTGTGAATTAGTCCCTGTTGCCACCCTCTCCACTATTTCCCTGACCCCGGGGCCATTGTGTTTTAAGTTCTGTCCAGTAATGTGCCGTGTCCTATGCATATAGTCTTATCTCAAGTTAAGATGCTACTGCACAGTTCCTCCCTCAGTAAACATAGCCATAAACCAATAAAAATAAGGGTGTCAAAAATGAGGGTTTGCATTGATTAATGCATGTAGGAGATCGGTTACTCAATAGTTAATAACTAACTAGTTTGTTCACGTTAAGAAACTCGTTATTTATAGCTGTGTCAATGTGACAGCTACAGCAGCACTTTGAAAGGAATCACACTGATGTGTCACACTGATGTGACTTATTTTCACTCATGTGTAAAGTGATAAGTAGTGAATGACAAACACTGCGGACTAATTCCTAAGCACTGCGGTTAGTATAAGCGTGCATTCCAAGCAGCTTGTCTATGGGCAGAAATATGTGCCACTAGAAACTGAATTTAAATCACATCATTTGAATTTGTATTGTTTAACTTGCTGAGAGCCCGGCGGAGACTACTGATTGGCCCACGCCGGCAAATGATATAGCGACTGATAAGTCGGCGTTGGTGCCTAGCGCAGCTACCCACTGAATTTGCGACTGACTTGGCTGGTCACTAGCATTCCCAGGCTGGTAACCCGCATGCCTAGCGCAACTAGACTACCTAGCTATATGCTAGCTATTATTGTTCCTATATCGGAACATGTTTTTTAGCGTGTAGAAACGGTGCGTTTTATTGTCTGTGACTGGCAAGATTGCGGCAGTGGAATTTCGGGTTTTTTTTTAAAGCTGTAATTTAGAAACATGACTGTAGCCTAATTGGGACTTTGACGACTACTAGGAGGCACCGTGGATAAGAAATTCATAACCGGCTGGCCAAATAAAAAATATAGGCTACGTGCAATTTTAACCCGTTAAAAAAACCCTAGCTTCTTATTACAGTCCACTCATTTTAATTCCACGTTAAAAATCAGTTTAAAGACTTGAATGATTGAGCAAAACCGATTGAGCATTATTCCAGACTATAGCCTAGCTATCTTTCTAGGTAGCCCAGTGGTAAAGTCCTTTTCTTTTACTTTACAATCTTTAATAGTAGCTATAGGCATTGTACCTGTCCAAAAGTCAAACAGTTCTGCCCCATGTGGGATTCAGACCGAGATCGCTGGATTTGTATGTTGGAACTTTACCACTGGGCTACCTAGAACGATAGCTAGGCTATAGTCTGGAATAAAGTTTAATGCTCGATCAGTTTTGCTCAATCATGCAAGTCTTTAAACAGATTTTTAACGTGGCAATGAAATGAGTGGACTGTAATTAGAAGCTTGGGTTTTTAGTTTTAATGGGATAAAATTACACCTATATTTTTAATTTGACCAGCCGGTTATGAATCTCTTTTCCACGGTGCCTCCCTAGTGGTAGTTGTTGAAGTCCCAATTAAACTACAGTCATGTTTCTCTGAAATTATCAATTACAGCTTTAAGAAACCCACCGCAATGCATCTTGCCACAGTCACAGACAATAATATGAACCGTTTCTACACGCTAAAAAAACATGTTCTGATATAGGAACAATAATAGCTATATTATTAAAAATAATCTGATTAACCCTTGTTGATAGCCTACTGCAGACTCAAAATGCAAATGATGCAACATGCAAAAGAGAAGTTATTTCAGACATAGTAAAAAAAATAATAAAAATAATTTTAAAATATCGCCAATCCAGTGGGTCGCCTAGTTGCGCTAGGCATGTGAGTTACCAGCCTAGGAATGCTAGTGACCAGCCAAGTCAGTCGCAAATCCAGTGGGTAGCTGCGCTAGGTATGTGAGTGACTAGCCTAGGAATGCTAGTGACCAGCTAAATCAGTCACAAATCCAGTGGGTAGCTGCGCTAGGCACGTGAGTTATGAGGTTACCAGCCTCGGCGAATCAATAGCCGGCTTCTCATTTACCAACACCGGTGTACTGAAAATTTTACCTACCTCCTCAGGATGACCTACCAGTAGGTCAGGCTTTCAGACTAGTCTGATAAACTGACCTACCTGCGCAGGATGACCTACCCTAAATAAATCATGATAGCTCACCCCATCAAGTAGGGTAGGACATGCTGTCAGAGGGGAAATGTCTATCAGAATGACCTACCAACTCAAAACACGTTATTTCCATGCACCAAAACAGCTAGCTTGATTGTCATAAGCTATTCGAAACACCTGTAAAATAAGAAATGTTAGATTTTTTCTTGCTGAGCGGTAGATCTATTTGTAAGAGCACCTGCTTATCAGTCGCTAAATCATTTGCCGGCGCCGGCCTCTCAGTAGTCTCCGCCGGCCTCTCAGTAGCCACCGCACGTATCCCGCGCCATAAAAATGGAGTTCTGTGAATCTGCATTCTGCACTCGATTGCTCTTCCTCAGCGACCCGGATGTGTGTCACTGAATTTGAATTACGAGAACTGAATTTGAATTACGAGAACTGAATTTGAATTGTGAGAACTGAATGTGGAAGTATATAGAGAGTTGAATTTTCAGTGAGGATCAAATACAGTTTCAGAGCAAATTAATGCAATTTCATAATATTACATTCAGTTTAAAGTTTATTGGAATTCAGTTCCAAACTAATAAATTCTATTTCAAATTGTGCTATTCAGATTCAGTTTTTCAATGCAATTATTGAAGTTAAACAATACAAATTCAAATTATGTGATTCAAATTCAGTTTTTTAATGCAATTATTCAAGTTAAGCAATTCAAATTCAAATATAAATTATTCAAATTCAGTTTCTAGAGGCACATATTTCTGTCCATACTTGTCATTCAGCAGCAGTGCTAAACCCTGTGTAATACAATTGATTAAGGAGCGCTGGCAGTGGCCTGGGAATGCTACGTTCCTCAGCTCTTTTCTTGTATCCTGGTCAATTTCTTCAGACCCCGAGGAGTCGGCAGAAGACGCTGCTCTTGCAACGCTGGGAGTGCGGCATGGTGAACGGACACCAGGAAGAGCAGGACTGAGGCTTGCGTCATCCTGCAGGCCACCACATGAACTGCAATCGTTCTTCAGACTATAAAGACCTGCCCCCACCCCTTTAGAGAACTGAAACAGCAGAACCAGGATGTGGAAACTGGAACATTAAAGCTTTGGAACACAGGAACGTTGTGTAGATGTTCTGGAATCGTCAGCGGAACAGTGTCTGGTGAATTAATACTTTTATTCACAGCGATGGGAGGACTTTCTATCTGAATCCTGGGTAAAGCGTGGAATGTTGTTTCATTGTGATCTCGGCACTCACACCCCTCAGCCCGCCCCTCAGCACAGCCCTTCAAACCGGGCTCTGTATCCCGTCTGCTTTACCAGCTGTGTAGTACTACTTGCCATTTATGATTTTATATATCTGTATATATGGTACCTTTTATGAGTAGAGCTATGAAGGAAATATTATGGAATGAATGGATCAGAGTGTGAGATTGTCTTCCTATTAGATATGCTTTACTTATCAGTATTTTTTAGACTTGTTCAGACAGTTGCAGTTTCAGGAAGTTTTTTATCCTTAGCAAAAATATATATTTAATTAATATAGCTTTTTCTCAAAGATGATCAGATAACCTGATTTAGCTGAATATTTTGAGGCAAAACGTCTCTGCTTTCACTGCCTTGCCAATTAATTTTATGGAGCTCTCGCTGTAGAACAAAGATGGAAATAAAATCAGATGGGTTTTCTTGCTATTTACATGGCTCTTTTGATTAGAGTGCAAGGCCTCTGGTCATGATGTTGAGGCAGAGTGCTAATGTGAGACTGTTCTAATGTGGTGGGATTGTGCTAATGTGGTGAGACTGAGCTAATGTGGTGAGATTGCTAATGTGGGACTGTGCTAATGTGGTGGGACTGTGCTAATGCGGTGAGACTGTGCTAATGCTGTGGGACTGTGCTAATGTGGTGGGACTGTGCTAATGTGAGACTGTGCTAATGTGGTGGGACTGTGCTAATGTGGGACTGTGCTAATGTGGTGCGACTGTGCTAATGTGGGACTGTGCTAATGTGGTGAGACTGCTAATGTGAGACTGTGCTAATGCAGTGGGACTGTGCTAATGCAGTGAGACTGTGCTAATGCTGTGGGACTGTGGTAATGTGGTGGGACTGTGCTAATGCGGTGGGACTGTGCTAATGTGAGACTGTGCTAATGTGGTGAGACTGTTCCAATGTGGTGGGACTGTGCTAATGTGGTGAGACTGCTAATGTGAGACTGTGCTAATGCGGTAGGACTGTGCTAATGTGGTGAGCCTGTGCTAATGTGAGACTGTTCCAATGTGGTGGGACTGTGCTAATGTGAGACTGTGCTAATGTGGTGAGTTTACAAAAGTCGTACCCACCGTGCTTCCTGACCCTTTTGTTCACGCAGCCATAGCTAGTAATTAACAATAATTACCATAATATGGTAATCCCCTACCCCTGAGTGCTGTACCCCTGCTGCTGTGTTCAGGCCCTGTTTAAGGTGTTCAGGTTCACAGCTTCACAGTTCAAAACTCAACATCCTGCACTGTGAGGTTTGGCTTGGTCACGGCCAATCAGAAGTGGCTTCTGTGTGAACAGGAACGGGAAGACTGTGATGTTTACATTCCCTCTGGGGGATCTGAACGGGGCTTTTCTGATCTTCTGATGTTCTCTCATATCTTCTTTTTCATCTTTCATTTTCACCGGTAGGTAAAGGACGGAATTATGATCTTATAGCCATATCCACACTGGCATAACTCCAGGCACAGTGGATTCCAGTGAGTGCACCAAGCATGGATTTGTATGCGAGATCTCTTCAAACTATAGATTTACATAAGCAGAGATTACTTTATGTACACTTTATTTTGATGGGTTTCCCACATTTGAATCTCAGGCATTTTAAACTGCAATAATCTACACCATATTAATATAAACACAATATTAATATACGGAAAACACTGATTCTCTTTGCCAAGAGACCTAATTTAAAAAAACACCCACAATTTAGAGAGATACACAACTGTTTGGACTACAGGTCATTTGAATTTCTGTTAGTTCTCCTCCATATGTAGCATTTATATGTGGGGACCCCACTCTTCTCATGCAACATGCAATGTTGAGTGTAATGGGATATTCTGGAGAGTGTATGAAAAACTCTGGACTCCATGTCCCATAAGCCCCTTGGAAAACTTTTTGTGATGTTCTTCCTTTAGACTTCACACACCATTGATATGGATGGGTCAGGAAACAGGGGGCTGAGCCACGTGTTTCGAAGCAAAGCCATGTGTCTGCACTGAGGGTTGACACCCGTGCGTCTTGTGCAGTCGGGTTGCTCCATGAACGTGGTTGGGGGGACAATTGGAGATTCCAAATTAGGGTGGGAATTGGATATACACAACCCTGCAGTGGGTGCCAAATTATTTTAAAAAAAAGGTATGGACAGGTTAGTGGTTCACCCTTTTCAAAAGATTAGAGAAGCATGTTCACTAAAAGAGGGGAACCAATAGAAGCAAATGCAACTTCTATGAATTATTCTGAATGGCAGACATCAATGCATTCATTACACTGTTACATTTATATAAAACTTTAGAGATTTGTTAAAAAACATCTTAGATTTACATGAAATTTGCATATTTTATTTATTATAATGAGCAGTCTGGGAAGAGGGAGGAAGAGATGAATGCAGAACTCTGCAGGAGGGATGATGGTCTGTTTGTAAATCTGAAACTGTCAATTATTATGTAAAGCAAAAAGAATAAAACATTGGGATGCAGAGCAATAGTTCTTCTCACCAGAAAATATTTTAAAAAACTAACCAAAACACAAACCCACGCACACCTTGATACTTTTCAACAGTAGGAACCTTTTGCCTTCTGCACGCTGCAGAAACCAAAAAACTTAACAAGCATTTTAGTCTTATGTTTAGACTTTATGTCTTATTTGGTAAATAACACAAAAAGATTGCCAATGAGTTGAAACAGTTTAAGATTTGCCAAGATTTTCAACAAGATGATATTTTCTACTACTAAAAATGTTTATCTGTCATTACAAGACCAAAACACTTGTTTTAGACAGACTTTTTTGCAGTTCTGTAAAGAAGTAATGGCTTGTTTTGCATAATCTTATCAACATAATTGCTTATTATTGCCATTTCATTCATTACTAAATAGCATAACTTTCTGGTTTTTATTCTCTGGCCAAAATATGTACCGAGCAAGTTTCCGTGTTTATTTATATTGATGAGCTGTTCGATCTTGACATCGGCACAATAAAAATTACAGTAAAATTGGGGTGGAGATAGGTTAAAATGACCTAAACAAGCCATTTTTCTGCTGCCAATATAACAATACAGTTTGAAACAGACACATTTGCGCAACGTCTGCGTACAATGCTACGTCTGATTCTTTTAAAACCCTGTCTATATTGGAGGGGCTTTACAAAATAAATGAAGTGGACAGGTATCTATCTCTGTCTCTCCTTCCTCCTCGTACAAGTGAGGCCAGAGGTGCTTCGGGCCAGTGAGACTGGCTCCATGGGCTTACGTAATACAGTCTTTTGAAAGGAGCCCTTAACAATGGGTGAGAAGGGAGGTGGAGGGGGGAAGCTGGTGTAATGTAACACGACAGGAACACATTGGTATTGTGAGTTCATTTCACGGGAAGGAAGTAAGGTTTTCTGTAATGCATTTCCAAAAAGCTGAAGTGAAGTATCACGGGATTGCTTAATCCATGAATTAACACACACATGCAAGCGCATACTGTATGTGTATTAATTGTCCCTAATGTCATTTATTTATGAGTATGTATAGAAAGAGGTTAGAAGTTTATTTAGTAAGGTATGTCACTTCTGAGACACTTACCTATACGACAGAGATTGTTTAGTTTAGTGTAGGTAGCCTAGTGTATGTGCTGTGAGTAACTACTGTAAGTGCTGTAATCATCAGGTTACTGGCAGCTGTTTTGCATACATCACTATGCTTCAGACAACTGTCATTCCCTCTGTCTTAGTTATGGTTGGAACTCAGGGCATGTGCTGTGTGAAAGCGAAAAAGTAGAGACGTTGCAGGCTGGCGTAGGCCGAAGGACAGCCTTCCGTCGATGCTCTGTAAAGAGTTTAAAAATATATATTTTACAAACCTGTCTCTTTTCAGTCATTAGCGTTTAGTATGACAGGACAGGACGCCGAGCTCAAAACCGGCTCCGGCTGCATGGTACTCATCACTGTAATTCATCTGACTGCTGTATGGGGGCAGACAGCACCAGAGGTGCCAATCAAACTGACTCTGGGAAGCGAAATCTGGCTACGGCGCTAACGCTTCCTCGGTTCCGCTGTTCGGACCGCCGTGCTCACCAACGGGAGATTGGAAACACGCCAGGGGCGATGCTGTGCGTTCCTACCAAAGCCTTTCAACTTCAATATTTGCTATGTATGTCCTTCAGATGCCACAGAACTGTACAACACGCCACAGCCTGACAGGTCAATATGTTCCTCATTGTACCTACAGCTGATGCGTTGCTTGTTCACTGTGTTTGCGCATGAGACCGCTCTGAGCGATATGTAGCTAGCACCAGAGCTGTCTGTGAGAAAGCCAAACATGGAAACAAACAGCTGCGTAAGTCTGAAAGCCTAGTGCTACAAATTAAAAAGAGTCACACATGTGACAACACAAAGGGCACTTTATGTTACTTTGGTATTACAGCAGTCTTGGACATTCAGGCAAAATGTTTCTTTAGTTGCATTCAAATGTAGGTACTCGGTTACCACACTACAGTCCAACCAGAGTTATTCTCATGCTATGCCAGACTCGTCGTGCTATCTCTTACTTACAGAGTGCACCTGGGGGCTGGAGCACTCTGCGATTGGGCCGGCAGCCAAACCGCCCTCCCAATAGATCAATATGACCAGCGTAGCCCACAACTTCTAATGACTGATACTCCCTACAACTCGCGACACGACTTCTTGATTCACGTCAGCACTGGTTTGCAGGTAATAAAACTTCAAGAAAGTTCATATCTCTCTCTCTCTCTCTCTCTCTCTCTCTCAGTTCGGTCACCCTCCTGCATAGCAATGAAAGGCGAATCAGTGGCAGCTAAGGAATGCTGAGAACTTATTCTGAACCTGTTTTTGAGTGCTTTATATGATTAGAACGCAAATGCCTATTGTATTACAGGAAGCATATATGAGGCATTACCTTTCTCATAAATTAATCCGTAGTTATTATCTCCACACTGATTCATAGTTTCCCCTTCAAAAAATTAATTCCTATGCCTTACCTCGGGGGTGCGTCCCAATAACCCAAAATGCACCCTCCTTTCCTCCACTACCACCTCCTCTCCTCCGTGCCCCAGAAACGGATCTTTGCGTTACATATACTTAAGTACATATTCATGGTTGCATGTTAATGAATGTCTCGACGCAAACAGCAAACGTCAGGTACATTGTATACTGCGCATGCAAATACTTGTAGCCTACTCAAAACGTTCAGGCAGGTTTGCATACTTCCTGGTAGGAGAGGAGCGGTAGTGGGGGAGTGGAGGAAGGGAGTGGGGAGTGAAGAATATTGGGACGTGCACCCATTGTCTCAACTATTCACGCTAACTTTTGCAAATGTGAGTCAGTAAAGTTGAAATAAGGAGCTGACAAAAACTCATAAGTTGCTCCACCTTGCTTAGATCACTGTAAATTATTTCACAACAATACAAACATAAAACTCCATCCTCATTGTATTACATCTGGAACACACCTCAAATACCTCTTTTGTCCTAACAATGGAGTGATTGACATTTACAAAAGAGTTCAATAGTGACTCACTGTCGCTACTTATTTACATAAACTTCATGGGTATCACACAAAAGCCTAACTGGGGACAGGGGTAGAAAATTAGCCTTGGCTATAAACCCAGTTGCAGCACATCGGTTTCTTGTTTTTAAATTATAAACAAAGTTAAATAGCATTTTTTCCCAACAAATATAAACAACGAATCCATTAATATGGAATTCAATGCATTTGAAACATGAATGACAGGATGATGTGCTCTGTTAGCTGAAACTATGTGTAGCTAACTGCCTTTTGTTGCATTCTGGGATGACTCATGACTGTGGGAAAGAACCGTGTTATGGTAGTGATGCTTTGTGTCATCAGACGTGATGCAGTGACTCAGCCGACGGCCCCACCAGATCAGTAGAACAGTAGTCTTTACCCAAGGTGGCATGTAGGAGAGTCCATAAAATCATTATAGCTTCATATACGCCCAGAATCCTATTATGAAACCTACTGATCTTTTCAGACAAGTGATGAATTGGGTGTAGATAATCAGACTACTTCCTACTTTTACATGGTCTGGTGGGACAGGGGACTGGAGGAGATTTGCCATTAGATTTACCACACAGCACTGATTGACTGCTTTTCCAATAGGGCGCCCAATACTGGCGGCTAAGAGCCATTCTCACTTCTGTCAGAATATCATTGATCAGCAGCACTGTGATATTTCACATTTGGACTCTTTCAGACAATGTCTTTCAGGCACTGTGTCAAAATCACCGTGGAGATTTACAGTAATAACATACAAGTGACCCAATAAGATGATCAATATATATATATATATCTGTCATTTATTTCAGTCTGAAAAGAAAATAGTGTGAGAATGGCACTCATTAAATTAAATTAAAGAGCATAAAAACAGTAAAAATCTGAAGCAGTGGCACTATGAAATGGCTTTTCTCTCTCTAAGCACTGTAATTATGTCTTGGCTTTTTCAGTTCACACAATAAAAGTGCAGAAAAGCTGATGCATGGCTGGTCTATGGCTTCTCTGGTCTTTCTTGGCCTCTCAGGGTATTAGGATTGCATGGCCTCTGTTGGCAAGGGCTCTGTCTCCAAGACAACCTGGACTGTAACTCTGTCACTACCTTTCAGGGTTTGACAACACTAAAATAAGCTTCACTCGAATGCTGAGAGCAAAATACAACTATGTCACAGATACATATTTCGTAGAATATATCATATTCTCACATAATGTCGATCCACGGGGATTGTCAGTTATGCTGGTTTACTGTTTCGGTAAACTTTACTGAGAAATAAGGCGGGTGGGCAATGGGCCAATCCTATTTCTGTGGCTTATAGCGCCCTCTTGTGACACGTTATCACATCAGAGCTCTGAGTGAATGGCCAGTGAAAGAACACTGAACAATGGGAAACACCAAACTGGTTCTAGGAAGAAGTCTATGCATCGTAGTTCATTAATTGATAAATCATAATTGATGATGGGATAAATTACCATTTATTGGACACATTTACATTACATTTGACCATTTCAACACTTTCAACAGTCTCTTCGATTAATATGCACACACAGAAACGTTATGTACATACCAATTAATTTATATGTGCAATATGTGAACATATTTGAAAAGGAAAGGAAGGTTTTGTGCGAGTCTTCGCAACAGAAGATTAATGAAGACATACAACCATGGAATTTTTGGGGAAGAAATAGGTCAGGTTTTTTGCTCTCGTAAATTTATGTATGTTTGCAGAATTAACTGAGGGCTCTTCCCACTGTCACAGCAAGGCATTCACAGCAGAGAGTGAGAGAGGCATTCATGTTATTATAACAAAGAGAAGGAAGAGGAAAAAAAACTGAAAGTGAAAAGACAGAAATGAGGGAGGCGGAGAGAAAGAGCATGTGTGTGTGCATGTGTGTGTATGCGTGTGCACTTGAATAATCACATTGTTTATTTTGGACAATGAATCAGACTATATTTCTATGCCCAGAAGCATTGAAAGCAAGCTAGTGTCAGACAAGTTTGGTTAATTTGTGATGATATCAAAATTGTGGTATTATATGAAGGAGCTGCATACACCTCAGACACTAACTAAACCTTTATCAGGTATGCATATGTATTTACAAACAAGCATACAAGGACAGAGAAAGAGAAGAGAAGAGAGAAAGAGAGAGAGAATAGAATATAGACTAAGAGAGAGACAGAGACTGCCAGACAGATAGAGTAGAGGGGTCCATGGGAGTTGTAGTCAGCTGGCTGCCGGGTTCTCAAACGTAGAGAGAGGGCACTGAGGGGCGGACAGGGAGGATGTTCTGAGGCGGGCTGTGGAACTGGGACCCCATTCCTGTGTACACACCACCAAACACACCCCAGAGAACATGATCACTTTTTATTCCCAATGTTACATTACCAGAATAGTACACTATGAAAGCTAATCAGCTCTAACAACACTCTCTGACCAAGACTGCATGTCTTTTCATCCATACAGGCCTTTAAAAATCACACTCTTTCTCCCACCCACACCCCAGTCTGTTTCAGCAGTCTGGCTCCTATTCTGTACCTCTAGTCTGTTTCTTCAACAAAAACTTTTTTTCATTTCCACAAAAATGTGCCAATGTCACGCTGTCTCATTGAAGAAACCGCCATTGTAACCCCACAGCAGATTTCAGGTGTTTTTAATTAAAATCGTGAGACTTGAACAGACACACATAATGGCGGATTGTAACAATGCCAGAGCAGCCCTTACAACACCTCCAAAAGCGCACTGTGCTGATTTCTACAGATACGAGAGGCGAAATTGGAGGCTGAGACACATGCTCTGCTTCATGTGACCCAAGCCAACGTGACAATACGACACAATCAACACAACGCAATGCGCGCTCTTTTATATTGTTCTCCCTGCCAACATCACAGGTTGATTTACACGATTAAAATGAACATTTAAAATAATCTGAATCAAGTCCAAAAAAAAAGAGGAACAGGCAGGTGAGATCAGGTGAGTCTTAAGACCAGATTTAAAAGAGCCGATTACTGCTGCACCTCTGATATGGCTTGGATCTGAAATTCAAAGACCAGGCGTTTTTTAAATGCATGAATGACCTCTTCTTGTCATAAAACATTCTTATGTTCTTATGATCTTAAGAGGTATTTTCACACCCAGGCTTCACAAGAGATGTTTTTCCGCTTGTGCTGTTAACAGCTTTAGCGCTTTAGCTCCTCCACGGTGACGAGCGACGAGCGGCGGAGGTGACAGCTCAACAAGCAGAATCAGCAACCCAAGGCCTCCTTGCTAGATAAATGCCTCTGATGTGGAAGTTTAAAGTAAGAGATATAAAAATGAGCTGCTCAGAATGAATCCCGTGCACTCACAGTTTGCTGTTTGTTGATTCAGTGAAGATAATCTCAGTTAGAGTAGGAAGCATGAAGCAGGGAGGATGGCCTTACGTTCATTTGTCAAACTAATCATTTCATTAATCCAAGGGGGAAACACCACGTGGAAGGAGAGGACTACGCAGCAGTATCTTCGGTGTAAAATCACCCCCTGATAGTGTACGTTTAACTCTAATAAATTACCTGCGGTCCCTGCTGGACTCACATAAACGCTGTTGGAGCTGATTTAGCAGACTGGGAATGTTGCTGTGTACAGTGTGGAGCAGCGGGGGCACTGGCCAGCGTCACTGCCGCTGTGCGAAAAGGAGAGCAGGCCTGACCTCCACCGGATACGCCGCGGCGGCTCACTGCTCACTCCTATCTGCCCCCTCCACTCCACACACAGGGGAAGTATAAATGGTGACATTTAGTCTTACATAATTGATGATGTTGAGTGTTACACTGTACAGTACAGGATATTGCCTGTGCTCGGCACAGATTTTGGTGTAAATTTAACAGTTCTGGAGTACATTTAACACCCTAGGGTGTTCAATGTAGACCACCATTTTTTGCTGTGTGTGAAGCAGTGACGAGGTGATGTTGAAATGGGGGAAGAGTACACTTCTACAGAGCACAGGCTAGACTTGACTAATGGCTGTTTAGAACTCATTTATTATGCAAGGAAATATATAGTGCACACACTACCAGAACTCTCACACTCTACCAGAGCCAGTCATGACATAGACAAATAAGAATATGCAGTGAGCACCATAATTCATTGGACAGTGACACATTTTTTGTCATTTTGGTTCTGTACTCTAGCATTTTGAGTTTGAAAGGACACAATGACAATGAGGTTGAAGTGCAGACTGTCAGCTTTAATTTGAGGGTATTTTCATTGATATCGGATGAACCGTTTAGATATTATAGAACCTTTTGTACATAGTCCCCCCATTTTCGGGCATTAAAAATATTGGACAGTTTAACATAATGTAGAATAAAGTAATCCTTTTTAATATTTGGTCAAACTCAAAATGCTAGAGTACAGAACCAAAATAACAAAAAATATGTCACCAATGATTTATGGTGCTCACTGTATCTATGAGTGGATTTTCTATAATGTAACTTCCTAACAATAGAAATATACACTATAGACCTGTAACAGTGGATTTCTACGCTCTGATGTACTAAAAACACCCACTGTCTGACAGACTTCCCCCTGAAACAAAGGTGTTCATTATTAGAACTCTGCTCATGAACACAGATGTCGGATTGGAGCAAGGATGTTATGGACACCCAGGTCTCGAGAAGCAAAATGGGATGGTGCATTGATTAAAACTTTGAAAGCTGTATCATGGAAGAAAGATTCAGAAACACACACACACACACACACACAGATTTTCATTACCTGAGAACTGATGCTGACACGTCTCAAGGATAGGTCTGGGAAAGCAAAATAGAACAGTCAATAGAACAGTCAGCTTGAACAAAATAAGAAAATATGTTTCACACACACGCATACATATACACAAAGACACACACACACACACAAATGGGCACACAGACACACACACACACTGCTGACCCTCTTTTGACCCTCGTTTGATAAGCAGTCAGTCAGTCATGAAAGTTAACAGCAGTGGTTCGACACAGGAACATCTGCCCCACCATTCAAAAACAAACACCGAGCCCACAACACTGAAAAGACCTGCCGAGGGTGTGGTCCACAGGCTGATGATGCTGCCAGAACTGAGCCTCCTCTCTGCACACAACAATAGACATTTTAACATGAAGGCTCATTACAGTTCTTACATTTCACTCACTGAAAAAGACAGTGGGCCTCATTCTCCAACCATTCTATGAACAAATTTCTTCTTAAAGGGTAAAACAACCGAAAAACAACATTAACCTTATTTAACAGATCAAGGCGCAACTAATTCAGTCTGTGTTTGTGGCTGGCCAAAATAATTTCTGGGCTGAGATAACCGCAGATAAAGATTCTATTTTGGTATAGAGGTATACGTCAAAATGATGTACACCTCTACTCTTTCTCGTTTTTAAAAAACTACAGTGGCGTCAAGTGGGCGTGTAAGTTACATAGGTACATAGGCGGAGCCAGCAAGGGGGGAAACAATGCCGCGTCTGTTACTGTTCTGAGTGTAGACACATCGTAGATCAAGCTAGCTATCATTGGTATTTTATCAGTGGCGGGCCGTGCATTTCACACCTAGGCCTTCAGTGATGTCCTACACAGTCCTACCTGAATTATTCCACCTCTTAATACCATCATTATGACGCCATGGCTCTAGAAACTATACATTTAGACAGAAACGCAGTATAACCGGGCGTTGCATCACCTTAACATAGTCAAGTACAACAGAGTTATTCATATTTCCGAAGCATTAATAATCAATAAATCCGCATTTACAATTAAGAGTGTTAAACTACCAGCTTTAAGATCGCTTGGATACTGTCAAAACTTTAAAATAAAAGGCGCTTTTAAGGGATTAGTCTACAAAGTTTTATTAAGTCCACCAAAAGTATTGTGGCGATCCGGGGCGATTGCGAGTTATGTAAATAATGTGTGTATAGAATTGTTGGTGTGTGTGCTTGTGCCGTGCGGACCAGTGCACGAGTGATGGGTGATGTAGCTGCATTACCAGAGCGTGTTCGAACGCATATTGATGCTTGTACAGTAACATTGGCGGTTAGCATTCAAATATAACCTCCCGCCAGAACGGCGACTACTGTGGTAAACAAGTTGTATAAAGTCCCGCTAAATGTGGCGGCATGAGCTCAACCAGGTCCGCTCTAAGGATGTTAGAGCGGGGTCAACGATTGTTTTGAGTGTGACCGAAATGATGTAGTGTGATTGGTTATGGTGAGCTGCATGGCACCTATTAGAGGTCGCCTTTGTTAGCTAGCTCATTTGCATAAGCCAGGCTATAAAGCTGGCTACAGTTCAGCGCGCGTTGTCTAGTTCTGCCTGTAACTTGTGAAGTGAAGTAATAAGAAGATTGAGCTCTTGCTAATAAAACTGATCTGAACTGAAACCTGACTCCGACTCCATGGCTCGCCACATTGGTGTCAGAAGTGGGATGGCTGCGGGGACGATCTGGGAACAGATCCGCGAATTGGAATGTCAGGTGACCAAGCAGATGGACGTTATCGCAGGAGCGTCTGCAAAGCGGCCCAAGAGTAGACCCGGGGGGCTCCCCGAAGGAGCCAGCGCAGCAAAACCGGAGCGAGGAATGCCGATTGGAGACCAGGCGGAGGTGCCCGCGCTGGTGGCTGACCCCGCGGCCGGGAACGGAGCGCAAGTAGGTCGGCTGGAAGCCAACGAGGACGCCCCTGCTTCCAGGCCGAGCCAAACGGCGGTGCTGGTGCAGCGACCGACCACACCGTTAAAGGCGGTGATCAAGCTACCCCGCTACACGGGAAAGGGTGAGCTAGAGTCGTACCAAAGCCAGGTACGATTCGCGGCTAGCTACAACGGCTGGGACGAGGGCCAGACAGCCACCCACTTAGCGTTAGCCCTGGAGGGCGAGGCCTGCCAGGTGCTTTTAGACCTGGACAGCGCCGAACCACTGACATTGCCGGCACTGATGACAGCGCTGGAGCGCCGGTTCGGACAGCGGCAATTTCTGGAGGTGAGCCGGGAGAAGCTAACTACGCGACGGCGGACCGGAGCAGAGAGCCTCAGCGTCCTCGCCGCCGACATCAGGCTGTTAGCTCGCCGCGGCTACCCCCAACTCGACAACGCAGGCCAGCAGGAGCTAGCCTGCCAGACCTTCATGCAGGCCCTCACTCCGGAGCGCCTACAACAACAGGTCCGCATCGCCAAACCAGCGTCCCTGGACGCAGCGCTTCGCGAGGCCGAGCGACTGGAGCTCATTCTGGGCACCACACCCAACGAGACCCCGGCTAACAAGCCCCGGGTCCGAGCTGCCGACTGCGAGGACGGCGAGGAGGTGAGATGGGTCCAGCGGAACCCAGCTCGACCGCGGCAGCGACAGGAACGGGAGCGACGCTGCTTCCGGTGCGACGAACCGGGGCATTTCGCCCGCGACTGTACCGCCCCTGCACCCAAAAGCGAGAGCCCCACAGCCGACGGGAAACGACGATGGGACGGCTCAGTGAGGAGACCACCGTCCCATGCCATACCCCTCCTCAACCAGGCCCGGCCCCAAATCAGCGTTCGCGCGCCCAGCCTGCCCATCCTAGCAAAAATTCCAAGAGCAAAAGTTCCGTTTGATGCTCTTTTAAGAGCAGAGGAACAGGTCCACGGGACCGAGCCCCGTATTGGCAGGCTGGGAACGAAGACCGGGCTGTACTTGCCTTGCAGTTTGGACGGACAAGCCTGCTGGGCGCTGGTCGACACCGGAGCCACTATCTCCCTGGTAAGGCCGGGGGTACTTCAGGGTACTAGCGGGCTGCTTTCGGGTGCATGGAACCCTACCTCTACCCAGCTAACCTCCGTCACTGGGCAGAAGATGGGCATGCGTGGTAGTAAACAATTACAAGTGTGTGCGGGGGCCCAGCGAGTGAAACACGAGTTTTGGTTAGCAGATATAAAGGACGAATGCATTATCGGTTTAGATTTATTAGCCTTGTGGGGAGCTAGCATAAATGTGATAACCGAAACTATAACTATTGGTACCGAAACGCTGGGCCTCCAATCAAATTATGAATTAAAAGCGGCCCGCCGAACTAAATGCCCTGGGGTGCCCCCCAAACACTGTCGCCCCAGTTCTGTGCTTGCTATGACCACCGCTGATTCGCCGCTTGTTACCGTGGTACCACCTCAGGTTACAGTACCACCGCAGACGGGCGGGCTAGCCTCAGCTACCCAGCCCTCTGCGGAGGTGCTGCAAGCCGTCCAAGCATTATGGACGCGCAGCAGCAAAGGGCTCACACCGCAGCAGAGCCAGCAGCTTAAAGCCCTGCTTGTCCGTTACACTCACCTATTCGCTGTGCGGGACGAAGAATGCACACAGACCGAACTGGTTCAACACCAGATTGATACTGGTTCGGCTGTGCCCATTCGGTTACGTCCGCACAGGCTGTCTCTAGCCAAGCGAGAGGTGGCGGAGGACAAGATAAGGGAGATGGCAGCTGCGGGCATTATCGAGCCTTCTGAAAGCCCATGGGCGGCCCCTGCTGTCCTGGTTAAAAAAAAGGACGGGGAGTGGCGTTTTTGTGTAGATTATAGGCGTCTCAATCAGGTCACAAAAAAAGACGCCTATCCACTTCCCCGCATTGACGAGGCCTTAGACCATATCGCGGGGTCCAGTTGGTTCAGCTCGCTGGACCTCCGCAGTGGCTATTGGCAGGTGAGGCTGTCCCCGGAAGCGAGGGCAAAATCAGCTTTCACCATAGGGCAAGGGTTGTGGCAGTTCCGGGTCATGCCGTTCGGGCTCTGTAACGCCCCTGCCACTTTTGAGCGACTGATGGAGCGGGTGCTGTCGTCCGTCCCGCGGAGTTCCTGTGTCGTGTACTTGGACGACCTCCTAGTACACGCCAGCGACTTCGAGCAAGCCCTCGCTCATCTAAACGATGTGCTTACTGAGATTGGCCGGGCTGGGTTACGGCTCAATCCCAAGAAGTGTCAGCTGCTCCGGAGGGAGACAGCTTTCTTAGGGCACGTCGTTAGTGGGCAGGGTGTAGCCACTGACCCAGCTAAGGTGGTTTCTGTGCGGGAATGGCCGACGCCTAGCAATGTGGGTGAGCTGCGGAGCTTCTTGGGGCTAGTGTCGTACTATAGACGCTTTGTCTTGAGTTTCGCCACCCTGGCTAGTCCGCTTCATCGTTTGACCAATAAAGGTCAACCGTTCGAGTGGACAGGGGACTGCCAGAATGCTTTTGACCAGTTGAGAGACGCCCTAACGGCGGCTCCCATTCTAGCATATCCGGACGTCGCGCGACCATTCATCGTCGACACGGATGCTAGCAATGTCGGAGTCGGGGCCGTGCTCTCTCAGGTGGGACCAGACAGGGAGCGAGCGGTGGCCTACTACAGTAGCGCGCTGAGCAGGGCAGAACGCAACTATTGCGTGACTCGGCGCGAGCTGTTAGCGGTGGTCAAAGCGGTTCGCCATTTTCGCCCTTACCTGCAAGGCAGCCATTTCCTCATTAGAACAGATCACGCGTCACTAACCTGGCTTTTAAATTTTAAAGATCCGGAAGGCCAGGTGGCCCGCTGGCTCGAGCTGTTGCAGGAGTACGATTTCCAGATTCAGCACAGGCCCGGAAAGCTGCATGGTAATGCAGATGCGCTTTCCCGGAGGCCCTGTGCAGAGCTGGACTGCCGACCTTGCACTAAAGCCGAGCAGCGAGAGCAGGTGACGGAGATAGCATGCCCGGTTCAGACTGTAGAGAGTGAGGTTGGATGGCTGCCTCTTAGCCAGCAGGACCTGCGCCTAGCGCAAGAGGGCGACAGCGAGCTGCAGCAGGTGCAGAGCTGGATCGCGGCGGGGACACGGCCTGCATGGGGGGAAGTGTCGGCCAGTAGCCCAGCTGTGAAGGCTTACGTGAGTCAGTGGGGGAGCCTGACGTCGCAGGGTGGGCTGCTCTATAGGCGGTGGCAGGCCCCCGGGTCCGACCAGGACCTCCTCCAGCTGCTGGTGCCCCGTGCGCTCCGCCCCCAGGTACTTGGACTGGTGCATGGCTCTGTGGGGGCGGGGCACTTTGGCATCAGCAAGACTTTGCACCGACTGCGGAGGAGGTTCTACTGGCCTGCCTGCCGCCGGGACGTGGAGCTGCACGTCCATTGCTGCGACGCCTGCACGGCCAAGAAGGGGCCGACGCAGCGGTCGCAGGCCCCCCTCCAGCGGTATGTCGTGGGGGCTCCGATGGAACGGGTCGGGGTGGACATCTTAGGGCCTTTCCCCGTCACCGAGTCCGGCAACCGCTACGTGCTTGTGGCCATGGACTACTTTACCAAGTGGCCCGAGGCGTACGCAGTGCCGGACCAATCGGCGGACACGACGGCGGAAAGGCTCGTGACAGAGATGTTCGCCCGGTTCGGAGCCCCCGAGGAGCTACACAGCGACCAGGGGCGAAATTTTGAGTCGCGGGTGCTGGCGGCTGTGTGTAAGCGGCTGGGAGTGGCCAAGACCCGCACTATGGCATTGCACCCCCAGAGCGATGGACTTGTTGAACGCTTTAATAAGACACTGGCCACCCAGTTAGCCATTCTAGCCAGCCAGCACCAGCGGGACTGGGACCGCCATTTGCCCCTGGTCCTGTGGGCGTACCGCTCCGCCGTGCAGGAAAGCAGTCAGTGCTCCCCCGCTGCGCTCATGTTCGGGCGCGAGCTGAGAACGCCCGTCGACTTGGTGTTCGGAGCTCCGCCCGGACCAACGGAGCACCACCAGTCAGAGGCCGGGTATGCGCGGGCTTTGATCGAGCGTCTGGAGACCGCCCACAGCTTTACCCGCCAGGCCCAATCCACCGCGAGTTTTAAGCAAAAGCGAGCGTATGATGTGCGCTGTCGGGGACAGCCCTTCACCAACGGAGACGAGGTCTGGATCTACTGTCCGATTCGTAAGAAGGGTCTGTCCCCGAAATTGCAATCGCATTGGCGGGGCCCTGGTGAAGTGGTGGGCCGACTTAGCGAGGTGGTCTATCGAGTGCGCATGCCCGGCCGGAGGAAACTGGTGGTGCTTCACCGGGATCGTTTAGCTCCTTACCGGCCGCTGCTGGATGGTGTCGATGAGGGGATGGGCGTCGGCGAGGATCAGCCCGCTTTACGTGCGCCCACCCCTCCTTCACCAGAAAGCCCAGCAGCGGTTGAGGGCCCGAATCGCCCTTCTCGCCAACGGAGAACCCCTGCCCGGTTCCGGGACTTTGTACGTGAGTGCGGACATTTTTAAGGGGTCGCAGAGGACTGCTGACCCCTTAGGTGGGGGCAATGTGGCGATCCGGGGCGATTGCGAGTTATGTAAATAATGTGTGTATAGAATTGTTGGTGTGTGTGCTTGTGCCGTGCGGACCAGTGCACGAGTGATGGGTGATGTAGCTGCATTACCAGAGCGTGTTCGAACGCATATTGATGCTTGTACAGTAACATTGGCGGTTAGCATTCAAATATAACCTCCCGCCAGAACGGCGACTACTGTGGTAAACAAGTTGTATAAAGTCCCGCTAAATGTGGCGGCATGAGCTCAACCAGGTCCGCTCTAAGGATGTTAGAGCGGGGTCAACGATTGTTTTGAGTGTGACCGAAATGATGTAGTGTGATTGGTTAAGGTGAGCTGCATGGCACCTATTAGAGGTCGCCTTTGTTAGCTAGCTCATTTGCATAAGCCAGGCTATAAAGCTGGCTACAGTTCAGCGCGCGTTGTCTAGTTCTGCCTGTAACTTGTGAAGTGAAGTAATAAGAAGATTGAGCTCTTGCTAATAAAACTGATCTGAACTGAAACCTGACTCCGACTCCATGGCTCGCCACAGTATGTTAGCTCTAACAAGTTTGTTCGCTAAACAGCGCATTGTCGCACCCAAAGCAGTTTCATTTAAGAAACGTGACGATAAAGACACATAAACTATTCACTGAAAATAAAAGAAAACAAACAAATAATTAGCATTTGCTCATGAGGATATATTTGCGACAGTGGTGAAAGTGTATTCCTAGCCTTGAATGTCCACTTTGACTCGCTAGCGTCGGCTCGCTAGCGTCGGGGTTGGCCGTTCTCTTCTGACGATGTCTAGCTTTTCTTGAAAAGTTCGTCTTGAAAATGACGTTGTAATTATATCTGCGACCAAATCGATCTCTTCTTCTCCTTCAGCCATTGTGGGTTGAAAAAAAACAGCTTGTAGAAATCTACACAAATGAGCTCATTCAAGTTCAGTTTGCTAGCTCTGCGATAGCTCTGCCTCTCAATAGTGCGTATCCAATCAAAAGACGTGCACGTGCTGACGTTATCGTACGCCTGCTAGCTGGCCCCGGTGTCGCCAACTCGAAATCTGATTGGTTAACGCCACAGTTAACGTTCCGTTCACTTTAAGCTACAGGGGCCCAAGCGGCACGGTGGCGCAGTGGTTAGCACTGTTGCCTCACAGCATGAAGGTACCGAGTTCGAATCCCGGCCGAGGGCCTTTCTGTGTGGAGTTTGCATGTTCTCCCCGTGTCAGCGTGGGATTCCTCCCACAGTCCAAAAACATGCAAGTTAGGTTAATTTGAGACTCTAAATTGCCCATAGGTATGAATGTGTAAGTGAATGGTGTGAGTGCTATAATTATAAAAAAATATATTAAAAAAATATTAAATAAATAAATAAATAATAATTTTAAAAAGCTACAGGGGCCCGCAATGTTTATTCTGAAGGCCTAAGGGCAGATTTCTTGGACCCTGGCAACACATTATGGCTGAAATATGATTGGATAAAAGCTCTAGCATAAAGGCCAGCCCTCCAAATCTCGATCTGAGGCTGGAAGCAGCGCAACCAAGAGGAAAGCTATGAAATGAAGAGAATAGACTATGGGGAATAATTTAATACATATTTGTGGGAAAAATATATCAAAATTAAATTTATATTCTGATGATGTTTAGGCCAGCAGAGAAGGCCTTGACGGCCCGCCACTGTATTTTATTATGTCCGAAAATTACATTGATACGTTGTTTCCTAAAGATATTTTGGCAAAATAAACCAAACAGGACTCGCCTTTATGCAGTTACAGAGTGGACAAATGATCCAACTCAGTGGCCTCTGGTATCATTCCCTGACATCTATTCTGCCTTATTAAATCCCCCGGTATGGAACCATGTCAACTACATTATGATCTTTGACCATGAAACGTAGACTAACATTAGCGTGCTGATCATCATCGAATGGTTTCACTTTGAGCATTCGATTACAGAAGCAATGTTGAAAATGTAATTTTCTAGACTAGTGCGTTAGCTGTTGTTAGCCACGGCTTCTCGGCAATAAAGAAAGGTGCAAATGTGGGTTATTAAATCTGTTTGCCATGCAGTAGCTAAGCCACAGATAAGCTTTTTGGCTTTTCAAAAATTGATATGTTTTTAATATATTACTAGATTTTGTTGTAGGTGGAAGGCTTCTGTTTTGAGCCTGAATACATGGCCGGATCCAGAGCTGAACACGCTGCCAAACTGTGACTGGCGTTGTCTGACACCGCCCATAGACTGTAAGCGCTTGGATGTTGTAGTTCACAGTAAAGCAGGTACCTGGTACATGCACAGTAGTTTGGGGCTATATCTCTGCTATCACTACAAGTAGAGAGTTGGCTGACAGCTCATTTTAATCAGGAGGAGAGCTACTTTTCTGCAAATCAAACATAATTTTTCGGTGGAATTCCCCTTTAAGACTTTCTTTAAAACGTTTTTATGAACATTCTGCATTCATCAATGTCTCCTTATTTGATATTTTTTCTTGGGTAGAACAGAAGCTCAGAATGCAAAAATCAGTTAATTCCGAAATATTTGCAAAAACATTTTGAAGAAAGTCATAAGAACAAATTTGTCCGTAGAGGGATTGGTGAATGGGGCCCAGTGTGTACACTGTCACTTACAAACATATTATTTTAAATGTGATTCACTATGTCTTTCACCCACCTCCTCTTCTTTTTCTCTGCCAGTGCCTTTACTGAAAGAGAAACAAAAAAACACTGCTGTTGTTTGTCAAATTGGTAAATTCGAGTTGCACCTCTCTGGTCTTCGCTATGCTGGCTCCGCTGAAGGAGCCTTTCTGCTGAAGTGTGCGCACTCCTATCATGTCCTCACCTATGGCCAATGGCTGTTTCTCACAGTAACCCTGGAAGTAGCATGTGACCTGTACTGCTAACAGCTAATAGCCCAAGGACACCTGGTGCATAACTGGGAGGAGCTATTGAGACATTAATCTTAAGATCCCTGCCCTACAAGCCAACTGTGACCCACTGCTGCAAGCTCATCAGCCAATGACGTAGCCCAGGCTTGGGTTATGGTATAATATTATTATGACACACCGGGTTTACGGACTGCATATTACAAATTAATCTATAAATATAAAAATATCTGTTGAAAAATGCTGGTGAATTTCTTGTAAGTGTGCTGCTACTCTGCGCCTTACCTCTCCTTTGCACACCGATACCCAGCACTGCGAGCACTACCAGGAACAGCAGCACTGCAGATACACTGCCAGCAATCAGCGGCCAGTCAGGAGACCCTGCGGGAGAGAGAGTGTAGTGAAAACTCACACACACACACACACACACACACACACACACACACACACACACACACACACATGCAATACACAGCATGACAAAAGAATAAAGGAGTTGTCATAGGCTTGCAGGTTTGAATTCTGGGCGGCAGTGTAGTATAATGGGTAAGGAACTGGCCTTGTAACCAAAAGGTTGCAGGTTTTATTCCCAGGTCGGACACTGCCGTTGTACCCTTGAGCAAGGTACTTAACCTGAATCGCTTCAGTATATATTCAGCTTTATAAATAATATGTAAAAAGAAAAAAAAAGAAAAAAAAGAAAATGTGAAAAAGTTGTGTAAGTCACTCTGGTTATGTGCGTCTGCTAAATGCCTGTAATGTAACGTAATCCGGCTGTTCAAGGGACACAGCAGTGATACTCCTTGGAGAGCCACAGTACTTAGTCTGAACTGCTTCACTAAATGCCCGGCTGTATAAACAATCATTTTAACATTAAAGATGTGCAAGTTGGATAAGGGGAATCTGTTAAGCATGTAATAGAAGAGGTGAGGAGTGGGGAGACTGCATTGTGAGAGTCCAGGAAGTAAACACAGGCATCGAGAGCCTGCAGGGTGAGACTAATGAATACAAAGAGAGTTTTCTTCCAGCCTCTGCAGTCATATTTGGAGCACAAACGGAGGTATACTGGAATTGTGATGATACGTGTGAAACACTACCTAAAGTGTGTGCTGCTCTGAGCCATACAGGCTGGGAGTGACTATATGGTGAGAATGAACATTTTTATTCTATGGTGAGAATGAACGTTTTTATTCTATGGTGAGAATGAACATTTTTATTTTATGGTGAGAATGAACGTTTTTATTCTATGGTGAGAATGAATATTTTTATTCTATGGTGAGAATTAACGTTTTTATTTTATGGTGAGAATGAATGTTTTTATTCTATAGTGAGAATGAACGTTTTTATTCTATAGTGAGAATGAACGTTTTTATTTTATGGTGAGAATGAACATTTTTATTCTATGGTGAGAATGAATGTTTTTATTCTATGGTGAGAATGAACATTTTTATTCTATGGTGAGAATGAACGTTTTTATTCTATGGTGAGAATGAACATTTTTATTCTATGGTGAGAATGAACGTTTTGACTCGCTACCTGAGGAAGGAGGAGCAGGAGGAGGAGGGGTGATGTTTGTTCCTGAATGACAATACATGGAAGTAGTTAGCACCAAACAGATGGTACATCAGTTGAAAAGACAAGATTGTTTTCAACTACCGTGATAATGCACCTGACAAACTGCAAACAGACACACAGAGAAACACACACACACACACTCACTCACTCACTCACGCATACACACAAACATACACATACACACACACACTAAACCACACACTAACTCATGTATGCTGCACACCCACTCAAAAACACACGTACAATCACACACATCCACACACACTCTCTCTCTCTCTAACTCACACACACACTCTCACACACATACACACACTTTATCTTTCACACACACACACACACACACACACACCTGTAAGGCCGGGCACAGTGAGGGGAAGACTGCGCTCTGACTCGCTCCAGCCCTGGCCTAGGTGCACGCTGTACTGGCACTGGTACTGCTCTGGGTGTGTCTGGAGGACTAAAAGCGTGAAGCGCACCGTGTGGCGGGCGGGGCCGGCATTGTGGGCAGTCACAGGTAGCGAGGAGCCCAGGCGGAACAGGGTGAAGTGGGCCCCGGGGTATGCCGGTGTCCCTGTGCACTGCACAGTTACCCCCTCATCCACAGGGTCCGGCCGCACTACAGCGAGCGTGGGCCCTGGCAACAGTTCTGACAGGAGATAGAGAGGACAGCAGTCAGGCCTGGGCAACAAGTCACTGCTTCAGCTCAACCTGTAGGCTGTTGAAGGGTCACAAACAAGTTAAATAAATTCTGAGGAGACTGCTCAAGCCTTCTGTCATTTTGTCATTGAAAATTACATTTACATTATTTTTATTAACTCAAAAATCATGGTCTAATCCAGTGTTTCTCAACCCCGGTCCAAGGGACCCCACTGTGTATCCACTGTGTTTTCATTCCAACCACAATAGCAAGCTTTGTATTGTACTGAGCTAATTGTTCTTTTTACCATCTATTGATGGATGGATAATTTGCCTGCTTAAAGCCACGTTATACCAGAAATACCATACTCACATCCCAGGGAATGTCAATAAGCCAACTTTCATTTGCTGTGCTGTATGTACTATATGGCAAATAATTCTAATTGACAGAGGTTCCATTTTTAATTGATTCAATTACAAACTGACAGGTGAAATCAGTTGGGTCCTATATGCTGAGAGTGTGGGAAGCTGAAAGCATCTGTGTTTACTGAAGGGAGACAGCACATGGCAAAACCTGCATTGTGTTCAAATACATTTAACCACACAATTATGGTAGAACGTAAACACGTTTTTAACAACCTTAATCGATCAAGAGATTGTCTTTGACAAAAGCCAGCAGCATAAACCGGGGGTTCCCCAGGACCTAGGTTGAGAACCACTGGTTTTTCGCACAGGGGAGTTTTTCCTTGCTTGCTTTTTGGGGGTTCAGGCCTGCATTTTGCCCAATTTTCCTTCTGTTTCTCTGTAAAGCTTTTTTTGTGACTGTTCTCTGTAAAAAGAACCATACAAATCAAATTGAATTGAATTGAATTGGTGTAATTGCATAAGAACCAGGCAAGGAGCCTTTCGAACACTAGTGATATAGAGATGGTGACTGCATAAACCCTAGAACAAAAAATTCTGGCCCTCCAAGAGAGGAGTTGTGCCCTCATCTCTCTGTCCCTCTATTTGAGTTATCCCCGTGCTAGCCCACAGAAAGAGGCCTCATCATAGTGTCATATCTTACTCCGAGAGTCTCTCTCAGGGACAGGGCCTGGAGTGCCCTGCGATTGGGCCGGCAGCCAAACCGCCCTCCCAATAGCTCAATATGACCAGCGTAGCCCACAACTTCTAATGACTGATACTCCCTACAGCTCACATGACATCAGAATGTAATTTTTTCTCACTCTCTACCTTTATTCTCTCCCTCTCATCTCTTTTCCTGCTCCTGTCTTTCTCTGTATCTCTCTCCCCCCCTTTTCATTCTCTGTATCTCTTCCTTTTGCTCTCTACCCCTTCCTATCTTTCTCTTTTTCCTCCTTTTGTTGTTGTTCATTTTTCCCTTTGTGTGTGTCTTTTGTCTTTATTACATTCTGGCGGCTTGATATAATGATATTAGGTTATTAATATTGCATGTGTAAACAATCCTGCTTTCTTTCTGTAAGTTTCAAACAAATATTTTAAAGGTTAAAATACCCCTCCCCCCTCTCTCTCTTCTCTCTCTATCTCTCTCAATCTCTCCTCTCTCTCTCTCACTCTCACTCTCTCTCTCTCTCTCTCTCTCTCTCACTCTCACTCTCTCTCTCACTCTCACTCTCTCTCACTCTCCTCTCTCTCTCTCTCCTCTCTCTCTCTCTCTCTCTTTCTCTCTTTCTCTCTTTCTCTCTCTCTCTCTCTCTTTCTCTCTCTCTCTCTCTCCTCTCTCTCTCTCTCTCTCTGCCTGCCCTTACCTGAAACTGTGATGTGGACAGGTTTGCTGGCAGTGGAGTTTGTGAGGCCGGCGCCCGGCAGGGAGACCTGGTACAAGCAGGTGTAGGAGCCCCCTTCCCCTCCTCTTACAGGGCCTATGTCAAAGGGCACCTGAGAGCCTGGGCTGTCAGCATACCGAGAGACCTGGGAGACCGGAGAAACCATGGAGCCCTCTGACTCCAGCCCCGTCCTCAGCAGGAGGAAGGCCTGAGGGGCGGGGCTTTGGGGGAGCGGGGCGGAGCAGTGGAACGATAGACTCTGTCCATGGAATACCCTGCCGCTGCGGGGCTCCACCGTTAAGAAGGGTTGCGGCAGAGGAGAGACTGGAGCTGTGGAGGAAGATAGGGACACAGCAAGAGGGAAAAAAGAGATGCATAGAAGATTGTGTTTTTTTATGGATTAGAAGCAGTTGAAACATGAAACCCAAAGTCTGCATGTAATATAATGCAAAACGGTTTTTTGTTTGTTTCATTTAAAAAAATGTAAATGTTGAAAGGAAGTGTTAGCTGCTGCTGAAATCAACCAGAGAACACATGCAGCAGCAAACATACAGTTTTTCACAGAATAAAGGTATCGCGCGCAGGCCTGCACGTGAGAGCGCTGCTGCTGTGTATCTAGAATCTGAGAGCTGGTGCAGGGGGGGTGGAGGTTTCGGTGCTGTGGGAATGTGCTTGTGGCTTTATTTGTGAGAGCTGTGGCCATATGTCAGGTATATTGTGGCTTAGCCTTGGCTTGGGCTCTCTTTAACTGTCACGTCTCATGTTATTGTAAACCTTCCTCCACCACCCGCAACCAGCTCTCCATTGATGCATCCATACAGATAATGTGACTGTGACTGTGTGTGTGTGTGTGTGTGTCTGTCTGTGTGTCTGTGTGTGTGTGTGAGCACATATTTGTATGTGTGTACAATGGGGGAAATAAGTATTGGACACGTCCTATACTAGTGATCCTTCCATATCTACTGTATTTCTGGCAGCAGAGTGATGGTTAAAGGCTTGTTTAATACATCAGACCCTTGATGAATTAGAGCCACTTAGCCAACCATGTGTTCTATACTGTTCCAGTGTAATTTACAGCTAAACCTTGTCTCACCCCCCAATTCCCATAGAGATCAATTCAAATGCAGAGCTGTTATAGTATCGCTTGTACGAGTACCAGCAAATAAGATATCAAGAGCCTTTTGATGTTGTTGGGTCACAGACATCATAAAGTCCTGGCATGCAAAGGATATGCAACCAAATATAAAAAATATGGCTTTTCTACCAAGTATTAAATACATTTAATTTAGCGTGTTCAATAATTTTTTCCTGTGTCATTTCACTTTATTGCACATAACTTTTTTAAAGAATTTGAACGTGTTTGAGAGCATGTGTGTTTGTGTGTCTGCGCGTGTCTGTGTTTGTGTGTCTGCGCGTGTCTGTGTTTGTGTGTCTGCGTGGGTGTGTGTGTGTGGCAGTTCCACAGATACTAGCAGTGTTAGGAAGACACACCCACCACAATATGGAAAGAAAAAAGAAATGTAGTGAATCAGTAAGTCAAGTCGAGAGTCTGGGGTGGCTGTGTCGCTGTTTTTCAAAGCGGAAGGGAGTGTTCCGTCTTGTATCATAACAGTGCTGCACTATACCACTGTTAAAAATCAATCTTTACTGGATGTGGCTTTCTGTTCAATGAAATCTGTAATTTAGGCACATTTGGTACAAAGAAAGTGTGTATTTTGTGCAAGCATGCATCCAAGAGGACCCAGTGAAAGGGCATTGTACATGAACAGGACATTTTCCAAATTTGTTGCAGTCTGCTATTTACATATTAAACAATTGTGAAAGGCAAAGTAGGATGTTTCCTTCATCCACCCGTCAGGGCTTGCAAGACTACTCTCAGACAAGTAACAAGAACAATCAGTTACAATAATAAGAAAGCGTTGAAGACAACTGTTGGAAATCTAGTCTTTAATATAAGACAGCCTTTGATTCATGTAAAGCTTGCAGCTAATAATTCCAGTGGCTTTATTAGTGGCTTTATTGCTAAAACCAGAGTTATAGCGAGATCCTCGAGTGATTATGGTGCAGACCCATAAACCCCTTTTATGGCTCAAGATAGCACTTGGACTGATATTTTATGGACAGGCAATGAAACGATGCTTTGAGTCTTATGACATTTTATAGTAGTTGGAGAGCTGTTTTTGAGCAGCTTGGTGGGCCAATTATAAGGCGATGTGCTAGTCCAGTCTTGAGGAAACAAATGTTTAAATCTGTCTTTTCTTGGTAAATTAGCTGCAGCGTTGCAAAGAATTGCCAGCACGTCTTCGTGTTCTTAAATTAATACTATTAGTATGGTGGGACGATTTGCAATATGGCCCGTCCCAGCAACTAATGAAACAAAACTGAACATTTGCAGCTAAGAGCAAGAGCAGCCATTACGGAGCTATGAATTCAGACCAGTCTCACTCAGTCCGCTGATCACTTATGCAGGCTTTTGGATAATGAACGTTACCATTTGGTCCATCCTCTTCAATCTAGTCACGTTCCACTGCTCAGGGATAAGCTACAGTCAGACTGATAGCATCCAATTTTTGTTCACCAATTACTTCATAAACAACAAAGGCTGTGTTGGAAAACGAGCAAATGTTTGCCCTGAATGATCAAACTGGACAGCGAAATCCACCAGACATTTTTTTGGAATCGCAAAGACTATTAAGAAAATAAACTCAACAGACTTTTGTGAGCAATAATTTAATGGAATGGGGTATAAAATTCTTATTGTGAATCTGCTGTAAATTCTGGTAATTTTCAGCTCATTTCTATAAAGCTTAACAGCTGTTCAGCTGGCCTAGAGTTTGCTTGTCTCTCACCAAACCATATTGTGATACATTTATGTGAGAAATGTATAATATGTGCTCCAGAATTGACATGTTTGAGTCATCAATATATTTAATTAAACTAAAACTAAAAATACTGAAAAACAAGTTAATGCTCTAATCAAGCTTATACTTGAGCAATTTGATAGAGTATATATCTGACTACACAAACATGATGCAGTGAAATTCTAATATTTGCAGCACTAAAGCAACCCTTGTGTTGACTTTAGCGTTTCGCTTACTTTGAGGCCTCCATTATATGCTAGTCAGCTCCTCCTATTGGACTAATGCAGTCGCAGCCCAAGCCGAGGACATCTTAGCTCCCTGAATAAAACAACGCTCAAGTACTGTAGCAGGGCCAAATTCCACTGTGTTAAACACAAGGGTCACCATGGCAACAAACAGACATTAATGAGCGCACTGCTGTTCAGAAGGTCCTGCTCACGGCAGAGCTGTATCGGTGTGGGCCCGCACACTCACCGCTCGGTCGCAGTCTCACATACGGACTGTATGAGCTGTAGCGCCTGTGGCGGTTGAGATATATGCAGTAGTAGAGATCCTGCCAGACCACAGCTTCCTCCCTCAGACTAAAGGGAGCCTCCTGTGTCTCCTGCTGAAACGTTCGCTGGTCCACCTGTTGCCCGCTGGTGCCCGGCCCATATGCCCGCCTGTGGAGACTGAACTGGACACCTCCGTGGCCATCGGGGGCCCGGCAGAGCAGGTCTACTGTGTCCCCTCCCGCAGGGGTCTGCTGGCTCAGAGTGGGTACTGGGGGGCTGGAGTCTGATAAACAGACAGGATCTGGCGAAAAGCAGGAGACCGTGACTCATCATCTGTTGATCTGATCTCTTTCAGTAACAAAAAGGCCTCTAAATATTTCCATACACCTTCAATAGAAAGCCAGAGAGACCATGTTCTCCGGAAGCAGCGTCCATTTTGTTCTTCCCTTTGTTCTGGGTTTAAGGTGTCTGTACAAACATGCACCATTTCAATAAGTTCGGTTTGCTTTGTTGCCTGTATGTCTCATCCTCTTAAAATACAAATCTGTCTACACATGTGAGTAAAACCAATACAAACTAAAAACTAAATTAAACAAGCGTATGCATTTTGGTCATGGTGAAGAAAGAGAAAAACTTACCCCACAACAACAGTGTACAGCTGACCAGGAGAACACAATCCTTAATGGAGCAGTGGTGTTGCGAGACTGCCATTTCCCAGGGCAGTTAACATTCACTTAACGGCACAGTGCTTCAGTTCAAGAGAACAGTGGCAAGTTGAGTGTGTGTGCATGCGCGCGTGTGTGTGGTGTGCGTGCGAATGCAGGTTTGTGGTACTACTAGCCGCAAATTTGGTTAAACATGCACTCCTCACAAAACAGGGAAGAAATGTGTATTGCTCAAAATTCTTTCTACATATGCACTTCATCCTGCTGTTAACCACAACTGTGTCAGTAAGCAAGGATGTGAGGTCACCCAAACAGGAAACAAAACTCAAACCACGTCAGATTTCTAAGCAGATGTTCCAGAAGTCTGTAAGAAGTGTCTCTCTGTCCAAATACTTAAGAACAGGACATCTCCAGACTCCCTTAAAAAGGTTGAAAATAAGATAAGAAAATAACAAGACATGACTGAATTGAACAGCCTTATTGATTTTAAGTGGTAATGATCTCAATATTTACAATAATTATTAAAATTCATAACACGTGTATTACATTATTATTATATACATTTCATCTGGTTATCAAACTCTCTTTGACTTCGACAGTGTTTGCATAATACTGTCATATTGTATTCCATTGAAAGGTCCAAGTAACCTAATCTGGGTATTTACCTGTGCATTTCCGGGACCTTTCACAAGTCAAGTGCAGTGCTGTAGCTGAACTCATGCAGTGATATTCATGATACCAAAGCCTTCCTTGAACTAGAAAGAACCTGCAGCTGTTTTTATTTTCTTTTTCATTTTCCAATGCACTGAGACGGGCATTATAAGCCCATCAGCATACTTTCACCGGTCAAAACAACACAAAATACAGCGATGAATCATCACTCTCAATTAGTAGAGCGCATTCAGTTTGACAATGTGTGCGACATTATGAGGCAATAGAGCATTTTTACTGCCTAAAACAAGACTAGATTACAATAGACAAGAGCTCATAGACAGCCCATTCCCATTCTGCTGAGAGTTCCGGCAATTTCTACATAGCAGCTGGTCTGCTAGACAGTGGCCTCATGTGTGTAGTCGGGGGGGGGGGGAGTGCTGATGGTATCAGAAGAGTTCCAGGGCCCGCGCCCCAGTGAGGGGTGCACTCTGGTCAGAGCGCTCGGGGGCGTGGTGAGGGCGGGTCTTTGAGTTTGAGGGTATAGTTTCTGTGCAGTAGATTTGTGCCCTAACCACAGCCCTCTCTTTGGCTGAGTCCAGTCTTTCCAGCAGGGCCTGTACCCCGGGGCACAGAGAGTGCAGGTCCTGGGACAGAGTCTCCGAAATGACCCGGCACACCCCAACCATTCCTCTCAACCACGCTACCCTGCTGCCCCAGGCCACGGTCTCCTGTCCCTTCAGTACCACCTCCCACAACCCAGGGGGCGCAAGAGCCTCAGGATGCTGCAGCGTTCGCCTTAACATCCAGGAGAAGCCCTCAAACATGTGCTCTGGAGGAAAAAAAGATAAACACTCCAGAAAAATAAGATACAATCTTATCAACACAGATAGCAGAACAAGTAGGAATAAGTACAATCACGGTATAAAGCACATATTATAGAAATATTTAACATCTTGATTTGTGATATGTGTACTACTCAGCTATGAATCTACTGTATGTGATTTCACAAAAAACTACTTTTAATAAGTGAGTCCATCATTTTTCAACCCCAGAAAAAAGTGAGTTGGAGATTTTAAGTCTTATTGACAAAAAGCTTGCAGAAAATTTTGCTTAGCTACAGATGCTTTATTGCAGAGTATCTACTTTCCCTACCAACAAATAATCGCAACATTCATTACCAATGGCGGGCCGGTGCTTCTCTGCAGTCTGTGTTGATTGTGACCTCTCACCTTCCCCACACAGCTCAAAAAGACCCTGCATCAGTGCGCACAGGTGAAGCGCAAATCAATTCATGTCATCCAAAGTCCTCTTGACACTGAGAAACAAACAGCGCTAAATCCATCCAGTCTATAACCGTGCGGTGCGTGATTAAAGAGTGAGCCCTGTCTCTGACCTGCAGGCACTGGGCGACGGCGCAGAGAAGCTCCGTCTGAGCGCTGACGCTATGACACACCCTCCAGCAGTCTGGCAGACAGGCGTCATCTCCCTGCAGCAGGTTCCTCATGGCCACCAGCCTGGGCACGTCGCACAAGGACACACACACACAAAATGGTGCCCGAATCATTTCACAAATGAGGGCAGATCAGGACAAATTGTCTAACAGGTTGAGGGGCGGCATTGTGGACAAGACAAACTGTCAAGTAGGGGCGGGTCAGATAACACAATTTGTTCAGAAGTATAACGGTTTATTTTAACACTGAATTATGAACGCTGACGTTGAGGTGGATGAAGTGTGTGCCTGTGTGTGTGTGTGTGTGTGTGTAAACATTTACATACAACACACATGCCAGGACATGTTACACTCAGAACATGGTACTGTGAGATTTACACAGTATATACTGTATACAACCCATAACAGGGACAAAACTGATAATATTTCCTGATATGGATGAAAAGTGTGTCGGACTGTTCTAACTGCAACATTACCAATGTATGTGTATGTGATTCAGTTCACTGATTTATCACTGATCATCTCCTGGAATGAGTTACATTGGACAGCATCTGCAATGCTACTGCTTACCGGTAGCCTTGCAGAATCTCCTTTCTCAGAAAAGCATCAGTGATCTCAGAATCCAACTGTGACATCACCTCCTGTAGACTACCGCTGCTGAATGGATCCCGCCCTGAGTAAAATGAGAGTTAACGCGCTGACTCTGCCAAGCCATGCCCTCACCGACAGAACACGCAGGGGGGGGAAAGGTACCGCTTCCTGAACACTCTACATTTAACAGAACTGAAAACGATCCTCAGAAAACTATGAACGGGCTGACACCTTGTGGATGCAATGTGTGCTTTGTGTTGCTGCTTTGTGTAATGTGCCAAATGAAAGTGGTCTACATTCACCAGTCACATTCCTCTGATAATGACATGACTGTGAAGTCAAGAAAAGTGTAATTGTAGGTGAATAAATGAATGAATCTGCATTATTATGATAACACAAGAGAACAATTTATTTCAAATCTTTTTGGAAAGAAATAACAGAAATAACTGAGAAAGAGACAATGCTCTGTTTATTTTACATTTGCTTTCATTTTGCTTTTGGAGGGAGAGCACACCATGGACAGGACGGTACACGCTGACACGAAAACACAGTTGGTAGAAGAACCCAGCGCAGAGGTTTATTTTTTTACACTGCCCACCATAAGTGCAGCCGTCAAACTGACATATCAGATATCAGCTGTGGCCACAGAGCACTGGCAGGCAAAAGAGCAGATAGGCACTCACCGACAGTGTTGAAGTGGAAGGTAGCTTGGTCCATAGATGTGAAGACAGCCTGGTAGAGGGAGAGCGGGTCGCGCTGTGGAAGGCAGAGCCACGCGGATCCATCCTCGCGTAGGCAGTACAAGACAAAGCGCTTCTGCAGCTGGAGGAAGCGCCACTCCGCGCCTCCACCAGGGGCCTGGAACACCTGTAGGCGCGTACGCACGGATCACCAGCCACTTCTCCCAGCTCGCCTAACTCAATGCATCAGGGAAACGGCTCAGCTTGTACGCCGTTCAATTTACTGTCTAGACGGTAACAGCGGGAGACAGGGTGGCACGGTGGTTGAGCACCTGGGCTCGTAAACTCAAGAGGCTGTGCTGTCTTTAAAATCCCCAGTGGGGCTCTGTACCCGAGTGAGGTACCTAGCTCAAATGTTTTAAAATATCCGGCTATATTTAAGCAATAGATCACGAGAGGGAGTGTATTATTGAAAATATATTCACTGCGGTGACGTTGCAGCAACGAGACCTGCAAAGTATTCTCAGCAGCGATTATATCCAATAATGCACAAACCTCAAGTGATCTATTGCTTTTATACAATAATGTTAACATAAACGTTTAGTAAGTAATGAAAAAATATTGAAACAATAACTTTTGATTAACCAATTTTTTATTTCGGATTCGCCAAATTGCTAGCACCCTGTTGCTGTTGCTATTGTTGTTGTTTATGCTTCCTAGGCAACGTTCTATAGAATCATATGTCAGAAAAATAGTTGTAAGTTTGTAAGTCACTTCATATGCGACTGTAACATGTATATACTGCAACAGAGTGACAGCAGCCCATCGTACAAGCTTTGGGGGTTTGGCGCAGTTACCCGGAGGTGCACAGGGTGTCTGTGTCTTAGCGCATCTGCGAGGCACTCCTGGAAATGGGTTGGGAAAGCTGTGACCTGCCGCATATCCCACATCCCCCATGGGCCAAGGTTAACCGCATCCAGGAGCAGCTCGTCCTTACCACACAACTCAGACAACCCAGCCAGGACTGCAGAATACGGGGGAGGTGGTGCAGGAAAAGGGGAAGAGTATAACAGGATACAGGGGGAGGGGTTGCAGAAAAGGGGGAAGAG
This sequence comes from Ilyophis sp. 1 JC-2022, assembly GCA_022702515.1. Classification (NCBI taxonomy): domain Eukaryota; kingdom Metazoa; phylum Chordata; class Actinopteri; order Anguilliformes; family Synaphobranchidae; genus Ilyophis; species Ilyophis sp. 1 JC-2022. The sequence goes on along the minus strand of CM040405.1, from coordinate 51,545,623 downwards.
TATAACAGGATACGGGGAGAGGTGGTGCAGGGAAAGGAGAAGAGTATAACAGGATACGGGAGGAGGTGATGCAGGGAAAGTAGAAGAGTATAACCGGGAGGAGGTGGTGCAGGGAAAGGAGAAGAGTATAACCGGGAGGAGGTGGTGCAGGGAAAGGAGAAGAGTATAACCGGGAGGAGGTGGTGCAGGGAAAGGAGAAGAGTATAACCGGGAGGAGGTGGTGCAGGGAAAGGAGAAGGGTATAACCGGGAGGAGGTGGTGCAGGGAAAGGGGAAGAGTATAACCGGGAGGAGGTGGTGCAGGGAAAGGAGAAGGGTATAACCGGGAGGAGGTGGTGCAGGGAAAAGGGAAGAGTATAACAAGACACGGGAGGAGGTGGTGCAGGGAAAGGAGAAGAGTATAACAGGATACGGGAGGAGGTGGTGCAGGGAAAGGAGAAGAGTATAACCGGGAGGAGGTGGTGCAGGGAAAGGAGAAGGGTATAACCGGGAGGAGGTGGTGCAGGGAAAGGAGAAGGGTATAACCGGGAGGAGGTGGTGCAGGGAAAGGGGAAGAGTATAACAAGACACGGGGGAAGGTGGTGCAGGGAAAGAAGAAGAGTATAACAGGATATAGGGGGAGGATGTACAGGGAAAGAGGAAGAGTTTAAGCAAAGGAGTAAGAGCTAAACAGAATCTGTTTGGCTTTGCCTTTTCCTGTAGCTAAATGTCTTTGCTGCTGTTTATAGCTGAGGGAACCTATAACTCATGGAATGAAGGATTGATGGTAAGAGTCAGTGAATAAGAGGCATGACTGCTTACAGAGCTGCTTCCCTCAAATATAAAACCCTATTTTTGTATCTTTACAGCTTTGTGTCCCTTTGGTGAAGCAAAACTATAAATTTTGCAACCGTAACATAACATTAAAACACAGGGCAGATGCTCCTGCTTACACAGTTTGGCATACACTTGCAGCACCTCGTCCATGCAGCCAGGGGGCGCTGTTATGTAGCAGAACTCAACCATCTGCAGTCCACAAAGGAAGGGAGACAGCATCCCCAGCCAGGCCCTGGGGGACAGAACTGCTGTGCTTCTCTCTACCTGGCCACATTAGAGACAGACTGTTCATCAAAGTAACATCAGTCAGTCTTCCCTGTTCATTAAATGTGCTTTGTGGAAAGCCCTGTGTGCTCCAGATCTACTTATGTTTTCAGGTTAGCTACTACTGAAGTTACCCTGGTACGGATTCTGCTTGTATTCAAATACTCTGTTGGATACTAATACTATTGGACTTGTTAGTGTGTCCTTTTGATACCTGCCATGATATATTGAATTTAGTGCTGTTATGACATACTGAATTTACTTCAACATCAACTTAAACTGGAATGGACATGAACAGTGGACTAGCCTTTAGAACACAGGAAGGCTAAAGTAGTGGGAAACGTAGTTCTCACAGCCTACATTTGTACAGATATATATGATATTTCACAGCATCTGCTCTCCTGTACTGTACCTTGAATCTGCCCGTGTGTTGGGCCTTACACTCCAGGCTCTGAGCTCGACTCAGACAGTCTCTGAGCCGATCAGGGTGCGAGGCCCTGAGTGCGCTGGGCAGGCCGTACCCGTCTCCCCCAGGGCCACGGTGCAGTGGGCCCCCTGGAGGGCAGGGTTGGGGAGTCTCCAGGGGCCACATCTGCTTCTGCACCTCAGGGTCTGACTGCCGCCGGAGAGCCGTCCTGAGAGGAAGAGGCCATATGACGCACCTGCACACGCAGCGGCTCAACATAAACACCTCCACAAAGATGTGAATAAACAGGCTGAAAGATTAATATGTTCTTTCCTGTTCTCTGTAATGGCTGTTATATGGAGCCACATTGAAGCGAGACAGAGTGTGTACGGGATTTACGGAGCCTGACCTGAGCGCTGACAGCCTGAAGTCCTGGGCCAGAGAGGGGAAAGGGTTAAAGGGCAGCGGGGAGAGAGAGAGAACCTTCCATAGACACTGGTCCCAGCACTGATCCACTGCACAGTCCACCAGGTACTGAAATTCACACATGCGCACACACACACATGCACATACACACACGCACACATGAGAACACACACACATACACAAACTGTAAGTCAGTTATAAAGCAATCTGAATTTTGTTTAAGTTGTTGAGTTGTTTAAGACAAGACAAGCCGCTGAACTCATAATCATTCATTATAGTTGGCCTCTAATAACACTCATCGTATTCAATACTACGCCATTATAAAGAGCACGTGCATTTGTAATCACGTAAAAGGTTTGTGCGTGTGCTGTGTGTGCGGTTACTTGTGAGAGCCTGGTCGTAAGGTGTGAGGGATCTCCGGGGGTCTCCAGTGTCAGGTCCACTGTGTGCGGTGTGTGGTACAGAAGCTCCTGCTCCCACAATGCTCTCTGCTCCGCGTGGTCCTGCTCCTGCGGTCGGGCGTGGAGGTGAAGTCGGAAACTCCAGTTAGAGCGGAGTTAAACCCCTATCTGTGTTCCAACTGTGTCTAAGCTCTGTGCTACAACATAACATAACATAACTTAATGACGAGAAAAGGCCATTCAGCCCTACAATGCTCGCCATTTTCCTACCACTAAAGGGTACCTAGTGCTCACTGTTTACCTACAAACTAGATAGTATCTAGCACCGTATCAAGCCTCGTCTTGAAGACATCCTCTACTTTCTGCCTCTACTACATATAAACATCTTATCTTTACTTCGGTTACGGCCACGTTTATTTATTTAATAAATTCAACATTTTCAGCCTTTGCCAAAGTAAATATGGCCAGTTAAATATCCTAGCTCTTGTGGGGCACGAGACAGTTTAGTATGTCTCTGCTAAGTCTGTATAAGCCCTGGTACAGAAAGGACATGGTAGCATTGTAGCTAATAGGTACATAAATGTATGACTGTACGCATTGGTTAAACAGCTTTATGTTTCACCTGAGGAGGCGTGCACCATAGGGGCATATTGTTGCAGAGGGAATGTAGGGGCTCGTCATAATCTCGGCTACTGGACCCTTTTTTTCTAACCTTATTGCCTATGGCACGTCAGAATAAAGGATTCTCGCAAAGGCAAATGGCAGCCATACTGTCTCAGAGGCTGTCACGAGAGTATTAGCATAACTGGAAGCACACATTCTCGAAGCGGCTCTCATTATTACCTCTGTTCCCACTTCCCCCGGTTCAGCTCTTTGCATAAAGTCTTTGAGGAACGTTGCCCACGGCAGGGAATCTGATACGAGCTGGCACTCCAACACACTGCTGCTCCAGCACCACTTTATTTACACACGCACAGAGAACGAGAGGAGCGAGAGTGAGAGAAAAAAAAGAGAGAAAGAGAGAAAAAGCAAAAGAAAGAGAGAGAGAGAGAGACTGTAGAAATGGCACTGCTCCACAATAACACTTTTTTCATGCACACACTGACAGAGTGCCAGCACCACACAGTACACACACAGAGCACCCCATCTGTGCTTGCACGACCAAACATACAGTACGCAGGGTGAGGCTGTGCCAACAATGACTCGCTGCAGACACCCAACACTAAATGTTAAATATTGCACTTCAATGCACCACCAGGTGCAATATCAAGCTGTGTCCACATTGAGCCGATCGTGACATATCCCATTTAACACATGCCTCAAAGTTTCCTTTAATGAGGCAGGAAACAGAGTGTGAGCCTATGTTAGCAGGAAGAGAGTGGAGAAAAAGCTCCACAGATCCCCAGGGACACACTTTCCAGGGACCAGATCTGATACATGATATTCATATACATGATACATGCATATTTACAGTATCCTCAATCATAACAACTTGCAGGTGTAGAACAAAGAAGCTGCATCTCCCTGCATGTTGGAGCATTAACACCAGGCCTCCGAGCTCAACACGGCACTAACACAGAGTAAGGCTACACAGTACCTGCACCATTCTATACACAGAGAGGGCCTGACAGAGGACACTGTATATACTCCAGCAATTTAACCTTTTAGCACATGCAAAACTAATAACACAACCAATAATTGGTGCACAACCAATACCATGACCAATCATTGGTCATGTTATTGGTTTTGCGTGCACTAAAGGGCTTAGGTCTAAATCAGGCCCAAACTGTGCAAGACAGAGAGAGAGAAACCCAGCCAAAAATTTTATTTGCACATACACACCTAATAACTGTGCCTAAGTGTACACAATGTATGTGTGTATTCTGTGGCAGCACGACTGAGCAGGGCACATACACACCTAATACCTGTGCCTAAGTGTACACAATGTATGTGTGTATTCTGTGGCAGCACGACTGAGCAGGGCACATACACACCTAATAACTGTGCCTACGTGTACACAATGTATGTGTGTATTCTGTGGCAGCACGACTGAGCAGGGCACATACACACCTAATAACTGTGCCTACGTGTACACAATGTATGTGTGTATTCTGTGGCAGCACTACTGAGCAGGGCACATACACACCTAATAACTGTGCCTAAGTGTACACAATGTATGTGTGTATTCTGTGGCAGCACTACTGAGCAGGGCACATACACACCTAATAACTGTGCCTAAGTGTACACAATGTATGTGTGTATTCTGTGGCAGCACTACTGAGCAGGGCACATACACACCTAATAACTGTGCCTAAGTGTACACAATGTATGTGTGTATTCTGTGGCAGCACTACTGAGCAGGGCACATACACACCTAATAACTGTGCCTAAGTGTACACAATGTATGTGTGTATTCTGTGGCAGCACGACTGAGCAGGGCACATACACACCTAATAACTGTGCCTAAGTGTACACAATGTATGTGTGTATTCTGTGGCAGCACTACTGAGCAGGGCACATACACACCTAATAACTGTGCCTAAGTGTACACAATGTATGTGTGTATTCTGTGGCAGCACTACTGAGCAGGGCACATACACACCTAATAACTGTGCCTAAGTGTACACAATGTATGTGTGTATTCTGTGGCAGCACTACTGAGCAGGGCACATACACACCTAATAACTGTGCCTAAGTGTACACAATGTATGTGTGTATTCTGTGGCAGCACTACTGAGCAGGGCACATACACACCTAATAACTGTGCCTAAGTGTACACAATGTATGTGTGTATTCTGTGGCAGCACTACTGAGCAGGGCACATACACACCTAATAACTGTGCCTAAGTGTACACAATGTATGTGTGTATTCTGTGGCAGCACTACTGCGCAGGGCACATACACACCTAATAACTGTGCCTAAGTGTACACAATGTATGTGTGTATTCTGTGGCAGCACGACTGAGCAGGGCACATACACACCTAATAACTGTGCCTAAGTGTACACAATGTATGTGTGTATTCTGTGGCAGCACGACTGAGCAGGGCACATACAGTACAGTCTTGGTAACTCTCCCCTGCCCCCGTCTCACCTCTCTCAGCTCAGTAAAGGCGGTGTGACTGGGGCCCCGGACCAGCTGACTGCACACAGCCTGCAGCTGGTTGCGCAGACTCTCCAAACAGCGCTGCGAGTCGCCGCACCAGCTGCTGAGGGGGTCCGCCTCGGTAACGCAGTCCCGGAGCAGGTGCTGCAGCTGGCAGGCTAGAGCGCCGCGCACCTCCGCCGCGTCCGTGCCCTGAAACACGAAGCGTGCGGCATAACGGAGACGAGCGGTAAGCGCGCGCCGTTCTAGAGGAGTCGCGTTTTTTGAGTTTCTGGCCGAATTTAAGCGGCGTGTGTGCAGAACACCTGCTGCCTCACCTCTGCTGGCTGGAGCTGGAGGAGCTGGCAGAGGCAGAGAGCGTGCTGCCTCAGGGCCCACAGCCTGGCAGCTGGACTCTGCACAAAATCAAACAGCTGCCGAAGGCTCTGGAACAGCAAGAGGCCAGATGATACAAGCGCCTTCATGGGAACAGTCATCCGGTAATGGAGGCAAACAGCACTGCTACTGGGATCTCCACTCGGACAGCAGGATAGCCCTTTCCTCTCACTCTTTTCGGCATTTAGCAGGCGTACATAATCGTGCATTATGATGATTATGACTGAGCTCTTTTCTGCAGCTTTCAATGAAAGGATATTTTAATCACTGTGTGCCCAGCTAACACAAAACATCATTTCAACGTTGCAGTAATGTTGTGTCATTTTTGTGGTATTATTATTTTTTTTTTACCACCTCCACCAGTTACAGTTTTCAATAGGTCTACATCATAATTTTTTCCTGCAGGAAACATGTAAGGTTGTGTTTGCAACCTAACATAATCAGGAGAACACAACATTTTGACAACTTCCCACACTCTTTATAATAACCTTCTCCCCGCAGCTGAAATTGAGCTCTGTGTCTTACCTCCAGGGGAGGTGTCTGTGCCATAGCGCTGTCTGTGTGGGGCTGGATGCCCTGGAGGAGCAGGAGGGTACAGCTGAGGTGGGCCGCAGGGAGGGCCTCATGGGGGAGGTGCAGGGCAGACAGGCTCCCCGTTATGATGTCCCGTACCGGCGCAAAAACATCCACGTCACTTTCTGCTAATGGCACAGGAAGATCGCAGTGCAAGAGGGTCACGCGTTTACTGTGTTTGTTTCCTGTAGTTTCACACACATTACAGACCAATAGGAATTAAGCAAAATGCCGCAGTGCAAGGAACTACATGACCTGTGTGTGGGGGCAGGTGAGCGCGGGCGTAAGCCTCTGCCTGAGCCTGCTGCGGAAACACACTGCAGCACAGCAACAGCAGGGGGCATTGTGGGTAAGAGAGTACCCTGTGGTAGAGAGAGAGGGAGAGGGAGAGAGATTACAACCATGGCTGTGTTCGAATCAGCACCCTTCCATACTGTTGAGTAGGCTTGTTGAGTAGACAGGGCGAGAAAGTAGTTAAGTAGCCAAAATGTTCTCTAAATGTAGTATACTTAAAACCCCCGTATGGTATATTTACTTTTGGGGTTCCCTGAGAATATTCCGGTGCATATTTTTCAAGAAGTACGCCAACAGTCGCTATGCGCAGCTTTGTTTCTAAAAATTAGGTTCTGATTCAGACACAACCCAGTTCTCACACACTCGGCCTTCCAATTTCTACCCAAATATACGTTACTTTCCGATCTGAGTTACTGTCAGAGCGATTCCGATCTGAGTTACTGACAGAGCGATTCCGATCTGAGTTACTGACAGAGAGATTCTGATCTGAATCACTGACAGAGCCATTCTGATCTGAGCCAATGACAGAGCAATTCTGATCTGAGTCACTGACAGTGTGGTTCTGATCTGAGTTACTGACAGAGCGATTTCGATCTGAGTTACTGACAGAGCGATTCCGATCTGAGTCACTGACAGAGCGATTCCGATCTGAGTCATTGACAGAGTGGTTCTGATTTGAGTTACTGACCGAGCAAATCCGATCTGAGTCACTGACAGAGCAATTCTGATCTATCTGAGTCACTGACAGTGTCATTCTGATCTGAGTCACTGTCAGAGCGATTCCGATCTGAGTTACTGACAAAGCGATTCCGATCTGATTTACTGTCAGAGCGATTCCGATCTGATTTACTGTCAGAGCGATTTCGATCTGAGTTACTGACAGAGCGATTCCGATCTGAGTTACTGACAGAGAGATTCTGACCTGAATCACTGACAGAGAGATTCTGATCTGAGTTACTGTCAGAGCGATTCCGATCTGAGTTACTGACAGAGCGATTCTGATCTGAATCACTGACAGAGCGATTCTGATCTGAATCACTGACAGAGTGGCCTTTCCCTCATCTCCCCATTCCCTCACCTCTCTTTGTCCTGGTGGGCAGAGGCCGTTTGTATGACAGTCAAGCAGTAGGCCTTGCTTCCCCCCTGGTAGTGTGTGCCTTTGGGGTCCACTCTCCACACACACTCCACTTTCACCAGCCCCTCTCTGTCACAGTCCAGGCAACTCTGCACAGCTTTCTCAAACACTGACTCCTGCACAGAAACCTCTTCCTACAAGACAAATTAGGAGCCTTGCATAACCGATTCACATAATGGTATTTCTCACCTAATGAGAACTCTTAGCACTGTCTTAGGATAAAGAGAAACCTGCCTTAAAGAACACCTGTACCCCTCCTTTGACATCAGCTGGAACAGTAATTCTAGAAAAGAAAATTGAAGAAAAAAAACAAAATATCTCAAATCATCAGGGAAGACAGATTTAACAGGTAAGTTCATAGCTTCACAGTAAAATCCAACAGGATTTGGTTGGCTAAAAATTTATTTTCCCACATTAATTGTACTTCAGTGAGCGGCTGCTACTTGATCACTGTATACTCCAACAATTTAACTTATCTTCTTAATAAATATGAGCACTAAAATAAAATAACATTTTATCACCAGAAGAAAATGCTACTATATTATAGCACTTTGCTCAATTGCTTTTCCAAAGAGCAAGTCAAACACATTTAGTGTCACGCTGATCCTGCTTAAAGATTAGCATGCCAATGTACATATTATATGCAAGCTAAAGAAAACGCAGTCTCTACTGTCCTGGTGTTAGGCTTGAGGTACAGAACAATCAACAGTTATGAAATCCAACCCGTCTGTCAATGTGTGCAAAAATGTGTGCAACCTTTCTTGTTATTGTGATAAGAATGTTGTTTGTTTGCCTATGGGAGAGACACAGCACACAGGGAAGTGTGTGGCCCCGCCCTGGCCCCGCCCTCTGACCTCAGCACGAGGTGGCGGCCCTGCAGGGCCATCCTCATGACATCACGACGCAGGTACTGGGCATAGAGGGAGCGGGCGCGTTGCGGGTCGGGCCCGGTGATGATGTAGGTCTGCAGCAGATCCAGGCAGGGCGCAGGTGAGGCAGGGAGGAGGGTGCCAGAGAATATACAGGGCCCAAAGAGAGCACAGGCCACCTGGACCTGACACAGGGGGGAGGGAGGTTCAGTTTGGCCAGGACAGAGGGCGTGTGGTTAACGCGGGGTGTGCGTTCACAATTCAAACTCACAGTGTAAGGGCTGTGGCGGCCCATCTTGGAGAGCGGAGGGATCGCATCCTCCAGCAGCCAGCGGTAGCGCCCTATCTCCTGAGGGCTGACGCAGCGGAGGATGCTGGGAAGGCCCCACACGTGGGAGCACCCTTTAGCACCTGGATAAGACAGACACGAGTGAACGGGAGACCGCTGCCAAGCCTCCATCAATCCTTCATTCCCTTCCACATTATTGCTGATATTCCACACTAATTACAGTAGCTAAGGGCAAAGCGCTCAAGAAGGCAGTTAATATAATGATATACAGGCTTTGACCTGCGACATGTCTGACGGCAGTGAGAGTCGTGGGGAAGGACACCGCCCTTCTGAATATCTCATCACTGCTCGGCTTCTTCAATCTCAACCTGCAGGCAAATGGAGAGTTCATCTGTGAGACGACTGGTGCTGCTGCTTTTAACACTTTGAGAGCTGGGAGCAAACAGCAATCAGCAGAGTGCAACGCGTACCTCTGTGTCCGTTTACCCGCGCACCTCTGTGTCTGTTTACCCACGTACCTCTGCTTCCATTTACCCGCGTACCTCTGCGTCCGTTTACCCGCGTACCTCTGCGTCCGTTTACCCACGTACCTCTGCGTCCGTTTACCCGTGTACCTCAGCTTCCATTTACCCGCGTACCTCTGCGTTAGTTTACCCGCGTACCTCTGTGCAAGCTGCCGCAGCCGTTGTGTGAAGGCCGGGTACGGGTTGGCAGGGACGGCGCGTGGGTCTCGCAGAGCGTCCGCACACAGGCCCTCAGCGCATCGCTGCAGCCCTTTCTCTTCCAGGTATCTCCACACCTCATTCACCTGCCGGGCCTGATCCGGCTCGCTGGGCCTGGGGGCCTGGGGCTGCTCACGGAGAGGCGGGGGACCGAGCCCAGAGAGCTGCATCACTGTTGTCTGCTCCGTCATGTTCAATGTGAGGGAAGAGAACCAGAGAGAGAGGCAAAAAAAAACAATTAGATATTTTCTAAATATTGTGCAATACTAGAATAGAATAGAATGACTTTTATTTTCCTGTGAGGGAACTTCAGTTGTAGTTGCCAGCAATAAAAAAGATATAGACAGTGTCTATCAGAATGTAACTGTTACACTTGAAACAATAAAAACTGAGCTGTGCTGAGCTGCATTAGCTAAGACAAGTGAATAACTATGAAAGAAATGTGCAGTACTTTTAGTATAATTATGTATGGTATTACAAAGCAAAACATCAAAATGTAGCTTATATGTCATACTATTCTGCTTATCAAAAACATATCTATGAGGCAGAATGTTCATTACAGGTAAAAGGTTTGTTGTTTCAGGGTGAAAAGTATAGACTTTTGTATAACCTGCTATGAAAACGCCTGCAGATTTCCACACTCAAAGAATGTTCTAGCCATAGCTTCAAAGCGTTAAATTAGTGAGTGAGGTTAAGTTACCTCTGTAACTTTTTACATTTAAATCATATTGGAATTTCACAGTTGTCTACTGTACCTTCTCAGAGTCAGCCATGAAGTTTGTATTCTCTTGTAAATTGAAACCTGTTCCATAGCAACCTAGGGCAAGCTCTGGTAGTCAAAACTAACTTGCTCAACTCATGTAATATTGCTTTATGGTCATAAACAGACATTTGTTTTTGCCTTAGTCAGTTAATAATTAAATTGATGACACGCACAGTAGGCTTATTCCAAAGTGAAACCTATTGGCCAGCCGAACTGGTTTATTCCCCACAAATAAATGTGTTGGTTCATTATAGATTATAGGCCTAACCCAGCCACAAAATACTAAAATTGTCAGAACACTAAAAGCTACGAGTCAAGACAGACCAATTATACCTAAACATAATCTAATGATCATGACTTGCCAAGGTCATAACGGCAGCCCAGAACAAACCAGAATTCATATTCAATGGTATTCAATAAAAACTCATCAATGACATCCCATAAACTGAAACACATAAAGACTTTAATTTGGTTAAAAAAATTTTTTTTTAAATAAATAAAATACTGTGGTTATACATTAGCATTCTGCTTGACAATCGTCGCTGCTCTTGTTAGCGTGTTTTTCTGTGATGTTTCTAAACAGCAGAGCAGTGTAAGTTTGTGTTTTTATCGCTAATAGAGAGTCATATGTGGCTTTCAGGGGCCAGGCCAGGTTGCTATTATCTGCCCCGAGACAGGGACTCTCTCTTCAGTCCTGATAAACGCGAGCGCTCCATAATCATCATTCGCGCACAGGCCTTCCCAGAAACGAATCTTCCAGCGCTCAAGTGACAGACACAGAAAGAGACGGAGAACAAGTTGCTTAAACATGAATGGAAATTTTGGACGATTAAAAAATGCGCCACTTAAATGCAACACATTTAAAGCCATATGCACACACAAACAAACACATTATCGTTCACACACCTAAATAACATTCTTGGAACATACTAAATATGTATATAGTTAATGAACTGGCAAATGTATCACACTTCGAGACCTGTTCTGTCAAACCATGAACATTTCCACTTTATTTGCACAAAATCAAGATAAAGTTGTTTCACTGTTCCTCGGGTTTTATATGTTTTATTCACCATGAGGCACATGGGCCCGATTTTACTCAAGATCACAGACAGAACAAGAGTGATACTAGTATTTAGAGGAGATAATGTAATGAGCTGATGTTGAATATTCATTAGCAGAGTCCCACCTACCAGTATGTGAACACTCAGGAGTTGGAGTCAGAAAGTTAAGTTTTGATGTTGAGAGAGAATAGGGGGGATCAGGGAAGAAAAGACCACAAGTCTAAATTAATTCTCATTCCTATTTCTTATTTATTTACAGCAATTGTTGGGATTGTTTATTTAAACTGTGAAATATTTGTGAAATATTTGAATTGCTTCGATAACGACCTTAAAAATTATTTCAAAGACTTCTTAGAATCCTTTATTGTGTTTAATGTATACTTCTGTGCAATAAGAGTCTCATGGCTTTGACTCATCTTCCAAAATTCAGCTTGTCTTCAAATTTTCATAACTCTTCTGAAGACATGAAGGTAAGTAATTTCCTTTCTGACTTTTAAAAATTGTAACGCTAGTGTTAGTAATAACAGCTGTGTTTCCCCTGCACCTATTTTTTTAACAGAAATTATAATAGTTGTCAAAGGATGGAAAAACCATGTCAATGTAGCAGTTATATATTTGTATGATACATACCGTGAATAATGCCATTATCTTAAAACGTGTTCTAATACATGTTAGCCTGTGTTATTTTCCTTTGTAAAAAATAATGTATTTACACTGGGGAAGTGTACAAAAATATTCAATATTTAATTTTATATGTAGTAATTGATAATCTGGGTGCGCCAACAGGTCAACCTAGGGCTGTAATCTGCAACTCCAAGATACTGACAAATTTGACATTCATCTGAATCCTTGCTTTTATTTTTCTTTATATTGTCATACATACATGTACGTATTATATATTAATACAGTATTTCACTGACGCAGACTTTTACTAATAAAAAACACCATGTTACAAAAAATGAGTGTGCTGAAAACAGCAAAGTGTCAATGCCACGTGTGATAGGCCTGGCATTTCAGTTTAAAGTTGATAACATGACGTATCACCTGAGAATATCATACTTTAATGGAAATATTAAAATGATTTATTCTACAGAATAGTGTGCTTTGCTATCAAAAGGTGACATCAAGGTGACAAGGGCCTATATGTATATAGGCCCTTGAATATATAGGCTCTTGTTTTGTCTCTCTGTTATATCCATCTCATTTAATCTCTCTTCATTTACTTGGTTGGCGCCAACATCTCATCCCCACCAAGGTGTTGAAGTTCGATAATGACTCCATCAGTTCGGATTCTCAAGAGAACAATACAGCCATTGCAACCCATAGCATCCACCAACAAGAACTCACGCAGTTTCTGATGCTGGAGAATTTGGAGGATGAGAATGAGGCCTGCTGGGATATGGAGTTTCTACTCTCTGGCTGGGACAACCCATCCCCTGAGCTAAACCCTCCTCTGGACTACAGCACACAACGGATCATGCTGCAGGAGCAAAATGGATTGTACCAAATGAATGTACAGGAGGGAAGTTGTCTGAAAGAGCAGGTTGGAATAGACCGGTCCAATGTAAGCAACAGTAACCTGATGGCTGAACTGGTTTTACCTGCTGAGTCATTCAGCCCCGCAGCGCCAGATCTCTACTACATAGGATATGGGGCAGAACAAGGGACGACCTACACATTGCATCCCCCAGTGGACCAGTTTGGGTTCTCTTTGGGGAGTAATCTGGAGAGGAGTGCAGACAGAGGGGCAATGTGCCAGAGCAAGGGGAAGCCACAGGATTTGGGACACTATTACTCCCATCCAACCCCTACGATATCCTTTCCTGATACCCGATTCCTCCAAACACCAGCACTAGACACTGAGGCCTCCTTATTTCCCCAGCATCGCTACAATTTCCCAAACTACCCATACCCTGGGGTTTACCCAAATCAAAACCCATACGCCCACTACCATGCCCCTGCTTTCTTTCACACTCCAAAAACCGACATACCAGTCTCTTCTCCGCCCCCTGTTGGCCCGGAAGAAAAGCCCATTCGTAAGACTGTCGTGAAGAAGCGGGCGGCCGTTCACCGTTGCGAGTACCCTGGCTGCACCAAGACGTACACCAAGAGCTCTCACCTGAAGGCACACCTCCGTACTCACACAGGTAAGAGCAGAGGAACGCTACACCACACAAGGAAAATACAGGAGTGGACAAATATTGCAATTTGCTCTGGAAAGTCTATTCTCACCTATAGTCAAAACAGAACACAATAGTGTTTCTTAATACATTACAAAATATTGAATTTGCCGTAAATTTAGCAAACATGCTGTTTTCTCAACAAATAAGAAAATGTTTGCAAAAAAAACTATTGTTTGAAAACAGACCAAGAATATGAAGGTGATGGTGGATTAACATGCCCATGAATTTGATCTGTCCCTCTGTTTCCCGTCATAACAGAGCACAGAGCACAAGGTAAGGAGCATGACATGGTGCTCCATCTGTTCCTCTGTGTCCCCAGGTGAGAAGCCCTACCAGTGTACATGGGAGGGGTGCGGCTGGAAGTTTGCTCGCTCGGACGAGCTCACCCGCCACTATCGCAAGCACACTGGCCAGAAGCCCTACGAGTGTGTGCTGTGCCAACGAGCCTTCTCCCGCTCCGACCACCTGGCCTTGCACATGAAGAGACACACCTGAGAGAGAGAGAGAGAGAGAGAGAGAGAGAGAGAGCTGACGGGCTGGGGGGCGGGAGAGAGAAAACGAGAGAGGGGGGAGAGAGAGAAAGAGTGAGGGGGAAGAGAGGGAGACACAGAAAGAAAGAAGGACGGAGGGAGGGAGAGGCACACGCACACAGAGAATATCATGTGCTAGCTGTTAAATGTTAACAGAGAACATCGCTCGGAACTTGATGGAGGGGAAAAAAACCCAACAAAAGTGAAATGAAATGTAGCTCAGAGACCAAAAATAAATAAAATGACGCAGTTTGTAAATTTGCACTGTTAATAGTCACCCATACTCAGCACAACTAACACATCATGGGCGGCAGTGTAGTATAAAAAGGAAGGGTTTTTGTAACCGTCGAAGGGCGCAGGTCGTCCCCCCACGTAGCACTTGCCGTTGTACTTTTTGAAAAGGTACTTACACTGAATTGCTTCAGTATATATCCAGCTGTAAATGGATTCTATGTATAAATGCAAAAATGCTGTGTAAGTCGCTCTGGATAAGTCTGCTAAATGCCTATAATGTAATGTAATGTAACATCAGAGCACATGCTTTCCAGGACAACTGTAGAGTTCAAGACATGTTGACAAATGGTAAAGGTTGGGAAAGCTGGGAATGGTTTAACTTCCCCAGCGTATGCAGCTCTCCCACATGGCTTTGATTCCGGATTCAACACTAAGTGATGCCTTTGGTCTGAAAATTCCACGGACAGATATGATGGCATACTCATGACCAAGACCTCTGTTTTAAAATCTCAAGTAGCTACGACACTGTAGCGCTAAAAGGCTATCTTTGCTTCAATATATCCTTCAAGTGTAAAGAAAGCATAAGCACTGTACAAAATGTCTCCCAGGATACAGTGACATGATTTATATATTATGTACATATATTGAATAAACCCCAAAACTGAGTTCCAGATTGGGACTGAAACTCAGTCGAAAGGTATGCTTTTCCATTGCATTTGATGCAAGTCTATGGGGGAAAAAAGGCAGATATTTTTTGAAAATGTATTATAGTATCAGTAATACACGATAGTAAGTGTATTTTCACAGTCAAATGCTAAAGGATGAGATGCTGGCCTGGCCTTTACATCCTCTGATGTACTTTCATAAGCTTTGTCTTCTGGCCTATTGTCAGTGCTCTGTTACGTGATGAATAAATACAGGGATATGTTTACTGTACTCACCTTGCATAGATGCCTTAACATAAACTGAAAGGTACAGACTGCAGATATGACATGTACAGTTTCCCTTTGAGATCACATTCCCCAGAATCCTTTTGCTTTTATAAATAAAAAACACATTTTTTTTTTTGTTAAATATTATTTAATAGTTATTGTTATTGAACTATTTAAATAAATATATGTGCGCTTTATATGTTTATCTTTGCACGAGCTTTCTTTCATTCTGCACAGTGCACAACGGAAAACTGAATAGTTATTTTCAGTGAAGTTAAGGAAAACCCTTGATGTGGTTCCACTTTTCTCCAGCAGGGGGAAACACTGCACAGGAATTTTTATTCTGTTTGCGTCAGTTCCTCCTGTGTCGTGTTGAGGAGAACCACAGAATGAGTCAACACTTGAGAAAAGGATTTCCTTATGTAACACACTGAGTGGTGATTCAGACATTATAATAACTGGACACTTAAAGCATATCTATTTTTCTCCCTCTCATCTAACAAATGGGCTTCACATTAACTTTTTCATCACTTCCTTGCCTGCCAGGACTGGATTGAAGACTGCAACATTCAGGGGAGGATCTCAACATGCCCGTAACAAACACAGACAGCCAAACTAATCTGCTATTCTCTGCTTCCCTCATACATTTGGGAGGATAAAATGTCCTTATAAGGAAATCCTGTGCTTGAAATTCCGTGGAATTAAAGTTTTGTTTCCAACCAATTTTTTTTGATTGAAATTGAGAATACAGTACAGTCATAATACATACAGTCATACAATCATAACAGCCACCACCCATGCGACGGAGGGATTCTTTTGTGTCCCTCTTTCTAGTTAACTGTTTTTATTTTATTTGTTTATGCAAAGAGGCTTATGTGGCAATCTTGACAAGATAAATGTAACACGCATCACATGTAGGCCTGCAAAGGATTAATCCATTAATCATATTTAGCATCAAACGGGTCACCAGGACTGAAATATAAACATGCTAAGTCCTCAGATCTCAACAATCTTTCAAAAGGAGCACTGAAGGCAGCCTTGGATGGATGCCAGTTTGTCCTCTCTAAAGAAAGGCCATGTTCCTAAGCATTTCATGGCAAGCCATGGGTGACTTAGAAAGCAGCCATGTTCACAGTGGCAGGGCTGCAATCAGAGATGCATGCAGAAGGGTGAGGAGGTTCTGAGGGGGGTGTCAGACAGTACTGTTCATTCATATCCTCTCTCTCTCTCTCTCTCTGGGGAGTTTCTCTCAGGCCATGAGCTCTGCTGCCTGACATCACCCTCCTGCTAGGAGGAGATGAGACATTCAGTGCCATCGCCGTGGAGAGGGGGGATGAGTCACCTGCCCCCCCCGAGAGCTGTCTGGGGGAGACCACCACCCCGCTGTGCGCTGTCCAGGGGGAAACCGCCGTCTCACTGTGTGCTGTCCAGGGGGAGACCGCCGCCCCCCGAGAGCTGTTTGGGGGAAGACTGCCGCCCTGCTGGTCAATTCCGGGACCTTTCCGACCAGGGTAATGCACAGCTTTAGGCCAACGCTGGACAGATACCTGTATGGTCCGGCTGATACCTTATCTGGTCCGGCTCCTCAGTGGTGGAAATAGCTAAAGAGCTTCCCACAGCAGAGACAATGGTTTTCCAATGCAGAATGAAGACCCACCTCTTCTGCCTGCACCCCAAACCTCTCTAGGGTTTTATTCAGTGCAGTTATGCAGCGAACGCAGTAATCCTGCTTTGTGGAATACCCGCCCAGTTCTTTGTTATATTTTGTTTCATTTCGTTCTTTGTTATTGTTTATGAAAAAAGTTGAAAACTGCAGCAAAAGAGTGCAGTTCACTAGTTGCCAATCGAGTTTGTACTTCTTGCACTTTCTGTCTCCTTGGGAATATACGGAAGTGACTGTGCTTTGATCCCTGATCTCTGCACTTGTGTTTACGTTATAGAGCGTCTGCTACATAACAGTAAAATTTAAATAAAGAAAAGTTCTCTGTGCATTCTTTGAGAAAGGGTAATCATTAGCTCCCAGACATCTTTGCTCTCCCACCATGCCAAATAAAAAACCTTAAAAAATGCTGCCGCTCCAAATAAAAATATAAAAGGGTGTGGTTACTCTCTAAAGCCAAGCCCTCCCTTTTTGGAGCCCAACCTCGGTTCACCTCGACCTGCATGTGCACACTGGCCTGACTCAACCCCGCCATGGTGTAAACAACACCACAGCGGCCAGCCAAGCTCACATTGCATGCCTGTGCCACCTGCTGACTGGCGCTGCCCCGGGTTCAAACCACTTTCACATGGCAGGCTGATGTTTTCTGTGTCCCAGACCTGATGTGCAATTCAGCAAATATTGAATATGTAAGTCCTTGTTTTCTTCCTTCAAATATTGAATATTGAAATCATGAGAATCAAAACGACGATATATTGACAAATACAAAATATTTTCCTTTAGTTCCTTGAAAAAAAATGTGTGAAGTTGTATGTGTTTGCCACTGAAATCATTCACATTTTTCATAATTCATGCAGTATTTAATTTTTATTCGACCAAACATATTTATAGAGTTAGCTGCACTCATCTGCAGCCATCCTCAGTGAACACAATTCTCATGCCTCCTTTGTATAAAGTGCCTTTTACATGTTGAGCTGCCAGGATAATAACATTTTACACGGTGAGAAACATGCCCACAACATTTAATTAATCATTAACAATCATTGCGGCTTCAAGGATTTGTCTAAAAAGTGCCAGTAGGTCACTCGTGTTATCTGTAAGGCGAGAGAGACAAACTCCATTCCTGGAGGACCAACATTGCCACAGGTCACAACAAATTGCCATGCCTTATTTGTTCCAATTATTTAATTTGTTGCATACATTTGCTCTGATGGATTCCCAGAGATGCCCTGCGGTAGCATATTGGAGGACAAGGCCTATCCACAATCCATAATGCATCACTTCAAAAAGAGCAAATAAGCATACATGGTGACACTTGCACATAAGTTGTACATTTGGTAAAAGGAAGTGTAATATGTATATTATATTTCCGTTATAGCATATATATATATATATACTCACACTATATAAAGCTGGGTAAAACTGGGTGGGTGCGAGAAACAAAGGCAAATGCAGGTTCAGAGGGACAGCAATAAAAAGTGAGGGAAAATAGAAATGGCGAGGCAAGATGAAAGAGGAAAAGAGTAGGAAAGTAGAATCAGTAGAAAAGTAGAATCAGTAGAATGAGTGCATGAAAGCCACACAGGGACATGGTGATTTAAGGTCAGTTGCTGGGAAGGAGGGAGCACTCTAGGACAGAGCACACAAATGGCCAATCACAAGTTGTTTACAATGCCCACTGCTTGTCTCTGATTGGCTAGCTGATTGGGGCCGTCACTTTGGGTTTAGTTCATTTGGAGCAAACTCCAAGGGTGAGTTCAGGGGAATTCTGGAGTACAGTTTTAATGCCTCATAGAGATACGGTAACATTGGATAGCATTTTTTTAACTGGGAAGGATCTCACTCTTGTGCCAAACAGATAAAATAATTAAACAGAAAATTATGTTGTTTATTATAAGCCACAGAGTATTACATTGGGCAGTCCTCATGCTCTCCCATCCCATTCAAAGTCAGTTCCAGTGAACACATAGCATGGCAAACATAATAATAAATTATTTAAAAACTCAAAATACAGCTGTACAAGTATAGTATGGTATTAACATTATTTACAACACAACAATGTAGACACAATTCAGCATAACAGGAGAAATACCAGGAGCCTGTATTATATTATATATTATTATACTGTACATGGAACATTAACTACAACAGTCAGTGCTCATCTTGTTCACTTTAATGTTACTCTTTAAGCATTAATTCGACTAAATTGTCAGAGACATTATTGAATGTTATTAATATTCTGAAGAACACATTACAAGTTTTTAAAAGCCTTTACATTGTTATGTAGCCTATTGCACTGACAATGTTTCATATTTACTTAATTTACTTTTATTAATTTAAATTTTTTCTTTTTTCACGTTCTTGTGAACATGATGTGTGAAGAATAGTCCTGTATTTATTGAACCAAATAATTTGTGATAGAAATTCAGCTCTAACAAAGCTCATATATTTGCACTACACTGCAAAAGCAATAACGGAAAGCAATGCATTATTTATTTATAGCAATTACAGCAAGTACCAGGGATGGGGGGTATGTATGGGTAAGCCATTGTGTCAAAAAAATCTTGAATAACCAGTTGGTCAGAATTTGTGTACACTTAATATGCATTGCACATTGTAACATTTTGTGTGCCATGCATGCAGGCTTATTTTATGCTGTTATTTTATATTGCTTCAACAGTGAACATTCTATTTGTTATATTAGCATCACACAAACCGAGTAACCCTGTATTTATCAATAGAATAACTTTAAAATATTTTTGTATATAACTCATTGGTAATAATTTATCCTGTCAGCATACAGATTACCATATTCATTATATGATGGTAAAATTACCTTTCTTATATTTTTTAGGCGGGTGGCTTGTATTGAATGAGATGTTAATGTATCCAAGCGAATGAACTATACTGGGCTATTTTTATTCCTCATTCAGTTTTCTGGTCCCAGATAATGGTTGGTGGGGTGCGGGTACATTTCACACAAAATTTGACAATTGTTCAACTAGGACTGCTCTGTTATACCCACATATGACTCACAGCTGCCGAATTCTGACTGCTGTCCTTAATCATTGCTCTACATTACAGTACAATCACCTAGCAGACAGGCTCATCATTTCCTCAAAACAATGACGTAGACAAAGCCAATTGACATCACGAAACACTGAACCTTTCAGAAGGGCTGAACTGCTTTTAGCAAACTGCGAGGGTGGATTCAGGGCGAAGGATTGCATTCGATATTTATTATGTTACTGGAAATATAACTTGTGTCCCACACATTTGCATGGGTGGAAAACTCAGCCTCTGCTTTGCGCATGAAATGACTTGTCTTCATATTTATGTTTTACTTAATATTTGTATTTTAAGTTTTATTGGCAGCTGCTTTGAAAATGAAGCCAACAGCCAGAAGTAAATGGATCGGAGAGGGACTGCAGAGACCAGGCAGTACGGCAGTGTCGCATTCTTTTTTAAAGGTGCTGCTATTTGAATAAGTTTTTTGTTTTAGTTCTAGATCAATTCTCCAGAGCGTGCTTCTCTGCTGCAATCTTCTCTCCTGAGGGTACGGGGTATAGCCTTCAGCTACTGAAGAACCTGACAAACCAGATAATAAAACATATGTGCTGTTGGCTATTGCTTACTTTTTCAACATTATTACAATATCAGTACAGTATTGAGGCTATTTGCAACATTGTTGTAGTAGACATTACTGATATGTTTCTTCACCAGGTAGGTGAACCCCTAAAACTGTAAAAACATATGTAAATAAGTCTCTATTGATGGCCTCAGGCTGTACAATGTGTTGTTTTGTGCCTTTTTGCGTCATTTACATTTTTCATATTGTATTAATATTAAACTGACAGAGTCACAGATTGTCTTATACCATAAGGGGTCATGTGGTAGGGAGGAATCTCGTCTTATACCATAAGGGGTCATGTGGTAGGGAGGGATCTGGTCTTATACCACAAGGGGTCATGTGGTAGGGAGGGATCTGGTCTTATACCACAAGGGGTCATGTGGTAGAGAGGGATCTCGTCTTATACCATAAAGGGTCATGTGGTAGGGAGGGATCTCGTCTTATACCATAAGGGGTCATGTGGTAGGGAGGGATCTGGTCTTATACCATAAGGGGTCATGTGGTAGAGAGGGATCTGGTCTTATACCATAAAGGGTCATGTGGTAGGGAGGGATGGTTCCTCCTGCCAGATGTTCCTGCTTTATTCAAATATTCCTGTTGTCAAGTAAAGCCAAAGTGGCCTTCAGGACCTTGAACACCAGGGTCCTCATCTACAGGAGAACACTGCACAGTTTGTTCATTGTTAATCAGCCTAGTTTTGCTCGTTTTCTTCATCATCAGGGCTGTTGTAAGGGCATAGCTATCTGTGCTCTTAGGGGAGAGACCTTCGCAGACATTACCTCTGCATAGGCCTTGACCCTCCAATAGACCTCCATTTAAGGACAAGGGCCCTATTTGACATATTTTCTACTAAAACCAATACAGTAAATTACACCATTCAAAGGGGCTGCGTTATTATTATTATTATTATTATTATTATTTTGCTATGATGGTCCTACCACACCCTAGCCATTAAAGTGTCCATGGTATGTATGCAAAAGAAGAACTGCCCTTCTGCCACCTGACTGCATTTCAAATATGGCTTAAACAAGCCGTCCAACAGTTTAATTAGCTTGCCTCACTACATAAACTCATGTGTGGGTTTCTTCCACAAAATGGCAGCCATGCATAGACTAGATGGGTGCTGAACAGTAATGTTGGCTCAGGGAGGTTACCTTCCCTGCACTAAAGGTTTTTGATTTCCCTGGCCAACTGTAATAAACTTAAATATAAATCCAATAGATATCATTATCATTATGATTATCATTTTAACTCATGTGGAAACATCAGTGTTTAATCTATTCTAACTTCTTTTGTGCACACCCTATAATACCAATAATATTATACCTGATGAGTTTCTACAGAATTATCTGTTCCTGCACAGTTAATACCGTATGCTTGAATACAGGCATAATCAACTCATGCACTCAATTTTGATTGCAGAAATGTGCACATGCATGATTTTTGGATTATTTCCAATTATCCAATTTCCAATGCTTTTGCGTTGTTCAGATGTTTTCTGGGTCGATTCATCCTCTTAGAATGAATACTGTAAGATCCGCCGTTTCCCTCCAGTCCACCTTCCTTTAGTTTCTCATGTTTTCCCATTCCTCTTATTTCATGTTGTGTTTTTCTGTTTTTCTGTCTTGTTCCGTGTTTGTGCAGGCTGGGCGTGGTTTTTCCGTTTTGTTCTTCGTTTTATCCCCGTATCATTTAGCCTATCACTCTCTCCCTCTGCTTACATTCCGCACGCACTCTAATTATTTCATCAGTACTCTCACCTGTTCCTCACTCTACTTATACTCTCCAGTTTCATTCACTCACTGCCAGTTTGTTGTTTGTCTCAGCTCCGTCTAGACATTCCCCGGCCATTTTGTTTCGCATATCTGCCTAACCTGTTTGTTTCTCTGTTCCTCACTCCAACCCGTCCAGCCTGCTTCCCATCCTGTTCGCCAACCCTGTTTCCAGTCCGTCACCTAGCCTTCCCTGTTCCACTGTCTTGTTGTTTGCTGATTCTGCCAATAAATTATACCCCTTGCGGAGTTCTTGCCTGAGTTAAACCATAACAAATACAATAATATTCCAAGCATTCCCTGCTTTGGCAGACTACCATACATTAATTTGGCATGTTGCCCATACTTTGCATTAAATGCAATTATTTTATATAAACTTTGTGTTTTTTTACTGATTGTGCTGTTCCCAGTTTCCTAACCCAGGCCTAGAATTTCAAAGATGGCGTACGATCTGTCTGACAGAATGAGCATTATCCTCAACTGCATCGTGCTTTTAGATCTGTAACATTTTAATAGCAAGCGTTTCATCTTGTTAACAAACTGACTCGATGGGTTACTGACCCTAATTCTGGGCAATGCCATGGGCCTACAACAAAAAATGTATATATATTTTCGGACACTAATTTTACAGTAAATAGTAGCATTTTCATGAAAATAATTATTAGTAATTTGTCTACTTTGTGTGCCCTGCCCATATACCCTTGGTTTTTATTACATTTTAAATACCCTTAAATTCCCTTAAATACCCTGCAATGTAATGAAATTTCACACATAAATATGCTTGCATCTCTGTAATGGGCATTTATTTGACCCCTTGAACATGATTATGATTTGAAAAAGCTTGATTAAATTCTCAGATAAATCCATCCTAATGTATATACTCACATATCCTTATGTTTTAGATGCAGTGTTTCACAGAGTTGTAAAAATTTTCCATCTGCCATGACAACCATTTTTCTATAAATAATAGAATTGGGCAACTAAAAATCATGTCACAATATTTGTATAATTATGTGCTTATGTACCTGAGCAGAAATCCAAGTTGGTTGGTTGAGACATCACGCATTACATTAAACAAAAGCATTAAAATAAAACATCTTTGCTTTGTGTTGTGTGGCAGTAATAGTCCAATGCTTAGTCACTGTACTTGCAGATAAGTACATTTTACTCAGCTAGTGTGACTGTGGACGTATCGTCTTTTGTCATGTAATTGTATTACTGTCTTAGTAGCACTTTACATATATTTAACATTTTTTGCAAAAAAATGTAAAAATCAGCTTGTGATTTCAGTGTTCACAAATGTAGCCAAGCACTCTCTAATGGAATCTAAATTCACGCTGACCATAAAATTGGTATATTGTTTATGCATAATACTAAGTCCATCCCTACAATTTTTTTTAGAATTAACTTCCAGTAGCCTGAAAAACACACAGCTCTCAACCCATCCTAAAGGACTGACTTTACTTTGAAAGATGGCCTATGAAACATAAAAGCACTTGCATAAACACATTAATAAATTATGCGATTTGTCATTAGTCCTGTAATAGATGCAAGTATCTTCATCTTGCAGGTCAACAGCACAGAAATATGTGGACTCAACATCCTGTAATACTTGTGAGTCCTTTGAAAAGTTGATGACCCCTTTTTATTTTCACTTTACCATATAACTTGAGAAAAGTATTAAAAGCATCGTGTCTCCGGTAATAAATTCAAAAAGTGCTCCAATAACTAGGAACGGAGAACGAGACGGAGAAAACATTCTTGGTTATCAATTATCGAGCACATTTATGTCACTGTGAGGTGCTCGGGGGCTCTTTTTCAAATGGCCAGCAACATAGTTAGAGAGGCTGGTTGCCAAGCAACCACAGATGTAAGCAGTTCCAGGAGAGAAGAGGGTTGTTTACTGGCCTGAATGACCTAGAGCTGGCTTTGCTGGAGTTGTGTGCCGACGAGAAGCCATTTGCAGAAACACATGAAACGCTTTCCCAGAAAAAATAAGACATGGGGCCACACAAAAAAACTATAATTATGAGAAAATGTATTCTATCTTCTTTGGCTTTAGCTCATAGAGGTCAGAAAGAAACTTGGTAGCTTCTGCATACATAATAGACCTAATTTACTTGGAATATCATTTGAAATATAACTTTTTTCACCAACTGAAATCACTTTCGAGATTTTTTAACATTTAACATTCAATTGACTTCAAAAATTTTCTTTTAATTGGTACTTTTACCAACAGATTATGCTAATATAATGGATCTTGTCAAAGCACTTTTTCTGCAGGCTTTTTGTGAATAATGAGGCCTACAAATTCAAAACATTGTAAATGTCAAAACTACCGCACCCTTTCAAGCATTAAGACCAGAAAATAACACCTTTTAGGATTAGTGACTAAAATTGCATCTCATTCTGCCCCAGCAGTATCTTCATAAAATCCAGATGAACACTGAAAGCTTTTGGCACACATGACAAGAGAGAAAAGGCCCATCAAGTTGTAGGGGTCCTAAATGCATTATGTGACACCTTAGATAAATTTTTTCTACTGGGAATGAAGGTTCCGGTAAAAAATAAATAATAATTAATTGGGCTCTACAGCATGCATGGAAAAGATATTTTGACATACAATAATGAAACAAATTGAATGCCACATATTTGAGATTGCATGGAGTTGTGTTTTAGGATTTGGTTCATGCTTCAATAAAACTAGCATGCTTCTATTATAGCTATAAATTTAATTGTGAGATTTATTTTGTTATTCACAACATTATACACTGCTCAAAAAAATGAAGGGAAAACTTAATCATCACAGTATAACACCAAGTCAATTAAACCAAACCAGTCATGCTGGATGATGTTGCAGGTAGCATAACATTCGCCATGGCGTCTCCAGACTCTTTCACGTCTGTCACATGTGCTCAGTGTGAACCTGCTCTCATCTATGAAGAGAACGGGGCGCCAATGGTGAACCTGCCAATTCTGGTGTTCTCTGGCAAATGCCAATCGAGCTGCACGGTTGTGGGCTGTGAGCACACGTCCCACTACAGGACGTCGGGCCCTCATGCCACCCTCATGGAATCTGTTTCTGACCGTTTGGTCAGAAACATGCACACGAGTAGCCCGCTGGAGGTCATTTTGTAGGGCTCTGGCAGTGCTCCTCCTGTTCTTCCTCGCACAAAGAAGCAGATACCGGTCCTTCCGCTGGGTTGTTGCCCTTCTACGGCCCTGTCCAGCTCTCCTCGTGTAATGGACCGTCTCCCGGTATCTTGAGACTGTGCTGGGAGCCACAGCAAACCTTCTTGCGATGGCACATATGGATGTGCCATCCTGGAGGAGCTGGACTACCTGTGCAACCTGAATGGGCTGCAGGTACCGCCTCATGCTACCAGTAGTGACAAGGGCACTAGCAAAATGCAAAACTAGAGAAAAATCTGTCAGAAAGGATAAAGAGAGAGAAATGGTCTGTGGCCACCACTTGCCTCTCCTGTCCATCTGTTGTCACTTTCATTTGCACCAAAGCAGGTTAAATTGATTCACAATCGTTTATGCTTCCTAACTGGACAGATCGATATCCCAGAAGTTTAATTGACTTGGTGTTATACTGTGCTGATTAAGTGTTCCCTTAATTTCTTTGAGCAGTGTACATAGAATACAAAAGAAAATTTAACTCATTGTTCTACAGATAATTATTTAACGTGTTTTTTTTATTTTTTTTTATTCACTATCGTAAAAATCCTGTGAAAAAGTAAAAAGTAAAACAGAATGTTTGGGGATTGACAATCGCATTGGAAGGACTCTCATACATCACTTGTACATACAATTCTGTGCATTATGATAATAAATGGCATGTGTCTCTGTGTTGTGTAAAGTAGCACTTTGCTATATTAGTGTTTCCCTATTCTTGGGCAAATACATTAAATAGGTATAAAAAGACAAAGCAACCTGTTATAGAGGACAAATATGAACCAACAATAATGACTAATGTCCAAATTAAATACTTCCCTGCATTTTACTGTCATTTAAATTAACTGACCATTTTTGTGTTTAATAATTAAAAAATAGTTTTACATGCTTTCATTTTAGAACTGGCTATTAAAATTAATTGAGGCAGTGGGTAGTGGAGATGTGCAATGCACAGAATGTTCTAGATACCTTCACACACACACAAACACACACACTCACTGTGACTGGGACTCAGACATGCATTTCCGTCCACTGTCCTGAAACTGGGTTATCTATATTCGTCCTGCCGGCTGCTTTTCAATGCGTTACGTAAGAACTCAGCACTGGTTGCATAACCCTTGATGCTCTCTCTCTTTCTCATTCGCTCTCTCTCTCTCTCTCTCCCTCCCTCCCCTGTGGTACAAACATTGACTGGCAATCATCCCAAACCCCTCTCAACCTCCTGTTAAATTTTACATAAGCTATCCCCTGTAGTGATCTGTAAAAAAAAAAATTTCCCCTTCATTATTAAACAGTGCCATTTTCGGATATGTCTGACGAATGTGTTACGATACTGCCTGTTGCCCCGGGAAATTTACTGAGCGCAATTTTCTCATCCAGCGTTTCGTCTTTTTATTACCATGGAAAAATATATATATGCAGCTATATATACCAACACATTCTAAACATAGACCTACGGTGTACTAATGAAAGCTGATACACACATGCCATAAAAACAAGTGGCAGGGGATCATGTTCTGGGGGTCAAATGAGATCTCGGGGGTTTACATTCTCGGTGAACAATTGGTATGAACCTCGCCACGCACGATCTATATTAAGTCCTCATATTAGGGCATTGAAATCTGATACATCTGAAGAAAATAATGCCGCCATGCAGCCATAGGAATTATTTAGAGGTACAGATACCAACACTAACCTAGCCATACCAAACTATAGCTAGGTTTTAATCAAATGAATGGAAAGCCATTAGCTGTATATTGTCATGTTAAGATTAAATGGTGGATTCAAACCTCTAATGTTCTCCAGTGTTCTCGTGTGGAAATGGTGCTGAACAATGCAGGATATTCGTAAGAATAGCAAGCGTACTGATGACGAACATGACGTTGAAGGTCCTATATTAAGCATTGCTAACGCCATCCAGAATTAGTTTGGCTCCATTTTGCTCATTCAATCCCAGTGCTTAATTATCTTTCTTTGGCAATCACTGCCAAGATGAATCATTTAGCAGCACAATCCCATTCACCCTCTTGACACACCTACAAACATAAGGTGAACTACATCTGAAGGGCGTCCCACAATGCAGCAGACAGTTTACACCCAACTGCATTCGTGGGCAAATTGTTCACATCTTTCCAACGGGGTATCGCTGAATGCACCCAAGCTGTCATGTGTTAATCAGAAGGATCATTTCAGGGTTGAATTTTTTACGTGCCAATGTTTTCTCATATGAGTACACAAATTAATATGAACTAAGTAAAAAACTAAGTTTTAAAATGATGAAACTTAACAAACACATTTATGACATTTACAAGATTCAAGGATCTCCTTCAGAGACACAAGTGCCCCACGTAAACTAACCTCCTTCACTTGTAAACTATGAACTCAAGGTATTGCCAGGAGCCAAAGACACCGCTGGCAAATGAACAAGACTTGCTCAGTAGTTCAGTAGAGTCCACTATAGAGGGGCATCTGCGAGCATGTGTTAAAGTCTGTAACTTTTAAATGCTGTTAGTCAGCTAACGTTAGGCTGAAATGCAGCAAGCTGAAATACAGCAAGCACAGCACTTCTGCAGAGCAGTCCCTGCAGGTCTTTCGCTCTGGAAATGTAACTATTTGAGCCAAGTCGCTGTGGTATATATACTGTAATCACTGGGAGGTGGCACTGTCGTAGCGTTGTATAACTCAATGTATGAGATATGGGTAAAAGGAAAAGCAAATGTTGGGAGTGTTAAGTTGATTCTGAGGGAAACTGTAGCATAATTCTGTGCCAGTTTGAATCCATACGTTGTTTTGTCATACAATTAGGGGCTTAATTTGATTGCTGGTTCAATATGTGCCTTCTAAGGCAAAAAGGAAACGTCTGGGAAGAATTCCAAGTGTCCGGGTCTCCCGTTTGTCAATAGGAATTTACATCCTGGTTTCTTCCCAGGTATGCCAATATATTGAACAATTTAGAGAATGTTCCAGAATGCCATCTGTCTCAGATTCCCCTTTGGTCAGGTTAAGCACGCAGTCAGGATCTCGAAGAGTAGGCCCTGGAAATACTTACTATAGTGGACTCATTGCATAATAGCTGACTGCTGAGTTTCCAGTCAACATGGCCAAAGATCCTGGGGTCAGTTAATTTGCATGAGGACAGCTCAGTGCAGCTACATGTACAAAGTAACGTACACGATATGTCTCACACGTACATGATATGTCTCAGTCAGGTTTGATTGGATCTGATTAGTCTGAAAGAGAAATCACAGTTATTCTGCTAACTTGCTGCGGCTCCAGTCATTCTTTATCCACTTTGGATTAGAGTTGTGTAAACTCAATTCAATTCAATTAAATTGTATTTGTATAGCGCTTTTTACAGAGAACTGTCACAAAGAAGCTGCACAGGGAAACAGAAGGAAAATTGAGCAAAAAACCAGGCCTTAGCCCCCAACTAGCCAAATGAGGTAAAAAAAACTCCCCAGTCAGGGAGAAAAAACACTCAACGGTGGCGAGAAAAAACTCCCCAGTGGGAAGAAATCTCGGAAGGAACCTGGCTATTGAATGGGACGCCCAGCCTTCGCTGGTCGGCCCAGTTTAAACTAAGGGTGAAATGGATGGTAATAGACTGTAATAAGGGATGTAATAAAACTAGCTGGTAAGTAGAAAATCCAAAGAAAAAGATGTAAAATGTTCCATTTAAAGGGGCGGAGTGGTGCATCTGGGACTCTGGTTGCATCAAATCGGGAGGATAAACCAAAGGAGGGACAGGACTGGAGCAGTCTGAAAACTCAGGGAGAGGGACATGACTGGAGCAGTCTGCAAACTCAGAGCGAGGGGCATGGCAGTTGTTGGGTCACAGGCATCAGGAAGTCATGGCATGCAAAGGATATGCGACCAAATTATTATTTTTTTTATTTAAAGGCACAGTTAACTTCTGTCCCACTGGAATTGTGATATAGTGAATTAAAATTGAAATAATCTGTCTATAAACAATTTGAAAAAATTACTTTGTCATGCACAAAGGATATGTCCTAATTGACTTTGCTAACATGAAATCTGTGGAGTGGTTAAAAATGAGTTTTAATAACCTAAGTCTATGTAAACTTCCGACTTCAACTGTGTGTGTGTGTGTGTGTGTGTGTGTGCATGCCGCATGCATGTGTGTGTGTGTGTGTGAGCATGAGAGACAAACCGAGAATTACAGAACGTTGTTGACAATAGAAAAAGAGTGCGGCTCTTGTTATGTAACAGACTCCAAAGTTAAACTCACTGAGTCATTTTCTATTCATAACCAGGACCATGCATTTCACATGATTGGGATCTTGAATATGTATAAACCCCTAAGATATTACATAAATATGTATTTCTGCTGACCCAGTGCATGGACACACAGATATTAATCATCACTATCATGCCGTTCATCCAAGATAATCGGTCAGTTAGGGCTTCTACATTTCAGAAAGAATTGGGAAAACTTTACTAGTTCAATAAAAGTACCTGGTTTACTGAATGCATGTGGAACTGAAAGTGTACACTTAGAGGTAAAAGCCAGTGTTCATGCAGAACATATTTGTGAATAGTACAGGCTTAAACTGAGAGTGTGCATTCTGCTACAGTCTGTTGTGGAGTATTTTTTCTCTGAGTCTGTCTCCATCATCGTTGTGATGCAATTCTTTTGTCCGGGCTGTCTGAGGTTGTTACTCAAAGTGTCATAATGTGGACTTTGGCACAATGTCAGAGTTCAGGATTAGAGAGAGCTTTACAGAATGATGTGTGTGTGTGTGTGTGTGTGTGTGTGTGTGTGTGTGTGTGTGTTCTGAAGGGTGGGGGCAGTTCACAGTGGTTAGACGGAGCGAGGGGAAAGGAGGTCGAGAGGGCTGGGCGGCTTAGCCGCTTCCTCACTTGAACTGGCAAATGTGTGCAGAGTTAAACAAGGACACTGTTTTCCACTTTGCCTCAGTTGAATACAAGCCTCACAAATGCTCCAGATGACTAACGCTTTTATTTCAGTGCTCCAGCAGCCTGGTTTTAGATTTGACTGTCAAATTCCAAGACAAAAAGGTAAATGTTTTGCGACCAACTTCCACAGCATTTTACATTTCATACATCAATGTGCACTTTGTTTTAAAAAGTTTAACAAACCATTTAATTTTCCTCCCTATTTTAATCCTCTGGGTGCTCTGATGAATACAAGGGGTTCCCTGGAAACTGGCTAGAGTCTCATTGTGAACTATTTCCAAGAAAAACATTAAACAAAACATTCACACGCACCAAAATTATTCCAATAACAGCCAATAACACTTCGTTGAAGTGATCATTTTGGATCAATTGACATGTTAATTCATGTTATTTTGTCAGTTGAATTACTTGCTCTACTAGAATGAACCTTATTCTTTTCAATTATGGGTTCAGTTATGGATCTTTTCAAATAATTGAATTGGTATTTAAACTACTATTAATTAATACATTTTTACAGAATTTAATCTTGCTTATTTTAACATAATAATTCTTATTGTAAAACTGATGCTGGCACTTGCGTAATAATAAACTTTTCTTGATAATTAAAGTTAAATAAAATAATATTATCAGATTACAAAAACAATTATGTTTGGTTAAAAGCTTTGGTTTTGTAAGTGTAGAAAATATGTCTCAATTTGTGATAAATGAAAAGTACAGATCCGTTTGGTTATTCTGAATAATTGTATGATTCTTCAAAACCTTAAAGATTTTTGGAATATTGATGCAGTATAGTATAGATCTATAAGGAATTTAGAAGAGGACGATTAACATTTTCATATCATATTCATGACTTCAGATGATGAATGTTGCTCTCAGCACTAGCCTGAGTCTGGCCCAAGTCTGACCCAAGTCTGACCCATAGACCATCAAAATTGGTACTTTTGTTTCAAACCTCCTGACCTATTCTGACATGGTTGCTATGCCAATCTGCTGGTCTGAAACCGGATCTGGATCAGACTTGTTTGCTATCTTAACCCAGATAAATTGGATCGCTTTATCAAAACAAAAATGTCTTTCACTAACACTCTCATGAACAATAATTTGAAGAGCACATGGGATAATGTCCTGAGATGCAACTCCATTGCTTGCTTGACAGAAATGATCAGCAGTGCAATATGTCAGCATGGCAGTGTATGTGCTAGCCAGTACAGATGGGGTTATCACACAAAGCTGCTTTGTATACCCACCCTGCATTGGACACAACCATGGTGAGTGATCCCAACCCAGTGCTGTCCAGGCCAGCATCAGATAGAGGGGAGACTTGTTGTTATTGCATTGCCAGAGGAAGACACACAGCTACACACAGCTACGCACAGCTACACACAGCTACACACAGCTACGCACAGCTACACACAGCTACACACAGCTACGCACAGCTACGCACAGCTACACACAGCTACACACAGCAACGCACAGCTACACACAACTACACACAGCTACACACAGCTACGCACAGCTACACACAGCTACGCACAGCTACACACAGCTACACACAGCTACGCACAGCTACACACAACTACACACAGCTATGCACAGCTACGCACAGCTACACACAGCTACGCACAGCTACACACAGCAACGCACAGCTACACACAGCTACACACAGCTACACACAGCTATGCACAGCTACGCACAGCTACACACAGCTACGCACAGCTACGCACAGCTAGGTGTCCCCACAACGTAGCAACCTGTCAGCCTTAGTCTGGTACTTCTGCAGGGCCTTCATATCTTCCACAGGATCCTGACGAGCTCTCCTTCCTGCTCTTTTTCTGGGTTTTCCTGTGCTCATCCCAGTCCCACTTGTGGAATAAGCTCATGACTGCATACCTTGGTATGTTGTCTGCCATGCTAGGCAAGCAGCAGCCATTTACATCGCTGCCCAGACGCACTTGGCAGACTCATGGCATCCATATCATTTGACACCCCTGCATTTTTCTGGGGACAGAAATTGAGTCGTCATACCGAAACCTTCCTTAACCAGGATCCAGTTCCATCAGCTCGACTGAACGCTTACAGTTTTTTTCGATTGCTTAAGCACGATTTTGAAAACAGGGCCCGGTTTTTCAAAACACTACACACAATTAGTACAACCACACACCCAATTAGCAGAACACCTCAGATCTTTTGCAAAATGAAACACTCTTGTAAAAACTATACACTAATTTATAAAAACCATATTTTGTTACCATATGAAACACACACATTTCATATGACTTAATTCTGTTTGAACCAGTTACACACTGCTGTTGCTAACCTAAAACACTTTTAGCAATTCTACTTCTGAATGATTAGAGTACTGTAAGTGAAGTACATAGAGAAAGTGCAAATATACAATAAATTCACTAAACAATACACAAGACCAATGCTGCAGACTGATGAAAATACAATTAATTTCTCTCCATATACCCAAATCAGTCAACATGGAGAATCACAACAAAACATGTCCCAGTTTCATTTGAGCCTGATGTCTTTTCAGGATGCGTGCCAGTGTTGACCGAGACATTATTGAAAATGGCATGGTCACTGATAATGTTGGCTTGAATTTCTCTGAGCCTGATAGCATTATTGGCCAAAACCATGTTTATGATCTCTCTCTCTCGTTCTTGCATGAATATGGGCCCCCTTCCTCCTTGTTGTTCTCGACTCTCAATTCTATGTAGAAAAAAATACATGTAACCTACTATAAAATGTCACAGGAAGGGGTATCAAAAGTGTTGATATGGTGCATACAATAAGCAGCTGATTACTGTAACTGTAGACAGATTTTTTTTTTACCAGTTTTCTTGTCGAAATGTCCTAATGCCAGATGCCACTGTATATCTGCTAAGATTTGGCGTCAATCCGTGGTTCCCGACATGGTCAACTAGTGTCGCGCGAATTTCATTTGATAAATTTGGTCCTCTTCTTCTTTGAGCACGTTCTCCTCCTGCTTCAGGTCTTCCTCTTCCTCTACCTCCACCTCGGCCTCTACCTCTGGCACGGCCTCCGCCTCTTCCTCTTCCTCTTCCTCCTTCTCCTTCTCCTTCTCCGTGGATTCCCCCTCTCCCCCTCACTCTTCTTCTTCTGACTCCTTCCATTTTGGTTGAAGACAGGTGAACTCACCTGCTGCATGTGTATAGTGCTTAAACCTGATTGGTGTGTCTACAATTAAGCAATCATGTGTTTGCGCACCTGATGGCTGTGTTTAACCAATTGGCTCATAGGTGTGGTAATTTGACTGTCAGTGCTTTGGAATTGCAAGGAAGTGACATCATGATATACTTCTGTGTCTAATGTATACAAGTGTGTTTAGTGTTTTGCAAATCACTGTGTGTATTATTTAGCAAAAAGTGTGAGGCTGACATTGTGCTTATTGTGGTGCAAATCTGGGCCGATGTTTTGCTCCTTGAGTGTAAGGTTTTGATAATTGTGTAATACTTTTGATTTTAGTGTTTATGCAATCAAAATAAACTGTAATGACTTTAGTAAACATCAACGTTTCACAGCCCAAGGTGGGTTCATGCGCGTGTTCGTGCGCTGAGTGTTAGTGAGGGATGTTTGAGGTAGCGCGAGGTGAAGCACAGTGACTCAGTCCCCAGAAGGCTTATCTTAGTTATTACTGTCTTCAACTCTGCTGCTTCAACATGATGCATTCCATTCCTACCATGCAAGTTGTGTTAAAAACTAAAGCCAACTGTATTAAAATGGCAATTATTTTTCTGGGACTATAATTATTATACAATAGCTTGGAAATGTTTTGCAACTTTATATTTGCTTAACCTCATTTAATTTTGTAATGTTCACTCGGAAACGAAAATACCCTCGGATGCAAACATCAGCAGCTTTCATTTTACTGTCAAAGCAGCAACACCTCCTCTGGCTTGACTGTCAGACTACAGACATACGCAACGTTGTGTAAAATACATTTTAAAATGGGTGCTGCGTTTGTGCATTCAGCCAAATCTTACAGACCAAATTGTATGTGCTGGTATATGTATACAATGTACAGTACATGTACACTGGTGTTTGTGTGTGTGCGTGCGTGTGTGACTGTGTGTATGTGTGTGTAATAAGTTTGTGTTACGTGAGCTCAGTTAAGATATAGTTGTGTTTGTCTTGGTCCTGCTGGCCATTTCTTCCCTGCCTACACTAACCCTTTGATCCTGGATGTCTGAACATCTTGGGTTCATGGTATTCATCACAGCAAACAGTGCCAGCGCAGTGACCTCAGGGCCCAGATTGTGATCCAGGCACAGGGGGTATGCACTGGGCCTCAAAGCCTACTGCAGAGGGGAAGACCATCGCATACCACTGCAGGAAATCATGATGCAATATCTCGAAAGGCTGAAAAGCACAAAAAAATGACAAAACAAATGTTTCATTATGTGTCACTGTTATGTGTCCTTCAAGCTTCCTGTGAACAGAAAGGGGAACTTTTCTGAAACATATATATATCTTTTTTTTGTACCATTTTTGGCTCTGTTTGTGACCTAGTAAAGGAGAAATATAAATAACATAGTCTGTGCTGTGTATGACCAACCTACTATGTAACACAATTACATAATTCAGTCAGCTGCATGCAGAATGTCATATTCAAAATTACTCTTTTCTTCTACTCTTTCAATGGCAAGTTTCTCAGGTACTTACATATTCACACAACACAAAAAACACAAATTCTTTAATGTATTAAGTCTGATAAGCACACTAAGTGTTGTTGGCAAGCTGGCTAAAACTGGAAAAACCAGCGCAATGTAATAGACTGGATTTAATCTGGTTCTGTTTCATCTCTCAGACCTCAATGAGGCAATTTTGGTTGTTTTCTTTCAAGACTTCAAGACTACAGTATATTAGTCTGGCCAAAACAATATGGTGAGTGCATGTGGGACGGTCAGGCTTTAAATCAGACCAAAGTTATTCAGACCCACAGCTGTTTGATTTCCAGTCCAGATAGTACGCAAGGTCACTTGATTGTGGTGTACCCGTGTTTGCTGGAAGTGAATGAAGAAATCTTCTACTAGCCTAAACAACACCGTACTGGCATTAACCTTTCGCAGCACTGGGAATTAAATTAGTACACGGGCTGTTTGCTGAAAACTAACAAGTTGGGCTCCATGGCAGCAGTTCAGGGAACAGTGTGACCAAGAGATTTACTGTGGAACAAATAACACCAGTGCATTATGTCGCCAAGCACAAATTAACATAGTTGCAGTTTGGATTATAAACAATTTATTAGTGTCAGCATAGAACGTGATTTGTCAGAAATCAATCTTGCAACGATAGTGCATTACCTCCAAAGAGTTTTTGCATAGTGTTATATTGTAGAGTAGTACAACAACAAAACAGTGCTGGTATTAACCAATAACACATTTGAGAATACTGTATTTTAGTATGCAAGCTGTAGTAACAAGTAGAGCAATAAATACTAGTTTGCGCTTGTGTTATTCTCGTCTCGGTTTTGACCTCAGCTGAGCTTACCTTCTATGAAATAGTGTCAAAACAAGTATGCTTAAGAGTCTATATTAATACCACGGTGCTTTCGAAACCTTGGCTTGTCTTAACATGGATAGTAGTATCAGTGAGAATGGCATTATCAGCAAAAAGGGCAATCTGGGATACAGGACCTGGTGTTTGAAATGGATTTTCCAGAGATTACTTAACTGAAAGAGAAACAGTCTATTATGATGTAATTTTGGCAATGCCCCAAGTGATTGTTACAGAACGTTACAGAATACATTTATCAAATGGCAGGAGGGTGCCCAAGTGTGGCACAAAACTAGAAATCGTACAAAAACAAGCAACCTTTAATTTCTTAGCTGTTCTATCTATAGCAGTATGAGTATATTAAATGTGATTGGTCCATGTTGTCTCCCTGCGTCTGCACGAAGGGCTCCATACTTCTCCATGGTAAAATCTGACTATTGAGAGTAGCTCTAACCCACTGGAGTAAAACATGGGAGAAGTAGCAGGCAGGAGTAGGAGACCTTCGGTAGAGGCACCCAGCAGCCTCCTTCTCTCTGCCAGGAGAACCCAACAGGTGTGCCTCTCAGTCTGATCCTGCAGTGATCCCCAAACATAACCATGGAGAAGATGAGACGTTCTGGTCCAGAGTAGAGACTGATTGAAGCTGCGACCTGGCGGTGAGGAAGGAATTAGGGAGGGCGCAGTGGGCCCGTGCAGGTGGGCATCGCGGGACATAGTTAAAGAGACCATTTGGGGTGGGAGTACCAGGGATTAAAGATGAGAGAGATTGAGTCACATTATTACCTTTGCTGTGCTCGTTCCCTAGTTTGGGCTTCCACTGTATTCCATTAACACAGACTTTTGTGTTTCACTTAAACCTCCTGTGTCAGACTTTAAGCAGTTGCCCCCTGCAGAACTTTCATTATTGGGCTTCTCTGTGGGGGAACAATCGGCAACACCGTCCCAAATTCAGACGAGAAGCTCAAAAAGCGGTGCCTCCATCTTGTAATACCTTTTGGAACGTGGATCAATATTCTGTTGCCGCAGGTATGGTATAATGGTAGAGCTGTTATTCCCATCTGGAATATTTCTGAAATAGTTTTATGTTCTAGTTTATGGTAAATCATATTTCAGCTCACACTGAAAAGCTTTAAATATGTCACATGTTTTCACACTGTGCTATTAATGTTAATGTGAAGAATGTGTGTGTGTGTGTGCGTGTGTGTGTGTGTGTGTGTGTGTATGTGTGGCAACGCTGTGGCATGCACAGTCTGTTTCATTTTAATGTGACATTCTAAAATAAAATACTGTGGACTGTAATGATGTGGCATCGAAGAATGACACAATAATAACTCATATTTACTCTTATATAAATCCTTCATAGAGGCTGACATGCGCTCCAGTCCGGCCTCTGCTGCAGAGTCTAAATGGCCACCTGCCACACCCATAGAGCAGTGACACTTTTTCTTACATTTTGATGCTTCTTTTTAATTCTGTTTGGTGTCCTTGAGAGAAATGAGTCAAAGTAAAGGCAGGTGATGTTGAATCAGTTTTTAGAGGTAAAGCGGTTTCTCAGAAAATGTTGTTTTGGGTGGCGCATTGCTCCATGTTACTTATTACTCTGAACAATGTTATTCATTATGGAGCATGTAAACTAATTAAGGGTGGTTGAAATAAAATTTTAAAAACCAGCAACAACAGCCAGGAATGTCTTCTCTTTCCTTCAAAGTTTAAGGGCATAACTGGACAGATGGTTGTGTGAGTATACTAACAAGGCGTAGCCTACATATTGGCTAATTACAGATGGAGCACCAGACAGAACTGAAGTTTTTGTGGCAGAAAAGCAAAAGGGGATAAATCCCTTCGCAGAGCTGGAAGTAGTTTAAATTTTTCTCTTCTCACGTTCCCAGCCCATTGTTTTCCCGAGAAAGTTTAGCAACTGTGGGCAAAGAGTGAAAAATAAAACTATTGAAAGTCTTATTAAGCAGCTTTGCTTTGTGGGATTAGCACATGCCCTGAATTGCAAACACGACTTCCTATTTTTCACCCTGGTCTCCCTTCAACATGTTTGAGAGAAGCCAGGGGAAAATAACTGCTTCACCTCCATGTGTTGCCAATTTGGACAAACATTCTAGATATTTCCATGATTAACTGCAAGAACAAGAAGAGCTGGGGAGCCCACTATGATCAGCAGTAGTTTTAAACTATTTTCCCAAGAAAAATAGCTCAGATGATACAGGCCATAATTGATGATGCACTTAATAAAGTTTTTCTTTAAAAATACTTGGCTCATGGTAGCTTTACAGTGACAAAGTACATTACCGCATTAATACATTTGGACATGCGAAATCAAATGAAGGATGGAAAATAATGCAAAAGAAATACATCTGTATCTACTAAAGTTGACTTTTTACTTTTTACTTTTCCTCCTTGCTGTGTTTAACAAGCATAATTGGTCAAACCTAATGCCGTATTATACAGTAAACATGGAAACAATATCTTGTTATCGTCATCTCCCACTTATCCTGTGGAACTTTCCCTTAGAAACAGTTTGGAACAAATAAGCAAATTATCTTATTGTAGGCAGGGCTCTTCTCTTACCGAATCCTGTTGCAGTGGCTAAATGAATAGCATCGGAGGTGGCAATTTACGACAGGCCAGCACTCATTTTTTAAATTGCAGCTGGTACTTTATTTAATCATAGAGCAAATAACAATTTTTATGGAATCACAGAAGAAATAACCAGCGTACTGTGAAGTATTTAAACATAATTAATGAAAATGTTTAAATACTTTGACAAGTTTTAATGGTAGACATCTGCATTTCAAATCCTAAAAACCGTTCTGCACCACTGACTTTTACTACTTTTGAAATACATCATGTTGGAAAAGTTTCCCCTTGGGCTGTAACTTAGGCTGAGTGTGTATTTGTGTTGATCCAATCTAAACAGTCATAGACTGAACAAGGTATCATGCAGTGCCCACCAGAATTATTGGCAACCCTGGAAAATATGAGCAAAAAAGGCTATAAAAATGTCTTTGTCATTTATCCGCATGACCTTACACTGAAAATATGAGAAACATCTCATCTTTAATTTAGGTAAAATTATTCAAATTAAAAAAAATACCTCATAAAAAAGTTAAAAACAAAACCTAATTGAAACATATTCCCAATCATATTTAACTTTTTTTAAGCAGAAACTTTTAGGAACTATTATGTGGTCATTCTCAACTTGCTGTTTTACTGAGGTATAAATAAGAGGTGACACACAGCCCAAAATGGGGAAGATTGTTGACTATGGCATTATATCGATGTCACAAATACGTGAACTTGTAAACAGAATTTTGTGGTCGCAAAAACGATTCGCAAACTTGTATTGATATTTGTGGTTGCAAAACTGATTTGCACACTTGTATATTGAGATGTGTGGTTGCAAAAACGATTCGCACACTTGTAATTTAATCTTGCAAGGTTATCGTCATGTGCAAATTCCTGTAGCAATAGTCACAAACTTGTAATTTAATATTAGAATTGATTCAATACCTTTGCAAGCATAATTTATTTGCAGAATTATTACAAGCCCATTTACGACAATTAATATTCTGCTGTGAATCAAAAATACAAGTTTACAGCTGAATCTGCGCGCACTCTGATTTGTGGGATTTCTTTTTTTTTTTTTTCTGCAGTTCTGTAAATGGAGATTTGGAAACTTTTCCGCACTCCGTAAGCAAAGAGGGTAGGACCTTTTACTCTTGACCAATCAGCTCCCAACACATTATGTAACGTTAATAGAGCTACGTAGTCTCGCCCCCTCCTATGCCGTCAGCGCTATGACGTCACGTGGCGCTGTAATGGCGACATGTAATCCAGCTGCCTCTCGTGTTTGTGTTTGTTCAATTGAATGTGTTTTGTTGTGTCTGGCTTTTGTCTGTTTTTTTCATGCGCAGTGTGTCTGTAGTGGGACTGGGAAGCGGGCTGGAGATTTTCCAGGGCACTCCTACTGCTCCTGTGATAATATTGACGAATTGTCCAGTCGATATAATTTTGTTTGTGGTCGTCATCATGGAGACGCATTCACAACATATGCTCGGGAATGTCCGTTGGATCTGCAGACTGCAGCGACAAAGTTACCATCGCTCTTCACCAGAGTTGAGGATTTTGGGACTGATCCGGGAGTGCAGGCAATCTTCAAAAGGCAACCAGGGAAGGAGAACATAATGCGGGGAGGAATGAGGAGACATCTGGGAGGATTGAAGCAGTTCGGTGCTCCGTTTCGGCAGTGGGCAGAGACCGCGGCGGTGCGTGTATGGAGGAGAGTTGTGGAGGCGGAGTTTGTGTGTTGGACTGCTTGGTGACACTGGACATCTCGGGGCTATTTTTTTAATCATGGCTGTATTGCACTTTAATTCACTTAATTCACTTGATTGATGTAATGATTCTGTTGGATGTCTTTGTTTAATATGTTTGTTTGTGTGTTGTGGGTCTGCCCCATTGTCTGGCTTTTTTGTTGTTGCTGGGGCTACAACTGAAGTTCCCTTGCGAAGTTCGTCTGCAAAGTGGGCGGGACTACGAGCTCTATACAAGAAGCTTAGCTACTGGATTCTTATAGCTAATTTAGCTAGCTAGCTAAAACTTTCCCACATAAGCTAAGTTAGCTAGCTAGCTAGCATTAGCTAGTAGGCTACACTCGATCTGAGGTGATGCATGGATGAGGTGTATATAGGTATTGATATGATTATACGCATAACAACTATAGTTGATACTCATAATCTTATAAAGAAGGGTACACGATCACTTTATTTCAATCGGAAACACTCACTTGCGGTCTAACGTTAGCCTCGGCCATCTTCCGTTCATTTTTCCGTTTAACTTTAGTCTGGAATGTAGATTGTGTGATTGGATGGAACAATTCAGCCAATGATAATTGGTGCAGCAATAGACAGCATCTGATTGGCTGTGGGGGTATTGGAAGCTGATTGGTCAAGAGTGAAAGGTCTTCTCCCCTTTGCTTACGGAACGAGAAAAAGTTTGCAAATCTCTATTTACAGAACTGCAGCTAGTGACGGAAATCCCACAAATCTTGTAAAAAACCCATTCAAATATTAAATTACAAGTTTGTGACTGCTACACGAATTTGCACATGACGGTACAACCTTGCGAGATTAAATTACAAATGTGCAAATCGTTTTTGCAACCACACATCTCAATATACAAGTGTGCGAATTGGTTTTGCAACCACAAATCTCAATATACAAGTTTTCGAATCGTTTTGTGA
This sequence comes from Ilyophis sp. 1 JC-2022, assembly GCA_022702515.1. Taxonomy (NCBI): domain Eukaryota; kingdom Metazoa; phylum Chordata; class Actinopteri; order Anguilliformes; family Synaphobranchidae; genus Ilyophis; species Ilyophis sp. 1 JC-2022. Next base: position 51,504,286 of record CM040405.1, on the reverse strand, counting down.
CATCGATATAACGCCAAAGGTTGACCTTCATAAATCAGACAATGGTTATAGAAACGACATATTTCCAGCATTATGAAAATAAGTAAAAGGTTTAAAAACAAACTGGAGCTGTGATGAACCTGCAAGTGTAGTATCCCCCTGGCACAATGAGGAGGATGATTCGAGAAGCAAAAATGTATTTTTTTTAAAATTAAAAATAGCAAAAGTTGGTTGCATCCTGGGGTCACAAAATATCTGTTATCGGAATTTATATTGGAACCCGTGCTATGGTCAAAATTTTTTTTTGGAAATAAATATCAAAGGTGGGTTTGGTGTAATAAGAGACGTAGTTACACAGAAAAGCGATTTATCCCCATTGTGAGGTATGGTGGTGGATCTGTGATGTTGTGCTGTTTTTCCTCCAAAGGCCCTGGGAACCTTGTGAAGATGCATGGCATCATGGATTCCTTATACCAAAATCTGGCTGCCTCTGACAGAAGGCTAAAAATGGGTCATGGTTGGCTCTTCCAGAAAGTCAATGATCCAAAGCATACCTCAAAATCTACACAAAAATGGTTCACTGACCACAAAATAAAAGTTTTGCAAAGGCCATCCAAGTGCCATGACCTGAATTCCATTGGAAAATCTGCAGGGTGATCTGAAGAGGAGAGTCTACAATTGTCTCAACTCCCTTGCTATGTGTTCTCCAACGTCATATCAATGGTATCAATATTAAACAATATTTTCTCAGCATAGAAGACATTTTGAGTTATTTAATTAATTTAATCCTGCACTTTTTGCTCATATTAATTGAGGTTACAATAATTCTGGTGCATGGTGGTAACTATGATGGGCTAATGAAACATCTTGAGAAGGCCAGGTTGTCTAAATTATGTTAGTGAGTATGATGTATTCTATAATTTGTGTCTTGAATCTATTCTGGCATTTGCTGAACCTGTTTACTGCACTCTTGGCCAGTAATAGACAGCCACTAATAAAGGCACATTTTTTGAAAGCTGGGAACAGTGTAGCATAAATCTATTTTGTAATAAATTATATCTGTAGGCTACGCTGACTATGGGTTTAATGCATAATCCTAAAGTGAACTCAAATCAGCAACTATACCTGAGAGTTTGCGGACTGAACAACAACCCTCCCGGAAACACAGATTGGACGTGTAAAGTTTATGGAGTAAAGGTGACCAGTCTCTTCAACGATCAGCCTAAACAAATTCTGGCGGGGGGTAGTCTATTAGCCTACTCGTTGGTTCTGAAAAGATTATTCTAATTTAAATCGTTAGGGAGAGAGGGCGATCGTCCCTTACGAAAAAGTACTAGGATTCCGATAGGAATCTTATGATATTTTGGGACAATTCCTATAATATTTCCCATAGCAATCCCTATAGGACAAACAAGGCTACTTCAGACTTTTATAGAATCTTATAGGAATACTTTTAAAAATACATTAGGCGAACTATAGGGTATATAACATACTATACGTGACTATAGAGTATGATAGGAATCCTAAAGTATTTTTTCGTAAGGGGTAGTTGAAGCGGATATCTACAAGCTGATGGGAGCTTTCCCGTGACGGGGTGGATCTTACACGGACAGAGGGGCGGTCTTAGCGGCAGTCGCTTGGTGAGGCACGGGGGTTCAACTAAGGTAAGGGGACGTCCTCGGCTGAACTTGTTGGTGGAAGAAACAAATACGAGCTGCGGCATCGACAGCGGAGCAGTAACAAGCGAGACGAGGTGGAAGAACGACTGGCAACGTGAACTATCGCGTACGTGAACAAGTTTTCTTTTTAGCCTATAGGCTACTGGAGCTAGAATGAAATAAAATTCACAACCGTTTAGTTGTTCTACATAGTTCTTACACCCTCGTTCAAAGTGTATACGAAAGGAATAAAGGGAGCTTACTATTTCTTCACAGGTAAGACCATCATCTATATTTTGACGATGTGTGCTATCATACATATTATAGAGCAACAGCAAACCAAGTATCTAACTAGGCTAATGCAGAGAAAGGGTATCAATATTATCTGTGCTTTCATTTATATGGCCGGGTGATCTATAAACTGCAGCCTACTGTTACCGTGTGGTCAAAGTTGTAGGGTTTGTGAACAAGGACAGCGTTTGTATTTTGTGCGAGGGGTCGTGTAGCCTACATTTGTCAAAAAAGTAAAAATCCTACCTCTCGTTACCAACACTTGTGGCTGTTTCAGAATAGAATTGAATGATTTCTCAGGGTTGACGTAACAAAGATTTTTCCCGAAGCCCAAAATGTTATTCAGTGTATAAATAACAATGCTGGCGATGCGCCTGTAGAATGAATGTAATACGAGCACAGGATGTTCGAACGGAGCGCGCTCGTGGTAATGTTGCATAACCAGAGAAAATGACATTTAGGGTGAGGCTTGAAATACACTCTGCACCTGATAGTTCAGCGTCTATTTCTGGGAAACTAATGAAACATAGCGAACATTGTGTCCAGGACTTAGGCTGATGTAGCCTACATGGTGCGGAACGTTACATTTTAAAAGTATTTTTTGCTTTTCGATAAAATACATGCACGTCAACTGCCATTTATTGCGAAAATTATTTGTGGGCTCCGTGTGTTGTAGACAGGAAGTAGGCTATTGCTTCAGTTAAGGATATAAAATATAGGCGCTACAAAGAGACTAGTTGCTATGTAGGTCAGCGTCGATTATTTGATAAACACAGTAGCCTAGCTACGTTAGTGAGTAGCCTAAATTATTACTTCAGATTTAATCGGATTAAAATATTAACCTGATATTGAGAGCATGTTTTTGAAAAAGTCATTTTCATACGTGCTATAACTTGAATCGTATATATTGCCATAGGCTACAGTTCCTTACATTAAAATTGTGGACAGCCACCACAAAAAATTTGAAGCCGATTTCCCTGCGCATTTCAGTAGTTAGTCCTTAATAGATACAGGATATATCATGTTCAGATTCAGTCATCGGTTTGATATGACTTCTTGTGTAACGTGCAACATGGCCACATTGTAGTTTTACTGGAAAGATGTAACTGGTTACGTAACACTGTGTTGTAACACATCTTACGTAACACTTTACACAAATTCTCCTCACTTAATATTCCCCTCACTTTTCTCTATGCACCGCTAGGTGGAGCTGTTGCTGCATGGAAGATTGGTCTGAAGTCAGGGGCCCCAATCTGTAACTTCATCTTCAACGTCATTTTCTAGCGCTATATAATATAATTAAAAAATCAGCAAATAATACGCAAACCAACAGTCCCTAAGCCCAATGAGTGGAGCTGTGAAGGTTTTAGAGGAGCATACTGAAGAAATGACTGGCCAAAGTGATGCAGTGCTGCAGGAGCTAGGCCCCTCCATGCCGACCAGCGTCAGGGAGCTGGAAGCAGAGTCAGACGGAATGCTGTCCTTCACGGACGAGACCGTGTCCATCCTGACGTCCAGCAGCCTGCTGGCGCGCTCCCTGCTGGGCCGTTCTTCGGCCCTGAAGCGCAAGGAGAGCGGCAGTGCCAACAGCAACAGCCTGCGGCGCAAGCGTGAGTTCATCTCCGACGAGAAGAAGGACGAGGGGTACTGGGACAAGCGCAAGAAGAACAACGAGGCGGCCAAGCGCTCCCGGGAGAAGCGCCGCGTCAACGACGTGGTGCTGGAGAACCGCGTGATGGCGCTGCTGGAGGAGAACGCCCGGCTGAGGGCCGAGCTTCTGGCGCTCAAGTTCCGCTTCGGCTTGGTGAAGGACCCCTCCGACACCCCCTCCCTGCCTCTCTCCGCTGCCCCGTGCGCTCCTCCGCACCCCACGCCGCGTTACTATCTTCCCCGTGCCGACGGGGCCCACTCCAGCTCTGCCGGTGCTCTGCCGGCTCCCCCCGCCCCGGGCTGCCTGTACGGGGGGCGGGGCGGGCCCAGAGACGCTGGCAATGTGTCGGAGGATTCAGGCTTCTCCACCCCTGGGGGCTCCAGCGTGGGCAGCCCCGTGTTCTTCGATGACCGGCTGAGCGAGCATGGCAAGTTGTCCCCCCGCGGCGGGGAGGAGCCTGGGTACGAGCCACACCCCTGCCCCACCGGAGTCGACCACGCCGAGAGCATGAAGAGCTTGCCTCACAAGCTGAGGTTCAAAATGGCAGGCAGCTGTGACACAACCGATGCAGGGGAGAGCAGGCGCAACCCCATGCAGCCGGCAGGAGGCCGGGATCCCGCCAGGAGCCACGCCCCATTCATGGGGGGAGAGGGCCCGTGTACCTGGCAGCAGCAGCAGCAGCAGCAGTATCCACGGCAGGAGCAGCAGTGCTACCCCCAGCCTGCCGCGTACGGTCTTCCTTCTCCGCAGGGCCCCACAGACTCGCAGTACCACATGGAAAACAACGTGCTGAGGTCTCAGCTCAGCTCTCTCAGCGAAGAGGTGGCCCAGCTCAAGAAGCTCTTCTCTCAGCAGCTGCTCTCCAAGACGAGCTAAGGCCCAAAGGGGACGGAGAGACGTCACCTCTTTAAACAGAAGGACCTGAGACAGGAGCCGGGCGCTTCAGCCAGTCTGCTCCACAGCAAACTGAGAGACAGTCAGAGTACGAACACAGTAAAGACATTTGCGGTTCGCTTTCACCGCGCCACCCCTCAACATGACCTGAAAGAGAACCGCTCTGATATCATGAGCTAATACCTTTGACAAGTTCCACTTTGTAATGTCAGGGGGCTTCTTTGCTCTGCTTAAGGTAAACGGTCACATTTAAGTATTGGGCTGCACTGGGATCAATGTATTTCTTTAGTCTCGGCCTCAGACCGAGCATTGCTCTCCTCCAAATGTATGTGTCCTCAATACCAAGGCACTGTTCTGCTAACACTGCACTGGTCCTGCCATCTCCTACTACCACCCTCTGTGAGACACTGTGAGGACTGTGGACACGCATAAACACCTCCACCCTCTGAGACACTGTGAGGACTGTGGACACGCATAAACACCTCCACCCTCTGTGTGACACTGTGAGGACTGTGGACACGCATAAACACCTCCACCCTCTGTGAGACACTGTGAGGACTGTGGACACGCATAAACACCTCCACCCTCTGTGTGTCCACGCCTCACACATGAGTGGCTTCCTTTTAACTGTAAGCTGTCTACTTTTGGGTCAAATAGATTCTGAACAAACTGCACTTGTGAGGGCTCTCTGTGGGTTACACACATGCACTTAACTGCAAAAACTACCTGTCTCAAGTAGTAACGGTCTTAACCCAGTCTGTAAGACTATGTTGTGTCTATAATACAATGCAGATCTTGGTGAAATGCTTGCAATGGTGTCCAGCTTCAGCCTGACCTTATGATGAGAAGAGAGTTCTTATTTGTTGACCAAAGACGTCATATTGAGCAGGCTTGGTTTTCTGCAGTGTCTTTTCTCAACAAACTAGCAAGAACTCTCCTATCTTCCTAAGTTCAGGCTGAAATTGGACACCATTTTACTAAAAAAAAGAATTCTCAGCAAGATCTATATTGTATTCCTCTCCTGCTCATCTGTGTATGTACTGTGAGGTGAGGCACGATGGGAGCCATTTCAGTGATGTCACTTCCCTGTGCAGTTTGGCACATATGCCTTCAGACATATCAGGTACTACTCTACTGTACACACTCAGTTTACACCAATTAAAAAACAGGCATATTAGTATGGGTGTATGATGCCTCATCTGGCAATAACCTGGGTCTGATGAGGCAGTGAGCTCATTCTTGTGTAATTCAATAAAGGCGCAAAAAAAGGTTTGAAAAGGTTTGACCCAGTGTCAACCTGTTGTAAATGTGTCCGAGCCCTAGCCGCAACATCTCCCTTCCTTGTTGCTTGGTTGAGCTGAACAGTCGTCTCCATTGTGGAAGTATGCAGGTAGTCCAAATACCACAACATTGTTACACGGTATCTTCATTGCACATTCCACTCAAATGCATTTGACAATGGACTGGGAAGCTTTTTTGACCATAATCTTTGCACTTATATAACACCAAGCACCAAGTAGGTCACCCTGATTAAGAGCATTTGCCAGGCAAATGGAAATGATAGGAGCACAGTATGAGCATGAGGTTATGGGGGGGGGGGGGGGCTGGTACAGCAAACTGCTCTAACAGCAGTGTGCAGTTACAATCAATTCCTCATGAATACAGGGAAACCACCATTACTGTAGAATCCACAACACAAACTCACATCTCACTTCCCTTCAGGTATTTCCAGCTAGTGTGGAGTTTATAGTCATAAATGGCAGTTAAATGATGCGCCCTGCCATGCCGTACAAACTACTGAACATGCAGATGATTAGTTGGCAACCCTGAAACCACTCTGCTGTCTGTGATACTCCACCGTGACATAACATTATGTAATCTGCTGCTTCATATTTGCCGTTTTCGTTCAATCCAGCGTCGTTCTGCAGTAACTTGCTGTATTTTCATGTCTGTGTACACAAACATTGTTACAGTACAATGCTGACAAATATAGGTTTATTTAATGGACATTGCATTTTAAATATTGTAACATTTTGATTATGCAATTGTCTTGCAAAATAATATGCAATAGGTTTTATTTACTTGTTAATAAATGTTTCCCTTTTGTTTTGTTTTTTTGGAAAACCGGTTCTGCTTGGAATAAAAAAGTGACTCATCCATTCAGATCACGTGATGCCTCCTCATTGCAAGCCAAACATGTGGCTCGTCTCTTTCAAAATGGCAGCCTTCAGTTTCAATAGAGCAATAGAATCTGACTGACAGTCCTGTTCATTACATTGAGGCTCATGCATGAACTCATCACAAACATTCCTATGCCCAGTGGGGAGTAATCCTACATGGAACCTTCTGGCACATACAGTATAACATTGATACCATGATGACAGCGGCTTTTTATAAAGTGGCATCATGTCTAAAATGGAATTTCTGCTGCTTCTGTTGTATAGCATGTTAATGATACTGATATTTTGTGAGCTCGTTTCAGCAATGACCGCTCACAGCAAAATTATAAGTGTTAAGTCAACCCTAATAGTTTGGTACTTTCTATTAAAGATAGAATTATCTTTCAGAGTTTTGTCACATTTTACACTGACCATTGTCCTGTACCATAGCTGGAATTCACCAGTAGGTTTTCCCTGGCAAGCTAGTTAGCTTCCTGTCTGGATAATAATTGACCATTGCTCAGCTAGTTTGCAAGCCAACTGCAATTACAGTTTTAGCTGGATAGCTCTGTAGCTGCTTTTTTCTGCTGTGAAATGCTGCATCACAAAGCACCATGGTTACACATTAGAAGGGTCTACACAGTGCCTCTCTGTTATCTCTCTGTTAATGTGCCTGTCGGTCTGTTTAAGAACAGAATTTTAGGGCTGTCACAACTGCCAGGGATGGAGAAGATATATTTTCTTAATTTACATTTTTACTGTACATCTCATCCATATTAATGGTTAAGCACTTTACTGAAACATGTAATTTGACATTAAACAATTAGAACTCTACTTAAAGGTAGATACAGAATATCAGAACAGAACTAGCTATTTTCTTGGGTAGAGAAAATGCGTGTGTGTGCCTGCATCATTTTACAGAAGTGATGCAGACTGGAAGCAGTTGATATCCCTTTACATCCTGTACTAAGATTAAGACAAAGAACAAAGATAGTCCCGCCTTTTGGCATCACAGAGCATAAAACACTGCCTACCCATTAAGCTTACTGTAGCTCAATGCTGAAGTTGAGGTCATGTTCTATAAAAGAAGATTTTAGCCCAAATTAATTTAAGGCAAGATGATTTTAAAAAATGTGTATCCTACCAAATTATCAGTCAATTTATATCAATGTCTCTACACCGGATGGCACGTTAGGTAAATAATTTATTAGAACTGATGAATGTGATTAATACACAAAAAAGAGAAATATTCCAAAAAAAACAATTAAGATTTAACTTTAAAAAAAAAGATTTAACATCTTTTAGGATGTCCTTGTTTTTTTTTTGCAGCGTGCACATCTTCATAAACATTGTACCTGCATGACTCAGTCAGAGTGGTGCCAGAGCCAACATGTTCAGACAGCCATGTATGCGAGTAGAACAGAGGGCTTTAGACCTGACAGCTGTTGGCCTGTACAGACATAAGAAATATCCTCGCTGAGGGGCCGACCCAGCATGACCAGACAGCTCCTCCAGTTAGTCATTGCCCTGTGCTGCAGCAGCCCTGAGCCTGGGATGGCCCTGTGTTTCAGCAGCCCTGAGCCTGGGATGGCCCTGTGCTGCAGCAGCCCTGAGCCTGGGATGGCCCTGTGCTGCAGCAGCCCTGAGCCTGGGATGGCCCTGTGCTGCAGCAGCCCTGAGCCTGGGATGGCCCTGTGCTGCAGCAGCCCTGGACTGAAGATGTGTGCAGCAGAGAAAGCAGAGCCAGGACTGGGGCGCACGAATTACAGCAAAACTACAACTACCTGTAGTAGTGTAAACAACTAGCTGTAGTTATAGTATAAACAACTAGCTGTAGTTATAGTATAAACAACTAGCTGTAGTTATAGTATAAACAACTAGCTGTAGTTATAGTATAAACAACTAGCTGTAGTTATAGTATTTAGCTAATAGCTGTAGTTAGTATAAACAACTAGATGTAGTTATAGTATAAACAACTAGATGTAGTTATAGTATAAACAACTACCTGTAGTTGTAGTAAAAACAACTAGTTGTAGTTAGTGTAAACAACTACCTGTAGTAGTATAAACAACTAGTTGTAGTTGTTGTATAAAGTACAGCTTAAAAAAGAATATGGCCAGGATGTAATCAACATTTCTCTTTAATTCTGATTCACAATTAAATGCATGTGCTTCTGTTTCATTTTAAATAACTAACTTTCGTAACACTTTAAAAAATGTATGTCTGAGATAAATGTTGAAGAAAAATGTTAACTGAATCCAGGCCTATGCCATTAATCTGAGTTACTGTTGCAGCTGAGTGACAATCCTCAGATGAAGACTATCTTTAAAACAAAAGCAGATATTTAAGAAGGTGTGTTTTCAGCATATCACAGAGTATCATACAGTACAGTACCCAATGCATGGAATGCCTCAGGGATGCCATAAACTGCAGTGAATGGGTTTGGGGTTGAGCTCTCCACCCTGTGTGAGCCTATCAAAAATATAGCTTCTCGAGTGATAGGAGCCCTGAAGATCACAAACCTATCATCAGAGAGAGAGAGAGAGAAAAGGGGGTGAGAAAAAGTGTCAAGGAGAAAGGTACAGAGAGAGAGAGATCCCGCTGAACTTCCGACCTATTTTATTTGTTGTATTATGCATGTCCATATCGCATAATGCACAGTTGTAATAGATACGCAGTAATAGCTTACATGAAATAAATTGCACTAATTATACATAGCCAGATGCACTAATGCACGTACATAGGCTAACAATAAAAGTAATAAATACACTTCCAAATACACAATACTGACATACAGTAACACTTTTGCTAATAAACTAAATACACTAACAAACACATGAATATGCTACTAGATACACTAAAACACTGCCAACTACAAGTATTAATTTTTTCAGGGAAAAACTGAATAAGCACTGATTCAGGTAATGACTGAATTTTTCAAACTGTATGAAGAAAAATGTTTTAAGTTAAATGTATAATGAATCCAGGGGTTCGTTTTATTTTACCATTGCCCACAGCAACATTTTCCAACTTCTTCAATCAAACTCCCATTGATCCTTGAGACGTTAGTGTGCTAAAACTACACACCACCAGGGGGCAGCAACGACTACAGATCATTTGTCGCGACAACATTTTTTATTTATTGTAGGTACAAAAATGGATGTGCGTAGCTTCGCAGTGACAGTCACGTTGACACGTTTATGCAGGTAAGACAATGTATAGGCTACATTTCCTACAATTACCTAGTTTATCTAGACAGTTTATCAAGCACTCTGAAATGTGTACACAATGGGTAAAATCCTAATTACATACCCCTTCTTCTGAACTGTTCGTTTAATCAGGCTTTTACGTGTTTGATGTGTAAAACATACCACGTGCTAAAATTGGGTGATATTTGAGCACATTTGAGAGTTTAGAGCAGTCAGACTCGCTTCCTGGCTGTATGACTAAGCAGGGTAACTGGCATAATGTCTAGGCACACCTCTCCAAGATAGTTAATTGTTTTTTTATGACTGCTTAATTAATTGGATTAATTTAATATCAAACCACGCTTGCCAGGCTCCACGGGGTACAACACACATTAAATTACAAGATATAAATGCAGCGAGGCAGGAGAAGGAGAGACTTAAGGGAAATTATGAAAGCAGGTAGTAGTTCCCAAACAGAGGCCAGAATAAATGGCATCCCTCTGTCACCCTCACTCCTCTTTAGAACACACTTTGCTCCATCTTCAGTGTGCCTGTGCCCATCCCTGCCTCAGTGCAGTGCTGTAATAGCAGCAGGGCGGTTTGGTTCACAAACTGGAGCCATCAGCAGAGAAGGAAGACTTGGGCTTGCTGGAGTTGCTTTTGCTCCATTGATAGGGATTGTGAGACAAGCACACATCAGCCCTTTGTCACCCCCCCCCCCAGCTCATCACCTCCCTACATCCCCCAACTCTCCCCCTTTCTTCCGCAGAAGAGAAATCCTGTTGCTAGGCAGGAAGCACGGCTGTTGCCATGGGAACCCTTGCAGACGCAGCTGGGAGGGATGGGGTTGAGGGGGAAAGTGTGGGAAGGGAAAAGGGGGGGCAAGTTCAAGGCCAGCATTTTCGCTCTGTTCCCTTCATCAGCCAGGGAACAAAGTGGAAAGGGAGACGGGGATCGAGAGAAAGAGAGAGTGAGAGAGAAAGAGGATCCTCATAATGGACGTTGAGTTTCCCTCCATCTTTCTTTTCCAATTCCTCCAGTGTGAGGATGCCACTGCAAAGACATCTTCCCACAAACAAAGAGTATATTACCCAATGTGGAAAGAATGCAGGTGACTCATTTGATCCCTCTCATGCTGAAACTAAATTCCTATGTTGAGTATTCCATAATTTACCATGCTAGTTTTCTCTGTCAAAGACCAGTTAAGTAAAACCTAAAAATCTAATACTAAAGTGCATGTTTATCAAGAAACAAGAATCAAAGAAAAGAAGCCTATTCAATGCAATATCCATCTGAAATATGTCATACTCCCAAACCTTCCTGTACTGCAAATGGTAAATAAATGCTGGAAAATAAAAATTATATTTCAGTTACATGTAGATATTAGAACTAGCAATGTCATGACAGTTGCTTGATGAAGTTACCTATTATTAGCACAATTAATTCATTCTATAAAGTATATCACACTGTCCCTTTCTCTGTATTCATCATAGATCTTTGTGAGTAATTGATGTATTGGATGTGCTGCTGCATACTTCAAATCATACCCACTTCCCAAGTGAATTGTTTTTACATAACCTGCATAAACTCCCCCTGGATGTTTGAATGAAGAGCCCCCTGTTGAAACTGAAGATAGCACAGCAGTATGCACGGACAATCCATCTGCAAATAAAACAACACAAAAACAAACCTGGCGACCTTTTGTTTACCTACCTGTGTGGTTTTCCTCATTCAGTCAGTGCCATCACAAGGCCTTGAACATCTATTGATATTACACACAAGGATATATCACACGAGGATATATCACACGAGGATATGTCACACGAGGATATGTCACACGAGGATATATCACACGAGGATATATCACACAAGGATATATTACATTTATTTCCAGTACATGTCAAACTGATATTTGCTCTAAAGGTAGAACAAGATCAGTGCCTTATAGAGACAGTAACAGGCAAAATTTACAGATGCAATTCATTTTTTGAAAAAAAAAAACTTGAGGCATCAAGAAAACGGTAGTACAAAGTAGTTTCAGTTGAGTTATGAACAGAAAAATAAATTGAGAAAAAATGTAAAACAATAAATCCTTTCAAAATCCTTTAATCCACAGCAACCTTCCAGAAAAAAAATGTTGCAGATTCCTAACTCATTACAAAATGCACGTAATGCCCTGTTGAAGCTCTGGCCTGTCTTTCATACTCACAATTTTATCAAAAATTACTTAAACATATCAAACAACATTCACCTGGCATTATAAATGTGTCTTTATGAAACACAATATCTCTCTAGCCAGTATCCCAAACTATTTGAATCTAATATACTTCTTTTCTTCTTCAATTTTATATGCGTGTTACTGCTATATCACACTGTAAGCAGGCACAAACGTCAGTGCAAATGTGTGCAATATTGGTAAACATTGACCAAGCATTTTACAGCTTTGCTGGGTTCCTTTGTAACTTCCTTCTGCAATATGGCTCAAGTTCTGCATTTGCACATCTTGTTTTTACATATAACTGGCTACACAAGATGCTTGTAAAGGATTTGAGCATGGGAGAATGGTCAATTATGTTACAAATATGGTAAGTGGGCCATGAACGTGAGCTAGAGACCAGGAAGGGGGGTGGCAAATTCGAATTTTGGGTGTGACACTGCTGTATGACTTATTCCATGTTGTTACAACAATGAAAATCCAACATATTAAATAAATAATGTGTGAAAATGCAATCCTGGGTAAGGGCATAAGTTTAGCAAATAAATAATAGACTGATGTATTAATAGTTACGACTGAGAACAGCATGTCAATTTTTATATATTTGCCGTTGGCATTCTTTACTGAATCGTACTGCGTACCACCCACTTAATCAGGAGTGCTAGCCTACTGATACACTTCCCACACAATAGCAGATAAAACCTTACTTTCTTTTGTATATCATCAGCTGGCGGCATGTTTCTAAAAACGTCTCCCTGGGCAGCCTAGCCTTCTCTCGCTCTCTCTCTCTCTTTCTGTGCCCCACATCTGAGCTAGCCTGGCGTTATGCTGATACCCCATTCCCATTCCTCCTCCCCTCTCTTCACATCTTGTTGCAGGGGGAGAAGCATTGGAAACGAAGGGCGAGAGAGAAAGGGAGAACAAAATCGTGACAAGGCACCCAAAGCGGAAAGCGCGCTGTTATGCAACTACTGACCTACTAACATACATTTTGAGACAGGGAGGGAGAGAGAGAGGGGTATAGAAAGATAGAGAGAGAGAGAGAGAGAGAGAGAGAGAGAGAGAGAGAGCATTACATAACATGAGGATTCAAAGGAAAAAGGGAGACACGGAACCCACACGCTGAGACTGAGGAACACTAGCTTGGTGCCAGAGACTCTTGTTCGCCCGCACCAGTACATTTCAATTCTAACTTGGTGGACGAAAATAAAGAAGAGAAAATAAACCAGAACCTCAACTACTGAACTGAAGCGATACGGATTTGTATACAAAGGTATGTTTAAGTAACATATAGCCTACTTACAAATGCATAATTATCTGGGGGAAAAAACCACGCACTGGAGGAGAAGGGTTGCAGATTTAAACTAAAATAAATATATTGCATAAATTGAGATTGGAAAATTTTATATACTAGTTACTACGTGTTGCATTGGGTTATACAGTCAATCCTTCTGGTAATTTTCTTTAATGTCTTTAATGTACTTTAAATGTAATTATGGACTGCATTTGTTCTTTCTTCAGCAATTCTTACTAAAGCTTTTGGTGTTGCGGATTGTAAGTGATGCGGGGTGATTTGTATGTTGGCTATGTTGCGCTACGCATTTTCTCAATGTCAAGGCGAGGCACCCCACACCCCCCCGCAATGTTTCGGTGGTGAATTGTTATATTTGGGGCTTGGGGTGCAATTCCTTTTGGAAATTTAAAAGGTGACCAGGTCCGATATGAGGCAGGTTTGGAGCAATTCATATTTTAAATATACTTTCGAGTAGACTAAAGAAACCTCATGTTGCTCTTTGAATCATTCGAAACAGTCTATTTATAGCTTTCACGAATTAAGGAAAAATATTAAATTTTCCAAATCGGTTTTAATGTTATACAAGCTAAAATCATAAAGAGAACGTAGCCTGTTTATTTACGATAAAACGCAAGGTAAGCAATGCGTCCTTATTGCGTATTTTGGTCAGGATAATTTAGTTTCGTGCCGTTCTGGGTAATTGTAAAGTAAGCGCTTGGTTAAAATAAAGTGGTTTAAGAAAGTTATGAGTCCACGCGGTCAACTGGAATTCCTTTGAAAAACTAAAGGAACACTTGTCTCGATGTCACGTGTTGTAGGCTATTCCTCTGCTGCGGTTAAGGTTGGGGGTTAAGGAGCTAGCCTACTTATAGAATTGTACCTCATTGATAGAAGCCAGCTATGATGATCTATGGCCTCAGTTCGACTTTTTGTTTGCAAAGAAAATGCCCAAAAGTTCCATCAAGGCTATTGAATGTAACATTTGCTGCGACTTGAATTGCTTGTTTTGAAAGCAACATTGTAGCGTCATCGAGTTGGATAGCATGTAGCCTACCGTGACATTTGTGGAATGGCACTTAGGTTATGCATATACAATCCAGGTGTAAGAGGTGAACAAATGTACAATGTAAACCTTCCTGAAGGAGAGTTAATTTACATGTGGAGCATAAATCTAGATAAATGGTGGTATAGAGTAAAACAAAGTATTAGATTTTGTTTTGGAATTACATTGGAGTTCTAATACTACGTGCTAATGCATAAAAGCCAAAATACCTGTGGCTCCAGATGCATTCGATTTGTCTTGGATATACCTGCAACACGTTGGTATCCTTTCAGATTCACGTCACGTTGTTTTAAGTATTGTTTATGGACAATATATAAGCAGGAAAATCTAGAAGAAATGAAATGACGGCACAGCAAAGAGCACTTATTTGCAGGAAACAGATTTAGGGGTCAATGGAATTCTTTGAAACGGTGCCCTATTGTGCTACAGCTGTCGCTGAGGTGAAGTCTATTTTAGATAAAATGTAAAATGTAGCCTACCTTTGTGTAGTGGGGCTGGCAGCTTGTTGAAAGCATTTCACACGTGAACCTGACTCACATATCAACTTAAAAAGTAACAACTGCCATGGTCTGTAGCTAGTGTGACGTTATCTTGTCTTGAAAGTTGAATGATTATATGTAGCTTAGACTTTCTGGAAGAAAAAAAAGAAATTCGGATGTAGTTTTGTCCTTACAAATGTGATGTGTATGTGTGTATACAGGCCTAACTTGTTTTTCGACCTCCTCGGAATTCCGCGGTTTTACAGAGTTTGTGTAGTCTGCTTAATAGATCAATAACGGTTAATGTGTTCATTGAATACACAATTTAGCAGCCACTGAGATTTGGCTGTGCATGTGTTCCTACGTATTTTCGTTGCTCGATCTACATTCACCACGAGACTAAAAAGAGCATGGCTCCACGTGGTGACCTACAGAAGTTTGACATTGACCCATATTTGTTACATTATATGAAGACTGGATATTGTAACCATATATCCCTGTACAGTTGCAGTGTGGTATTCTTGAGTTTGAAACCGTTAGAAGCAAAGACATACCCTACTGTATAGTACAATTAAAATATGTCTTCACTTAGAAGTAAGAACACTAACAATTTGTACCAGTTAAATATTGTGAAAACTGACAAGCTTCTGACAGATATTTCATACAATGGGATTTTAGTGTTGTTTTTTTTGTCTATGAACTATGAAGTAGGCCTACAGCTTCTAAGTAAGGTGACCGGAGGGCACATTTCTACAGGTGTGTTCTGCATTCATCCTTGACTATTTCCTGCACTTTTCCAGACAAAACAGCAGTTCAAGAAGGCTTTAGTGGGTTGCATAATAAAAAATAATAATTAAACGGGTTGTGTAGAGGAGATGATGCAACTTGTGGAAACCCAAAGTCTGTGGTGCTCCCACTAAGTGGAGCTGCCAGTTGGTCTGTGCTTAACCCAGTTTACTTTGCCAGCTTTGAAATGTAGGTCAAATGAGTCACATGGGGAATGGATAGAGGAGGGGGAGTAAAATCCTTTAAGGCTCCCATACATAAGAACAATTGAATGAATGCCATGTAATTCTGTCTGTTCATCGTGCATTAATTCTACACCAGTTGTGTTTGCTTTATCCATCTTCTTGTTTGAGCCTGAATAACACATCAAAGCACATAAATGTAAAAAAAAAAATTTATACAAAAGTAGTTTATACAAAAAATACTTGTGGCCATGAGAAACCCATAGACTATAAGGTTTGTGTTACTGTAGTCCATAGTCTTTAGAGTCCTGGCTTCAGAAACATTCAAGTTCAATATTGCATTCAAATGGTTTCTCACAAAGATTTGTCAGATAATCAGTAATCTCGTTTACCGTCTCACATACGTGTGCAGAAACACAGACGTGTATGATGTAATGTGTTTGAGCAGCAACTCTTTTTCTTTCTTCTCCTTTTTTGTTGTTGTTCGGTTTTATTGGTATCATTGATATCTGACGGATTAAACTATTTGTGTGAGTACAGTCCACGCAATGAGTTATATAACTGCCTTTTTGTATGAAGAGAAGTGAAAGGCAGCATGGTTAATACGATAAAAAGGGCCCACACCAGATTGGTCAGTCCATTGTGTTTCATTGGGAGAGGTGTGACATTCTGGCAAATTCCGGCACTCGGGTACAGGTACAGCCACGGTCAGATAAATGTACGTGTAACTCAGAGTCTACAGGTTTTCCCAGCTGGGACACTGCTGTTCCCCAGAATGAGATACTAAGCTTTAATTGCTCCAGTAGAAATCCAGCTGAATACATTTTTTACTTTTTTATTACTATGATTCTATATTGATTTACTTATCATTCAACATGGGTGAATGCACTGTAATTTAATTAAATTGTATTTTTATAACGCATTTTATCAAGTCACTGTCACAAAGATGCTTTACAGAGGAAACAGAAAGGAAAATTGGGCAAAGACCCCCAAAAAGTCTGAACCCCCCAAAAAACGAGCAATTTTTCATAAAAATTGTAAGTTACTGTAAGTTGGTCTGGATATGAGGCTGAGTGTCTGTTAAATGACTAAATGATAATTGTGTGAGTTCGAGCCTTCCCTTTGCTGTGCCTGTACTGAGTCTGAGACATATCTGAATCACAAAACTCAGCTTATTTAAAAAAACTGTCTGGGAACAGCGGAGACATTCCACTCACCATCTTGCAAACTTGCTCAAGTAAAAAGCTTTGCAGGTGAAAAATGTCTCTCTCAACTGAGTCTAATTAAGTCCAGAATTTCTTAGAGATAAAAGTCCTTTCACTGTGGCTCTGAAAACACTGAAACAATCAGCACTGCAGACAGCGTGCATTCCTTTGGATGTGCAAACAAACATTTGACAGGACTCACACAAAACAAAAAAAGAGGTCTGGGGAAAATCTTAAATGTAGAACGTTATATATTCCTTTATTGCAATGACAGAGGACATTGCTAACTGCTACTGTATACCAAGGCGTGCTACATCCTAAAAACATGCATCAGGCATAACTACAGCTTGCAGTGTCTGACTCTGTAATAATCAAATGGTAAAAGAAAAACTACTACACAATATGTAATATGTTTTGGAGCAATGGTAGGCCTATATCTGCATAGTCATTATATCAATGCTGGGACTTGCACACACATCTTGAGCACATGATTTGTTGTATCAGTATATAGAAGCATATGTGGGGGGTATTTTATAGCCTAGAGCTCTGATTTATAACCTCCCTCATCCATTTGATCATCCCGCCCAGGCAATATCCATTTACGATGTCCCTCCACCACGTGCAACCTACATACACAATCTGTGGCGTGTTCCTGAAAGACTCCCACACACAGGCACAGTTTTGCTTCAGTCTGTCTTTAGATTTTTTATCATTATTGTGTTTGTTTGCTTGCTTGTTGTCAAGTTCACAGACGATCCGTCTGTTTATTCTCAGATATTGCAGTTATTGTAAAATTGCCCCGTGTGTAGAGTTCTTCGCTTATTACAGTTTTTTTACTCCCTGTAACCTTAATTACACATGAGCAAAAATATTCACCTGTGCTAGGGGAATCCTGACACAGTGTGAGTGTAGTGCAGTATGGGATAGAATGTTGATCCATCATTAGAAAATCAACATTGCCAATAATCAGAGCTGTTAATTTTCATTCCATGTACTTCAGCTGAGGTATGCAATGACAGATATCCTGTAGGAGTATACACTTATTAATTTTCTGTTGACTACCACCTGCCCTGTTTAAAATGGCGTGTTCTGTAGCTCATGTAAAGGCTCTGTCTGTTGAAAGCACATTTCTCTGCATTCAACTAAAAGATTGAAACCTGGGCTATTTCTTCCATAAATCTCATAGACACAATGGAAACTGTTTAGATTACAGTACAATTGTGCTGCTAACTGGGTAATTTTTGAAAGTGTGCCTCCTAGTCCTTCCATGTCTCTGCCTCTCTCGGCATTTGCTACACAAAAGATTGTAAAAGACCATGGCGAGGGTGTAAAGTTACTGAAAGCTGGTCTGAAGGGAGTGAATTATCTGCACTTTGAAGGCCCTGCACACGTGAATGGAGAGGCACATGGGAGGCTGTGGTGTGTTTTTTATGTTTATCTTTGTTTATTGAGCTTGGAGTTTGCCTGGAAGTCCGTGCTGACTTTCAGGAATTCTTGTTCTTGGAATATGAACCCAGATGTGGAATGTGCAGAAACGACTGCTCCACACGCAGCAGCCGAAGCATGTCTCTTAGAGAAACGACATGCCGTCTATGCATGCACACAGACACAGACACACAGAACCACGCACACACAGAACCACACACACACAGAATCACACACACAGAACCACGCACACACATACAAACACACACACACCTCTCTGACTGACAGGGTGCTCACAACCCAATAAATGCCACACTTTTCTTCAGGGTTCCCACCTTGTATGGTATAACTGTTTCTGACCCCAGATCCAACAGTGAACTCTTGTGAACAGTGAATAGTACCCTATAGCACCAAGTCTCTGCTCCAAAAGAAGGACCGGTGCCCGTCATTATAAAAGGAAGACAATACAAAAGGCAAATTTCAGGGGTGTACAGTAAAGCACCACTGTATTTTTTTTTGTTGTTGCAAATTTGCAAGCCAGATCTGCTTTATACGTGAATCCAAAATGAGCACCATGGCTGTAAAAATAAATGCTGCCCAGAAGAGTCTGCCTTTTCGAAGGAACAATGGTCTTTGGTATTTGCTTGGCTGGGAGAAAGATGCAAAATGGTGTTTTTAGAGGATTGTACGTTTCAGGTACGTTCTTCTTCGGTGAAGAAATAAATAATGGGAAATGGATGCATATGCAGTGATGCCAGTAGTATTTTTATTAATTTTTTATTTCCTGCTTTGGTGTTGTCTGTTTATCACTGCAGACACACATATATAGGAGGGGCATTAGGGATTAATGTTAGGTATGATTCATTGCTTTGTGTAATCTGTTTTTTTGGTCGCTGACGTTTTCTCCTTCCATCCTGCAGTGCTGGTAAAATTCCCCTCCTCTCAGCCAATGAGAATTCTTCAGGCACACTCCTCCCTCTCTCTTGTGCTCTATTTTTAGAGTATGCTCTAATTCTCCCTCTCCCTCCCTCCCTCCCTCCGTCCCCCCTCTCCCTCTCTCCACCTCACTTGCAGTTCCACTGACCTATTTTTTCGGTGTATCGTCAAGGCAAAAACCAGTGTTTACGGCGCAGCCGTAAGGTCAGTGGGACATGCTATGAGAGTCTCCCTCTCTGGCCCCTCCCCTTGTCTCAAGATCTGACCCCTTCATCTTACGCAGGCCTATAATTATTTGAGTCTAATTTACAATAATAACTGGCAGACACAGGTGCAAACAATGGGGGCACAGTGTTAAAGGGTGGCAGCTAAACGGGAGGCGGACACTCTCCTGAATACTGCTGTGGGAGGTTTGATGATCTGACTGCAGAAATGCATTTGGGGAGAACAGAATACTCAGGAAGCCGATAGAAATGCTATTAAAGTACACAGGGAAAAGGAGACTGACGGTTAGCGGTTATGTAATGTGACTCGGGGTGGGATAAGAAGGATATCACCCAAGAAAAAGCTTGGCAGAGCGCTCGATTACGTAGCAGCGGGTTGTTAATGCAGCAGGCAGATAGTCTCAATGGGAAAACTCGGCATCAATGGACAGATACACTTTGATTGTAGATTTTAAATGAAAGAATGAAATATAAAAAAAGAATAGAAAACAATATTAACAGCACAAGAAAATGCATCGGTAGGTCATCCGAAAGAATGCAGGGATATTTTGTGTAGATTAGTCTAAAAATAGGAATTATTGATACCTTTGTATTTAAGTTGAATTTCTGATAGTAAGCAAAGTGTTATATATATTTCAAATATAAAACATTTCCTTTCCATTTTATATCTTAACATGTTTTACTGCTTGTAAAGGACATAGCTATCATTAATAATTGATATGTAAAGGCATTTTTGGACTGTAGTGAGAACAGACTTAAGACTGAGAAAACAGGTACAAAATTATCCATATCAAAATAATCTGGTACTGAAAGAATTTCAAGATAAAAAATATTGAATAGTTTTATTATTATTTAATGTCCACCGAAGTCATTAATTATTGTGCATCTACAGGGCATGTGTGTTCATGGTCCTGTAAGACACCAGCAGAGACAGGAATGGGGGGTGAAAAGTGCTGTGATTACTGTACATGTAATGGCAGGAGAACCAGAACTCATTATAATAGATGTGATTAGTCTGTAAAGGAATCAAAGACAGAGCTTCAGTAGTCTTGATCAGTGATACTGAGGATGGTCACTGCTCCCCATATGTACTGGAAGCACATTCAGGTTCAGTAATATTACATTGAACAAACACGTCTGTAGCCTCTTACCACTTTCTGTCCCATTAATCACTCACTGGGAATCACAGACAGCATTCCAATCAACACTCTTTTTCACAGTTACATGACATTTTCCATTCCCCATTCGTGTGCATGAGTTCTTCGATAACCAAAGGCTGAAAATCACGTAACAGCCGTTTATGTAATACGTACGTAACAGTGCAGCTGGTGTGCTTATTGGAAAGCAAGGCTGCGCCAAACTCGTCTCCTGACCTGCGTGTAAGCAGGCCAGAGGGAGGGAGGGGATGGTGGTGGCCTTTCCCTGTCCCCTCAGTAGTTCCAGCTGCCTCAGCCCTCGCCTTGGTTACGGTACACAGCCGCAGTTATGTAAGTCTGTGTCTTCCTCCCCTCCCCAATCTTTCTCAACTGACCTACATTCTTCCCCCTCCCCACATGTAAGCTATTGAATTCTCTCCGCTCTTTCACTCGTTCATCAGTATTCTCCACTCCTCCCTCCCGTCTTTATTAGCCTTGCCAGAAATAAGACATGCGCATAATAATCCAGCTTCCATGTCACTTTTTTTTTTCCATCCTGGCCACCAAACTGTAGACAACCATTTTTCCATAATCTGAAGGGCAACTTTTGACTTTTGTTTGTAGACTAAGGTGGCAATCTTGGTTTTGACGGAGGGGGGTAGTGGTATGTAAAACTCAGACATTGACCCATATTCCACAAGAGAGCAAATCGTTCCCAGCCTGCACCTGTGGAACTTACTGCCCCTGGCTTTATCTCAGATCCTGTCTGATCACGTTGGCGTGAGTCCATGCGCGTATGGGTCGTCCTTTCAAGATAAAAGCGTTTGAATGTTTCAAAGGCTTATATGCTTCCTCAAGGTTAGATGATGTCATTTACACTGTAGTATGCAGATCATTCTAAAATAAATTGGGGAAAGTGCCTGTATTTAAAAATGTATTTAAATATTTATTTTATTTTGGATCTTATACTAGTCTGCACACTCATTTCCTCATAGGTCTTATGTCCATAAATATGACATTTCTGGTCATCCGGTAGAAGTTGAGTGTAGTTAGTAATATGATATGTGTGGTTACATCATGTAAGCACACTTCAGCATCAAGCCAGAGAGGTCGCAGGTCAAAGGCAGAGTGGATCGATTACAAGAGGCATAAGGTCAGACAGTGATTTCTATGGGTAATACATTTTGCGCTGGCTGCTTGGAACATGGTCAAAGTTACTTGTGTACATTTTTTAAATGCCATTTTTGAATTTTTATTTTTTATTTTTTACATATAGCAGCTTTGGATCTACATGGTCTCTACATCTCAATATGGTTGCAAAATAATGTGATTCCGTCAGTTATAATTCCCTCTAATGGGCTCACCTTAAGCATACCAAGCGATGTAATGTATTTCATGACCTGATGCTCTTGTTCCTGTACCTCAACATGTACACGTGTGACACAAAAGGAAAAATCATTCCATAATGAATAAAACGTTTTTTCTTCTCTTTCTCACTTTTGTCTCTCCAGACCTTTCTTTGTGAGCAGTGACACAAATCCTGGGCCCCCAGAAACCAGTGAGGTGCAGAAAATCCAGAGGCAGACAGAGTGACCTACATCCACAGAGACGCCTGAAGCAGTGAAGCAGTGGGTCACATCTCCGGAAGATTAGAAAACAAAGAAAGAAAAAAAATCTACGTTCTCCAGACCCAAGGAATCACTTCAAGCAGCTACGACCCATTTTGCTGTTTTAAATCAACAATTTATACAGCGATTAACTGTGAGCCTCCTGTGCAGAGGGTAAGACACTGCAGAAGATTTACGTGGCGTTCCACCTTTTTTTGATCTTCCTGGAAGAAGAGAAGTAAGAGACAGGTAATCCCACAGCAAAACCAATGAGGTGCCCTCTCCAAAGAGTACAAATACCTCACCCGGAGTTTTTTGCTGACCCTGCTACTTAGAAATCAAATCCAGATCAAAATAAGAACAATTTTGACTGCTCTCTCCACTTCCCAATTTTCTTTAGCATTTCAATAATCCCAGTTCAATGTTAGCTAAGAGTCAAAATTAAAAACTTGCTTCCAGTGAAGAAATATGGACAGCCTGAACTTACACATCCCATCATCCAACTCCAACAATCTTGAGGACTTGGAGACCTTGTCTAACTACAGCGAGAGCGAGGCCTCGCCCGACAGCAACCTGCCGCGTGCCGCCCGCCAGCTGAAGCCCAAGCCCAACATGTCCTGCCGCCGCAAGCGTGAGTTCATATCTGACGAGAAGAAGGACGCCTCCTACTGGGAGAAGCGCCGCAAGAACAACGAGGCAGCCAAGCGCTCACGGGAGAAGCGCCGGCTCAACGACATGGTGCTGGAGACCCGCGTGATGGCGCTCAACGAGGAGAACGTGCGGCTGAAGACCGAGCTGCTGCAGCTGAAGCTTCGCTTCGGCCTGATCAGCACCGCCTCCTACATGGAGAAGAGCCAGCAGATGAGCAGCTCCTCCGGGAGCCCCTACTTCTCTAGCAGCGGCTACTCCAGTGCCTCTCAGGTGATGATGAACTCCGACTCCTCTGAGGCCGAGCAGTCTACCCGGGGCGAGCGCCACACCCCGCTGCCCAAATACTCTCCTCACGGCTCCATGTCTGACTTGTCAGATGGTTCATCCCGGGACAGCCCCGAGCCCATGGCCTACGAGGTCAAGCATGAAGCCACCATGGACATTGGCGAGATGGAGGCCAACATGTTCAACCTCCACCACAGCCTGGGCTCCTCCTCCCAGCACCACCACACCCAGGAGATGGAGCAGGTCATGGACTATCACCATGGTCACCAGGAGGCTATCGTCAGCCCCACACCCCCTGCCGCCCCCCAGAGGAGTGTGATCCTGTACCGCTCCAGCAGCACGTCCTACCCCATCGACAGCCACAGGCTGCAGGACATGGACCAGCAGCCAGGCCCTCACCAGCACAACACTTCCATGGTCCATCTCAGCCAGATGAGTGGCGACCCAGCCAGGCCAGAGAGCTCAGCCGCCGTGACGGAGGTGGCAGAACAGCTGGAGATGAAGTCCTTAGACTCCCCGCCTTACGACTATGCTAACGGCACCAATGGTGGAGGGGAAAGACTAGGCTTTGAAGCCAGCCGCCACCACCACCATCAGCAGCAGGGACACTATTACCAGAGCCACAGCCTGCAGAAGGGCAGCGGCCACAGTTCTTTCGCCCCAAATCTTCTTCACAGCCGCGAGGACGGTGAGCCCCACCCATACCGTCACCACCACTCCTACCTCAGCCCCACTGATGAGGAGCCGCCCGTGCTCACTTACGAGGGTAACATCAAGACCGAGGGGTACTACCAAGAGCGTTCATCTTTGGCTAAGGACACCTCCTCCAGCGACGGGGACCCCCGCAGCTCAGACAAAGAGGCCTCCACTGACGATGAGTCACCCTCCTCCTCCTGCTCAGAGACAGGCGGCTACCGCCAGTGCCTGTTGACCGGTCAGCTGGTTCCCCCCTCGGCCTGCCCGCAGGGAGAGGCATCCCACAGCCAAAGTGAGGAGAACCAGGTGGAGGTCAAGGGCACGGCCCTGCCCCATAAGCTCAGACTCAAACACAGGGCACTGAGCAACGGCGGGGGCGGGCCCCAGTGTGACACCTCACCCACCGCAGTGCCCACCTCACCAGCCTTGCCCCAGCACCCCTACCTGGCCCTCACTCACAGCACCCAGCTGGCTGGCAGCACCTGTGGCTACAGGGATGGTGAGGGACCATCTCCTATGAGGTCCTCCTCACAAGAAGGGGAGGAGGAGAAGGAGTTTGGCAGTCGGAACATCTGAATCAAGAGGCGTGACAGAGAGAGAGAGAAAGGGAAAGATGTGAGGAATAGACTCATTGTGGGTTGTGGCAAAATGACTCTTCCACTGTCATTCAAGAAAAAAATAAACTCCAGACAACTCCTACACTCTCCGTCTACCCAAATACATGTCCTCTTTGCCAGTACTCCAGCATCATAACTACCCCCCGCAGAGCAGGACTCACTATGTAAACCCCCAAATGTATCTGCTGGACATCTGGGTTCTCTTATCTGATACTATTGTATGGACCTGTCAATGGACTGTTCTCTGAGTATCACACAACAGAAGCACTTACAGATCAGATGAAATGTATTCATGGGAAGGGGAGTGGAACTCTCTTTGATATGTCATGAGAAGTTTAGGAAATGTTTAGTCACCAGGACACATTATTTGAAAGAAAGACTGCAACTTTAAGTGCCCTTGTTACGGTGTGTGTGGTCGTACTCACTTGGACTCGGTGGGTGGCCTCCACACATCAGCAAGGCATTCTGGGAACCATCCCTGACCAAAGTTCCACTTCCCAGAGTTCCATCCTTCTATAACCCCATCACTTCCAGGCCTCTTGTACATTTTTTTTCCACCCAGGCCTCACCACCCTTTAATTTGCAAGCACTTGGATTGTATTTTACTGTGATATATACATATAATATAAATATATAAATATATTTTGAGAAGAAAACAAAAAAGATAAAAACAAAACAAAAGGTGAGAAATTGTAAAGGAAGGAGCGGACTTGAAAGGTCATCAGTTTGCCAGTTATGGAATTATTGTACAGTCCTATCTTGTCTAACTGTTGCAGATACCACTTAAAGTTTAAAAAAAAATCTTCCAATGTTATTTTTTTAAGTTTCTTACTTTCTCTTTTATAATGGCACTATTAACCACAGCTTTTAAAAACTACTGTACTGCTAGTTTTCCTCCTCTTATCAGCCCTGAGCCCTGGTTCACTGGAATCAGCCCCATGGGGCAGTGGACACTGGTCAGATGTCAAAATCAGATGTCTGACAATTGTCTTGTTCCTCAGCATTGAAACATTATCAGACTGAAGACTGGAAGCTTGACTGGCTACACTCAACAGATAAGCTAATATTCCAATCACTGCAATAACAATTTTTTGGAATTTTAATTGTTTCGGGGGAAAAAATTAGCAGAGGCCATACAAACTCGACCTCAAGTATAAAATTCAACCAGTGCCTTCCCAACAGGGTCTATAGAAATCCCAGCAAGCCACCAGTCCACTGTGCATTTACTGTAACCCAACGCTGGTCTGCACACTTTTTCAAATTTGCGTTTCTATTTTTACCCCATTTGTTTCAGCTTCTTTATTTGCCTGCATCTGCAGCTGAGAGTGAAAAGCCCATGGCTATATGCCTGATTAAAGTAAATATCTCATCCAGTAAAGTAACCAAGTGTATATTTGTATGAATTTATTTAGGATTCAAGTTTGGAATGGCAAACATGAACTGCAAGGTCTGTGTAAATACAAGAATGTGATATTAAAACAGACAATGTTGAAGTCATTCTGAAAACCTAGCGGGTGCGCACACACGCACACGATATCCTGAGCTGAACCCCAAACAAATTACACAAAACAGAAAGCACTGTGCTCAGCTGGGAGTCATGAAAATATATCCCGACCTCTTCCTCTGAGATTAGCGTTTGGCGAAAGCGCTCACATTACCCTACTGCCCAGAGAAGCTTTCTGTAGTTTGAGAGCTCTCGTGCTCCCAGCCAATCCCACTGTTAATAATTGGTCTATTAATCTTCCATTGGTGCACAGATAGTGTATGTAATTATGTAATAGTAACTATATTCATGGTTGGAATCATTAATTGGGTTGAAAATATTTAACTGGTTGCAGGGACAATCATCACTTGTTTAAGCAAGACTGCTTTCTAGTCTTTGTTTTCTGTTTTCCCAAGGTGCCTCCCTGTATTATAAACCTCCACCTGTCCCCTGCCTTTCTCTTTCTCGTACTGGGTGGCCATTGTAAGCCTGCACTGGATCGTACAGTTTATAAAGTCTATCTGTGTTAAGTGTTTTCATGTTTCGGGTGCCTGCCACTGGCCCTTGTGTATAAATGTAAAGTTTTTTTTCTCTTGGACAATGTTGTAAGGTTTTATTTTATTATTTTGTATTATTATTGTTATTATTATGATTTCTGTTATTATTTTTGGTAAGAATCTTTTTTTTTTCCCTGCTCCTTTTGTTGTTCTCGTCTCAAAAGTGATGTGTACTTGCCCCTTCCTTTCCCTATAAACACGTGTTCAGCAGTGACGCGTTTTATTTTCACCAAACGGTTGTAAGGAAAATAAAGGAAAAGGAGGAGGATGTGATAAGGAAAGGGGGGGGGGGGGCTCAGTACTCATCACCCCTCCTTAAGACCTGGATGTGCAAGTAAAGACACTAAATGTTATTTGAGGCAGGTTGGAGAATACAAATAAAAAGATGTTGAATTTCTCAAACTGACTTCAGTTAATTTTGTTGTTGCCATTGTTCGTTCTCAACCTCCGCTATTGAATGAACCCAAGTACTGGGGAAGTTACAAGACACACTGTTTAATGGTCACATGTAAAACACGCATAAAAATGGCAGGTAAAGCTATTCAATATATATGGTTCTCATTTGGCCATTTTTCCCTCTTCAGTGTTAATGTCACTCCTATCACAGTGCATCTGGAATATCACTGTTGTATAATTATAAAGTCCATCAGGAGTATCACGGTTTTCCAGCAATACAGCACTCTCTACAGTATAATAGTACGCTAATAGTATCAATGTGTAGCAGCTGCATCATATTACACCAACGTGTCACCAGACTCACCACTATTGCTCTTCACCAACAGTATCGTGTTGTGTCAGCGGTGTTACACTGTCTGCTCTGGCAGCATTACCGTGAGGCAACAGTAGTACTCAGCGCCAGAATGACTATAGTGTGTCAGAAGTATAACATTATGCAGTACTACAGTATGCCGGCTGTATTATATTTCATAAGCCATTAGCATTATGGTGTGCCAGCTGTATGACAGTGGGCAGCCAGTACTATAGAGAGCCAGAGTAACTGCAGTGAACCAGCAGTATTAAAGGTGCGTGTGCTCACACAGAACCCACACGCAAACTGTTGGTCAAAAACCAGGTGTTGCAATATATGAAATGTAGGCAACTATGCTCTTAAACATGATCTCTTTTCATACCGTCACACTGACTGCGGTGTGTCTGGCTGCCATTACTCCTGCTTGACTACCTTGAGGCATCTCAGGTACAAAAGGGCCTGTCACTCTTTTATGACTTCTCAATGGGCACACCAGATGACACTATGACAGGGCCATTGCAGGTTAGGGGAGGCTGGGAGGAGAAGACACCAGATGAGGGTGTCAGCGTCATGCCAGATGTGCCGCAGAAGGGCGAACAGCTGGAACAGCTCACTGATGGAGCTGAACCAGGAACAGTCATGTCTGTGACATCATGTTTATAGAGATTAGCATAAGCACGATAATTACATACAAGGTCAATTATTAGAAATCAGTGCCGTGATTGGTTTTGTGCTCCGCTGCATATTACCATATGGCTCAGCAGTGACCTGGCCTAGTTGAGGCAAGTCCCTGTGCCCATTATGCGTGTGTGTTTTTGGGTCAATAAAATTGGACTCTTGACTCCTAGGTGTTCTTACGAACAACCACACGTTAATGGTTACCAAGCCTCAGAATTAAGAACCCTACCTCAGCATAACATCCCTTAGTTACTGAAGGATTACAGTTGAATGAAAATATTTTCAATCAGACATTTACTGAGTTCGTAGGACTATAATAATGGTCATCTTTCATAGGAAAGTAGACAAAGCCTTTCATTTGTCTAATACAAATAACTACAACAGAAACAGCCTTTGTGTCTTCATCTAAGAGAAACCTCTACATTTACCTCTACCTCATCACACCCATCTTTCTGTCTCTATGTCCGTCTGTCTTCCCCCCTCAACACACACCCTTTCTGTCTACTGGCACAAAGAATTAATTGAAATGAGGCACATTAAAGTGACACATAGGCACACAGTGTTCCAACAGTGTGGATGATGTACATGACTGACAATGGCCTAGTTAACCAGAAACACAAGGCAGGCAGACAGACACACAGACACACACACACACACACACACACACATCCGATGGTTGAAATTTCACATCTTCAGTTTGTTTATTATGAATTCTCCATATTAAGTGTATTCCTAATCCAATGCCACAGCAGAATAGCAGAAATTGAGGCTGCCACTTCAGCCGGACTCTTTGGCCAGAACATTTATAATATTATAAATTATAACATTATATAACATTATAACATTATATAACATTATAACATTATATAACACTGGTCATTTATTCCCAGCACTGAAGAAGGGGCCAAGTGAACATTACCCTACAACTATGAAATAACCATTTTCCTCCATTGGCTGGTTTCCTTCCTAAAACTACAAATATTAGGCAGCATAGAGAAAGCCAGCAGGGTCATGTAAAACAAATGCAGTTTTATGTACAGGTCTGAAATTCTTCAAAATAATTGAGCAAGAAAATATATTAATCCTGAAAATAGGTGCAAAAGTGTAACATTATCCCTGGCAAATGGACAGATGGAAAAGACATAAAACAAAAATAGGCATGGGAACAGCATCTGAGGGTGATTCGGCAGAGCAGAATGAGATCAGTGGGTCAGGCCGGCCTCCTCTCGCACGCACAGGGCTCAAAAGGGGGTCACGTCGCGAACAAAGCATCTCTCTGAAACCAGACCGTCTCCCTCCGCCTGTCCCCTTAGTTAGGCCCGTCCCGGGTCCCGAATAATCCCCCCTCATCGTCACGACTACCGCAGAGCGATAACAAGGTGAAATTTTCCTGCCGACGCCATGACCACAGTGCGCCGTGTATTCTGCCGTGGTTCCCCTTCTCTTTTTTTAGCCATTTTGAGTCGTTGGAAAAACACACGGAAGCCAGCAAAAACAGGTCAGCGGAAAGTAGGTCAGCGTATGAGGGAGGGAGGAGGGGACGGAGCGGGGAGAGAGAGGAGGAATGAGGAGCGAGGAGAGGGGGCAGAGTCAAGGGGGAGAAGGAGGAGAGGGGGGGGGGCGCGTTACATTACAAAATAGCCTCTGCATACACGCAGGCGTGTAATGTGAAACTGGGGTGTACTGCGAAACAGGGGTGTACTGCGAAACAGGCGTGTATTGCGAAACAGGCGTGTATTGCGAAACGGGGGTGTATTGCGAAACGGGGGTGTGGGGATATACAGGAGGATGAGTGGCACCTGCAGCCAGCTTCAGAGCTGCTAGGGCGCACATCCAGCAGGCCGGCCCTGCCACATTACCGCCACGCTCACTGCCAGAGCGCTTCTTTTCTGTTAAACTGTATTCTGAGAAAGCTTGCAGGCCTTGTTTGTGTACATCTTGTCATTACTGGCCTCTTGGCATGGTGTCAAACAAGCGATAACAAGAATCACTCACCCACTTCCTCCACAAATCCATAGCACAGCGAAAAACAGGACCTGTATCCCACTGCTGTCATTGATCTAAAATAAAGAGTCTCAATCATGTCTCAATAAAAATCAGGCCTGGAGATTCACTGCTTTCTGCTCTGATGTTGACATTTAGAATTAACCCAGGTGGTGAAAATGGGCTGGGCCCAGTCAGTCTACTGGATCTCAGAACCCAGAGAGGGGTTTCTGGAGCCTGACTCCTCCATAACGTATGCCCTGACATAGACATTACTGCATACCTTCCCATACCTCCAGATGTGTTCAGCGGGTTCCTGGCAACAACAAAAAAGAGAAAGAAACACACAAGAAAACACTGTAATAAATATACGTTGTGCAATTGCCTCCCAAACTTTAAACTATTCCAATGGGAGACCCCCAAGCCCCCACCCCCTCCTCCTCATGCAGGGTGTCTGAGGACACTGCAATACTGCCGTCTGTAAATAGGGAAATACTTGTGGTTGTATGTAAATGCTGTTGCGTCAGTTATACAAACCATGAGTGGAGGCGAGGGGGTTTCAGTGTAGAAGGAAGCGCGTGTCGTAACCAGGGCTGGCTCCAGGCAGAGATCTATCTCGGAAGCTTTAATCCATACATATCTGACTAAGTCCACGAAATGTGTTGTTCAGAAAGGTATGCGGGCAAAAGCAGACCGATGCCATCATACTCAAGATACCTTTGAGAATTCAGTCTGAGAGATTTAATCATTGACTCATTTAAGGATATACAGGGGATGGACAAAATATCAGAAACACCTAAGAAACTGAATATCTAGTAACTAATAATGAGTAGACCCACCCTTTGCCTTCAAAACAGTTTCAATCCCTCTAGGAATGCTGTCATACAATTTCTGAAGTCATTTTTCAGGGGTATTTCCAATATTTTGTCCACCGCCTGTATGTTCTTTTTGTCAAAGCTTTAGCTTTGGGGAAAACCAGAGGAGGGGTGGGGGTGAGCAAACATGACTCAGCCTCCACAGTGTTAATCTCATGCCCATTTCTTCCCCTTTAATTCTGCCTCTCTTGTTCCCTCCGTCATCTGCATCCCGAGTGTGTGGGAGAGATTCTGCAGTGCTTTGACAATAATTCCTTAAACTCCAGGGGAAGCAATTACACAATCCGATTCCGTTCCCCAGCTGCACAGAGTCTCTGTTGATTCCACATAAAGAGGACAGGCCGCTGGCACATCCACTCACACTGGACGCGGGGCCACAGAGCTAGCCCTGAGCTCATTTCGGGAGAGGTAGGAAATGTATAATCAGCAGTGAATGCTCCCTCTCCCCGGCCTACCCCAGCAGTGACCCTGTATCCAGCGCCCTCACTCACTGCTGGCACCGCTGCAGATTCGGGGCCCCGTCTGCTCCACTTCCTGCCCGAGAGAGCCAGCAAAGCCCTTTGGAGGTCAGCGACTGTGGAAAGCCGGGATTGGGAATTCAGAGCAAACAGCGGCCCAGTTATGTAACCAAGGCACCTAGAAAGTAGGTCAGAGAGAGAGACGGGGAGAGGGGAAGAAAGGGAGAGAGAGAGAGAGAGAGAGAGAGAGAGAGAGCGAGAGAGAGACAGAGAGAGAGAGACAGACAGACAGAAACAGGAGAGGGGAAAAAAAGAAAGAGAGAGAGCAGGGAGGGAAGAGGGAATGAGATGGGGGGAGGAGAGAAGAGAGGAACTCAAAGCCAAACAAAGAGCTCACTGTATCTTTGCCTCTCAAATTTCCTTCCTGCTGGACCCAAGCCCAGCCCTGTTTGATTAAGAGCCTTGTGTCACAATGCTGGTGCCTTACCTAACCGCGTTCGGCTATCACTCAAACAAAGAGGCCGAGGGCTAGGGCGAGGCTCTCCCATCGATGCCAAAATGCAAAGAATCTCTCAACGAGCAACCATGCCGCTCTCTGGATATAACACTGTGCTACGCAAAACTAAACTGCTGATGTAACCGTGAGAAGCCCCTGCTCAACTTTAAATGGATGGGGTGCTGAATTATGTAACCCAATATACCGTACATGTACAAGTACAGAAAAGCTCCGCACAAGTGTGTGTTACTTCGTGAAGGATCCCAGGAGCACAGGAACTGTACAGCGGCCCTAGTATCATTAAGCATTTGCCAGGACTCAGTGGGGCGCTTGAGTACATGTATCTTGTGGTAAAACCTTGCCGAAAGTCTGTCACATATGATGCCCATTTGTGCGTGCAGTACATGATTATGTAAAATGGCAATCATAGAGTTTGCCGGTGTAGTTCTGCACATGTGAACGATTTAATCACAATTGTTACATTACAGGCATTTAGCAGACACTCGTATCCAGAGCAAATTACACAATTTTTTTACACATTATCCATGTATACAGCTAGATATATTCTGAAGCGATACAGGTTAAGTACCTTGCTCAAGGGTACAACGGCAGTGTCCTACTTGAGAATCAAACCCGCAACCTTTCGGTTACAAGGCAAGTTCCTTAACCATTACACTACACTGCCACCCAAATGGTGTATGAAAATGCACACCCCAATACGTTAAGGAAAGTATTTGGAATTTAAAAAGCACGAGCCCTAACATTCCTCAGGGTGTAGGATATATGTTAGCGATCACAAAATCTCACCACTCAACCCTGATGATTTAATTTAGAATCAGCAACACAGACCAATATGGGTACCATTAGTCATCATTATTTTTGGCACAATATGACTCACAGGAGTATAGAACAGCAATACCATACTGTATGTCTCTGTTCAACATGCAGTTTTACATGCAGTAAAGCAGTGGTCCCCAACCCTGTTCCTGGAGATCTACCGTCCTGAAGGTTTTCACTCCAACCCTAGCAAAACACACCTCATTCAAACGCTAGAGATCTCGTTGTGCTGCTAATTAGTAGAATCAGGTGTGCCAAATTACGGTTGGAGTGAAAACCTACAGGAGGGTAGATCGCCAGGAACAGGGTTTGGGACCGCCGCAGTAAAGCTCCCACTTGTCTGAAAACGGCACTAGGACTAGTACAGGACTGTTCCGGGCTCTCACTCCCTCATGGTCACCAGAGCCAGCCCTTGGGTTACAGTGCGGAGCAGAATTTATTTTGGGCCTGAAACAGAGAAGAACAGAGAGGCCCTGGACATGGCATGGATGGCCACATGCATGTAGGCAGCTGGTCGCACACATGTAGGAAGACTCACACGCGTGTAGGTAGATTCACACGCATGTAGAGAGCTGGCCACACGCATGTAGGGAGACTGACACGCATGTACAGCGCTGATTTGGTGTCTGCCCCACTTTCAGACATAGGCTTTCTATTTTTTGCTTTGCTGCAGTCCACCAGTTAGGTCCGACATAACCTAGAGGGTTCCCACTTGGAAGCTCTGACACTTTACAGCTGCCGCTTAGCTAAGGTTCTCCGTTCAAAATGGGTTCCAAGAGGAATGTGAATGCAGAGTAACTGTTGTGAGGACAAAGAAGCAGTAATATGATAGTTTTTTGCAGATGGCTGACAGAGTGAGATACGGCTTAAAATGAATAACATGCCAAGAAATGAGTGAGTGAGAGAGTGAGAGCCAAAGAGAGGATAAAAGAACCATTCAGAATGTAGGTCAGCCACTCCCCCATTCCCTGTTGCCCCTCCCACCCACCTCCTTCCTCCAGAAAACACGTTTTCTCCGCCACAACCTCACGTGAACCCTCTCTGGCAACGTATTTACAGCCCGTTGGGCTGAGAGCCCAAGGCAAAGAGTGAGGGCGGGGCCTCGTTAAACTAGACCATACTCGCTCCTGTATCCTCCCCTCCCCTCCCCTCTTCTCCCGCCCCCCTACATCCTCACTCAGTCCCCACTTCTGACTGGAGCAGTGCCACTCCCTCCTCCAAGAATCCAGACCATATACAGCTCTAATCAAAAGACTAAAGAAACATCTGTCATGTGTTTTTTACAGCCTCTGTTTCTCTCAGGGAATGCTTTCCTGCAGTTTATACCGCTTGGCTTTTATAACGTTAACAGTATGGACTGTTTGGCCTGTTTTAAGAAATTAGTCTTTGGGGATACTGAGCGACCTCAGAAAACAGATCCATTTAAGGATCCAAAAACACACTGCACGGTGTATTTGCAGCTTGCACTTTAAGATGGTGTGTGTGTGTGGGGGGGCGGGGGGGGGGGGGGGGGGGGTGAATTGTAACATTTCAGCAAAGGACTTTGTCAGCTGTCCAGTTAAGCCTTTGAGAGTAATGGAACTTGCTTTCTGTGGTCAGAGAGCTATTTCAGGGTCACGCATGACAGGAAGGCAAGAGGCAAAAATGCACCACTCTACCCCTGAATGACAGATCTGCTATCAGTGTGGAACCCAGTGTAGGATCCCTGGACTGTGGACAAATCACACATTCAATGTCCAAAAGAGACCCAAGTGACGCTTGTGTCCTCAATTTCTCCAGTGAAACTCGAGCACTAAGACTGAAGAATAGGCCATATTTTCAGCAAACAGATGATGCAATCTGATAATGACTGACCAGAACTGGTCGGGTGTTTTGGCTATTACCTCATATAGAGTCATTCCACTTGGGTAAGCGCTGTTGACATAACAAAGCTCACAGCCTGGAAAATCTATGAACCCACCATGTTTTTGGAAGGGTGGGTTAATCATTCACAGTTGGTGGGTGTTTTGAATGCTTTCTACCGTTTTCCACTGGAACAAAATAAAGTTGTTTTTTTTAATAATCTAGACAGTCACTCTCAAAAGAAAAGGGGCGCATAACGCATTATGTTTTTTTGCGGGAGATTGCTTGCGGTTTAATAAAATAATGAGGACTGCAGGTAATGAAACCAAACTTACTTTGCCTTTTGAGAATATCCATTTGTATGTAGACAGTCTGTACCACTTCCTAATTGCATTGTGCCCAGTGACGCTTGACGGGGCAGAACAAGGAGAGCTTTGATTGCCCTCCTGCCGGTGACCGATCCCAGTCGAAGCAGAACCACACCTGCAGGCCTGACCAGCCTCCTCTTACTTATGCAGGCCTTCAGTCTCCCTGACCACTCTGACTACACCAATCAGGTTTTATGTGCGATTCTTTCCTTTCCTCTACCCCAGACAGGAATCTCTTTCAGTGGAGGGTGTCCTTTTCACCCCTCACTCGTTTCGGCAATGCTTAACATGGAAGCTCTGTGGGTCATTGTGTTAGAATTTCCCGTTTCAGAGCACACACGGTCTCGCTGAAATTTTTTTATTCGGCCTTAGAATTAGGTCAGATCGGGTATTATCCTTCTAAGACCCGGCAATACATGTCTGTCCCCTGTAGGGGACACGAGTCTCGGGTCTCAATCTTGTGAACCATGTACTGTATTCTACTATGCTGAAGCCTACACGACAAGGGACGTTGGAAAAATAATATTTTTGACGATGTCTTCACTGCAACATGTTCTTTGTCATCCAAGACGCTTTATACCTTTATGTCTACTGGATCTCAGGAGGTGGAAAAACGAATTACTGTCTGGATCCGAAACTCATAATCCCCTGAAGAGCAGTCACACTAGAACTGCAGTCACAGTTATTTGGAGGTGCTGATAGCTATATTAAAGTATGATCGGCCCACGGCAGTGAGGCGATGAAACCGGAGACAGTAATATGTAAGGAAGGGGGGGGGGGGGGGAAATCAAGATGATTCGAAGCATAAGATAGTCAGCAGATGTGAAATATGAAGCAAGGCAGTCGGGTAACTGGACTGCGAATAATCAATTCCAGATTATGCAACGGTAAATAGCCCCTGGTGCATCAGCATCCTGTCTGTGACGAAGGTTTTAGACATAAAAATAGACTTGGAGCCATCGGCTCCTAATGAATCACAGCTCGGCGCTTTCTAAAAGATGCAAAGATAAGATATAAAGCTAAAATATGGCAAATACAGCCACCCCATATAGGACTCATCTCAATGTGTGAGATAAGCATAATGCTAATACGGTTCTCCCTTCAGACGGCTTGTACAGAGCGTATTTCTCTTGAAGAAGAGGCGTTATGAGACCATATTATCTATCGACTGCCTCCTGTAGGGAACACTACATTTTCCCAGATGAAAGGTCTACCAATCTGAAGCAGTGCATTAAAAACACGTACAGTACATTGGTGTAAATCAAGCATGACTAAAGAATGCACAGGGATTCCAAATGGGATTCTGGAATGAATTTTCACCGAATGGAAAAGACGGATTTTGTCGGAGCAGCAGAGGACAGGTTGTTCGACGCGCATGGTCAAAGGTCAAAGGTCATCTAAAGTGCCAGTGACCTCATGGAGCACCTGTGGAGAAAACATGCAGGCATTCAGAAAGAAAATTTTATAGACAAAATTCCAGACAAATTATTCCTTAAACACTGTTTAACTCTTGTCTTCGGGGGCGATTCAGTGTTTGACAGTGTCTTTAAAAAAAAAACTATTTTTTCATCTCAGCCTTCCTAATTTGTTATGATTAAATAGTAAACATGCAATACACATAATTCCATGTTTTCAAAAGTCCTGTACCAACGTTGCATACAAAGGGGTAGCTATAATGGTAAATGGTAGCTGTAATTCTTTATCTCAGATTTTTTGTGGGCGATTCTGGTGGCACTTTACCATATTTTCAATTACATTAGTTTTGTTTCAGTTTAACTTTTGAACTTTTGGGGTCAATTTGACTCCAAACATAAAGTGTGTCATTAATGTCAAGATAATATGAGGGGTTACTGGTTTTTAAAAGACTGTGATATCCCCAGATGTAGAGAGGAATATTAAACTGTGATCGTGTCTGTTTGTGCTAGGTATGACTTTTCAGCCTTCGGGTCCGGCTGTTTCAGGACCGAATAGGAGCGCTTTTTACAAACCCCACCCCAACCCAGGTGCAACTCCCGCCATCGTTACATCCCAGACATACATTTAAATCACATTCGTCTCTGCAAATGCCTCATAAAAAACAACAGGGATTGGATGTGAGGGAGGACAAAAACCACACACAGTAAAAATACCGTGCATTCCAGCAGAGTCCACGTTTGCCATTGTGTCTCTCTGGGCTGCGCATAAGCAGGGGCTTTGAGCGCACAGAGCGGTGGCACAGCAGCAGAGGTCATTTTCCGCGCGACGACTGCCGCAGAGCTCAACCTGCGTCATGCGCTGCGTAAGAGGGAGAGGCATTGCTGGTGCGCTCATTCAGTACGCATGCTGAGGGGAATTATTATTTTTTTTCCATTGATGTATTATTTATCATATTTCTGCCGCAATTGGGACTTCATTTCTACAGCGAGAGGCGATTATACCGCGGTAGCTCGCGCTGGCCATTTTCAATTCCCATTTCAATTCAGACGACTCAGGAAAAGAATGAAAATTCTCTCATTGACTAAAAACAGCATAATGTTCCACGGGCTGTTTTCAATACCTTTTCGTATTTAATTATATAAATTTCCTGACTGAATAGAGTTAAATTGATTGAACAGAACACAAAAACGAATTTCTCTCATAAAGAAATTGCATTAGAAAAAGAAAACATTCGCGAGTTTTGTAGAGAATGAGAGGTACCCAGATTTAGTGGTAGAAAGGCTGTCTGCAGCAAAAAATCCTTTAGAGGTCAGAAAAAATAAGTTCTTCTCAGGTCCGAAATCTGAGACCGCAACACGTCATATAAGAACCCAGATTTAGTGGTAGAAAGACTGTCTGAGGCAAGATATCCTTCATAGAAAAGAGAAGTTCCTCTCAGGTCAGAAATCTGTGACCGCAACACGTCGTATAGCACAAGATCACCGGCTCTAGAGCGAATCCCCAGTGCCTCTGGCATTGTGTACTGTGCACTGGCAGCCAGCCATCAAACTAAGGCTCCGCCTAGCTCCATCCTTTTCATTTTAATGCGCATGTAAATCGCACAAGCTTTCGGAATGCGCTTGTGCACAAAACTAACAGCTCCATGACAGGCATAATCCATGAAACATGGCGCATCCCGTCACGCTCACAGCTGTGTAGCATGAAGAACAGGGAACTGATCTAATGACTACAAGGTTGTGGGTTTGATTCCCCGGTGAACCTCTGCTGTTGTATCCTGGAGCAATGTACCAACACAGAACTACTTCAGTGAACTTCCAGCCATCATGCAAGGAATTATTCCACCAAAAGTTTAAAAAAATGTTAAAGTCTCCGTTATCCCTGATGTTCTTTGGGGCAGCATAACGGCCAGAGAACTGGACCCCTAACTGAAAGGGTATGAGTTTGAATCCCAGCTAGGCCACTGTTCCTGTACCCATGACCAAAATACTTGAGCTGAATCGCTTCAGTAAAATATTTATCCGTATAAATGGATTGTATGTAAAAAATGTAATCTGTGTAAGTGGCTCGGCTAAAGCCCTCTAAATGGCTGTTTAAAGTGTCATGTGGTTGACTGGCAGGCCCAGCTTGCTGCATCTTTCTAAGGCATGAAGAAAAAAACAATACTACTGTGAACCGACTCACCTGCAATGTGTAACTAGGACAAACGTGACACCTTATAAAACAAACACACCTTTCACGTGTGCCTGCCGCACTTCCTTCTTGAGTGGGGAATGATAACCTTGAATCTTATCTCTATTCATAAATTGCGTGATGAGGAAATGAGTCCTTACGGTATCTTGCTGTAAAAAAGGCTGGTATAAAAGTTATTTTTAAGCATCTACTGTTTCTGGTGGCCATGTGCCCAGATTCTTCCTTCTCTCACGGTGCACACTAACCCGATTATCTCATAGATTACTGTCAACAACTCCTCCGTCTGTCTACCGGAGTTCAATTTACTGAAATCAGCATAGTGTTCGCCACACTTACACATGCTCACGGCTGGCACAGCGCACATTTCTGATAGAGCTAAGCAGAAAATCCCCTCCTCTTGAACCATATGCAAGCACTTTCAAGAGATTACATTTCAAATCTCTGATTTAGTACTGCCGTAGGCTATTACTGAGGGTCATTACTGAATTTTTAAAAGAAAATGGGTGCAAGAGGCATTTAACTTGAAATGAAGTTTTAGGAGCACTTTTTAATGAAGGGCGAATGTTCCTTTTAACTGCTTACTGAAGGTCCAGATGGACCAAAAAGATCACTGACCTAGAACGCTGACAAGCAAACTTTTAGCCTTGGCGGGGACTCAACAGGCTGCCATTTTTTGTTCTGTTTGTCAGGCATTACAGAAACACTGGACTCATTGCCGAGCAACTGAAACAACTGAAATGCAGCCACGACGACGACGGCGACGACAACAACAACCGCGCAGTGAGAACTCCAGCTCAGAGGAAGCGGAGAATCTTTGAAATTCTGTTGCGACAAAAGAGAAGCTGGTTTACAGCCCCAATCCAAATAGCTGGAGCAAGCAAGCAGTGCTCATGTGACCAAGCATTCACATGAAGCTGGGGAACAATGTGCTACTGGAGCACCTTGACCGGAGCCACAAGAAATTATGTAAAACGTCAGCAGCAGGCGATTCACCGTAAGCAAGGCTTTGCCCATTACTGGAATACTCTGTCCACAGAACACGTGTCACTTACTTCATTATTAACTCAATTAGCATATTTATTAGGTAATTTGTTCCATCACCGTGGGCACATTTACATATCGCTGATGGACAAGCAAACTATAGAAATGGAAAAAAGATACCGGGTGCAGAAACGGGGGGGCATAAGAGAGCAGAATCAACTCGTGACCCATCCAGGACTGCAGATGAGGAGAGTTTTATCACTTTCATCACAATACATCAATGTATATCAATATTTCATATCTTCATACACAATTGCATAATAATAATAATAATCTTTATTTGTGTACCACCATTCATACAGAGAGCAGCTCAAAGTGCTCCACAATATGCAAATAATAAAAGCACATGTATATACCTCATATACAAACACTAAACCTACAACTGACTGGAGTTCAAGTAATGTAATTTATCTTGGCATCCAATCATTGTGAGCCAGTCAACACTGTACACAACATGGGTATACGCACACATGCATGGGACATGGGGAGGGATCAGGAGTTTTCACTCATTAAACAGTGGTTTTATAATGGCGTAGACATATCTACGTATATCACAATAGGTTTGATTTTGAATGGTAAATTTGTGAACACAATGAATATGTGTGCCATCTTGGATTGTCAGTATTATATTTATATATAATTATTACAATTTGCTTCCAATCAGAATGAGAAAGATGGAAATAGTACAAGATGAAAATTCTCTTTTTTGAGCCAGTCCACACCTTGCATGGTTCACTCTGGACTCGGCAAGGTTAATGAGATCCACAGCTGTGTTTTCAGGTGTATCCAGCCGTATTCTAGTTTGGCTGCATTCCGGAATGTCGGCGCAAAGACCGTGACCGTAGCCAGCTACGGTAGCTTTTAGGCTGTTGGCTGTACACAGCATGTCAACTGCTGTGGTTTTTAAAAAGCAGACATCCCCATCAATTTCCGAGAATGGAGAGTAATGATTTGGAATGCAGCTAGGCAAATGGATGAAAACGGATTCAGAAAAACAATTAAACAAAACTGTAGCCTACCTACCGTATATAACCTAGCCAAAGCTAAACATTGCTACACAAACACATCTTCAGTTGGACACACCTTGATTTTTTAGATCTCTATATAAGTTGCAGAAACAAAAATAACCATTCCCGAATGTTTACATCCATAAAATTACAGTTCCTTATGACTGAGAAGGAAACAGTGCTTTGCTTGGCTGACTGCCCCATGAACTCTGGCCTGCGTAAACTACCTCAGGACTATGTTTTTTTTATTCTTTGTTTACAGTTTGTCAGGAAATTCAGCCAGCTGTAGCCAAGTTAGTGCCAAAGACAACAATAGACCAGTAAACAGTCACGTTGGGCTAAGATGGTGAGAGATAAACACAGCCATGTGCCATTGTTTACAAGCCCGCTGGCCTCATGCACCTCTGGACAGGTGTGAATTCTATGCTGTGCAAATGCAATATGAGGACGACTGGACTACACCATGACTGCTCATATTCACTACATGGCTTAGCTAGTTAAGTGGTCTGGTCTCGCATTAATATGTGAAGACCAGTGACACCAGGATGTCAAGGTACAAGAGACTAGAGATACCAAAAGGCCTGCTACCTCCTGCTACCTGAGTGTCGCCGTCTGCCATCACGCAGCGTGTGAGATGTAGGCGTGCGTGATGGCTGGGCGTGAAGCGCGTCTGCGGGAGAGTGGTGAGGGTTGCCGGCCGAAGGACAGGAAGCGTTCACCCTGCAAAGGAGGTCATGTAGTCTGTGAAGGAGAACTGTGGGAACTGTCCGTTCCATCGTTTGTGTCTGTGGCACTACTTTCTGAGAGGCAGGAAGATGTATAGATGTATTACCACCACCTATTCTTTGGCTTAGGGACTGCTATCATAATTGGAATGGATGGCTCTGCCTTGGATGTCAGGCATGCACTGCACTTGCTTATGTGCTACAGGTATTTTTCACTGTGTTTCTAATGCTCTATTCTCTGCCTAGAACAATCAAATGAATAAGAACAACAATATGTTGGTATTGTTATATGTAAACGTCCAGCTGCCAATTTACCATCACTGGTCTTGTGCTGCGCACTTGGGGCCTGATTTACTGAGACCTTTAGCGGGTGCAAAACCATTTAGCACACGTAAAAACCAATAACATGACCAATGATTGGTCATGGAATTTGTTTTGCACCAGTCATTGGTCATGTTATTGCTTTTGTGTGTGCTAAAGGGTTTTGCACCCGCTAAAGGTCTTAGTAAATCAGGCCCTCTGTATTTTCACAATCAAAGAACCACAGGGTGGCCTGCATTGCGGCTGAGGGAGGAGAAATGAAGAACACAACATTACAAAACTGCGGTCGGGAATTTTCTCAAGCCAACAGAGGTGTTTGAGTAACGGAGCAAAAACCAGAAGCTTACGAAACCTCATCAGTGAGAGCAAAGAGAAAAACTGACATGAGTCTGACATGAAAAAAGCTAATCCTGAAGCGGAGAGCTCATTGACTGGTGTAATTGGGGTTCTATGGGCCATTTTCCCTAACGGGAGACGGCAGTGCTAATGCAGGGATACGGGGACGGAAGAAACGTGTTATTGTTCCAGCAGCAGAGAGAGGGAGAGCAAGAAGGAGGGAGAGAAAGAGAGAGAAAGAGAAAGAGGGGGGGGGCAAACAAGCCGCCATGTGCAGACTGAGTGCAGCGTCTGGCAGCCATGTGCCTGAGGTAAGCGTGTGAGTGAAGCCCTCTGTATTCCTCTCTCAGGAGTCTGCAAACAGACATATGGAGAGCGTACAAAATCACACTCACGCAAACCTGTGCGCTTCCACTTAAACAGACTCGGCGCTCAGCTCGCAGCGATATACACCCTGACTTTAAACAGATCCCGACCAGCTGTAGAATCGCTGCCTGTGTGAGCCCATTCTATAATTACTCACTTTTTACTCGAAAAGGACTGGCTACATCATTTACTCCTGGTCTATATTTAAACAGTGATTACCATACCACAAACGGAAATACACAACTGTGCATCTTCTACTTTGCAGAACACACTTAATTGTGCACACGCACACGCACGCACACACACACACGCACACACGCACGCACACGCACACACACACACACACACACACACAATCATACAGATACATGCACAGACACACAAGCAGAGATTTTGAATTTGGATGGATAACTAATAGAAAAGCTAAACAAATGCTTTTAAAGGCAAAAACAAGCCACACTGCAAACCCTAACCACTCCTAACCCTAACCTTAACCCTAACCCTTAACAAGCGTTTAAGTCTTGTAACAAAACTAAAAATCTTAGCTTGTTTTACGTTACATTTTGCTGCACAAGTAAATTTCTTACCCCACTGGCAAATCTTGAAATGAGTAAAACTATCTCCCCCCACTGGCAGATAGTTTGACTTATAACAAAAAAAATTAAATGCTTGTTAAGATTTGTTGTTTGCAGTGTACACATTGTCGCATTGTACACATTGATAACTGAATGAACAAGCTACACATTGCCGCATTGTACACATTGATAACTGAATGAACAAGCTACACATTGCCGCATTGTACACATTGATAACTGAATGAACAAGCAATACCAATAGAGAATTATGACTCGGAATATCTACAGGTGATGCCTTCAGTATTTATTTTCCCTTAATCCCATTTGTCTTTTTTGATTAAGCAGCTGAGTACATGGGCCATGAGGCATGGGAATACCCCCTCATATCACACAGAGTACCATCATGCACAATGGCACGCAGGTCAGCACAGTGCTCTTTACATCAATGAGTCAACAAACCACATAGCTCTGCAGAACTGTTCTGTCTCACTGTACACAGTCATTCTCCACTGAAGGCCAGTATAGTTCCTTAGAGCAATTCACAGCTCAGTTGGGAGCAACAACACATGCAGAAGAAACAGAAGCCACGGCAGTAACAGTGTGGACACCGACAATGGCAGGGACAGCGCCTACATCAGCAACACCACCTACATCAGCAACAACGCCTACATCAGCAACACCACCTACAACAGCAACAACGCCTACATCAGCAACAACGCCTACATCAGCAACACCGCCTACAACAGCAACAACGCCTACAACAGCAACAACGCCTACAACAGCAACACCGCCTACAACAGCAACAACGTCTACAACAGCAACAACGCCTACAACAGCAACACCGCCTACATCAGCAACAACGCCTACATCAGCAACAACGCCTACATCAGCAACACCACCTACAACAGCAACAACGCTTACAACAGCAACAACGCCTACAACAGCAACAACGCCTACATCAGCAACACCACCTACAACAGCAACAACGCTTACAACAGCAACAACGCCTACAACAGCAACACCGCCTACAACAGCAACAACGCCTACAACAGCAACAACGCCTACAACAGCAACACCGCCTACAACAGCAACAACGTCTACAACAGCAACAACGCCTACAACAGCAACACCGCCTACAACAGCAACAACGCCTACAACAGCAACACCGCCTACAACAGCAACAACGCCTACATCAGCAACAAT
This sequence comes from Ilyophis sp. 1 JC-2022, assembly GCA_022702515.1. Lineage (NCBI taxonomy): Eukaryota > Metazoa > Chordata > Actinopteri > Anguilliformes > Synaphobranchidae > Ilyophis > Ilyophis sp. 1 JC-2022. The sequence continues at coordinate 51,460,160 of CM040405.1, read as the reverse complement.
GCCTACAACAGCAACAACGCCAACATCAGCAACACCACCTACAACAGCAACAACGCCTACAACAGCAACAACGCCTACATCAGCAACACCACCTACAACAGCAACAACGCCTACATCAGCAACAACACCTACAACAGCAACACCGCCTACAACAGCAAAAACGCCTACAACAGCAACAACGTCTACAACAGCAACAACGCCTACAACAGCAACACCGCCTACAACAGCAGCAACGCCTACAACAGCAACAACGCCTACATCAGCAACACCGCCTACAACAGCAACAACGCCTACATCAGCAACACCACCTACAACAGCAACAACGCCTACAACAGCAACAACGCCTACATCAGCAACACCGCCTACAACAGCAACAACGCCTACATCAGCAACACCACCTACAACAGCAACAACGCCTACATCAGCAACAACGCCTACATCAGCAACACCACCTACAACAGCAACAATGCCTACAACAGCAACAACGCCTACAACACCAACACCACCTACAACAGCAACAGCGCCTACATCAGCAACACCACCTACAACAGCAACAACACCTACATCAGCAACAACACCTACATCAGCAACACCACCTACAACAGCAACAACGCCTACATCAGCAACACCACCTACAACAGTAACAACGCCTACAACAGCAACAACGCCTACAACAGCAACACCACCTACAACAGCAACAACGCCTACATCAGCAACACCACCTACATCAGCAACACCACCTACATCAGCAACAACACCTACATCAACAACACCACCTACAACAGCAACAACGCCTACATCAGCAACACCACCTACAACAGCAACAACGCCTACATCAGCAACACCACCTACAACAGCAACAACGCCTACATCAGCAACACCACCTACAACAGCAACAACACCTACATCAGCAACACCACCTACAACAGCAACAGTGCCTACATCAGCAACACCACCTACAACAGCAACAACGCCTACATCAGCAACACCACCTACAACAGCAACAACGCCTACATCAGCAACACCACCTACATCAGCAACACCACCTAGATCAGCAACAACACCTACATCAGCAACACCACCTACAACAACAACAGCAACAACGCCTACATCAGCAACACCACCTACAACAGCAACAACGCCTACATCAGCAACACCACCTACAACAGCAACAACGCCTACATCAGCAACAACGCCTACATCAGCAACACCACCTAAAACAGCAACAACGCCTACATAATCAACAGCACCTACATCATCGACAGTGCCTACGTGAGCGATAGCAGCTACAGCAGACTCTTGTCGCCTCAGTTAAGATGAGGCCACAGTGCGGTCTGTGATGCTTCCTCAAACATGGGCCGACACAGGCGATGACAGCAGACAGATTGAGGGCTGGGAAACACTGTCACTCTCTGGGCCACAGCGGTCTAGGAATCTGTCTGCACTAAATATGTATCTATTCTACACACTGTGCGGAGTGAGTATGTCACTGCTGCTGTCTTTCAACTCCCAGGTTGTACCTGTGTGTCTGCACACACACACACACACACACACACACACACACTCACTCACATACACACGCACAAACACATGGCTAACTAGCACATGTGAGTTGTATCAGTCTGTTCCAACACACAAACACCCAAACTCAGGAGTGCTCTGTGCTCCTACCGCACACGCTAATGCTGCCCGTTTCAGCGCTCTGTGCTCCTACCGCACACGCTAATGCTGCCCGTTTCAGTGCTCTGTGCTCCTACCGCACACACTAATGCTGCCCGTTTCAGTGCTCTGTGCTCCTACCGCACACACTAATGCTGCCCGTTTCAGTGCTCTGTGCTCCTACCGCACACGCTAATGCTGCCCGTTTCAGTGCTCTGTGCTCCTACCGCACACACTAATGCTGCCCGTTTCAGTGCTCTGTGCTCCAACCGCACACGCTAATGCTGCCCATTTCAGTGCTCTGTGCTTCTACCGCACACGCTAATGCTGCCCGTTTCAGTGCTCTGTGCTCCTACCGCACACACTAATGCTGCCCGTTTGAGTGCTCTGTGCTCCTACCGCACACGCTAATGCTGCCCGTTTCAGTGATCTGTGCTCCAACCGCACACGCTAATGCTACCCGTTTCAGTGCTCTGTGCTCCTACCGCACACACTAATGCTGCCCGTTTCAGTGTTCTGTGCTCCTACCGCACACGCTAATGCTGCCCGTTTCAGTGCTCTGTGCTCCTACCGCACACACTAATGCTGCCCGTTTCAGTGCTCTGTGCTCCAACCGCACACGCTAATGCTGCCCGTTTCAATGCTCTGTGCTCCTACCGCACACGCTAATGCTGCCCGTTTCAGTGCTCTGTGCTCCTACCGCACACACTAATGCTGCCCGTTTCAGTGCTCTGTGCTCCTACCGCACACGCTAATGCTGCCCGTTTCAGTGCTCTGTGCTCCTACCGCACACGCTAATGCTGCCCGTTTCAGTGCTCTGTGCTTCTACCGCACACGCTAATGCTGCCCGTTTCAGTGCTCTGTGCTCCTACCGCACACGCTAATGCTGCCCGTTTGAGTGCTCTGTGCTCCTACCGCACACGCTAATGCTGCCCGTTTGAGTGCTCTGTGCTCCTACCGCACACGCTAATGCTGCCCGTTTGAGTGCTCTGTGCTCCTACCGCACACGCTAATGCTGCCCGTTTCAGTGCTCTGTGCTCCTACCGCACACGCTAATGCTTCCCGTTTCAGTGCTCTGTGCTCCTACCGCACACGCTAATGCTGCCTGTTTCAGTGCTCTGTGCTCCAACCGCACACACTAATGCTGCCCGTTTCAGTGCTCTGTGCTCCTACCGCACACGCTAATGCTGCCCGTTTGTGCTCCACAACAATGCACAGAGCAGCAGGGTTGGGGTCAATTTCGGTTCATTCAAACAAGATAGAAAATGAACTGAAATTCAGTGATATCAAAAATCTATATTTGTCTGGTCGTATTGGCCAATCACGATATCTCCCCGCCTAATATTATCATACAAATGCAAACTGCAACCAAGTCTCCACATTCATGGAGAAAGTAGATTACCACAGTCGTCAACTTATGAAGGAAATATTTTATTTGTATAGCAAAATATTTAAACTTGCTTACTTTATTATTAAAGCGGAGAGCATGAGTCTAGAGACCTACTGAGTATGTGTATACCTTTGCTGGTCAAAAAAATAAATAATAATTTACAATAAATAAAAGAGGTTCAGAAGACTATTATTTGCCTATTTTCTTAGTGTGATGTTTTCACTTAATTTACAGCATCAGCGGCACATTAAATGAGTCTCCTCTCTGGCGCATTAAATGCGTCTCCTCTCTGGCGCATTAAATGCGTCTCCTCTCTGGCGCATTAAATGCGTCTCCTCTCTGGCGCATTAAATGCGTCTCCTCTCTGGCACATTAAATGCGTCTCCTCTCTGGCGCATGTAGGTTGTGTCATCCTGTCAGCCATAATCGCAGCATCGGATAAGTTAATTTTATGCCATTATTGGCCATTAATGTTCTGAGTATGTAAAATGAATTGACTGACTGAATTGAAATGGAATTTACAGGAAACCGTCCTCAGCTGTGGAGGTGTGTCTCAGTATCTACTGAACGCTACTGAACGCTAGTGAAGACTGAAGACACAGTCAGATGATGTAACTGATGCAAGCTATTAGACTGTGCTTTGTACACACACACAGACACACACACATACACACACATACACACGCACACACACACACACACTAACATCCTAATTAATGTCTGTTTCTTTTTCACACCACATCCCTTTCTTACAGTGCTCTTCCAGTTTGGTCATTCGAACTTGAGACCATGTGCATTTCATCCTTCAGGAGGTCGAGGAGAAATCTTCACTATGTCCTGCAGGACGGTATAGAACTAAGAGCACATCAATCATCAACCATCATACAGTACATGACAGCTGACCAGGGTTCTTTTTTGGGGGGTGAGCTGGTTTTGGATTTAGCGAATGGAGCAAGTTCATGCTGCAGATCTGCTGATGCGCTGGTGGTGGGGGGGTTGTCTTACTTTTAGGAGACGTTCCTGCTTCTAGGCCAAACGGCTTTATTTATACACCCCCTGCCGTCACCTGCCACCCTGACCTTTTCCCCGCCCCGCCCCGCCCTCCCCCACTGAGGCTGGTCCGTCCGCCGCCCTGCCCCTCTCCGGCCTTCCCCCGCTTCCCCCTCATCGCCAGCGAGGAGCAGGCGCCGTGCCCTGAGCAGCGGCGCTATTGGATTACGTGTGCTCCTGCGAAAGCCCTTTTCTGCTCGCCCCGGAGAGATGAGGGCCGCACTCCCGCTTATCAGAGAAATGCAGGAAAGCCGAACAAAACGGGCATCTGTGCTAATTACAGGACGCAAGACTGAAGCTCCTTCTGTGACGAGCGAGAAGCCGGCGGGACCGTAACTGAATTACCCTGGTGGTACACCAGCACGGCACATGTTACAGTGCACTGGGGCAAGGTCACTGGGACACCCTGGAACACCCCCGTTAAACTGGTTATTCATTAGCCGGATAGCGCCGGTGCAGATCAAAGCTCTCTAGGTCAGTCTGAAGGCTGCCGAAATGAGGGTACTGAGTTTACTACCAAAGGGGGCTATCAGTATGAATGCACGTGTGTGTGTGTGTGTGTGTGTGTGTGTGTGCGTGCACTACGCATACACGGTTAAAGAAAGGTTGCAGACCTCAATGGGAAATGTAATTTTGAAAAGATCATCGGCCAAGTTAGTCACTACTAGTCATTATTACTCAATACTAAAACTGTCATGAGTGACGGAGCAAATAACAGCGATACTAACAAAAGCGAAACAAATTGTCAAGTCTCAACACCTTTTTCACTTCAGACAAATTGCCTCCCCTCTTTCACCCATTTGAACACATTAATATAAACCTTTAGCGGCTGCAGTGACATACTGCTTGCTGAATGCAGCTGACGTGCAAGCCAGCTGCTACCAAAAAGTTTCAGTCTGGGCCCTGACAGTGACTGTGAGTCACAGTGACCTTTCACATCACCGTGCTGGTGGTCTGACTCAGCCCTGACTGTGCTTTGGTAACATTATCCAGGTTCTACAGGCCAGGAACCATCCAGAAACTCTGCCTTAATTCATCACAACTAAGCGTTTTGTGTTTAGCTGAAATTGGGCTGACATGGCGGTTGATGAATTGACCGTTTGACCCAGTTTAACAATAACTCACCAGAAGAAGAGCGTGGGTGGGTGGGCACGTGGAAGGGGAGGTATCCTTCAACCCCCTGGTCTCCACACACTGGGCTGAAAAACTGGAGCTTCTTGCAACATTGATTGACTGCACTATTGACCTACCCTCTTACGCATTCTTGTTTTATCTCATTTGCCTGAGCACCTGTTCAACACTGCAAAGAGCATTTCAGAACTGTTCCCTCTCAAGAGGACTACTCTTCAAACGCCTGAATGTACATTCAAATACACCTCTCATACAACTGATAACATAAATAACGGGAGTGTCCTGGCAGAACATAAATTACAGAGGTTCCCAAATATGCACATGCCACAACACACAATTGTAGAAGAAAAGTGCTTAAATTACAAGAAGACAGATCTGTAACATGAGGAATCACTCCCTGCAGATCACTGGGAACTGTAAAACATATAACTACCCAAAACATACAATCATATGAGCTGGAGATGATATGTGATGTTTCCACAAGCTAATGTGGGGCTTAGGAGTTTCTTCTTTTATTGCTGGACATTTCTACATTTCTAGTTTTGGAAGATAAATTATATTTGGATGGGCAAAGGCCTCACTTTTTTAAGCTCTAAATATTGTTGAAAATAGATGTTTCTTTTAAAATTGTAAGCATTTGGCAGGAATTGTGAAGTAGGGTCATGAGGATTTTTCAGATAAAGTGTATACATATAGCTTAGCCAATGCCCTTATGCAGGGCAACTTACAGCTTCTATGAACTCATTTACGCAACTGGGTATTTACTGGGAAAAAATTTTTTTAACACATTTTTAACTACAGAATTTTGGTTGCAAGGTTCATGGTGGTGCGTTCCAAATTCATACAATTTAAAAGGCGCACGGAGCCTTTTTTAATCAAGCAAGAGATTTAAACTCATTGTAGGCTAATTGTATTTTATTTTCAAGACGGACATGTTTCGGCTCATGCTGTCCTCAACACCATTCCAGTGGCAAGTCAATGGCGTTGAGGACGGCATGAGCCGAAACATGTCCTAAAATAAAGTTACAATAAGTTTAAATCTCTTGCTTGATTAATAATTGAAGTGCGGAACTCCGGGCGCCTTTTAAATTTAACATTATAATATCGTATATTTAGTAAGATGGTTACTTATCTGCAGTCTTTCCTGCGTCGACATCCTAACTACATACTGCTACATGAAATGTACTTTTAAAATACCAACTTTAGAGTCAAATGCCAACTTGCTGGACTTCAACTCCCCTCCTGTGGTGGATCCCTAGGGTGGGTCGTAGAAAGAAAGCTTTTGTTTGTTGACGCTACGGAAGGCTTGCTAAGTCTCCTGTCCACCTCTGGTATGTACTGCCATCTATTGGTTGACTACAAAACCGTGGCACTGTAGATAATCCAGAAACCCAAATGTGCATCCTGTTTTGTAGAATTTCTCGTTGTTTTCATATAATAAACCTAAGAAGATTTATATATGTTATGGAGGGGGAAACGCTGAGACAGAAGTCGTTCAGCATTTTTTAGTTTAGCTAATTAATGTTGTGCATTTGTGATCAAAAATGTATATGAAGGGTGGCGACCATGGGCAAGTAGCAGGCTATATAGACTTAACTATTAGCAGGTCAGACTAAATAGCAGGGTCTATGCAGAGAAATGTGAGCAATTATGATAGTTTCCTATTGCCCAGAAAGAAGCAATAAAACGTATATTGGTCAGTTCACTTTTTTGCTCTGTAGCACTAAAAAAAAATTCACCTTTCTTTGATGTAAACCGCCGCAATGCACAGCGGCGCCTTCTCTGGTCTATCGGGCTCATGCGATCTGCCTGCATAAATTGCGTCAGATGCGGAATCCTCTAGCTCAGCTGTACAGTGGAGAGAGGCACGCCTACGCCATGCCCAATTTATGGATGATGTTGCAGCTACGAGAAAGCCGCAGGCCTACAAGTAGCTACGACTGAAATTTAAAAATTGTGGGATAATAAATACGTTTATAAAAGATTGTGGAAAAACTGTTGCACTTTTATAGGTAAACTACAATTGGCTTACTACAGGTGCATGAGGCTTGAATGAATTGCAGTAGGAACTGTGACGCTGTGTGGCATTGGTACTGACTCCTGGGCCGTGTCCGAATTAGCGCACTTGCCCACTATTGAGTATGTCACTTGAGTATACTTTTTTAAAACTGTTAAGTACACGACAGTTCTTAAAATTGAGTGTTCTTAATATCCCCGGATGATATGCTTATTTCCGGGTTTTTGTCTATGACCAGTAAATGGTCATAGGTTTTTGCTGATAATAGAATAGAGGATATTTTTTCGCATACTTAATGTCACTCAACAGTATGCAGTAAGCAGTATACAGTATGCTAGTGCATAGTAAACAGGACGCAGTAGATAGGGCTCTGATTTGGACACAGCCCTGGTCATGGCCTAAACCTTTTTTTGTATACACTTGTGTAAATCATTCTGTATAAGAGCATCTTTTAAATGTGAATGTACATGTATTGAAACGGCAATCAGCACACTGCCTTTAAAATAAATACATTAAATTTATGCTAAATCCAATAACCATATCTTTCCGTTACAGTTTGAAGCACACGTTGTTTGAGCAAAATATGGATCGATTATAATTATGCTAGAAATCAAATTCACTATTGATCCTCAACAAACTCAATAGTTATCATTTATTTAAAGGATACAAAAACACAGACAAGGAATACAAATCAGCACAGAAAAACTTTTCCCATTTTGAAGTCATAACACCCTGGCTGTGTTCGAATCAGAGCTCTATCTACTGCACCCTGTCTCCTGCGTACAGTGCACTGGCTGAAGTGTGCTGTTTAATGTGCACTGTTTAGCAGTCCGCAAAAAATATATCCACCACACTATTTTCCAACCGCACTGTGGAAGTGTCGTAAGCAGATCATAAGACGTCCCAGGCCCCACCCTTGCACTGCCATGTCACGTGTTGTTTTTGTTGTATTTGAAGGTAAACGACAGCGAAGCTGCACCTAATTTTTTGTAAAACAAAGCTTCACGTCATATTTATGTGACCAAAATGTTCGTGTACTTCTTGAAAAGTGTGCTCCCGATTGTGCTCAGCGAAACCCCCAAAGTAAGTGTGTCATCCGGGTGTTTCAAGTACACTGTAATTTGAAAAATGTTCACGTACTCTATGACTTTCTCGCCCTATCTACTCACCAAGGCTACTCAACAGTGTGGAAGAGTGCTGATTCGGACACGGCCCCTGTCATTATTTCCTTTTGGATTGCTAAAGCTAAATTTGAATGGGAGATCTTCTCAAATGTTGCTGGAAGTGGAGCTGGTGGGCCAGTAGGAGGCAGTGTTCACTCAGGAGCAGAAAGGGCCAATACCCCAGTATTGTGATGGGTACAGTGTGCTTAGAAGATTAGAAGACACCGTTTTTTAGATGAGACATTAACTAAAGGTCCTGATTCAGTGTTATCTTCAAATATTCTATATGACCACTGAGTAGGGTGTGCCGCAGTGTCCTGGCCAAATTCCCAATATGGACCATTCCATTGCAGTTATCTAATGACCCCAAGATAATTCATAAAATATAAATGATAGATTTCCTGAATCCCTCCCTCTCTACCACTTAGCACCTTGCCTAGACTTTAGCACAGGGGTAGGTAAAGCTGTTTCTGGAATGACACAATCCTGCAATATGTGACATTAATTTAACATTTGATTCAGTTTGATTGGATTGACACAATTCCATTAAGTACAATATCAGGGATAGGCAGCTCCATTGCTGAAGGGATTTTCTGAGTCTGACATTTAGTGGCTAATTAACCAAATGTGAGCTACCCTTCAATCTAAATGAACCCAAATTTAAATATTAATCTAAGGCTGGAATGGTGGAATGGAAAATGTTCCAACAAATTGTCTGTCAAAAACCGGCACACAACGATACTAATTTTGGGAGAGATGTGAAATTAAATTGTGAATCTCCTAGCAACCAGAATTAGTTACAAGCACAGAGAGAATATAAGGAATAAGGCATACATATCACACATAAGGATTCAGATTAAAAGCGAGTTCAGGATTACTGTATGATTTTTCTCCGGTGGGGTGATGAGATTGAGAGCAGAACATGTGCATTGTCTTTAATGGGGTGAAAAGTCAGGTGTTGTGATCACGTAATATTCCCTTAAAAGGTATCACTGCTTTGAAAGTTTAACAAGGGATTAAGCTCGTTTGATAGGTGAACATTACGCATATTGATTATTAATGGGCCTCCACTACCACTACCAGATAAGAGTGTCTGCTAAGGTATTATAATGTAATGTAATTATAATAAATAGACATCCCACAGAACCACTCTGGAGGACTATTATTTGTGAAATAGTTTAGAGTATCATGTCATATCAGCGAAACCTGGTGATGCTCCTCAGTTGGCTGTCCCCTGTCACTGACATCATCAAAGATTGGATGGAAAAAACCTTTCTTTTAGTCAATGCTGAAAAAAACGTGTCCTCATTCGCCATCTAAATTTTCCAATCTAACCCTAAAAATAGACTGGATTGATTGTACAGCTACACCTTGAAATCTAATAAAAAACCTTGGAGTGACTCTTGAATCGGATCTCTCCCTGGATACCCATATTAAGAACATTTCCAAAGTAGCCTTCTATTAATTACGTAGCTATCAAACATGACAAAGTTTTCTCTCCATACATGGTGCTCAAAAATTTGTCCGTGCAATTGTCACATCCCGATTAGACTACTGTAATGCACTAATCTACACCTCATCCAAAACTGTAGCTAGAATTCGAACTGGAACGAGAAGAGCACACTACTCCGATCCCTGCATTGGCTCCAGATAAAATATCGCATCGAGTTTAAAGTCTTCTTATTGGTCTATAAGGCATTATATGGGTCAGCCCCGTCCTACTCAAGCCCTGTATTCCTGCCCATGCACTTTGCTCCGGTGATGCCAGCCTATTCCCAGCATTTCCCAAAAGTCGGCAGGTGGTTCTTATAGAGTTCCCACTTTATGGAACAGTTTTCCTCCCATAGTTGGGAATCAGAGACCGTTGTTATTTTTAAATCATGGCTATACTACACCCCCTGACCTCACCCTTTTTATACATTTTTGATACATTCTTTCATATCATTTTCATTCATTTTTTTATTTTTTTATCTAAGTTTTTGTATTATAATTTTTACCAGTATTTGTGTGCTAATGTGCATGTTTGTGTTTTAATATATTTTTTTATATTTAAATATGTATAAATAATAAAATATGGCCTATATTCATGTTCCTTCCTACCACTTTTGTGTCTGCATGCCTCTTTATTCTGATTACTTCTTGATATGTAGTATGTTGAGACCTTGCTCCTCACCCTTAGATGCATGGATGGGCTCATTTATGGTGCCATGACTTGTTTTTTGTCAACATCTCCACAACAAACAACACTTGATTATTAATTGAATTATTATTCGGTGTGTAATATTTTTTCTTCTTGTGATAATTGTGTTTTAGTGTAACTACCCCTAGTTTATATTTTAGGGGTCTTTTAGCCCCCCCCTAATTTAACCTAAACCTAGCCTTGTAAAAAAAATGAGTGAAATCGCTGTCAAAAAAATAAAATAAAAAACTGTTTTTTTTTTCCTGTCCCCCCCTTGGGGCCTTCGAAAAAAGGTTTGGAAGAACAGCTTGGAAGTTCTTACAATGTAAAAAACTGTCCCAGCTGTTAAGCTACAGATCAAAATATGATACGATCTGTCACTCAAAACAAAGTCTTCCTTCAACCAAGGCTTAGCCAGGAGGGATTTCTCCCCCAGAAACCGCCAAAAGAAAAATCCTCATGTTGTTGTTTTATTTGACAATCATAAAACATAATAATACTGCTTCACCTGAAGACAGTCATCACATACATTTAAAAAACCGTCGAGGATTTAAAATACACAATAAAGCTGACAGGCTTATTTCCATTGTGGTCCTCTGATTGAAATGTTTTTTTTGTCTCTCAAGTTTAAATTATTAGCCATTCCCTTTCCTAAACAAACTAGAGAGATACGCTATAATGACAGACATGTCTAAGAAATCAAAAAGATAATTAAAATTCTAATATCTTAATTTGAATCATTTTATTTCCAGCTTCACTGAAACCCTAGAATGCCTGCAGGGTTCTCAATGGGAATCCTAGTATTAGAACAACATATTGAGCTATAAGTATTTTAGGCACAGATCGCGACCCATTGCAAACCATTGAATCTGCACATACACAGTAAAATGTTCAATGTTAATTAAACTCTAACATAGCTTATATGAGTTCAATAGGGACCACGTGTACACTGCAATAGTTAATTTAACATGGAACATTTTACGTGGATGTTGTAGGCGATTCCTGTCTTGGATCGGTTTCTATGCATTTCATTATTAGTTATTTTTGTAATGTAAACAGATCCTATCAATCAACTTAAGTGTAAATTCTTAACTGTGAATTAAACTGATCAAAAGCAGGGCAGTGCACTGACACATTTTTATTAATAATGTTCCATAAATACAGTGAGTTAAAAGTGCTCAAAACATCAAAAAATAAAAAATAATTACTTCACATACAAAAACAGACCGTGTGCAATAAGACTCTAAATAAACACATATGGTTTGATAATTACATTTTTAGAGAAACTTTCATCCAAGTCATCGTACAGCTCTTCACTAGATAAGGCGCTTTTTTCACAGGGCTGCCCGTGGAATAGCTTCAGCTTCACAGAGAGATCCCAGTCCCATGGTCAATCACATACCAATGCCCTTTTATTACAGCTACATCTCCAACTAATCCTGGGCTTCTGCATTCTCAAACACATTCCAACACATGCACGCCGTCAAGTTCTGTGGCTTTCCTCCAGAAAGGTGAACTGAATTTGTTGTACAATCTGGAACAAATCCAGTCTGGATCACTTTAAAATAATTTGTTCTGCATTTCTTAACAAAAAAAACAACAACTTTTGAATACACATTGCTTCTGCTGCACACCCCTACCCCAGAAAGCAAAGAGTGACCAAAGAGTGACCATACGGTGGAACAGGAGAGATACTCTATGCACTTCTACATAAAGTATTTTTGTCAAACAAACATTCAAAAGACAAAAAAAAACAATGCACATCCATTAAATACACAAACGACAAAAAATATTAGCTTCTCTCTCATATAAAGAGTCTATATCCTTGAAATTCAAATGGACCCCTTCACCCTCCACACAGACACACAGTTTGATCAATAGTTTACCCGTGAGCACAGTATGGGACCCGATATCTCAATCCATCAACCTCCCTCCGTTCGACCTGCATGTGATGCAGTTCCCACGTACAGGTGCAATCTCCACCACCTTCGCTAATACATCTTTGTTATTGACACTTATTTGACCAGAACATTATTAAATAAAGATTCCGTGGATGAACACAACCTCAAAATGAGATAGAGGCTGGAGGTGGCGGCAGCTCTACAGGGCGTGGAGAAGAACAGTGAAGTTGCTGACGTGCACATTTAAGATCAGCGGAGAAATGAGCTCTGGCAATGCTTGACAAATATCACGGTGCCTATGGCCACTAAATAATAATTTTTAAAAAATAATAATAAATCATCGACACATTCCTCTGGCTCTGTTTAGGGCCGTTTTCACAGCTCTGGCTGTTCACAATGTTCTCATTAACATGCACAGTACTACTTATACAACCCAGCAATGTCGTGTGGCAGCTGTGGAATGCGACTCAGCCAGACAGGTGGCATACTTCTGCAGTCGCACATCTAGTGTCACCATGTCCCCACACAGGACAAAGATCCTGACGGGCATGTCCCTGGCTGCTATCCCTCCATTCCTTCTCTCTAGTTTAGACGCCTCTCTGGCACAGGGGAACTATAGAGTCCGTCCAGGGGAACCCCCCCCCCACTCTCCCTTTACTGAAAAATCCACGGAATGGAGAAGAAACATGGCCTCTAAAATGATACTTCCTGTGACATTTACACTTTTTGTTACTCGTTTAGATGTTGGAGGAGAGGTCTTGTAGAGCACGCCCATCTGAACAAGAGTGATGACACGAGCAGTATCTTTACATGATACACGCCCATCTGAACAAGAGTGATGACACGAGCAGTATCTTTACATGATACACGCCCATCTGAACAAGAGTGATGACACAAGCAGTATCTTTACATGATACACGCCCATCTGAACAAGAGTGATGACACGAGCAGTATCTTTACATGATACACGCCCATCTGAACAAGAGTGATGACACGAGCAGTATCTTTACATGATACACGCCCATCTGAACAAGAGTGATGACACGAGCAGTATCTTTACATGATACAACTTGCTTATTTGTGGTTTTTGTTGGCCTCACCATATTCCAGTCCATTTAGCACAAAATGTTCAACACATAAGACAGAGTTGTGAATAGAAAGCCAAAAAAAACGTCTTCCACATAAATGCCTGGTGTCACCCAGACAACAGTTCCACGCTGAAGTCTCCAACTGACATCCCCACATTTCACATCTTCCCAGGTATTCAGAATCTTGCGTCTACTTACTCGTACTCTTCATAAAGTGCTTCTTAGTTTTCCTTCTATATCTTATGTTCATTCAAAATAAAAATTTAAAAAGCATAAAATTTTGTCCTGTGTAGTTTAAATGTAGGTACTGTAATCCCATGCAGTTCTATAAATGAGCTCACAGCCAGCAGCTTAATCGCAAAAGTAAAAGGTCACTGAGGCCTTCTGGCAGTTCTGAGTTTCTTCACGTGTATGTTTATTTGAATAAAAGACAGGCCATCCAAAAAAACAAACATTTTCAAAGAGATTCCATTCGAATTCCTCGCATGTCAAAACAATGAGTCATTTTCTTCTTTTCTGTTGCAGTAACTCATCCAAGCCAGAGGTGGTGTGGCACATTCCTGTGAGAGACCCTAAGCTGGAGGAAGATCCCAGAGGTCTACAGTGGCTTCTCCATTTACGGTGCAAGATGAAGTCGTAGTTGGCGGACGTAGACATGGCGTAGAACACGTTGGATTTCTCTGGAATTCGAAGCTCTGAAAGAAACATTAGAGCATTAGCAAAGTGCTGGCTCTCGGCTGCGTTTCATACCCAGGGGTCAATTTGAGGGGGGATGCCATCCCCTCTGTTAACATTGTTTTTACAAAAACCATCCCCTTTGTAAAACTGCCATCCCCTTTGTTTTAATGGTTTTCTGTGATATCACAGACCCAACCATCACCCCTGAAAAAGATTTGCAAATCGACCACTGCCCTTACAAAACTGGATAGTTTGCTGCAAACTTGCAGCTAATATGTAGCGCATTTGCCACAAACTAAATAGTTTTCCACAAAATGTTGCCAGAGTTTTGGCAGAAGCATTTTCAGAGACTTTGTCAGTAGTGGTGAAATTCTGGTGAACTTCTTGCAACAATGGCAGTTCCCACAAAGGTAATTTGCATGTGAAAATATGAGCTTGCCGCAAACCTGCGGCAACAATGCCAAAGGTTTGACGCAAATTTGCCAGAAGGCCTATATTTTTGTAAGGGCATGAATAACCAGCTAAAACAAAATATTGGCTTGACTTTCTGAAGTTGCCTAAACACAATGGAAACTTCTGGAAACTTCTGGAATTGCAGTGGACAAGTGCTGCGGTAGAGCGGTGCGAGGCCTGTGCTTACCCTTGTCCTGAGACAGCACCTGAATCAGGGTGAAGTCCTGGCAGCACTCCCCCTCCAGGCTGTGCTTCTCCAGGGCTCTCTGGATCACCTGCGCAGTCTTGTCCTGACTGGTCAGCTGACCGCCCCAAAAGAGAGGTGGAATCGTTAAAACTCTCACTTCTATACCGATTTTAGGATTCATAATTTTTTATTATTTTTTTCCAGAAAACTTGCAATGTTATCTCAAGCAATGGCTAGAGCACAAGCCAGTTTATACCACATCATTGTTTCATCCCCCCATAGTATACAGCAGGTTATATAATCAAATGTATTAATAGCAGAATAAGTGATAAAGACCATTCACTGTGCATGGAATGTTTGTGAGACCAAAGCCTGAGGCCTAGATTCAACGCAATACTTTCTTCTTTGAGGGGAAGAAATTTAAGTTATACAGTTTTTTTCATTGTTACAAAGCATTGAGTTACTGCTGAAATTAACCCCAAAAAAATTTGTGCTAATATCAAAGTGCATTGTGGTTTAACCTTTTGAGCCCGACGGACCCTGTAACGGGTCCAGTAGAACGGTACCATAAATAGCTGCCTGTAAAAAGTTCATAAAATATTGTGGTGGACTTTTTTTTCTCTAATGTTTCTAAAAGATGCGGCCTCCCAGCACCCTAGGGCTTAACAGGTTAAATTGACAGTGGGCACAAATGTACTATGACATAATTTATGTCACTGAGCCTCAGAGCCGGTCCTTGGGTTTTGGTGACCCTAAACAAGAATGTTGTTGTGGCCCCAAAGTGCTCCAACATTAATCACTAAATCACATAACCCACAGGGAGGGTCGTGGCCCTAAATAACAGCATAGAGTTTGTGCCAGCGGCCGGCTCTGCTGAGCCTCGACCCCCAACAGTCTCACGCATTCCCTTTCCCTCCCTTAACAACGCTCTGAATATGAACTGCCGCCAGCAGTGACCCACCAGGATGCTTTTGTAGACGTTGCAGGTGTTGCTGGACTCCACGCTGACCCTCACGATGCAGGAGTCATCCACCTGCTTGTTGTAGACTGGCAATGAGATCATGGACACGGAGCGCTGGTGTTGTGCACACGGGGCGGCGTCGGGGCTCAGGGAGGTGGACGAGAGGTCGGGCTGGGAGTTCGACGAGGAGATGGTGGGGGAGCAGAACTCGGAGGAAGAGGAGGAGGTGGGGAAGTCCTCGGCCACGTCCTGACAGGACTTGGAGAGAGACTGTGGAGAAAGCGGCTATGAGCACTTCTGCCAATGCAGACGAACGTTTCTCTCACCCGGCACTGCACTAATGACACTGAGCAAACAACACCCACAACACAAAAACTCTTACTCCTACCCTGCCTCAGCAACACGACTGACCAACATGTTTCTATGACAACTATTTGACTGGTCTATAAAGAACTGTGCACAGAGATATCCAACAGTAGCGTAAGAAATAAATCATTTTAACCGACATTTTTAACACCCTTGTGGGCTAACTGGAGAAAATTGCCTCCAATGGAAGCCAGACAAGGCCTGAATAGGAGAAAAAACTTCTGAACCCTGGAGTAAAGAGGTGTGTACCTTTAGTTTGAGTCTGCGGGGTGAGGACTGAGGAGTGGGGAGATCCTCCATTTCGGATCCACTGGATCCACTGGATCCACTGGATCCAGAGGACGACACGCTGATCTGGTCAGCATGCATCTTCCGGCCTGACCCCTCACTTGCAGTCAAAAATCTGCGCACACACATATGTAACGAATGACACTTTTGCTAGTAACCCCAAATTACCGTTGACCAAAAACAGAAATGCTAATAATGAGGCAACAGCAAGTAACTGATCCATGCAGGAGAGATTAGAAACACAGGGAGAGATTTGTAGAACTCCTCCGCTGAAGCAGCAGGGGCAAGAAACTTACGAGGTGAGTTTTTTGGAAAGCAGGTGGTTAAAGATGCCCAGAGACGTGGGACATGGGTCGACGGGAGGCTCCAGCTCACGTGACAGTTCATAGCTGCGGGACAGAGAAACAGGCGGAGGCATTTAAAACAGGTTATAAAACAGTGAGTTCCGACCGTGCATTGTGATTGGTCGAGCACGTTCCAAACTGTTCTTATATTCATGATACTGGTATATCCCTCCACGGTTTATTTACATGCAATGCTACATTGTATCATCTTTAGAGCAAAAAAAGTTTGATTTCATTGGTAAATAATCAGGGTGCCATTTTCTGAATGTGAAGCGATAAAAACAATGTAATCTAGCTGATTTAAGCACTAAAACTGTTAAATTGCCATCTGATTTTTTAATGACTGATGTAGTACTGTTGTATAAAAGCAATAACTTACAAGAGGGAGCGCTATATCATGGATATCAAAACTGCTGTGATCCTTATCGGCCCTCGTGCCTAACCGAATCACAGCAGTTCTGATACCCATGATATAGCACTCCCTCTCGTAAGTTATTGATTAAACATGCTGCACTGGCAAACACATCGTTCCCCACAGTCTAATTCACTCAAGAACCCAGTACAGGCAAACAAAGCCAAGAGAACACATCTGTGAACTCCCAGTCCTCCACTCCCTCACTCACCTTTCCAGGTCGGTGAGCAGCCTGTTCTCCTGCAGCCAGGGGGCGATGTTGGGGTGGTGGCGTAGACTGTACTGAGCGCAGGCTTGCTTGAGCTGACGGATCTGTGACAGAATATCAAACTCCTGTCGGGGGGCAGAAAGAAAAAGAGAAAGAGAGAAAGAGAGAGAGAGGTCACAACCCGAGCCACCTGTATCCTGCATAGATAAGTAACGTATAAATGCCTGACATATCTCTGTATGGCCATGAGCATGCAACAAAAAATTTGAGTTGGGGAGTTATATAACCGGACACACAAACTCACTGTGAAGCAAAATTACTTCTCTTAACCCCACAGTGAAAGTACTAAAGTACTACTGTTCATTGGAAATTAGTGTCCGTAATGCGCTCTCTTAGCACCAATCAAAGTACTCGTTGCTCATTTTTCCTATCTCACTGTGTGCATTGAGGTTCATATAAAGATTGAGTAGGCCTTACCCTTCTCCGCTTTTCAAAGTTAATGAGGCCGCCCTGAGGGAGGAGAGAGAGAGAGAGAAATCAGGAGAGCTGCTCACAATATCAACTTTGATTCCTTATACTTCACAGTCCAGTGGGCTCAACACCTCAGTATTAATCAGTGTACCAGTTACTCCAGTGTGAACTCAGCTTTACAGTGTCAGTCAGTGTGTCAGTCAATCCAGTGTGAAATCAACCCTAGTGTCAGTCATTGAGTCAGTCACTCCAATGTGAATACAGCCCTTCGGAGTTAGTCAGTGTGTCAGTCAGTCAAATGTGAATACAGCCCTAAGGTGTCAGTCAGTGTGTCAGTCACTCCAATGTGAATACAACCCTAAGGTGTCAGTCAGTGTCAATGTGTCAGTCACTCCAGAGTGAACTCACCCCAACAGTGTCAGGCAGTGCCGTGTCCAGCATTGTCAGAACAGTAAGGTAGGTACCCAGGTATGGGACAACACCACCAGCAGCATTCTGTACAAAGGGCATATACATTATTTTAACATTAAAATGTCACCCATAATCACTAAAATCCTGTGATGGTGCATGTTAAAAACACACAATTCAGAAGACATACTTTCCAGTCTTGTGACTGAAGATCCTCTTACATTTCCAAGCCGAGGAACTATCGGTCTTACAGAAAGACTACATTTTTTGGTAATGGCTGCTTCAAACTGGAAAATTGACGAGTTCCATTTGGGACTATACAATGAGCAGAAACTGGGGGAGGCCGCAGCTTGACACTCCCTCCCCTGTCTTATTTACAGATCAAATTATAAGAAGCATGTCTACCTACTTAATTATGTATTCATATTTATTCTATGTATGTTTCTGAAGGAATGAGGAAAGAGGTGAATGATGGGTTGTTCCCTCACAAAGGTCACTGGTGTTATTTTTGACTCTGTTAACAGGACTTCCACCTTCACCGCCCTCACTTGGCAGTACTACACCGGATGACACCACAGCAACGTGACCTTTCAGGGGAGTCTTACCATCTGTTTGGAGAGGGCGCAGAGATTGGAAGGGCTGGGGGCGGAGTTATCCTCAGTCTGCTGATTCCCATCCTAAGTGACGAAGAAAACACAGCCACACACCTGTATTTAGCACCTTAAAGTGTATCCAGGTGTGACATTAAGGATCACAGGGTCACAAATGTCAGCCTGGATCCGGTTTTACCCAACCCTGCCATGTACACAATGCTTCCCCTCTGTCTCACATGCTGTGGGTAGGCAGCAAAAATATTTGTCACGAATAAGAAAGGAATGAATCTCAGACCGGGTGCTAAAATTACACCATTTTTGTTTTGTGTCAGCACAACTCTGCAAATAGCAACAGGTTTATTGTCGTCATTAATTGAAGGATGATTCAGAGTTTCTTCTGAATTCCAGCCTTTACCTGCGTTTCGTATTTCAAGCAACGGCTGTTGTGAGAGCTATTGTGAGAGCTTTCCATACCAGCAAAAGCCATCAAACTGTACACAAAAGGTGCAGCTTGTAGTCTGATTGCGTTTGCACTATGGTCCTCTTGCGGAAGGGGCTGCCACAGCTTAAACATGCAAACACACCCAATCGTTCATTAAACACTGACATCACCCATCATTCTGACTGAAGAAAACCACATGCGTCACAGTCATCGACACATGTCATAATTTTAACTCCGTTTTTGTATCTTTTTTATACTTCAAAGGCCAAAAAACTGGAACGCAGAACATTTGCACAAATATGCTAAGCATTGGAGACTCAGAGATCTACGGCTCCGCTCAAGAGGCTCTTTCATGTGCTTCACCTCTGGGGTTTCGCAGTTAACAATTAAACCCTTTCACAATACCGCACCTCTCAGTGGGTGTCAGAGTGAGGCCGCGGGTCAAAATAACCATTTCAAACACGGGGACAGTAAACAGACGCAGCCCTGTCCCTCTGTTCTTCCAGACCCCTTTATCCAAACGGGCCACAGCATGCCAAACCAGCCACGCCCCCACCTCTAACAATTCAGGTTCGGCAATGCAGCAAAGGGATTTTCTTCTGCGGCGCTGTGCACTCGTATTGTACACGATAAACAACAGCTCTTTTCCACCACCCGCTCAAAAGCCCCCTTACAGCATGTGGAATACGCCACAGGCCAATAAAAACCTCAGTGCAATATTCATATGAGTGTTCCGTGTTATTTGAATGTCCCTGTTGTCTAAAAATAAAAAACAGCAGTTCATAAATCACCACTCATATGTACGCCATTCCTCCTCAGGAATGAAAATACACCTTCTGCTTCTCTGGAACTAGAAGAACCGCCCTGCGCACGAGAACAATCTCAAATATTCTGCCTGTCGGTGTTCGCGAACAGGTGACAGTTAGACGAGCCGTCGCCCAGGCGACTGACACGCGACTCCAGGTGCATTGTGGGTACAAGAGAAATCTGCTGCTTCACGTAGGGCGAGGCCTCACCTCCACCAGGATCTCCCTGCTGGTCAGTACGCAGTTCTCATCCGGGAAGGTGTCACACAGGTTATCGAAGATAGCCACGCACCCCCTGTAAGGATCAACGTGGAACATTATTAACTGCTTTATTAACTCAGTTAAACTGCAAGCTCTTAGAAATTAGGAATCATTCGAATTATATGAGGGTGTCGCATTATTGACTTTTCATTCCTTATCCAGAATAGCGCCCGAAGTGAATCACGGCACGACGCATGGAATTCCTATCACTATAGCAACAGGAACGACATTAGCGAATTCAGAAATAGACTGTAGATTCCAGTCCGTATAAAGGTCACAGAATGCGGCTCTGCCCGACCCTCCTGGGGCCCCTCCCCCTTTTCGCACCTGCTGACGGCGGCCCAGGTCTTCTTCAGCCTGTAGACGGCGTTGGACTGCAGGGCCGAGAGGACGGCTCTGAGAGAGGAGAGGTTCCTCAGCCGCAGGCACTCCTGCGCAATGCAACAGAAAGAAAGCGTCACGCGCCTCGTCCAGCCTGCTGGTGTTACATGCTCACGCAGCGAAAGGGCCCGTGCTGACCTGCGCCACGCTGATCCACTTCTCAATGATGCGCGCTCTGTGGGCGGGGCCAGGGGGCTGGCGCCGCTGGTCGGGGGAGGTGGGAGTGGGGCGGCAGAGCAGCGAGGTGATGACCCGGTTGGTGACAGCGTTGAACTGGGCGATGGTGGCCCGGATGGTGGGGGCCAGATTTCGGCTCTCCTTCTTGTCCCGCTGAGACCACACGCAGCCCAGGCACTGGAACGGGACCACTTTTACAAAAAGTCCCTGAGAGAGAGAGAGAGAGAGAGAGAGAGAGAGAGCGAGAGAAGGAGGGGGTTATTACGGTTTGGCTTTTGGGAGGGCAAGGGTGATGGCAGAGCCGAAGTGATCGATACTTACTGCATCCAGTCTCGTGAGCTCCTCTGCGATGTCTCTGATGGGGAAGTGCATAAAGTCTCCCAGCGCCGGCCCTTCCTCTCTTATGCTCTCCTCTTCCTCCAGCACTGCTGGCTTCTGCACTGCAGTGATCAGGCCAGCAGGTCTATACTCTGGATGGGTGGGAGGGAATACGTCAGCAGATGGACAGGAAGTATAAATCACGCACTAATCTCTTACAAAATCAAGCCTGACACGAGTTCAGCGGATTAACTTCCTCCTGCAGATGAACAGGCTTTTTTTAAAGAGGGGAGCCGCTGTGGTGCCGTACCTTCACTCTGGAACTTTTTCAGCAGGGCGGTGGTACGCAGGGTCAGGCGGCGGAAACAGGGCCTGTGGTGCATGTGGGCGTGCAGGAGCCGCAGGGGGCGGTGCTGGGGGGGCTCCCAGAAGTCCTCACTGTACTCCTCCAGCCAGGTGCGGATCAGGGGAATCAGGGAGCTGGGGGGGGGGAGTGACAATGTAATCTACGTCCTGGGAGGTCAGATCGGATGTAAAACCAGGCAAAATGTGAGAAATATAACCATATCTCTGCAGAAAATAGGAGTCCTCCTCACCTCTTTTGGCAATCACTGTTGTCCAATTCAGACAACATGTCATCCCTGTGGAAAGAGCCAGAGAAGCTCTGTCAGTGACTGTGGGGTGTATGGGGGCATCCAGAGCTTGGTGCTGGACCTCAGTCTGACAAAATGTACTGAAGAGCTGTTTTCCTGCACTGTGATGTCACAGCTGAAGGCTTGCTTTTCCCTAAGCTGGTGCCTCCTCTCATCCAGTTTGATTTAGGAGTCATTTCATAAAGACTTAGTTTTACTTCACGACTACACTTTGAGTGAAAGTATTTAGGCACGTAGGAGACAACTACGAATCCACTGCCAACATCACATCTGCCAACATCACGTTCCATGTCTGTGTCACTGCCATTAAAAGATTAACCTGTATACAGCTTAAAGGTTTTACCACTGTGTGGTATCTCTATCTTTTTTTTTTTGATTAAAAAAAATAATGCAAAATTTTTTATTTTTTAAAAAGACACCAAGTGACAGAATATAGAAGATAAGAACACGGCAACAGTGAAAGACACCCGGCTCCTCGCAGCCCCTTACCTCTGGAAGAGGAGCTCGATCAGCGTGCTGGTGTCGGAGAAAGCTCGGTAAGTAGACAAGAAGATTTGCACAAAGTCTGGCTCCTGATAGGCTGGGTCCAGAAGGTGAGTGACCAGTCTGTTGAGAGTGGCAGCTTTGAGCCGGCGCACCCTGCACGTGCGGTACTGTACAAAGGCATGGGACGGCTGGGTCTCAACCAGGCTGGGGAGATCCTGAACGGCCTCTCTGCGTAGGGTTATCCCGTAAACCACCCCGTCATCCACTTCCTCCCCCCACTCCTGCACTGGATCCTGGGTAATGAGACAGAGAGACAGGGTTTAGGCCACAAAAAAGGACTTAAAGAACCACAGAACACAGAGAAATGATCAAACCAATCTGTGAAAAATCTTTACTGTGATAAAAATCTATTGTACCGTTTAAATATGTTTCAATATTGGGGTTTCATGTGAAGACAGTGTTCAGTTGTGTAATTTAAATTAAGTATAAAAATTTATATATGTATAAATAGTGGTTTGGGAATTTTTTTTATGGAAATTCAGATTTTATTCACTTATTATTTCTCTATTTTCAGATTGTAGTGCCAAGGCTTTCAGTCTTACATCATACTACATGGTACAGCACTAAATAACATTACCATGCCCTCTACATTACAGTATTACATGACAGTACTGCACTATACTACATCACATTACACACCACAGAACTACACAATGTATGCCTGTATTACCTCACATACACATTGTATCAAAAGCCGCTACACAGGAATCCAGGAAAAGAAAATGAAAAAACTACCTGTCAGGTGATACCGAAACAACTCAGTGGAATGACACTAATAAATATTTTCCTTCTCCGCATTTAGAAATCTCAGAAGGAAACACTGAGAGCTTTATATAACTGGACTAACAACTATTCTTAACCATGTTACTGAATCAATCTGCATTGTGTCTACAGGACAGGACAGATCAATGATATGTTTAGGGCTTATTCATGTCTTCAGCTGGAGCACAAAATTAAAGTCCTCAGCAAGGAGAGAGGGGGGTTTAAAGTTTTGAATTAATTGATTCTCCCATTTACTTGTTTTATTATTCAAATGCAGATAAGGATATGCGTGAAACTAATTGGGGAAGTTTTTTCTCTCAAAAAGGTGCTTGTTTAGGGGGTGAGACTGCGAGAATGACTAAAGAAACCCGCCCTGCTGGTCAGGTTTCACTGGGAAAAGAAAGAATGCCAGCGAGTTACGAAATGGCAAAAACCTTTCAACCATTACAGCTGAATATCAGTTTAAAAAAACAGCGACCATGATAAATCCCATGCACTTATGGGAACATTGAGATGAAAACTAGCGATCAGTATCAGCAGATCACGAGGGATAAGTAACACCACTCCCTCAGTTTCACCGGTGGTGGCCATGACTGACGTGCTTTGATTGCGTACTGGCAGGAATCCATTATCACCAGGAGAATAAGAATGTGACCAAAAGGAAACACCTATTTGTTCACTGTGAGCTCCAGTACATCATGTATTCCACTCACCTGGAGGCTTAACGGCGACATGCCGGTCCAAGATTTTTACGCCAGTCAACTTCATAGAATCAATTAAAAATATATATTTAGCAGTGTACATTTGTTTATTTTTTGGTTTTAGTGGACTAACTGTGCATAGAAGTATTCAAACCAAGCAAAGTATTCAAACCAAGCCAAGATTCTAAGATCAGTTTCCGGGCTCCGTTCACATGTCCTCCGACCATGACAGCGCTGGAGTTCTTAACTTAATCGAGAGTGGGATCTGCATAAGATAATCAGGTCCAGTTCTCACGTCTCGATGGAGAAAGAATGCAGTCATCTGACACAAACCCTTTGGTGATTAGAGGCCAAATGATTATGAGCCTCTAAAAAAAAGATACAGTCACTGCACCATTCTGAAAGACCGAGCTCTATTCAGCCACATCCTCCCAGGCAGGCGACAGCTACACTAATTCACACGGCAATCACTAACAAACTTCCATAGGATGGCCTTGAACCCTGGTCACACAGGACTAGTTTTCCTGACCTACTTCCCACCCCCCCCGCCTAGTTTTCCAGAGTGCCTTACATATATCTCAACCTGTCTCAACCAGCTTGTTTCCTTTTTCAGATATTGCACAGCTCCCAATTGTCATCATCAAGGAGTTTGGCGATAGCTGCCATTTTTGTGTAAAATAATCAAGTACTGGGGCAGTATAATGAGAGGTCACTCTTAGTTATGTCTTCTAATACAGCATATAAAACTCCCAGCAATCAAACATGTACATTACAGCAATCTGGGTGATTGTGTTATTAGAAAGTAAAGGGGTAACAAGTCAGTGCAGAAATCACAACTGACATCGTCCTATACTGTAAAAAAAAAAGAGAGACATTTAACACCGCAAAAACCATCCATTGGTGCGGAAGCCATGAGCAGAGCAGCCAAACATCAGGAATCTTGGGTAATGACAACAACCTCAGGGTGGCTCCTGAGATGCTTTTAGAAAGAGCAGGCAAAATGTCAAGTAACTGGTCTGGGGGGTTTAATGACAGGAACCCCCCTCCAACAACAACAACACCAACAAAAAAATTCACACAAGCCTGTACCTGTATATAGTACCTTAAAGTAATCAGGGAAACTACTCCTGCGATGGAAGACACCTGTACTATATAATATTTTTAAAGGAACAGGGAGTCCCTCCTTCCATATTCCTGGGAGCAGAGACTGCTTCCCCAATGTGCTCAAATCCCAATTAATGTTTTATCCAGATGGACAAATACATTTCCACCCACAGTGTACAAATGCCAGTTTAGACATGCCAATATTAGACTAATTAAAGTTAATCGCACCCCAATGCAGATACTGCGCTACCGATCATAAGAGAGCCACCCTTGCTCCGCCATGGTAGAAGACCACTGGGTTGGCACAGACAAACTGCCTGTTAATTACATGGACAGAAATGATAATCAACATCACTGCCTTATTAAACATATCAAAGAGATTTGGCTACCCCATACACTTATCTGGTTGAAGTTGAAAAGTATATAGACATATGTTTGACAAGCTGTCTCAAAGTGCCTCCGTGGCCTCAGAGCAACAGCAAAAAGGTAGAACAGAAACCAGCCACCAAGAAGCAACCTGTAAGAGGATGAACATAAACCTGGGGCCACAGCGTAGTGCTATGGGTAGGAAATTGGGTTTGTAAACAAAAAAGCTGCAGGTTCGATTCCCAGGTAGGACACTGCCACTGTACCATTGAGCAAGGTACTTAAGCTGAATTGCTTCAGTATATATCCAGCTGTATAAATGGATACTGTGTAAAAAAAAAAAATTTAAATGCTTAAGTTGTGTAAATTGCTCTGGATAAGAGCATCTGCTAAATACTAGTAATGTATTGGAACATTACGTCAGGCCAGTGATGCAGTGTAGCCCATTCCTCAGAAACTAGCTACTGTAGTCCAAACGAGCAGTATACATACAGTTACTAACAAATAATAATAATAATAACAATAATAATAATAATAATAATAATTACCATCGTTAACTGCCATTTTCCCATTTTTCCAAAGCGGCTGATGTGGATAATGAAATTCTTACTCCAAGTTCTAGCTCTTTACGTAGCCATTTCTTCCATCTTTTATATTTTTGCTTTTGACGAATGAAATCTCGCTTTGACTTTTGCTGGTCGGTTTTTGCGCAATATGAGCTTCATCTTGACTAGCGAGACGGGGTTACAATTAAAATCTTTCTTGAATGTTTATAATTTAAACTAAGAGTTACATGGAGCTAGTTAAATCGCGGCCGCCTGTTTTCTGCCTGTCTTTGTAATAGCCTACCACAACCCCTCCCAATTTTGTTCTCAATGTATTTCCCCGTAACCCTTAGGCTGTAACAGCTGTGACAAGCAGCATATGAGCCTCGTGCACCAAGGAGCGCTCAGACTTATTAAACGCCTGCTCACCTGAGAGCCGTACGCATGAGGTGGGAGGGGCCTGTTTTTACATTAAAATGAACCAGAAGGCGGGGCGAGTGCCGGAGAATGAGAATCTCAGCAGGTCAGAGAAAGCTCACTTCATGAAAAACACTGCAATATTTCTCAGGATATTCCAAAGGCAAAAAACCGAATTTAGAATTCACTATTATTATATTGAAGTCATAATGCTATACATATATTGACCTAAAACACAATGCATACAAATACACATTGAACTGAAGAACCTCAAAAGGTGATGAAGCTGTAATTTCTTCTTTCTTAATTTCTCTACTTTGCTGACAAAAAATCCTGATCAAACTTGTCCTCTTTAGAAGTGTAATTGTAAGCAACGTTTCCATTCAGCAGACTGTTTCATCACAAATCATAAACTAGCGTCTGTGGAACCTGGAGCAGAGAACACTGTAACTTTGCTCTTTGAAAGCCAATCTTTAGGACATACTTTAAGAAGTATAATTTTATGTATAATAATGTATACATGTATAATAAGATTTGACTTACTCAGTACCACCATGCAACACACAGAAATCCATTTAAGACTAATGTTTTCAACACAACAAAAATTGCATGGCACTGATGAGATTTTTTGAAATAACCTATTGTTATGATGTTGATAATTGTCCCGTCTTTATAATGCGTTTGGATTGCTTGGCATTGATGTAGCATTTATGTTATTATGAATATGATACTTGCAAGCTGCACAACAATGGGTTGTCTTATAAATACTGCACCAATGCTGATCTCTTTTCATAATGGCTGACAAAAGAATTGACACATTACACCAGCATGTGGCTTCTGACGTTCTCACAGTGTAATGCACCAAGCAAGTCAAGTAATTTGGTAACAATCTTAGAGGAGCTTGTGGTTTCTATTTTGCTGTTATTTCATCAGTACAGCCCTCTGAGTACCCATGATATAAGAGGTGTGGTGGGAATGGTTGCAAGTTTCTCAGTGAAACCAGTTTCTTTTCAAATTAAAAATGCTCCGTATTCCTTCAAAAGACATGGCCGAATGGTGCTTTATTGCTGTATTTGCATATTAATGTGTGCCTACATAGAAACTTGATTTCAAATTCAAATGGTAGAAAATCTGGCAGAAACCACTTCAACTGGCAAAATTGTAAAATGCTTGAAATCATACAGGCATCTCAAACAGAGTAGAAAATTAGGCCTCAGCTGTAGCTTGAATCTGAGACAGTAGTCTCAACTTTTATACTCTTAGAGTGACCTCTAAAACATTCCTGTGATTGATATAGTGGAGGAACCTTCAATGATTGGTCAAGAATCCTTCTTATTAGTAATTAGATAAATCATTTAAAATGAAATACTACTCGTGGTTTTTGAAGAAAACCCAGTACATAATCTTCCCATTCACACTGTTAGCACTGTCCACTACTTCGATTTTCAATTCAATATATCATTTACTTATTAATTCTTTTGTTCATATAAATTCCCTTTAAAGGAAAATCTAAAGAATGAATAATGATGCTGGAAATGAAATGAAATTTAATTTAATCTCTTCTCAAGATCATTCCGCCATCTCCTCCATTGCCATCTCTCCACCTATCTAAAGAACAAAAAAATGAAAGGTAGGGTGAAGGGTAAGTGTAGTGAAAGTGATGAGATAGAGACATCAGGGAGATCATGCATACATGCATATGCATGCCACATGACATACACACACAACACACGCACAAACACAAACACACACACGGATAACAGGGTAACGGGCAGGGGTCGATTTGAAAAGGGATGCAAGGGGATGCCATCCCGCCTAAAAAAAAAAAAAAAAAAAAAAAAAAACATCCCAAAAAAAAAATGCCATCGCCTTCTTTCCATTTTTTTTTTTTAATTTTTTTCTGATATACAGACCCCACCCCCCCCCCCCTTTGAAAATGCTACGTATCAACTACTGGTAACGGGTAACAGGGTAATAGTCGTTACATGTGTTTGGTCTGGATTTCTTCTCAGACCAAACACTTCCAATTTTATAAGAATATACCTCCAAGGGTTCCAGTTAAGTTACACTGATCCAATGCTGGATGGAGAGAAAGTCTGGCACAATTGATTTCCCTAAATCCAGTGCATAAAATGAAAAGAAAATAATTGCAGGAACTTGGGTCGCATAGAGTTTCTTGCTAGCTTCAGCTGAGGTTAAGCCACAGTGCCCACAGTCTAACAAACCGGCCTCCACTATGGTAATCACATGGAAACATTACTTGGTATATCATGTGGACTTTGATTCGGAGGCTGATCACCCACACAAAAGTGTGCCACAACTCCAGTTCTATAAGTATCTTCCCAAATTCTCAGCACTAACCCCCAAAAAATAAAGTGCAAACTGTGACAAACAGAAAAACCCTAGACCTGACCCAAACTGTCATTATGGAATCTGTGATCAACAGAAACCGAACCCATAACGTTTACCTTAAACTAAAAGGAAGTGAACCATCAGTACCCGGCACGGACTCACTGACCGGACTGGGGCTTTCGGTGTGTACCCGGCACGGACTCACTGACCGGACTGGGGCTTTCGGTGTCCAGGAGGTGGAAGCACTGACCGGACTGGGGCTTTCGGTGTCCAGGAGGTGGAAGCTCCGAAGCCAGACTCCGGGTTCCAGGTCCTGCTCAAGGTTCATGTGGCTAGCGTGTCCCAGGCACAGCCTCTTCTTCATCTGGCCCGCTCGGGCCCGCAGTCCCCTCTCCCGCCCGGCCAGAACCAGCCTGGACTTGCTGTACTGACGCATCTCTCACACGCAGGGACTTCAGGATCCTCTGTTCACCAGCAGGAAAAACACGGACTAAGCTGCGCTGGAGGGTCTGTTCAACTGCCCGAACAACACTGATCGGTAGCAAGCGATAACAAGTGGAAATAATGCAGTCATTATATTTGCGTTAATATGATTACTTGGAACCAAGTTTAACATTGTGGGAATCTGTCATACCCACTGATCAATGATGTCTGGGAGTGGAAATTTACATTGGAATAAGCGCGGTGTTAATTCACTGTAATGAGACTTTTTATGACAAGATTTTCAGATGTACGTATATACTCATTAACTGACTGTGATATGCTTCCACTGAATCATTAAATGCATGCCTTACCTTTGGGGACAATGACAGCGCCACCACTAACCTGTGAGAAATGTTTCACTTACATCTCAGAAGTGCACACCTGTTTTCATTACTAACCATGACAACCATTCTCAAACAGAAGGAGCAAATCAAGTGCTCCGATCAGAGAGCAATGTACAAGTTATGATCTATATCTATAACTTTTATAGATCACCAGAGCCATCTGACTGTCATGGAATGTTGTCCTCAACTTTGTGACCTACATTTAGGTAAGCATTACTTTTTATTATTAAACACTGGATTACCTCAAGTGACTTATCAACGTGTGGGGTTGAAGAACTGAAGACAAACATGATTCTTCATTAAATTAATTACTCAGGAACTTCTAATCCTTTGGTAGGCATGCACACAAAGCAGACCAGAGAATATCAATCACTGCAAATGTGATCTGTCCTCCCTCAACAGTTTCACAGTAGGTGTTACAAAAGGAAGGAAAACGTTTCTAGCATTGCACAAATCTTCCTCCATCTTTACGACAAAGCAGTATATGCCACTGCATGAGCCTATACTTTCTTTTACCAAATCGGATGAGCTCTTTAAATACTTCAGCAAAATATTCTAGTAGTTGAATGATCATCAGCTGGCATTTAGTTCTGGACATTGTGAGCATCTCTGCTTTTAAGAGATGTACATGAGCACACTCAACCTGGTATGCTGCTAATTTTGCCTGTAATTCTTCGTCTCATATTTTTCTAATAATCTCAATCTCTCCTCTCTTACTTTGACAAAAACTATTCACACGTACAAATGTGCGTACGAAAACAACACACACGGAACACACGCTTACACACGCAGAGGTAAGCTACAGTACTTACTGATCAAAGTTACTCCAGAGGGATACATACAATTTCCAAAAGGGTCTTCACAATTCAAGGGTCCTGTTAGCCATGCTTAGAGAATTCCAGTGGGAAGAACATTGTGTGATTTTACAGTGGAGGGTTTGTGCTCAGCTCATGGGACAATGACACTTGCGGAAATGAAAAGCATTGTTGTTTGTTCTCTGTGGCACAGCCCATGTGTATAGGGTCCCATCTCCAATGCTAAGGGGACGGCATTCCCTCTCTTTTGTACACTTTTGTAATATAGTAACTTGTCCCCAGTGATTACAGAGCTGTCAGATCTAATTATGCTGCCTCCGCAGCAGGCTTGATTAAAAGGAAAACCCTCTCTGGTCCCCTTTCCTTTGTATTTTTCTCTTCAGCAGTGGCCATCTGCAAAGCAGAGAGAATTTAGTCACGTGAACTTTACATAACCCCCAATTCATGTGACTAATTATAGAGGGAATCTGGATTACTAAAAAACAAGATGCTATGAAAATACAGGGTATCCCCCCCCCATTTAAAGTTCACATTTCCGTTCAAATGAATGGCAAAATGCTTATACTTTTTATATATACTGCTTATACAGGTGCAGCTCAAAAAATTTGAATATCGTGAAAAAGTTCTATATTTTTTGTCACTCATTTCAGAAAGTGAAACTCATATATTATATAGATTCATTACACATAAAGTGAAATATTTCAAGCCTTTATTTCTTGTAATTTTGATGATTATGGCTTACAGCTAATGAAACCCAAAATTCAGTGTCTCAGAAAATTAGAATATTTTGCTTTAACATATTTTTAAAGTATCATATTTAATATTTGGTTGCATATCCTTTGCATGCTGTTACTTCCTGAAGTCTGTGACCAATCAACATCAAAAGACTCTCGATATCTTATTTTCAGGTACTGTTACAAGCGATACTATAACCTCTCTGCATTTGAACTGATCTCTATGGGAATTGGGGGGTGAGACTAGATTCAGCTGTAAATTACACTGGTACAGTATGGAACACATGGCTGGCTAAATGGCTGTAAGTCATCAAGGGTCTGAGCTATCGAACGAGCCCCAAACCATCACTCTGTTGCCAGATATGGAGTAGATGTGGATGGATCACTGCAAGGGTTATTTCTCCTGACTCATTTTCCTATAAAACTCTATGGGGGAAAAAGTCAGGAGAAACAACCCTTAAAGGGATCCATCCACATCTACTCCATATCTGGCCGCAGAGTGATGGTTTGGGGCTCGTTTGATACCTTAGACCCTTACAGTTCCATACTGTACCAGCGTAATTTACAGCTGAATCTAGTCTTACCCCCCAATTATCATAGAGATCAGTTCAAATGCAGAGAGGTTATAGTATCGCTTGTAACAGTACCTGAAAATAAGATATCAAGAGTCTTTTGATGTTGATTGGTCACAGACTTCAGGAAGTAACAGCATGCAAAGGATATGCGGCCAAATATTAAATATGATACTTTAAAAATATGTTAAAGCAAAATATTCTAATTTTCTGAGACACTGAATTTGGGTTTTCATTAGCTGTAAGCCATAATCATCAAAATTACAAGAAATAAAGGCTTGAAATATTTCACTCTATGTGTAATGAATCTATATAATATATGAGTTTCACTTTCTGAAATGAGTGACAAAAAATATTGAACTTTTTCACGATATTCAAATTTTTTGAGCTGCACCTGTACTGGGACTTCCCGTCCCCTCACGTGCAATTCATATTCGTAGATTCCGCTCCAAGATACGAAGACAGCTTTCCGATGCAGATAAAAAGGTAAAAAATGAATAGGCCTACTGACCTGCAAATGTTTGCGTGTCTATGGAAAAGGCTTTTTTTTTTAAAGCCTTGGATCAGTGAAAATGGGGAATGAACAAATAAAAAATGATTGCCCTTTCTATTTTCAAGAAATAGCGCAGCCTGCCAGACAGATTGTTATGAAACAAAAAACGGGGGGTTCATTTATTATTTATGTACACTTGTGAAGTTGTCATTACTTAAAATTATCACTTCCATTCCCTAAAATGTGAAGTTGCCCACAAACTGGTAACCAACTCTTGATTTTTTCAATCTGGCGACCCCGTGAGCCGGGATGAACAAAATCTAGTAAATTCCACGCTCCAAACAAAACGTTTTCATTGTTCAGTTATTTTGGGGGAAATTAGTGGCGCTGTCAGGCCAAATAGTGTCCGGTTGCCAAAATGTGTCCGGGCAGCCGGACACTATTTGGCATGACAGCTGTCGTTAGTCCATAAAGAACCATTAAGAACAATAGTTTGAACTAGGATTTACCTGACACTGCCGTGGCCTACTATATGTACAGAACTTTTCTCATCTCATTTGCTCATATTCGGTAGTTTTTCTGCACGCTGTGAGCTTGTGGACACATTAGCTTCAATTAATACAAAATCCCAACTTTTGCCCATCATTACAACCATTTTATGAAGGTTATATATTTTTTTATACATGTTGATTTACATAGGGACAACCTTTTTTAGAAAGTACATTGTTACCTGAACTGGGAAAGTCAGTACACGCGTCTGCAAATCATGAAACACGTGCGCAATTACTACTGGTACTGAACCCAATTTAGTTAAAGACACAAGGGACCGACGAGTGCAGTATACTGTAGGGTTGCACGCTAGTTCAACGAACTATGCTTTAAACTAACTACACGAGTGTCTCCTTAGTGATACCAGCCATATTTATTTTTTATTATCTCTACGAACAAAAAAATCTGAAATGGCTTTTTAACCCTTTGATGCACAACATGGGTCAAAAGTGACCCGACTGATTTTTGCAATAAAATAATTTCATCATTCACTATTCCAGGTATTCCTCAATTCCTCTAACTTGTTTTTGATCATCACAAATCCTTGTTTAAATTTTTCCTTTCTTACTTTTTGAAAAAAAATTTTTTTTGTATCACTACCCTTCTAATGCACAACATGGGTCAAAAATTACCCGTATTCATTCCCTATGTTATTTCATGCATGGCTGAGTGTTTCTTTGCTATATCTTTTAAATAAATGTATTTTATAATTTAATATTCCAGGTATTCATTAAATATCTTGTTTTTGATTACCACAAATCATTATTTTTCCTTTCTTACTTTATGAACAAACATAGGTATTGTATTTCTACATCAATTTTACACATATTGGTAAAAAATTACCCATACAGTCAAGCCGGAAAGTGTGCACACCCCTTTCACCTTCTCCACGTTTTATTACGTTACAGACTTATACTACAATAGATTGAGTTCATTTTTTGCCTCAAACATCTACACACAATAGCCAATAATGACAAAGTGAAAACAGGTTTGGAACTACCATATGTGCTAGCAACATTCATCATCACACCTTCAATTTCCAGCTTCATACTCATCACTCTGTCCGACACTCTCTTCACCTCCAAAACACTCTTGACATACTCTTCCTTCAGGATTATCCCTACCACATTTCTCCTCCCATCCACACCATGGTAGAACAGTTTGAAACCACCTCCGATGCTACTGGCCTTCCACCTGGTCTCTTTATCTACCTTCCTTCTCTCCATCATATCAGCCAACTCTCTCTTACCAGTCATAGTGCCAACATTTAAAGTTCCGACTCTCACCTCCACACTCCTACCCTTCCTCCTCTCTCGCTGCCTCCGGACATGCCTCCCCCCTCTCCTTCTCCTTCGCCCAACAGTAGCATTGTTTCCGCCGGCGCCCTGCTGGCCAACAGTACCGGTGGCCGCTCATAACCCGGGCCTCGACCGATCCGGTGTGGAAATCTGATTTATGATCCGCATATTTGATTTGGCATAGGTTTTACGCCTGATGCCCTTCCTGACGCAACCCTCCCCATTTATCCGGGCTTGGGACCAGCACTAATAATGCACTAGCTTGTGCATCCCCAGTGGCTGGGACACTACAGATACACTAGAGTTCACTACTGTGTTATCAGTTATCAGTGATATGTGTATGTTATTGTGCATTAGAAGGGGTTTGCATAGCTTGTGCATCAAAGAGTTCAAAGTCAGCCAGTATCAATGGCAAGTGTCTCTTTATTGACAGTGTGCTCTGTAAAACATGGAATGGAATCAGGACTGTGCGTGTGCATAATCAGGAGAATCGGGGTGGAGTTATTTGACATGTCGCTATAGTTCAACTAAGTTTAAAAAGTGGCACCATCTCTCCCTCTTCCAAAAATCAGAGAGCCCAAACAGGTTTTATTAGCATCATGTGCTCTTAAGTCAGGGGTGTCCAATCTTATCCGAAAAGGGCCGGTGTGGGTGCAGGTTTTTGTTTTAGCCCAGCACTACTACACCTGATTCAACTAATGAACTAATCATGGTATTCAATCAAGACATTGATAAGTAGAATCAGGTGTCTTTGTACTGGGCTAAAACAAAAACCTGCACCCACACCGGCCCTTTTCGGATAAGATTGGACACCCCTGTCTTAAGTGATGTTCAGACATGGAACACCACCCACCATTAAAATCGGAGAGAGAAGACTGAGAAATCACTGGCATTTATATTGTACCGGCTGCCACGTGTTGAAGTATCAGTCAAGAAAACGGGATGTAAACCATGGGAACAAATAAGTCACACACAATTATGTCTAAAGATAGCAACACTAACTAAAAAAGTTACTTTATTTTTTGCTGAGTCAATCGGGTTATTTACAAAATAACATCAACCAAATCATTTGAAATGCTCCACTATTCTGAAAATGATATGAATCATTGTGAATCTTTGATTTAATATTTGTTGTATTATAAATGCTGATTGGGAGCGTTATGTTGCACGGTGCATGCAATAGCTGCACATTTCATACAGCAGGTTTTCATTTCCTCCTTACATTCCCTTTACAGAAACCTGGCTGGAATGCTCCATGATTTCCCATAATCACTGAGAGGTGAAGTGTTTTCTAACAAGTCTAACAACCTGTCCTTCCAGAGAGGAAGCTATTCAACTGGGCATTGATTCAATCACTTACATTGTTTAACACTACATTTAATGAATATAAAAAATGGAAATATGTCCAGGTATAAATACCCAATATAATAACTAAATATACCTTGAGAATATAGTTACTGCTTCCCATAAACTTGAAAATGTTAGCATAGTTCTTGTTTCATAATTAAGCTGCCCCTTTTGTAATTTACCGTGGTTGCCACAAGCCAGCAAAAAAGGGTTTTGTTTGATCCATGCTACTACAATTTCAGCATGGAATTTAAACATACTAACTTTCCATTCTGTAGATACAGACATATGCAAGTCATGCTGATTGTAAATAAATTGAGTTCCTTAGAATCAGATATAAGCACCTTGCTGTTATTCTCTCTCCATTTGCATCTAGCCTTAAACAACGTGCTACTGCCAGCACAAGCTATCCAAACAGAAAGATAATATGTTTAATTACCATGCTGAAATTGTGTATTAGCCAGCCCAAACTTCAGTCCAAACTATCCAAACAGCAAAAGGCACACTCGGCACATAAGTGTTAAAGTCACTAACGCAGGATCTTTTCCAAGAAACTTGTCTCCCTGCAGTAATGGACCAGATTATGTAAAAAAGCTAACAACAACTGCCATTCGCATGCCAGTAGCCACTAACTGATCTCAAGGGCCTGGAATTCTTGAGTACAGACACACACAGTGCTTTTACTAAAAAACGACAAGATATTACACTGAAGCACTAAAATGAAAGAGAAGCATAAAGGCAGAAACAAGGATTCATTTACAAATTTGGGAAAGTTTGTCCAACAAATATTATGTTCCATTGCAGTGTTGCCAATCCATGATCTTCAAGCCACTGAGAACGAAATTTAAATATGTAAAATTACATTGAAATTTCCTTTCCTTTACTTATGCAAGCAAGTCCCACTGAGATAAACATCTTTTTTTTTGAGCAAGCCCAGAGGCTTGTCACGAAGCAGGATCGCTGAGTTAGCTGGATAACCGCACTGAGTAAAACCCGGAACCCTTTCAAATATGGAACACGGACTGAAATAAAAAGAGCTGTTCCGGGTTTTACTCAGTGCAGCAATCCAGCTAACTCAAGTAATCCTGCTTCTTGATACAGGCCCCTGGTTGTTTTGATCACAAGAGCAATACTTAATTGCAGATTAAGACAGGGCATGTTTCACAGAGCATCATATAATTTACCAAACACAGCATCACCACTGCTATTCCTTTGGTAAACAGTTATGTGGGACCCTGTATATATCAAGCAGTCAGAGGTTGCAGCATGGTCGATTAAATGGCGTGGCACAGATTGCGATGGTGAGAGCCCAACGTAGCTTGCGGCAGACTCCAAGGTTGAAGCTGCCTGTAAATGGCCTTCCTCTCAAATTTCAACGAGTCGAGAATGAGAAGAATCCGTAAGCATAAGTCAATGAGCCACCCCCGCCCCTGTAGACTTGTGGCACTGACGCACAACTCGGCTGAGAAGCTGATCGTTTAGCTCTGAAACTGCCTTTCGGGTGCCTCGTTCACAATGGTAACTGCTTGAGCCGCACTTCACAAATGTCAGCAGCGTCATGCTAGACCCACATATTCAGACAGCACAATGGATTAGATTTTCTGCTTTAAGTTCATGAGTCATATTATTATTGGGTTTCTTTCACAATGAGACGGTATCCCCGGGGATTGGATACATGACATATGCATCCACTGTACCTGTGTCTTTGTTGTGTTGCCATTGTAACATAACAAAGGTCCAGATCCTGTGTGAAAGCCGCAGTGCATCTTGGGAGTGTTATGTAGCAACAGATTTTCAGCATCTCTTCATTGAAAAGTACTTGGGTTTCTTTTGAATTTATCACCAAACAAAAAAGTTAAAAGACAAAACATATATCTGCAGAAACTGTAAAGCAGAACACCATGACAGATAATCAAATAATCCGTTTTTATTTGCAAGAGAGATTAGACAAGGACGGACAGCGAGGAAACACAAGAGGATGTTTCAGAAATGTACTGTTGATGAAAAGCACTTACTTGTGCCATACATAGCGAGCTCTGCTTTTGAGCGACACCAGTCCACACGGGCTTCTGGTATGAACATAATGCTTTACAAACGGAATCACCATGTCTAACTGCAGGTAAGGGTTAACAAGAGCTCATTTCAAGGAAAGATAAATGTGGTAGTTCCGTGTAATCGGAGGGTGTGACTGTAAATCCTTATATGCGGACGGAAGGAGAGTGCTTTCACAGACTGGTGTAATATGTCTTCCAGTATTTTATTTTAATTCCTTCTCCTCATCGTACTTCTTTTCTATCATTAAACGGTCTGATCTAAAAAAGAAAATGAAAGAAAGTTTTTGTTATCAGTAAAAGAAGGTTCACTGCTACACTGCTAATTCTCACAGGTCTTAGGAGAACACTCCTCCTCCAAATGTGTTTGGGGGCCATCACCTTTGTGCTTGCTACACCGTGCACATAAGGGCGCCCATAACTAACTAGTCCTCTGCCTCACAAACTTAAAAAGTGTGTGCCCTATTAAACCTGCTGAAATAAACCCTGAAATCATTCAAACATCACATACAACCAGAAACTTGTTTCAATCCCTGATTTGAACCAGAGCCTGTAAATAAATATCAGGAACATACTAATGCCTGAGCTCTCCTCACACGGGCCCTCCACACACTCAGCCACAGAGGTCCCGGAGCTCTCCTCACACGGGCCCTCCACACACTCAGGTCAGGGCTTGCCCTTCTTCTTCTTGGTGCGTGTCTTCCTCTTGGTCTTCGAGTCGATGATAACCTGGGACTGCCGTTTGAGGGCGGTCCGGGTGATGATGTCACCCTCGTCGTCCCCGCTCTCCTCTTCTTCTGATGTGGGTGACACGGGGAGGGAGAGGGGGCAGTTCAGATTGTTAAAAGTCGGGTAGCTATTGGTGTTCTGCACAAACCCTGTCACACGCTAAATTACGTTGAAGCTACAGTATACTGGTGTCACTATGGTAACACCAATACACTGGTGTTACCATGGTGAAAGATGAATCGATTAATTCTCTTTCATGGTATAACAATTTTCACACTGGTTGTTAGCCAGGTCCTGGTCCAGCTGTACTGATCATCCTGCAATTTTGCATTCTGTTACAGATGTCCCATAAAGTAATATTTTTCATATACTACCTTGGCTCTGAATTTTTGAAGCCTTTAAACTATATACAGTAAGTGAGTTTTTTGGGGGGGATTTTATATTGTGTGACGCAATTTTTAGAGTTTATCAAACAAGTTCCAATGACTCACCTACAAAAATGTCCCCAATGTGTCAGACCAGATATTTCTGCACAAGGAATTTCTAAAAGCTGTTGTGTCTTCAAGGCAAAAGTCAAAAGCAACATTCTTTTTCTAAAGGCCAAGAGCGCATGCCTCAAATAGCACATAGCAGTCAATCCATCACACACAGCACAGCTTCACACGTGGGGTGTTAATGGCAAACTCTCTGGAATGAGAGCTGTCATACCTCAATTTTATCTGTTTACTTTTCAAACGTAACACATTTTCTTCACACGCATTCACCTCAGTTTGAATGTCAAAACTCCAATGTAGAGAACCCTCGCATGGAGCTCATGTGTGACAACCGCGAACGGCTATCGTGCAAATGAGCCCATATCTCATCAGATCTCAAAAATGCAAGAGTCTCAAAATGGAGCATCTAGCATCTCAATCACAGAAAAATGAACCGGGCTGTAGAGTTAACACTGAACTGGATAACATGTCGCACATCCGTCTGCGTGAACGCGCCAAGGGGGCGGGTTTTATGCTGGAGGGGAATGGCGGGAACAGAGGCCGCGGGGGGAGACTCACCGTCGTACGGACCCTGCTTCTGGGCTTCAGGAAGCTGGATGCGCATGTTGTACTGCGGGAGCTTTCCCTCGATGCTGGTCTGGAACTGTGCAAACACACACAACGCAAGACAATAGGCCACTTGTGCAGCGCATGAGATCACAATGGGAGAAGCTGAAGAGGACCATACAAAAGGCACGGCTTGCGTCACCTAACTGATC
Source organism: Ilyophis sp. 1 JC-2022 (assembly GCA_022702515.1). NCBI lineage: Eukaryota > Metazoa > Chordata > Actinopteri > Anguilliformes > Synaphobranchidae > Ilyophis > Ilyophis sp. 1 JC-2022. The sequence goes on along the minus strand of CM040405.1, from coordinate 51,420,715 downwards.
GGAGGACAAAGCGTGCCTCTCTTCTCTGCAGATGCGTCATGTTTGGATGGTTAGTGTTGAAGACGGGAAGCTTACAATAATTCATAGTGTTGATAAGCTCAAGCTAATCACAAAATAAGATGGGAGAGATTTATGTCAAGGGCCTAAAAACACCACCAAGCTGAATAATTACATTAGTTAATACATCCACACAGGTTTTCTTTCCCCATCTTCTTTCTTTTTGAAGAAACCAAAGACAGTAAAAACAGAATAGTACTTGGGACTTGTCAGCCCGAATTTAATTTATGTGACAAATCACCAAGGACAGTTACATCACAAGGTTATCACACGCCGGGTCCAGAACGCTTTGTCCAGACACATATTTTTCTTTAAGGAGGTGAAGCAGACTGTAATTAATGCAAACAGAACAGGCCTTGACTGATGTTCATTATGATCGGCATTCCTCACAAACAAACTGGAGACTTCCAGAGAAACTGGCCCACAGGCAGACACTGACGTCAGGCCCCCGTGTCACATTCTCATATGAAGCAGCCATTTTACATTTTTACTGACAACTGTTCTTAACTGTCTTAAGATGTGTGCAAGAGAATAACGATTCTCCTTCTTGCTCTTAAATCATCACAGTGGCTTTTCTGTGAGAGTACTTCTGGGAGATAAGAGAAATAGATACAACCTGCTTATTAATCTGACTGGTTCACGGTGTCTCAAAGAGTCAATCAAAGCTGTATTTGGCATAGCATTACATTGACTTTTTTGGTAAAGGGAAAAGACACTAGAGAATGGGAAACATTAGAAAGGTATTCCCCGAGCCCCCCATTTAAAATTCAATCACTGCGGCACGGTCCGTAGGGCAGCTAACTCTCAGCGCATATACAAACCCCCCCACCTGTGTAGCCAGGGGGCACAATCCTCGCCTGTGCTGTTGTACTTTTTTCTCTGTCTGGGATGAATAGAAAACCCTGTTTGAATAATGGAAAAACTGTCCACTCTTCATCAAGTTAAACTCGGAAATACTGCACCATGCGATACCAAAATGAAGAGCGATGGCTGCACTTGGAGAAAACCTAGAACGTTACCACATCCACAGGGGATGGTTAAATTCCTTATGCATTACTCCTACTGAAACAAAGGCAAACATTGTGCGTGTTTGAGAAAATGCTTGCCCATACTGCTGGGGAACAGCACTGCTGAACTAGCTTGAGTCCGACACACAGGGCTCTCCCACCTCCTCCTCCTCCATCTCCTTCATGATGGTGGCCAGGTCCTTGCCCTGCAGCTCCTCCACCAGCGTGGCCAGCCTCTGCTCTGACTGCCTCAGCAGCTCCAGCACTAACTCGTCCGAGCTGGAGGACACCTCAGATTCTGGGGCCTTCCCTTTCTGTAGGGGGAGGTCGAGAGACGGATGGAGATCGGGCTGAGAGAGGAGGACCACAGAGGGTTTCACAAAACAAGAGAGTGACAATAAGTGAGCAATCAGACAGCGGGTGTGACAGCAGGGAATGGTTATGGATCGGGAACAATAATAACCTTATTGAAGCATACTGAAGTTCCCTCAAATGACATACGACAATTTAGAGAACTCAGAGGAGACACTCGCGTAATGGTTCTATCCCTTTCTCTAGATCTCAATCACTCACTTGCCCAATGCTAATCTAACATTTATTCCACTTCATAAAACCCACTGTAATGTAGCCAACATTTGGGCAGGAGTTTAACCAAAGTCTAAGTGAACTGCAGACAGCCAGCATCAGAAGTAAAACAGGACTGTGAGACATGGCCACTGCATTCAGAGGATCCCACACAAGATGGGATTTCCCTCTTTCCCTCGGTCTTCATTCTAAATAGCTGTATAGTGGTCTCGGGCCTGAATGAGTAAACACTGCAGCTATGAGGACACTTTGGGGAGTGAAGATAAGTTTTGCTTTTGACCACCATTAGAAAATAAAGTTGCAGTCTTTGCAGCAGTAGGTCATGCGGATCACTGTTCATTTTGTTGACGAAAACCATGACGAAAAATGTTTGTCGACGACATTTTGCTAAAAAGAGACCCAAAACTAAGACGAAAAGATTTTCGCCAACGAATAAAAATGAGAAATGCTGTGCGCAACATCTTCTCCAAATTCTGTACAATGCTTCATCAAGATATGACAGAGGATCCAAACTGAAAGTATGCAGGTGAAACTTGGCTCGCCACATCATGCGTGCGACGGTTTGCAAGATGAGCGCACGCACATGATTGGATAACGTTCTAACCAGGAAAAACACGCGATCAGGCAGCTAAACATGAACCCATGTCTAACCATGACCCTGCCCCAGCCGGTTTTCAGGAGACAGAAGAGAAGTGTTATGTAGAGAAATTTTATATGACTCCAAGGAAAACTAAACACAATGTAAACCACGTGTACTTACTACTGAACTTACTACTAACAGTAATTATTGAGACAAAAACACTGGACTTACCTCTATATTACGTTTGCAATCACAGCCAGTTAGCTAGCTAGTAGCTATATAAGTTAATTTACCGCAGTCACATTTTCTGTTTTGTAACACTAAAAGCTTCAATTACTCATATTAAAACTGTCAAAATAAACGCTGATGCAGCTATGGAAAGTGTAACATTGTTCAATACCACACACCAAAACCAAGGATGTATGTGAGCAAGGCACTCGCTTCTGGCCACATTACGTCCAGTATTGTGTGATTCCAGCTCCATTGCTGGTACATCTGAGGTATCTGAAGCAGTGTCAGTTCCCTTCAGGCCACGTCTCCAGGGGTGTGTGAAAGCTGTACCATTTTGATGTGCTGCAGTTTGTCACTGAGGTGAACCACACCGGCGCGCACCGCGTTGTGGGTGCGGGTCAGCGACTCCAGCTTGTCGTTGGCCTCATCTCGCCTCTCCTGCTCCCTCTGCAGGTGACCCTCACACTCTTCCAGCATCTGCTGCCCGCTGTCGGGGGAGAGCGGAACAGAAGGGAGAGCCCTCAGTTACACATAAAACACGCGTGTGCTGACAGACACATTAACCGGGGCTTCGCTCAACAGGGTTAGGATTGATTGACCGCAGTCCTGTTTTCCCGGTTTCACACGGCCTTACACATTTGCTTATACAGCACAAAACTAGAGCCCTTCCTGCACCTGGAGAGCTTGGCCTCCCCGGAGTACTTGAGCTCCTGGGACTGGGCCTGCAGCTGGTCTCTCTCCTCCTTCAGCTGCACCAGCGTCCTCTCGTTGTCCTCCTTCAGATCCTCCAGGTGCTTCTGAGTGCCCCCCTGAGAGATGAACCTCTCCACCACCTCCTGCTCTCACACACACGCATGCATGCACATAGGCAGATACAATCATACACACAGTACATAATAAACACACACACATAGTACATGTACACAGCCAAGTAAAATCATTCACAGAGTATATAATAGACTATACACTATGTGTGTGTGCGTGCGTGTGTGCATGTGTGTGTATGTACATGCATGTGTGTGGCTGTACGTGTGTGTGCATGTGTTTATGTGCGCGTGCGTGTATGTATGTGCGTGCATGTGTATGTGTGTGTGCATGTGTGTGTGTGTGTGCATGCGTGTGTGTATGTACGTGCGCACACGTGTATGGCCATACGTGTGTGTCGGTGACTCCAGTGGCTTCCTTGATGCGGTGGAAGGCCTCCTCGAAAGTCTGGATGACCTTGTCCTCCTCGGCGACGGCAGCAGCACTGCGCTGGGCCTCGCTGCTCATCTCATCCGGGTGCATAGCCGTGCGCTGGGCCTGTGGAGGCAGCACAGCCATCATCACCCTCATTTTCACACACACCTCCTGAGGATTCATCTGCACGTTCACTGCTATTAGGTGTAAAGTGTCAGTAATGAATATAGTCTCTCTGAATGGTGAACGATGACACATGTATGAGGAAGACCAGCGGAGTCCCAATCAATCATACACAACTATGGGAAAAGGTGCCAGAACAAACACAAGACAAAAAAAAGAAGGGGATGTCTAGTTCCTGTGGGTCGTGAGAATGCTCCCAAATGAGTTATCCAATGAAAGCAAGGCGCAGGCAGTGTGTAGCGCACGTACTCTTCTCTCCAGTCTCTCACTGTGAGCTTTGAGTTCCTCTGCCTGCCTCTTGCAGCCCGCCAGCTTCCCCTCCCTCTCCCTGCGCTCCTTGTACACCAACTCTTCCTGCCGCTGTAGTTCCGCCTGGACGGAACACGACAGGTGTGGACATATGTACATCAGGAACAGATCAACACACACATGCACGCAAGCACGTACACACACACATGTACGCACACACAGGGTTCACAATGTTCCTTTCTTAACAGCTGTGAAATCAGTTCACTTTTAAGGTACAACAAATGACAGATGGGCTGTCTTAAAAAAAATCAGTGGGCATAACATTCAACATCTTTTAATAAAAGATTTTTTCCCCCCTGTAGGCATCGATTAAGTATTTATTCATAAATGTAATCTAACGTGGTAGCTTATCTGGATGTTGCAGAGGTGCAGTAATACGCAGACGAAGAAAGGTAACGGAGGTGACGATCTGGAGCGCTGCAGCATGCGTGCGGGGTGGCGGGCGCAGGCTCTCACCTTGGCCACGTCCTTGGACAGGTTTGCGTCGTTCTTCATCACCTGCAGTTCCTGCAGCTCCTGCCTCTGCCTCAGGATCTCCGCCTCCAGGTGGTCCAGCTGGGACTGGAAGGTCAGGCTCTCGTCCTGCGGGGAAAGGCCAGGTTACCCCGGGACATGGGAGGGCTTTTACCAGAGATGTAAACTCCAGAAAGTGAAACACCTGCCATGCGTTTCTTCCACCCAAGAACTCAGCCAGCTGATTTTACTAATTAGTTCTACTTCCTGGCTGAAGAATTGTGCTAATTAGCAAATCCGGGTGATTGGAACAAAATACTGGGCGACTTTCTGAACCTGGATTTTACACCTCTGGCTTTTACTGCCGGGCCATTATTGTGAGAACACAGCGCAGTACGGTGGGGAAAGGGTGCCAGCCTGGCGGGCCATTAGGGGAGCTACTGTAAAAGCACAGCACAAGTCTCTGTGTTAGGGGAGAGAGGACCCGGCCCAATGGTTCTGGTTTCACGCTGCCTTCCTCCAGACAACGGAGAAAAATGGCCAGTTCATGCCTGAAGCATCTTTCACCACTACCCACCATTACGCTGACATTTGCGCCTCACACGATTTATGTCTCCTTTGCCTTCCTGATAATTAACTCAGCCCAGCTTTCAGTCTTTTAACTGCCAATGCAAACGTTCCTGTCCCTAAATGTGATCAAAACTCGGAGAGAGCTTGGACAGTAGTTGAGATCTGTGCAAACCCCAGCACTGTGGGGTTCTTTACATGCTATCATGTGTAATGTTTTATTGTGTTACTGTAAAGCCCTTTTTTATTATTTGCTCTAAAAAGCAATTGGGGTGACAGTGTAGTATAATGGAACCGGGCTTGTAACCCAAAGGTTGCAGGTTTGATTCCCAGGTAGGGAATCCCTTGAGCAAGGTAGCTAACCTGAATTGCATCAGTATTATATCCAGCTGTATAAATGGATAGTTACTATGTAAAAATGTGAAGTCATTCTGGATAAGAGTGTCGGCTAAATGGCAGTAATATAAAGCACTCTATAGGGGGTTTATTATTATCATCATTATGGTAGCTACCTGCAGGTGAGCCTTTAGTTTTAAATAGCTCCTCATGATGTGTTCAGATTCCTGGCACTTGAGCTGGGCCTTCTCCAGTCGGTTCTCCAGCACACGTATGTTCTGAAACACACAGACACACAGATGGGCGTACAAGCTGACACGGCAGAGAAAGGAGGCGAGGCTCACCAAAATAGAGACAAGAGGCCTGGCATTGCACAGCGTTTTATTGTGCAGAATGTGCTATAAAAATAAAGTTTTTATTGACGTGATTTTATTGATGAGCACAGCCATCCTGTGCACGTGAGGCCCTGAATATAGATTTTTCTGAACGTAATTGTGACGCACTCATGCTATGAGTCACGTTTAAAAGGTCTGGGCTGGGAGTGGGCGCCGTTCGCCCGTGGTGCGGACGCAGAGCGGCGAGAGAAACCTGTTTGGGTCTCCCCTTCGTTCTGCGGACGTAGCGCTATTGACGTAGCGCTTCTTACGTGAGCAAGCTGCATTTCAGCGCCCCCGCTCTCCTCTGTACCTTTGCATCCTCCTCATTCCGCTCTGTGTCGGGCTGCGGGGCTTGTGCCTCCGCCTGAACGCCGTCGTACTGCTGCTGCAGCTCCTCCAGGCGGCGCCGGCGAGTCTCCGTGCCGTGCCTCAGGGCGTTCAGCTTCTTCATCCTGTTGCACACCTTCTGGTCGAGGATCTCAAGAGCTGCCTGCTCGTCAGGAAAGACAGAGAGGAGAACGTCCGTATCAGTGCCACTGTTTAGCGAAGTAGCATTAAAATACTCCAGCACTGAAACTGTAACACCATTTGTTAGAAATAAAAAAATCTGTGGACTTATATTTTAGTTGAGTCCGACCTGTGTTCTGACAACAAGTCCAAAGTCAAAATAAAAACTGAAAATGGAGCAATTTGTTCACTTTTGAAACCCTCACCTTCCCAGATTTATTCCTGAAAGCAGCGATCTCCATCCCTCGACTCTGGAAGGCATCCTTTATCACCTGCTCATCCCCCTGGGAAAGGACATTTACATCACCTGCTTTTAAGATAGGTCCTGAATCTGTTTGTTTAAAAGGTTTAAAAAGCATGCCCACATACGTAATTACCTGTGTTAAATGTGCTAGTACTGCATTTGTGTGCTAGTGATAAAAAATACATTTAAATGTATGCTTATAAGATACTGGGTTAACTTAAAAACATATTTTATTTTAGTTATTTAGTTATTTTACATTTAGTTATTATTTTATTTTTAATTTCAATAATTTCATGTAAAGTTTAGGCTATATGGCTTTTAATTCAGGCCTTTTTATCGATTTCTTAAAAATTGAGAGAAAGAAAAGTATGATATCAAAGAAGAGTAAAAAGAAATCAGAAGACATAAATGATCAAATTTGGAAAAACAGTGCTACTGCCATAATCACTGTGAACTAGCCACCTCTATTGACAAATGGCCATACTAGTGTTGTTGCCTCTATAGACTCCGAATGATGAAATTCTATGAATATCCCATGATAATCAATTTGTCCTGTCGCTGGATGAAGACGAATAAAAATGATACTCTGAAGTTTGTCCTCAGAGCCAATCAAATTTCCCCAAAAAATGCACATTACCGTGTTTGTTATGTGTTTAGTAATGACCTAGTCATTCACTAAAAGTTCAGTACTGCATAAGCTATTTAAATCAGATTAAATGGGCAGGCAAGCTTCAAAGTGCAAACGGATCATTTCTAATTACAGCCTCCCGTATGTAAGCATTTACTGTCTGTACAATGGGACATCTACTAAGCAACAAGACAACTGAACTTCAGACAAAGAAAAATATACCTATTACCTAACATTTATTTATGAAAATAATGCTGAAAGATACTCTTCTACTCTCATATGCATATACATTCAGCTAGATAATTGGCCACAATCTGTAGCTATGGGTACAAAAGTCAATTGTCTGAAGTCTGAATTATTTATTGCACTGTTAAATATTGTACTGTGCCGTTATTGGATAGGGGAGCAATAATCGAAACTGGCTGAAGCTCAATAAATCCTACATAGTGCTCAGGGAGTGAATAAGCTAGTGTGATATGAAGGTGCTCGCACAGTAAATCAACTCTGATAGAGTCAATTTTACTGAGAGAATAATCTTGATTGTTCTTGGATTTGCATACATTCTGTTAAATGAACAATGAGCAATGGAAATAATCAGTTTTAAGTCATTGTCTTTTCACTACCCCCAAAATATTCACATTAGCATGTTTGCCACAAGTTCATTGGTAAATTAAGAATGTTCTTAGCAAGCATTCTTTTGCGATATAATCTAACCTTTTATCTATTTTGGACTAAATCCAAAATACAAACCCATCCTTACCCGCCCTTCCTAGAATTAATCAATCTATTATCACATGTTAACAAACCCTATTACATACAGTGAGGGCGTCGGCCAACTTCTTATGCAGCCGCTTGTTATCTTGTCGCAGTTGAAGAATGGTATCCTTGTTTTTCTTAATTGTGGACTGCGAGCTCTCGTAGTACGCACTTCTGTCTCCCTCTGTTGACCAGAAAAGGGTAACGTTATACTTTGGTTTACCAGCTATTTTTTCTCACGGCAGAGTTCCTATAGCAGGGGTGTCCAAACTACGGCCCGCGGGCCAATTGCGGCCCTTGAAGCGTTTTAAAGCGGCCCTCGAAACATTTCAGAAGAATTATTAAATCTGGCCCGCTGCTACAAATGACAAAAAAAAATATCAGACAAAGCTCCGTTGTTTCTTTTCTATTCAATTGCGTGTGACGAGAGTACCGACACAACAGATTCGGCTCAGCTACTAATTTTTTTGCGGGGGGTTGACGATGATTTTTGCATTACTGAAGAGCTCCTCGACCTTCGGAGCCTGACTGGAACAACGAAAGGAGCTGATATTTTTGAAGATGTGTCAGTTGCTATTCAAAATCGGAATCTCCCTTGGGACAAGTTGTGTGGAGTTACAACAGATGGTGCTCCAGTCATGATAGGTGAGCGTAACGGAATGGCTTCCCTGGTTTGCAGAAAAGTTCATGAGTCTGGGGGCGAGGCTGTTAAATTGCTGTATTATACACCAGCAAGCATTATGCGCCAAAGTCACGAAACTGGGCGATGTCATGAATACAGTCGTGAAAACTATTAACATAATTTGTGCGAAAGCACTCAATCACAGAGAATTTCGAGCATTCCTGTCTGAAATGGATACAGAATATGGGGACATGATCTACCACTCTGATATACTCTCACATATGTGAGCAAACATTTTCCCTGATGACGCTAAACAAGAGCCGTTTGCGATCAAAGATAACAGACAGTCACCTTTGCGATGTCCTGCGAATCGCATCTACAAACCTCACGCCCGACATCACAGCGATTCTTCAGTCCAAGGCACAACAACACTGTTCTCATTAGAAGTGTCACTGGTGAGTGAAATTCTTAAAATCTCTTCAAGCTTGCCTTTTAATAGGCTATTATACTATTTGCCTAATTTAAATAGAAATCTAAGTGATGTTGGCAACTGTATGCCACATGTCTGAGCGCACTTGTATTTATTTTGCACACACACGCACACATAGCCTATATATATATATATATATAATAGCCTGTGGCCCGTGGTAGTCATCATTTTTCTCCATCTGGCCCTCAGTGAAAAAAGTTTGGACACCCCTGTCCTATAGCATCATTCCGACTGTCTAATGTTAGCTAGCTAAGTAACAAACTTTCCTACATAACAACGTAACTTAAGTTAACGTTGCTAACTAGTTAGTAGCGATAGATACGGAATTAAGTAACGGTAGCTAACGTTAAAGTAAACAAAAAGCAAACTAACGTTAATTCAAATTAAAACTAAATATCTAAATCAAAACAGTTAAACAAACAACGCTAACAAAAATAGTAATCGACGAAGTTAGCTATGATAGTTAGTAGCTAGCTGACTAGCTTGACTAAGAGGCCTGCTAACGTAAGTTACATTAGTTACGTTAGTCGATGGTTTGCCAGCTTCCTAACGTTAGCTAACGGAACGTTATAAGTTAAATGCGCTAAAGTTACCTGCAGCTAGTGTTAAATAACGCTAATTACACTGTACAAGTGGTTAGCTAATTCTGGGGAGAAAAAATCTACATTTCGCTATTTAGATAAATTAAGTCCGAATTTATCACAACAACATACCAAGTAGCTGGATTTTCCGCTGCAGGTCCGCACCATCACGAAGAGAAGGTTTGATGCCTTCGAACTCGAAAGGCCCCGGCATTTTTTGAGTGTTGTTACAACACACAATCCAGGATTAATTTTAAATACATTATAAAACACGGGTGCACTTTTCGTTATAACTAACGTTACAAGGAATTTGTCTGACCGTCTTTAGCCAGAACGCATACACACACTTGCACATACACAGAGCTTCCCTGGTCGCCTAGCAACCAACCCTAGTCCCACGGGCAGGCTAGTAGAGGCAGTAAACAAAGCAACACCTCGAGGTTGCCTAGTGTTTCCTGCGTATCTCTCTTGTATCATGCTTTAGATTCACCCCACAAATGTCGTCATGTGAGGAACAATAATGTAGCCTACTCTTGGTATGGCCAGAGATAGCATGCCACAAACTCTTTGCTGTCTTTTGTGTGGTGTAATACTTTGAGGAACACCATTTTGAATTGTAAGGCTGCAGGCCATGTGGGAAGAGACGTGCAAACTCCTGGAAAATAAAATGTAGCCACTAGTCAATCAACGTAAAAAACATAAAATAAACAAGATGAAAACCCGTACAAACCACAAACACGAGATCTGTTTGAGCTTTAGCTATGCACGAGAGCGAAAAGTCTAAACTATGTAGACTATTTTGTAACAAATTGGTTCTACCAAATTCTGGGACATATTTGTAGGAACACTATTTTAAAATGACCATTTCAGAACCGAGAGAACAGGGAATATTCTACACATATTCTCACAGCATAACCTTTTGTGATAACCAGATAGCCTCAGGTTGAAGCAGATTGATGAGATAGTGAGGCCAATAAGTGACACATTTCTAATGTCTAATCTAAGTCAATCTGAGGTCCATCAATGAGGCCCATTTAGTAACAGTTTTGTACTGAAATAAGAACAAATGCTGTATGTAGAAAATCCTTATAATACTTCTTCCTTAAAGTTTTGTTTGCATTTAGAGGATAGGTTTTGGTGGCAATGGTGTAAATAAGAAATGATGGGAAAACAAATACACAAATATGTGGGGTTTTCATTTATTAAAAAATAAAAGTTTCTGACCGCTGTGGAACTGCTGCACTTTACCACTACAAGCTCAATAGATTATCAAAATTTATCAAAAGGGGCCAATTGCAGACTAACGGCTCAATTGCAAAGCAAAATTCAAACGGTGCTGATTACTGGGGCTAAAGTTATTTCATGGTCTGAGGTTACATTATAAAGATTTCAGGCTCAGTAATTTCCTTGGTAAATTAACCTCTTACCTGGCAATAGACCTAAACGGACCCCATACACTATGTGTAAACTAATAGACACATGTCAGAAAACCAATATAAATAGTCAAAATGTTTAAAAAAAACAATATTTCAGAAATACTGGGACATTTTAATAATACAACAATGCCTTTACATTAATGACTTTGCTAAATCATTTGGAATTAAACTTGATGTAACATACTCCACAAATATTAAGAAAAATTAACAATAACAATTTTAAGATTTACAGCTTCTAAAAATCTATATAAAAGTGACCACTTTGTCTTGATGATGTTCATTTTGTCAGTAATCTTGTCATCACAGACTTCCATCCCAGTTATTTCATTTAAAACAAATGCCTAAATTACTTCATTTTGCAACAAATAAAGAATTTGATTTATATTGTTGCATATTAGAATACTTCCTTATTTATACCTTTGGGGAGTCTGTGACAGTAAGCTCTCTCTGTATCTTTTTCAGAGAGCAGCAAAAACTCCCCCAGCCAATCCTGTATTTCAGGGATGCTCCTCTATATACAAACGTGGCAGCTGAACACATTCGACCTCAGCTGGCCCAGTGCAGTCTCTCCTCACTCACTCCTTCTTCCTCCGTGCCAAGGCTACTTTGAGCTCTTTTCCTCATTGCCCTTCTTCAGAACTGTGAGCAGATTCTGAGACATGAAATACGGCCTCTCCGCACTCCCATCATTCCTCTCCAAATCCTCCACTGTGGACCGACAGAGAGGTGAGTGGGGAGGAAGGACATGGAGGTGTGGGCCATAGAGTAAAGGAAGAGAAATGGCAAGAGATCAACAAGTGAGCAGACACAATAAAACATTTGTCAGTCATTTGATGCATGAACTGAAGAGCACTGGCATATATTTTTGTAAAGCATACTCATACCTCACCCTACACTACCAAGAGATTTAAAAAAAAGAACTCAACATATATTACCTGCCATTCACAGAAATCCTGGACTGCAATCAACAGTTGTACCGAAGTAAACTATTCCATACAGAGTACACCGCACACTACTTTGGTACCTTACCTGAAAGGCATCCACTAAGGCCAATTTCAGTTACTCTGGGATTAACATGGCAATATCTTGCTATTGAAAACCTGCTTCCCTCTATAGCCCTCATTATCCAGGAGAGAACACAGGAAAGAAAGCACAGGAAAGAATATACAAAGACAGATTTAATTGTGAGCAAGAAAGGCCATAGTGCAAGCATGCAATACAGAGAAAGACAGGCAGGTAGGCAGCACCTCTGGCAACAGGGCCTGTAGATTTACAGTCAAAGTTCACGCGTCATGGCAACACAAAATAAACTGTATCCAACATGTAAAGACAAGTAGCTGTGGCACTGTATTGTATTTAAAAAACGGGTTCAATAGGAGCTACAACACGGACAAGTCAATCAAAGTAACAAATCACATATACAGACAGTATCAAAGTTTTTCACCATTTGGCTTTTGCTGGTATCAATGTAAACTGACAATAATGAGTGTTGTTAGTTTTCAACTGTAAACATTAATAGAAGTAGTTGCGTTGCATTCGTTTTTAAATATGATCACGACAATAATAAAATGGACAACAGAGGTTAGGCACAGGGTTAATTCTGCATCACTACTACTCTTTTACACATCCTCAATATAAAACAGTGCCTTATAAAGCCAGTACAGTTACGGTACCAAATATTAAGGGACTTTGGCGATTCCCCCTCCATCCCCGCCCCATAGAGAAACTGAACTGAGAATTTTTTCTGGCATTGCCACAATACTTCTGTCTATCAGCTTGATTAGTCGGTCATCCCTATGGTAATCCTGCGACTAAACCTTTTCCTGGACCGTCTCATTTGTCATTTTTGTCGGTTCCCCCTGGGTTGACTCTTGAGCTACCACCACTGGTGCCACCTGGTCTAGCTCCGCAGATGATTCCTTAGTTATCTCAACAGGTGCCTCCCGAGGCATCTCAACAGGTTTCTCCTCAGTTATCTCAATTGGTGTCTCCCGAGGCATCTCAACAGGTTTCTCCTCAGTTATTTCAACGGGTGTCTCCCGAGGCATCTCAATAGGTGTCTCCTGCGCTATCTCCACCGCGTTCTCCTGAGGTATGTCTGCTTGTTGAGGCGTCTCCAGCGGTGTTTCCTCTGTTGTCTCCAAGATGACCTCCTGGGCATTCCCTTCCTCATTCTCCCTCATTTGCAATGACTGCTGTTTCAGCTGAATCTCCTCCATGTTGTCCTGCTGTTCTGGGTGAGATTGATGTTCTTGTAGATCTGCTTCGTCATTGCGCTCCTCTGCCTTGGCCCCACAGAGAATCTCATGGAGATGTGGATTCATGAAGTAGGGCCTTTCTGTGGACCCGTCGTTTCTCTCCAGGTCCTCGCCTTGTATGCGCGTTAATGTTTGTGTGTGTGTGTTTGTGCGTAATGTGTTAGTAGGGTTAATGGGTCATTGGTTTAAGGCAAGGCAGAACAGAACAGATCAGAACAAAGGATGGAGCAAAGGGATAATGAAGGGCAAATGATGGGACCCATGAGATGTGAAATTAAGAGGAAAAAAGACAAAAGGGAGAGAGCAGTCAGAAACAAAGCCAGCAAAAGCAACCATACACCATTTTGATTTTAATTCACTTACTTTTACCAAATTTGGGACACAAATAATTCCTTGGTTAAAAAGAGATCCAATTGTACAAGTTCAGGACGACCCATTTTACACTATCAGAACCTGAGATATATACACTATAACTATACTCAGGAACAATGAGCTATACACCAAACAACTGACAGGGTTCCAATTTGTGTTGCCACTGCATTTCCTTATGAAAATGAATGAAATTAAGATATGCTTCTATATACCCGCAGTGTTATCTATCCATTCAGATTTCACTAGTTTTATAGCTATCCACTGCAGTTCACTGTGATATCACCCTGATAGAACGGACTTCAACGGTTTCAAAGTTTGTGGCGTTTTCGAAAAAACCATGCACAACACAGTATCACAGAACATGTCCTTCTGAAAGTGGTGTGTACTTCTAGGCTAAAAAAGTCTGTGCATAATGTATGTGGTTTACTCACAGAAACAGAGGAAGAGTGTGTCCACACACATGGCATACACGCTGAAGAAGCCATGAGCAATGAGGTAGGATCCAATAGCCACAGTCTGAGGAGAAACCGACATAGCGTCATCCTGACAGCCATTATTCTCATTGCACTATCCGTATCAAGATAATCAATTACACGCACACTCGCACGCGCGCACACACACACACACACACTCACATTCCCTCACACACACACATGTGACTACGGGACTTCATGTGGTGCTGCTTGGCCCTGCTGCCAAACCAGGGTCATCCATCAATAGCCTAGCAGACCCACCCAGATTTGCCATTGTACACAATTCTGGGAAGGGAACTCTATGCGACAATCACAGCCATGAAAATGATCTTTATGGCTCACCAGAATGGGAACCCAGTAATAGTTGAGAATGGGGATGTGGTCCTCAATTGCCCTTATCCTCCCAGAAAAGAAGAAGAAAGAGAAGATTCCTGGACAACAAAGACAAGAACAGAGGGACTGTCAGTTTAAAAAATGAAAAAAAACAGTCCAACATTTTGTCCATTGACCACCACTTACCCACAATCCCAACAATGAGAAGCTTGCCAAGAAACAGCAGAAAGTCTGTAACTTTGTCCAAAACTGCCACCCTAAAGAGACAAAGACAGCTGTATTTAATCGAGGGCATATCATACTGGGAAAAGGGTGGTGATTGGCCCACTCTGCTATATACTGTATACATGAGGAACTCTTACACAGAGCACAGCTCTCACCTGATAACATTTCTCATCAGGAGGAAAAAGGCATCCCTGGCAGATGTGCAGAAGTTTTTGCCATATATCGCCACCTAGAGGAAGAACATGGTATTATACAACACATAATACATACTGTAGCTGAAACAGTTGGTCATGGAGTTAACAATTAAAACAGGTAGTCATCAATTAAAAGCCAAGACTCACACGTCTGTCCTTGCTTGCCTTCACTAATAACTCTTTTTTTGTTTAATTGACAATAACTCAACTCGATCACTGCCAGTCTCTGCACACACACACTCAGGCAGACAGGCACACGTACCATGATGTAGGCGTTTCTGTTGAGGAACCTGATGAATTTCTCCAGACACCAGAAGCAACACTTCAGACAGCTCAGCATAAACTTTGCACACTTGTTCTGGGCTCCTGAGAATTAAAAAACAATAAAACGTGACATAAATGAAGTATTTGAACATTGAATTAAGTAATACTGTACTTTCAGTTGCACCTTGCTTTAACCTCCTAGGACCCAGCAAATAAGTTTTATCCCCTGTAGGGGACATTGTTATCTGGTCTTAATCTGAAGTACCATATATTATGCTGAAACCTGCACTACACTAAGTGGCATTCAATAAAAATAAATAATATTTTTGAAAGTATTTTCACTGTTTCCAAGACACTTGTATTATGTCAAAATGAGTATTTTTTTTTGTTGCCAGGTCTCATATACAGGGTAAAGCATACATACATGCACTTGAAACCTCTTACCATACCTTGTTCATGCACAGAACATCCAAAACAAGAATTTACATTAAGTAACAGGTTACGATTGGCTATTTAAGAACACTTTATAACCAACCATCTGCACAAGAAAATGTTCAATTCTGTCAGAATCAGTTCCACTTCTAATTTAAGAAAACATGCACATAGATTTTTTTGTACCAAAGCCATTTCCTGTGCAAGACAGAGCACAGATCAAAGCCTGATGCTGAGCCAGAAAACCACCAAAAACTGCAGATGGTGTAAAGACAGCAGAGGTACTGTAACCCACAGCTTTGATTAGATTGACTTTGTGCTGAAGGATGCTCTCTCTCTCTCTCTCTCTCTCTCTCTCTCTCCCTCTCTCTTTCTCTCTCTCCCTCCCTCTCTCCTCCCTTACCTTTCAGCTTTTGGTCCAGGTACTCCAGCACAACCCGGATCACCTGCACAATGGACAGTATTAGGGAACCAAAGGCCAAGGAGCCAGTGTGGTACCTGTACAGGGAGGGAGAGAGAGGAAGGGAATGAAAATGAAAAGATAAAAAAGAAGGAGAGAGAGATCTTTCATGTGCTGATGAACTGCAGTAAAATGCAATATAACCTAAGGTACGCCCCCACATTTCTTAGAGGTGGGGGAAAATTTGGAACACACACTCAAACACACGCACGCACAAACACACACACACACACACGCTTGTTTGAAGCACTCTGGTAAATGCGGTACCTCAGGGCCCGGCCCAGGGAGGACAGAATGGGGCTTGGAGGAATGTCCTCAGGCTTCTTGAAGGCCCAGTAGTAGGAAGCAAAGGCCCCAGCCAGGGTCACCTGCCCCAGTGCGGTGACAAAGTTGGCACACCAAAAGAAGAGGAAGACGTTGTAGAACTGCAGGAAGATGAGGTACTTGTGATAGCTTGTCTCTCCTCCGTAGAAGGCAAACAGGCACTCAGCGTCTGGACACTCAGCTGTGATGTTGCTTGTGTTGAACGTCTGGTGGAGAGAGGGACACAGACATTTTGAGTCAAGTTTGATGCCACATCAACAGGGGCACAGTTGAGTGATCCCATTTCTGTAAAGCGGCGCACATTTCCTGACATAAACACTGTAAACTGCACATACCTTGGGATCGCAGTTGACCATAGAGAAGCCACAGTCTGTCTTATTGTACACCTTATATATTTGCTCATTAGAGGTGGACAGGAATCTGAACATCAGCCTTAAGGAACTTAAAATGCCACACAATGAATTCAGACCTACTCAAATTGATTGCAATTATTCAAAAGACAGCAGCATTTATCCATATTATTCATCATTTACACAATTATTGACTAATCACACTGCCCTGGTGTAGTACCTCCTACTGCAAAAAGGCAAAATTACTACACATGAATGCTATTTCATCACTATTGCCGTTATACGACACAAATTATACAATTCCCATAGTATTCCTGAATATATGTGTAAAACATGTGTTTTGTTGTTATAAGACTAATCATGTCATTATGTACAGTACGAATAGACTTGAGATTGACTGTTATACAAAAGGGTATGTCCTGTCTTCCCAAAGATAGCTGTGATATAGGGTTAGATGCTCTCAGGTCTGAGAGGATACACTGCAGTGATGGCCCAGTATGCAATGACCAGGGTCAACAGGGCAAAGGTCAACAGAGGGTAGAACAGTGAGGACATCACATGGCCAATGGTCCTAGAATACAGTATAATATGATTAATTTAAGCGTTATCAGGCATTTTAAATGAGCACTTTTACCTATTACTGCATCACTTCATCTATATCCACTCCAAAAACATCAGCCTTATCCTTGCCATCACTCCTCACACCATAACTTCATAACATCATAACTGTATTAACTCTACAGCACAGCCATCTATGCCTGAGTCTACACCATCAAGGTTTTCAGACTGTCTGACCTGCTCTGTTAAATATACTGCACTGTTCACACTGTCTGACCTGCTCTGTTAAATATACAGCACTGTTCACACACTGTCTGACCTGCTCTGTTAAATATACAGCACTGTACACACTGTCTAACCTGCTTTGTTAAATATACAGCACTGTTCACACACTGTCTAACCTGCTCTGTTAAATATACAGCACTGTTCACACACTGTCTGACCTGCTTTGTTAAATATACAGCACTGTTCACACACTGTCTGACCTGCTCTGTTAAATATACAGCACTGTTCACACACTGTCTGACCTGCTCTGTTAAATATACAGCACTGTTCACACTGTCTGACCTGCTCTGTTAAATATACAGCACTGTTCACACACTGTCTGACCTGCTCTGTTAAATATACAGCACTGTTCACACACTGTCTGACCTGCTCTGTTAAATATACAGCACTGTACACACTGTCTGACCTGCTCTGTTAAATATACAGCACTGTTCACACACTGTCTGACCTGCTCTGTTAAATATACAGCACTGTACACACTGTCTGACCTGCTCTGTTAAATATACAGCACTGTACACACTGTCTGACCTGCTCTGTTAAATATACAGCACTGTACACACTGTCTGACCTGCTCTGTTAAATATACAGCACTGTTCACACTGTCTGACCTGCTCTGTTAAATATACAGCACTGTTCACACACTGTCTGACCTGCTCTGTTAAATATACAGCACTGTACACACTGTCTGACCTGCTCTGTTAAATATACAGCACTGTACACACTGTCTGACCTGCTCTGTTAAATATACAGCACTGTACACACTGTCTGACCTGCTCTGTTAAATATACAGCACTGTTCACACACTGTCTGACCTGCTCTGTTAAATATACAGCACTGTTCACACACTGTCTGACCTGCTGGCCTCTTTAATGAGAGCGATGGCGATGAGGATTCTTTTCCTGAGGAAGATGAGCAGCAGAATGATGACCACCTCCACAATGGACATAATTATCACTGTAAGAGGAAGAAAGGAGAGAGGGTTAGATTCACTGCAGTGCTTATTTCATTGACTATTATCCATTAACAGCATCATTAAAGTGTGGTGGCTGTTTAACAACAGCAAAGCAGTGAATAGAGACAAAATAGAGTGCACCCAGGGTGAAAAATAACGTACAGAGCATTTGCAGGGGGTTAAAATACACTCAAAACCAGTATCGCATGCAATGTAATTCCAGTCTCTTTTCTAAACTGATGCGCTTGCTTTTAGCACTTACTCATGTAATGTGATAAAAGCAAAAGCTCCTTAATTTGACCCATTAGGCTTAGTGAATATGCATGTCTGTGAGTTCCGATGTCACACGAGAATAATGCGGAAGGACAGTTTGCAGACGCATGCACATGAACTACCTTGTGCGATTTATCACCACTGGCTGCAACTGCAGAAAAGATAACTGAGTGTATTTGTACACACAAGAATAAGCAGATCTTCATTTTCATAAGGATATAGTTGTCATCAGAAATTGCTCATTCAAATGGAGAGAGTATTTGCAACTTGAAGTCTGCTTTGAAGTGCCAGGGGAAAAACATACATTCTGCTACCTTGTGCAAAACTACACATTGAGACAAACATAGATTTATTCAATTCTTCACCATAGTTATTTTCCTAAAAATGACAAAATATGCACAGGTATATATATACATAATATATTCTTATATTTCATGGTATATATTTATATTTATATTATATTTCAACCTGGATGCCTTTTGAAATGAGCTCCATTTCATTATAAGTGTGATTCAGTGACGATGCGTGAGACTCACAGAATGCCAGCCAGGTTTGCCGGATCTGTAGATAGACGGAGAAATCGGTGAGCAGCCCCAGGTCCGTGATGGTGACGTCAGCTCCAGGTTCTCCCTTCAGTCGGATGTACTCCATGCAGCAGTGGAAGATCCCTGTAATGTGTAATGGAACATGTAAAAACACGGAGACACTGGAATGCAGCGAGACCGCTCAACACATATCACTAACCACAGTATAATCCCAACACACACTGTTGTATTACAGTACCGTTAGTGTAGAACTGAAATGACAGCGCAACGCTGGAACGGGTTGTGCTAGTTGTGCTTCTTATATTTATAGCGATTGCTTTTATGCTGTTATTTATTGTACTTTATAGCATCGTATTCATTGATCTCTGTCAATAATGTACACTGACTGAACATGTCTATGGTTTATCCATTTCTATTGATCATCACTGTATGTATTGTTGTGGAATGTGAGCCCAGAATCTTGTCCAGTCTAATGGCCCTTCATGCCATAAATGTTTATTGCTTCATTGACCCCTGTTTGTACAACAGGTTTCCCTCTGTGATAATAACGATTGATGTGACTTGACGTGACTCGAGGGGGAGGAGAGTTTGTACCGTATCCAATGACCAGGATGACAAGGACAATCATGACCCAGACCATGATTCCAGCAAGATAACGCAGGAGGATGATGAAGATGAGGCTGACCACCATGGCTATCACCAGACCACTAAACCGAGCCACAAAGGGAAGGGGGGGAGAGAGAGAGAGAGAGATAGCATCCCTCAGCACAAATTAAATCAAAGTCACAGCACCTCTGCTGGATTTACACCATCTGCAGTTTTGGTGGTTTTCTGGCTCAGCATCAGGCTTTGATCTGTGTCTTGCACAGGAAATGGCTTTGGTACAAAATTAAATCTATGTGTGTGTTTTCTTCATTTAGAAGTGGAACTGATTCTGACAGACTTGAACATCTGCCTGTGCAGATTGTTGGTTATAAAGTCAGTGTCCTGAACGTCACTGAAGAGCAGCGCTAAAGATGTGGGCTGGAAGGAGACAGAGACAGAGTTGCTGGCCAGACTGTTGTGGGTACAGTGCTTACAGAAGAATCCAGTGCCAGGACTGTGTGTAGTCCTCAAAGATCTTCATGGCCACTTGTCGAGCTTCCATAAATTTGTTAGCTTTCCTGAAAAGAGACGAGACCCATAAGCGCCAAATGTCTTATTCTGAAATCAGATAAAGTGCACAATGACATAATGAAGGTACATTTAATACACTCCCTTTCAAAGGGTTTTATTATTATTGGGTCAAAAAAGTTTAGCATTAGTATGCAATTAACTGGGACTTCTCTTTCTCTTTGAAAAAAGAGCTTTTCCTGAGCAATGCTTCCACATCGCACCCTGTGAGCATAACGCGGTCAAGGACGCTTTTTTACGACTAACTTTGCCCCCTCCTGGAGATCTGTGGCATTTATCATCTTCCCATCTTCATCCTCGAATGAGGTCGTGTTCCCCTCAATGAACACTTTGCCCTTCTTTGAGAGGAGGGCGGGGAGACACCTGTGAGTGACTGTGGAGAAGACGACAGCCAGTTAAGGGTCAACACTACCACTCCACTCACCTCAGCGTTTATGCACTTCATGGTAGGAGAGACAGAGACCATAGAGATGGGGAGGAGGGTCCTGAACATGACAAGATGGAAGAGTTGAAGACCAGAGAAGAGAGACAAATGGAAAGGCCTGTATTTGAGGTAGGAGAGATAGAGACCAGAGATAGGGAGGAGGGTCCTAAGGTTGACAAGTTGGAAGAGGTGGACAGAAAAATGGAAAGGCCTACATTTGAGGTAGGAGAGATAGGGAGCATGAAGACAGAGAAGGAGAGACAGTAGGAAGGGAGGGATGAATGAAAGACTGAAGAAGCTCACATGGTTTACTGGGGATGATAAAGGCTGGGCACAAGCGGTCCCTCAGGATCTCAAGAACACTCTGTAACACACAGGAATACAGAAGATATTAAAACACAGCCAGGACAAGCTACCATCCATCCTTCCAGCCACTCATCCAACACTATAAACTGCACTGTTCTGTACAGAAAAGGCCAGTTTTCTTTTACTTTCTAACTGGATTTTCCCCCTCCATTTCATTTCTGACACTCACCATTTTATAAATGTCTGTTCCTTCCTTGCAGAACGATTTGTAGACGTCCATGTCTTCCTTTTTCGTTTTGGCTTGTATCAGAGTCATGTACTTGTCGGGACACTTCTCCACACAGATCTGACCAGAAACGCACAAACAACGACGTGAGAAAAGGACAACCTACTGTCTTCATTAATGTAATACACTGAACAAATGTGACAACAAGCCAAGACCGAACGGCTTGTTGTGAAGGATATGTCATGATGGAATGGCCAGAAGATCCGGAAAAAAGGAGGAAGAAGGGGAAAAAGAGAAAGAGAAGTGTGGGAATACAGATAGAAAAGAATAAGTGAAGCACATGGGGACAGATGGAAATGACCGGTGGACTAGAAGAAGAGTCTGACCTGTGTGGTTGGACACTGGAAATCCAGAAGCACTAAAGGGCTGGCACACTTCATTATGTTAAAGTAGAACAAGAACGGCTTCTTTCTGCAGTGCAGGAAAGTGCAGAAATGCAATCAGCATCAGGACAATGTGGAAAACAGATTTTCACTGATTACTGAGGGATCATGGGTAACAGGCAAAGCTACTATTTGCTTGGATAGTGATGGGTGGGAAAAAGGGTCTCAAATGGGACAAGAAGGAGGGAGATGATAAGCAGCAAGAGTTTTGAGGCTCAATAAATGTGGAAAACCTAATCGCTACTGTACTACACCATGACAGCATGGAGAAGGAACTGGGTAAACACTTACTCCAGAGGAGGAGTCTGTCCACAGAAATGACCCCTGCTGTCTGTGGGGTAGATCACCTTCCGAGGGTCACCATGAGACCAGGCTGAGGGATGAGGTTACTACATTATTAATGAACCGTTAAACTCCAATATCTGTCCTCTCTGCCTGCAGCTACACTACTTCAAACAAGTTACATTGCATCAAATAATCTAGCCTACATAATGCTGTGGGGTTTAGTTCAAAATCTATCTATCTATCTATCTATCTATCTATCTATCCTTAACCAAAACCATGGCAGGACCAATTCTGAGAAAAAATAGCCTCAAAGCCTGCTGATAAACAGTTTGTACAATACCACTGAGCTCCATTATGATTTGTTATATGTATGCGGAATTTTCTGGCATCATATTTCTCCCCCTAATTATATTACTTAGAAAAGTCATCGCTGAATTACTCATTCAAAAAAAGAAGCTCTCAGTTGCCCACATGCACTTCATCAAGCTACATCCATAATTCATTACGCCCATAATCAATATATGACTATTTCCACAACAAGTCCCTTCCCTCCTCTTATGAACCACTTACCCAGAATCCCCACTGCAAAGTATCCCACAATGGCCAGAACAAACAGAATGCAGCAGATTATGTCAGTGCAGCCCCTGTGAATAGAAAAGGCAGCGGGTATGAACATTAAGAGTGAACACGGGCTCTGAGCTGCATGCTGCAATATCAATAACGTTAAGAGTCAAAATCAGCACCCTCTCACCTGTTATAAATGGGGCCTTTAAAAGTGGGGTCGAACTTCCTTGGTTCACCTGTACAAATACAGAATGGAAGGATTTTAAGGACGTGCACAAATTAAGGCTACAGACCGCAGGATGCATAACTGGGATCTTATCACTCATTGTATATGGCTATTGGCTAACTACTGTTTATAAATAAATTGAGCAAATGGACTTCCTGAGTTTAAGTATATACAGTACATCTATACATTTGTGTGTGTGTATGAATGCGTGCCTGTGTGTTTAAATGCATATTGCATTTTCAAAAGAAAGCACGAGAACATGTTGCCAGCAGACTGGTAACAACAAAGGGAGCCTCCCAACATGGCCGACACAGCAAACAATCAGCAAATCCTCTCCCCTGTGTCCCAGTACTGTCTGAGCTACAGGGAACCATGGCAACGCTGCTCAGCAACCAGACGGATGCAACCTCGGAGACCAATGCGGACTCATTTGCTCTTCAAAAAAACGTAGAATGGGACTGTTACCCATAGCAATGAAGCACATAACCTGGGCACTTTCAGTACAAGTAGAGGGACAATAAAAATGATGGTGCCGTTTATAGCACTAGGCCGAGTCACAGAGCTGCAATAAAGAGAACATAGGCTCGGCTATTTAGTGTGCAGGCCACCAGAGCATGCTCTGTACAAAACATTTATGAGAAAACGCTACAATGCTCTGATTGAAGCCTGCAAAGTAGCCAGGTCTTCAATTGGTAAATTTCTCCTTTCTTCTCTGTGTTATATTCAGATATCGAGGTGCTTTAATATTCATCTGCATTCCATCTATCTTGGTATGTGACAAGTAAAATGAGTCACATACCATGCTGTGCAAAACTCGCAATTAAAAAAAAAAACCGCAGTTTTACCCACACTTGTTTCCTGTAACAAGTTTCATGATATCATGCAAGCAGCGTTGTTTATTAACTAAGTGCGAAACCAAATATGCTCTTGGTCTCAGACACGCATAAATAAACAGTAGGCGATGTGCTCTAATAATTAACATATTTAACTCAAAGGAGCATTGGTGCCTCAGAATACAACCTAGAGACACATCTACTGTACACTGTATAAAAATGGGTTTTTGATTCATAAGACACAATAAGTCCACCCAAGTAGAGCAAGTTAAACATAATTATGTTTTTTTTCTGAACTAGGGAGTAATAAACACACACTATTACTATGCTACCAAAAACCTTATAAGAGATACATGGACCCACACCTGGACCACACGGGGCTTCCAGAAACAGGAATGGAATAACAGTTCTTAGTAAATGTGTGCACAGGGAAGGGTGGTGTAGAATACATAACCTGACCGAGCTGTGCAGATCTTACAGAAGCATTCAGACAGATGGTTAACTTCCTGTCTACTGAAGAGCAGCTTATGTCACACAAGACCAAGAAGCCCCACCACAAAATGGCTTTACCCGTGAAAGCGTCATGAACTACGATGAGCTCACTTCATCGCTGAGAACATCAAGGCAAAAGCCTTCATTAACTTAAGTTGGACAGGTGAGTATTATCAGCATGGCTGAGTGCGTTCGAAGTGAACTTACATGCATATTAAATGTGCACCTACACCAACCGTAGCCTGCCTATGGAAATTATTCCCTTTGTGTTGCTGTCACCTTAAACATATTACTAATTCTATATCAACTGCCTATTGTATTTCTGGATGAATGGTTTCTGTGGTGAACAAGAGATCTATTGTGTGATTTTATCTGATAAACTAGTCGCATTGACACAATAGCAAAAATAGACACTGGGAAATTAACATGTGACACTCACAGATCCACCCACAGCGAGAACATATTCACACCCATTATTGAGTCACTTTCCCTGCTCGCTCTACAGCATAAAAATTAATATTTAGACAATATAAATATGTAAACTTAATTTTGCGGCGTCAATATTGCAAATTAACTTTGAATTGACGTGCCTTTGCATGAGAACACTTTCTGTTCTTGTCTGAACCTTGGTGTCATATCCTGTTTACCCTGCTGGCAATAACACAAGCCATCTCAGCATTTCTTTAAGACCCCACTTCACATTCAACACTACAGGGTAGAGGAACTGAAAAGACGAAACTAGAAAATAAACAGGACCGTGGTTTACCATGTTTTCCGTAGTAACTGCCGTCATCCTTCGCCATCCTCCAGCATCAACTCCTTTGACAGGTCAGCCCTGTACAGTGATGCTTCTCTTCTGTATTTTTCTTACAGCCAAACACACTTCTGTTACTCGCTCAGACACACTTCCTTCCTGCCTGAATACGACTGAAACGCAACCAGCCTCCCTCATGAGAATCCTTCCTTTCCTTTTCTATTCTTTCCTTTGTGTGTTTTTCCTTTCTCCCAGCCCATCTCTGCCTTTCTTTTCCAGCCTCTCCAATGGCAACAGGTAGTACACTGGAGGGTAGGGGGCGAGTGGTAAACCCAGCCACTTGTTTTCCTTTGATGAAGCTCCCTCCCACTCCCAAAAGACTTAGCACATATAGGCCTAAATTATATAGTCATGGCACAGAGCCGTGTAGTAGCCGTCCGTTTTTACCTGAAAATAACAGAATTTTTTAATTTCATTGAACATTAGCACTATTTTCATTGATCCGTTCATAAATTTATGCTCGATGTCACCTACACTTTTTGGCTTGTGGGAAAAACAGTCATTTGAGTTCATTAGAGGCTACAGTGAACTCCCACATAGCCAGTGTCAATGGGGGAAGGTGGAATGCTGGATACATTAAATATCGGATAAACCGGTAAAAATGTAAATAAGCGTGGCGGCTATGCATTTGCAAAAATGCAAAATATGAAAAAAAAATATATATTTTACTTAATTTGGTGCTCAATGCGGGGCTGAGCATGTCCAATTCCCACCCTCATTTGGAATGGGCAACTATCTGCAACCGCAGCCACGTTCATGCGCTAACCCCACAGCTGATTGGGGAGAGTTTAGACATCCATGGTTCTCCTCTGAAACACGTGGTGTCACACGCCTGCTTCTAAGAGTGGAGTCGGGGGAAGACCTTCGTACGCAGCTTTGACATAAAGTCCACGAGCGCCCGATATACCAGTGGAGGTCGCTACGGAGCGATGAAACGCAGACCCCTAACAAACTGAAACCTGATTGCCAATTGCACGGTCTATGGCTGTGTCCGAATACGACCCCAACACCCCTTTGAGGGCGCATATTTGAGTCTACTTAGTTTTTGAGTGGGCGTCTTTTTCTCACAAATTGGGGCACGTAATATACCAGGATGAACCCCTTATTTCTGGGGTTTTGTTGAGGGAATTCAGGAGCACACTCATCTGCAACTGTGCACTCATCCGATAATTTCAGTAAGCAACTCGGAAGTAAAAACGTAAAAGACGTAGAGCGTATATGCATATCTATGGTACAAGAGTGGGTCATATTACAAAATACCATTTTTATGATTCTATCTTCATTCATAATCTACACTTTGTAACAATCGTCATATGTTAAATGATTGATATTCTTTAAAAAAATGAAAACATTACAAACTACTTCCTCGCAAGTTTGGAAAGAGTTTTGCGGGATTTCTTTCACACACTGCTTGCAAGGTGAGGGGACAAGGCACACAGTAGACAGTGGTCTGAGTGGACAGGGCACAGTGGACAGGGAACAGGGGTCATTTTCGGACACAGCCCTTGACTGCACGTGACCCTATAAGCTACCGACCACAGTCGGCAGTGGCATAGTGCGGGTTCAATCCAAGACCGTGGGGCTCATCCATGCACCACAGTGCCTTAACTGAATGAGCCACCCCTTGTTTGCATGTTTTTCTTGTTTTCACAGCACTGTGGCAAAAATATCTTTAAAAATCTATCTTCATGGCAACATCATGCAAAATGAACTAAGAACTGGTTTAAGTTCAATCCTGAACTTGAATTTCAATCCTGAGGTGAATTTTAAATTATTCAAAATATGGCCATTTGCCCTAATAGTTCTTTAATAGTTGCAGGTAGCTTGTCTCGCCACTGGAGGGACAATAACCAAAATGAGCCTTGTCTGGTATCTCTCTGAAAGAGGAATCTCTTTATACCGTCATGAGGAGAACTGTTGGCACATGCACAAAGACAGTTGCAATAGTCTTGAGCAAAGGCCTGGATTAGTCAGGCAGAGGGTTGTGTAAAACATTTACAAATGTGTAAAAATGTGGACCACTGATACTGTAGTATCAGGAAAGGTCGGCTTGTTATCCAGCGTCACACCAAGGTTCTCGCCGGTCCATTGTGATAACACCACCTTGTTTATTTCAGGGGGGTATAGGGAAACTGCGGGGCTACAAGAGTGTAGGAGTTACTGGAGCTCCGTATTGGCAAGAGTGACGCAGCCATTTTGAGATATTGTCGAGGCATGCCACGCTGCATGATGAAACCTAGGCTACTTCTCAGGCAAGTTAAAGAGAGAAAGGTTAGCTGGCCTCGGCCCAGCAGTAATAAAAGTCATGAGAAGTAATGGAGGATTTTGTATGGACTACAGAGGAAGAGCAGGAAGGGAAAACACACAGATCCCAGTACGTTTAAAATTTGATCATGTGTTCCATTAGAATCATGTCATAATGATATGGCGTAAGGATGGTTACGCCAGTCATTTAACAATTACAAACCTGTACAACATTGTAAAACGGTTTTCTTGTTCTGGACAGGATGACTGGGTAACATATTTTAGGCCCTTTCTTACTTCATTTTGGTGCTCGTGGGTGGTATTTCACCAGCCTGAGTGTAATTTCACTTTAACACGGTCACCCTACACTATAGGCTGTGTTTTTCCTGTCACCAGCCTGAGTGTAATTTCACTTTAACACGGTCACCCTACACTATAGGCTGTGTTTTTCCTGTCGTCAGCCTGAGTGTAATTTCACTTTCACACGGTCACCCTACACTATAGGCTGTGTTTTTCCTGTCGTCAGCCTGAGTGTAATTTCACTTTAACACGGTCACCCTACACTATAGGCTGTGTTTTTCCTGTCGTCAGCCTGAGTGTAATTTCACTTTAACACGGTCACCCTACACTATAGGCTGTGTTTTTCCTGTCGTCAGCCTGAGTGTAATTTCACTTTCACACGGTCACCCTACACTATAGGCTGTGTTTTTCCTGTCGTCAGCCTGTGTTTAATTTCACTTTAACACGGTCACCCTACACTATAGGCTGTGTTTTTCCTGTCGTCAGCCTGTGTTTAATTTCACTTTAACACGGTCACCCTACACTATAGGCTGTGTTTTTCCTGTCGTCAGCCTGTGTTTAATTTCACTTTAACACGGTCACCCTACACTATAGGCTGTGTTTTTCCTGTCGTCAGCCTGAGTGTAATTTCACTTTCACACGGTCACCCTACACTATAGGCTGTGTTTTTCCTGTCGTCAGCCTGAGTGTAATTTCACTTTAACACGGTCACCCTACACTATAGGCTGTGTTTTTCCTGTCGTCAGCCTGAGTGTAATTTCACTTTAACACGGTCACCCTACACTATAGGCTGTGTTTTTCCTGTCGTCAGCCTGTGTGTAATTTCACTTTAACACGGTCACCCTACACTATAGGCTGTGTTTTTCCTGTCGTCAGCCTGTGTGTAATTTCACTTTAACACGGTCACCCTACACTATAGGCTGTGTTTTTCCTGTCGTCAGCCTGAGTGTAATTTCACTTTAACACGGTCACCCTACACTATAGGCTGTGTTTTTCCTGTCGTCAGCCTGAGTGTAATTTCACTTTAACACGGTCACCCTACACTATAGGCTGTGTTTTTCCTGTCGTCAGCCTGAGTGTAATTTCACTTTAACACGGTCACCCTACACTATAGGCTGTGTTTTTCCTGTCGTCAGCCTGAGTGTAATTTCACTTTAACACGGTCACCCTACACTATAGGCTGTGTTTTTCCTGTCGTCAGCCTGAGTGTAATTTCACTTTAACACGGTCACCCTACACTATAGGCTGTGTTTTTCCTGTCGTCAGCCTGAGTGTAATTTCACTTTAACACGGTCACCCTACACTATAGGCTGTGTTTTTCCTGTCACCAGCCTGAGTGTAATTTAACTTTAACACGGTCACCCTACACTATAGGCTGTGTTTTTCCTGTCGTCAGCCTGTGTTTAATTTCACTTTAACACGGTCACCCTACACTATAGGCTGTGTTTTTCCTGTCACCAGCCTGAGTGTAATTTCACTTTAACACGGTCACCCTACACTATAGGCTGTGTTTTTCCTGTCGTCAGCCTGTGTTTAATTTCACTTTAACACGGTCACCCTACACTATAGGCTGTGTTTTTCCTGTCACCAGCCTGAGTGTAATTTCACTTTAACACGGTCACCCTACACTATAGGCTGTGTTTTTCCTGTCGTCAGCCTGAGTGTAATTTCACTTTAACACGGTCACCCTACACTATAGGCTGTGTTTTTCCTGTCGTCAGCCTGTGTGTAATTTCACTTTAACACGGTCACCCTACACTATAGGCTGTGTTTTTCCTGTCGTCAGCCTGTGTGTAATTTCACTTTAACACGGTCACCCTACACTATAGGCTGTGTTTTTCCTGTCGTCAGCCTGTGTGTAATTTCACTTTAACACGGTCACCCTACACTATAGGCTGTGTTTTTCCTGTCGTCAGCCTGAGTGTAATTTCACTTTAACACGGTCACCCTACACTATAGGCTGTGTTTTTCCTGTCACCAGCCTGAGTGTAATTTCACTTTAACACGGTCACCCTACACTATAGGCTGTGTTTTTCCTGTCGTCAGCCTGAGTGTAATTTCACTTTAACACGGTCACCCTACACTATAGGCTGTGTTTTTCCTGTCACCAGCCTGAGTGTAATTTCACTTTAACACGGTCACCCTACACTATAGGCTGTGTTTTTCCTGTCGTCAGCCTGTGTGTAATTTCACTTTAACACGGTCACCCTACACTATAGGCTGTGTTTTTCCTGTCGTCAGCCTGAGTGTAATTTCACTTTAACACGGTCACCCTACACTATAGGCTGTGTTTTTCCTGTCACCAGCCTGAGTGTAATTTCACTTTAACACGGTCACCCTACACTATAGGCTGTGTTTTTCCTGTCGTCAGCCTGTGTGTAATTTCACTTTAACACGGTCACCCTACACTATAGGCTGTGTTTTTCCTGTCACCAGCCTGAGTGTAATTTCACTTTAACACGGTCACCCTACACTATAGGCTGTGTTTTTCCTGTCACCAGCCTGAGTGTAATTTCACTTTAACACGGTCACCCTACACTATAGGCTGTGTTTTTCCTGTCACCAGCCTGAGTGTAATTTCACTTTAACACGGTCACCCTACACTATAGGCTGTGTTTTTCCTGTCGTCAGCCTGTGTGTAATTTCACTTTAACACGGTCACCCTACACTATAGGCTGTGTTTTTCCTGTCATCAGCCTGTGCCAACTTCTCAATTATCGCTTGTGTTGAATGAACAAGACTCGGCCAGGACTGCACATTTTGGGTCTTTTGGAAATTGGTGCGCAGTGCTACCAGGTTTGTGAGCCGATTACCAAGTAGATCAAGGCAGTGCTTATTCATTTAGACAGTTAGGAGTCGCATCTTTTTTCCTAAACATTTGCAGAGTACCTAATCATAAAAATTAGACAGTTATTATCATGATTCTTGTTTTATTTTCTTTTGGATTAAACATTTAAGAATAATTTTGTTAATTTCCAAAGATAAAAAATATTACGCACTTTGAAGTGTCTCGACTTGTTGCCATAAAACTCAATTCTTTCTTCCACCCACTTCCCTTTGTGGTATGGGCGACACTGACTCACGTGCCTTTGAGATGGCATTTCCACAGAACAAGAGCCGCTTACAACAATGCGGCTCTCTGGTCAGGAGACCCTGACTGTACTCTTTCAGTCACTGGCTGGGGCCCTCAAACCAAGAGAGAAATACAGGCCCCATCAAACTGTGTCCCAGCTCACGCCCAGCCGTGTAGCAGGCTGTCAGGAAAACAATGAACAACCAACCGTGTGGTGAAGAACGCAATCAAACCGTTAGCCTGTGACCTGTCAGAGCCATCACAGCCACCGCAGGCTAATGTGTGGAAACAGGAAGTGATAACAAACATACACATACAGGATTCAAATATAGAACCAGTTAGCATGGTGGTTCAGCATCTGCAACATCACTTCAGCCAATAGTGGTCTTTTCTTAATAATACCCTGCATGGTCCACAGGGTGGCCTACCCACTCATCCATTCTCATGTGATGCACTTTGTAGCATTGTCAAACGTTTGAATACCGTGGACATTACCGTTCTGAGTACTGTAAATCACAACTGCCGTGAGACTTCTGCCAAAAGTATTTTGTGCTAGAAAATAACTTAAAATAGACTGTAATATCCTGGGTTATTTTTTCCAGCATTCTCTTACGCTTTTTTTTAAGAAAAAGAAAAAGGAAAAAAACTAAAGTTGTAAATGAAAGAATGAAAGCTAGTTTTCAAAGGTAAAGGTAAGGTAAAGGTAAAGCCTAATTTCACTAAAAAAACGTCAAAAAGGAGCTGTAGTAGGCCTAGGCCTAATCAGTATAGCTTTGTGCTAAAGCAGCTAAACTCTGGTCTTGATAATACAAACGTTTGTAGATTTCAATGGCAAGTTACTAGACTTGCGTAAGTGTTACTCAACAGTAATCCTAGTGGTGTAGCCCTGTTATTAGGGTTCCCTGGAGTAAGACATCTTTTCCAGTGAGACCCCACCCTGTGTCGACACAGAAGGGATTAAGATGGGTGGAGCTGCTGGGAATGACAACAGCGCATCACCAAATGTTCCTCACTGTGAAAAACAACCAGAAAGAACCGGCAACAATGTGCCCCACCGCCCAACATCCTGTCCCCAGGACTGCAGTACTAGCAGCAGTGGTAACAGTAGTGTTATTAGCAGTCCCATGTAGTTGTATAGGTGGTTGGTGTAAGCTTGCATTGGCCTACCCTACGCTACTTAATGATGCAAATCCACTCTGGGTTTAAATGGTTACAGCTGACGTAGGGTATTGAAAGGATGTGTGAAACAGATAAGAGAATATCTGTAGAAGGCAGGCAGTCACGCATTCAATAACTGTATGCATCCAGGCTGGTCTACTTCCTGTGGGCAGTTTCACAGGTTCCTGAATGGCGAGTAAAAACAAGTCTGTACTTGTACCATCTGGCTATGGGGCTGTAACATAACAGATGACCAAATCCCCACACCATTGAGTGCTCTGCTTTATTTAATAAAGTTAAAAGTAGTAAACATTAAAAAAAGAAGAGGTGCGGTTCGGGATCTACGGCTATGTTTACATGCACCTGTTGTCTTAAAGTGGAGGCATATAAGATTTCTGGACATACTATCCGATAAGAAGTTTGATACAAGGAGGTGTCAATGAACAAAAAGGATGGGGCTAGGCACAGTTCACGGGTAGAGAGGTGTGTGTTCCTATGACCTGGTCAACACAAGTTTACAGATGGCATTAGGTGTGACATTAAACTGACAGAAAATTAAACTGTCAACAGATCCTTGTAGAAACAGTTGAAGTTTGGGTTGCCAACTTCCACAAATGAAATGTCCTGTATGAGTTCAATACGAAAATATTTTTTGATTTTCCAATTAAGCGACAATTCCGTATTTTACGGGATGGTTGGCAACCTTAGCTGAAGCTCGTCTTGAAAGGCCATAGTATTGATTTGACTGATTTGATTATTCAATTTTACTCACCAACCACATGCCCAGGAATTTAGGGTGTAGTATTGCCTACTGGAATACAGCCATTGGCTATTGCTGTAACTCAATACAATATGTGGTATACTCTGTTGTGAAAATGACTAAACAGCTCTTGTGACTTCCTCCATAATTAATTCCAGATTTTCTCCACATGAACTTGGCAAGTTATTCACTGTCAAGCCATGCAGAGAAAATAAATCTGCCACACAGTTGCCTGGTCATACAGTATGCCAAGTAAAGCCCTCAGAAACATCAGAAACACCCCACCCCCTCTCTCTCTCTCTCTCTCTCTCTGTCTCTCTCTCTCTCTCTCTCTGTCTGTCTCTCTCTGTCTCTCTCTCTCTCTCTACTGGAGAATAATATACCAAAAAAAAAAAAAAAAGAACACATAAAGAGAAATGGAGGGACCACTCCCATTGATCACAACATTGTTTCTTATACTGTATAACTTGCCAACATAGCCCATTCAATAGTGTCAGAATTCCCTTCTCCGGATAGCTACACTGCAGCATGAGGCCCCTCGAGACAAATTAATTATCTACAAATCTGCGGGAGGATTCATAGATTTCCCGAGACATACTTCAGCCATGATAGACACAGATTTGAAAGCTATAGTTACTCCGGGCAGGAAACTTCAAATAATTTTATTTTCACGCCTTCAGTCATCTATCCATTTAAATAACGGTAGAAGGATCAAACGTGGGAGGAATTCACTCGGCCAGGCAAGAGAGCTAGCAACCTGGATTTATAGCTAGGCGCCGAACCACCACCCTCCCCTTCCAATGTTACAGACCACTACATCAACCGTGTCGATGAAATACATTTTAAAAATAAATTAATAAAAAGGGGAAACGAAACCCGAAGAACCCCATAAGAAAATATGTCTTGGGCTTACTATACAAAATATTGGTTTTCACAGGACAAGCTCGTTTGATGAGTGATGTTTCGAACTAGAGTAACGTTCGGCTATTGCACGCTAGCGATGTACAGCTCGTTAACTTAGCTTGGTATAGGCTATGCCATTGTGGGAGGATGTTAAAATAAGCTATTTGTGTTGAATAGTGGTAACTAGCAACAATACTGTTATTTTAGATATAGCCAAGACATGCGACCGCTACACTGATGTCCCCACCCCTCTCGTAGTCATTGTTTTTTTGCTTGTAAAATACGAAAGGAAGGATAAGGAAACGTTACAAAATCATTCCATCTTACCATATTTCGAGTCGGGGCTTTTATCCTCGGGTTCCATTGTGTAAGAGTTTATTTTTTATTGCAAAAGCTATAACTGAATAGATAATAGATCAAATACATATATATTTTAAAAACCGAAAAGACCACTACGATAAGTACACTGGCATTTATGTTATTTGCTGAACCGCTAGGCGTCTTCGAAATAGAGACTACCCACAAAAATAATACATTCCATCGCTCGAATACAGATGACCAATTGGAAATTTAAACATGTGACTGACGGCCGTACAGACATATGAATGATTAGATAGGCGGGGCTTTATGACTGCTTTCAAAAAGAATGCGAATTTGAGGTCTACTGTCTTGTATGGGCAGGTGAGGGAAAGATGTAGGAAACTTTGTGAAGGAACACGAGGAAACTTGTGCCCAAACGCACTGTAGGCTACTTGCAGCAACCATAGGAAAATGTTGCTATTAGAGACTATTGATATGCTTTATGTAGTCAGTCTACAGGTTAATATGATATTAATATGAATTTTCGTTGGCTGTTATCTATATGGCTGTATTTCTGCTCTGTTTGTACTTTCCGCTTGATTCTCATTCTCTGTGTTTGGGCTGTTCTGTCTCAATGTTGTTTTTGTTGCTCCTGTGATTTCTGTATAATGTATCTTGCAATAATTACTATTGAAAGTCACTAAAGATATGAGTCTGCCAAATGCATTTCAATTATATAGTAAAACATTAGAAATTATTTCCTTGTTGTTTTAATGTTGTATCTTTATAGGTAGCCTATTTCATTTTCTATTAGAAGCCAGCGATCTATGCCTACTATGATCTATGATCTACTCAGAATCTGACTATTCAATCCTTAAATCAAGACAATAGCTCTTTCATATTATTACATAATATATTAGTTTACTGGGTTGTAGTTGGTTGCAAAAGAGCACTAACATAACACTGCTTTGCTGTATTTACAGACATTTAGTTTGTTAAGTTCAATTTGCATGCAAAAAAAATGTATTGTAACAAATACCCTAATACAGAAATCACAAACACTATCAAATGTGTGGTTGTTTAATATTTAATATATATTTAATATAATTTCTTTGCATACCATGACTTCCTGATGTTTGTGACCCAACAATATCAAAAGGCTCTTGATATTTTATTTTCGGGTCCTCCTACAAACGATATTATAACCTCTCTGCATTTGAACGGATCTCTATGGGAACTGGGGGGTGGGACCAGATTTAGCTGTAAATTACACTGGATTACTAAATTACACTACTGGTAGCATGAGGCGGTACCTGCAGCCCATTCAGGTTGCACAAGTAGTCCAGCTCCTCCAGGATGGCACATCCATATGTGCCGTCACAAGAAGGTTTGTTTTGTCTCCCAGCACAGTCTCAAGAGCGTGGAGGAGATACCGGGAGATGGGACATTACACAAGGAGAGCTGGACAGGGCCGTAGAAGGGTAACAACCCAGCGGCAGGACCGGTATCTGCTCTTTTGTATGAGGAGGAACAGTAGGAGCACTGCCAGAGCACTGCCAGAGCCGTACAAAATGACCTCCAGCGGGCTACTCGTGTGCATGTTTCTGACCAAACTGTCAGAAACAAACTCCATGAGGGAGGCACGAGGGCCGAACGTCCTGTAGTGGGATCTGTGCTCACAGCCCAGCACCATGCAGTTCGATTGGCATTTGCCAGAGAACACCACAATTGGCAGGTTCGCCATTGGCGCCCCTTTCTCTTCACAGATGAGAGCAGGTTCACGCTGAGCACTTGTGACAGATGTGAAAGAGTCTAGAGATGCCTCGGGGAATGTTATGATGCCTGCAACATCATCCAGCATGACCGGTTTGGATTAATTGACTTGGTGTTATACTGTGATGATTAAGTGTTCCCTTGAATTTTTTTGAGCGGTGTTGATTCCTGGTTTCTTTGGTATTCTTTTTCATTTATTGCGCAGTGCTGCCATCTAGTGGTGATACAAACAGTAACTCCGATTTTATAGCCAAATTACTGATTGATTGTTTTATTTTATAATGCATGTCATGATGTTTATTAACAAAGTCCTCTCATTGCAATTATGTGTACTTGTTTCATGGGGCTCAGAAACTAGTAGAAACAAAGGTCTTTAGAAAAAATTATCTGTCAGAGTATGAAAATAGAAAGATATGGAACCATGAAACCTCTAAAAATGACTCTATGGTATTATTGATCAGCTGCCTGTTTTTGGACGCATAGGCCTTTAGAGATTGTTAACCCTTGACAGCTCATTGAGGAGGAGGAGCTTTTAGTGCGACATCATCAACTACTTATTAACATCACCCTAATGCTTGGGAAATGATGCAGGCACTGTGCTTTAATGTGTGTCATCCTTCAGACAAGAGTCAAACTATGGTCCTAATTCATTGGGGTTATTAAGAGCACTTTTTGGAAGAGTAGTGTTCACCACAGTGTCATGGGCACATTTAAACAAAACTGGCTCTCACCTCTAGCAATGTATGTTTTGGCAGTATGGTATGACCTGTGTATGAATAGGCTACATATTAGTTGACTAGTTAGTCGTTATTAAGTACTTCTTTAAACCACTGGCGTGACGGGACACTTGTGTAACTGTGCTGCCGACACGTTTTGTCACCCATGCTCATCTGAAAATACTGAAGATATACAGTATGAGCCGTATGTTTTGAACGCACCTTTTCTTCCAATGGACAGTCTAGATTTAACCTATGGATTTAACACGCCTTTACAACAAGCCAATCAGGCAGACCGTTTATCTGACACCACCTCTGACATTCTGGGTGTCTGACAAGTCGTCATCCAGACGCCATGTTGAATGAGGGACAGTAGCCTACATTTTCTATATGTGATTTTTGCGATGTGTTTGTTTTCCCTATAACAGTCTACTTTTAAAGGTTAACCACTGCATGATTAAAAGACATTAGCCAAGTATTGCATTGTATTGCGAAATATGTTACAGTACTTTCTGTCTTGTTGCAATTTAATTAATTAGCTGCAGTTAATGTTTTATGAAATTACATGACGCTTTTAGTTTCATAAAATTTTTTCTTGCGAAGGGAGCCCAACAAATCGAATGTTTTCCACGATTTGGCCACAATAGACATGGCACCGTGATCTTACCAATCACGTAGTCACCTGCCACCCTGACGTCATATTACATATTTCAGCCTGGTGTGTCGGGGTGACACATTACATGGACATATTTGAAAACCGATTTGAACAGGGATCTGTCGCGTTTTCTAATGGTAAACGTTTTTATTTAGGTAAGGTTTCTGTGTTATTATTATTTCTGTACAGATCAAGTGCTCTGTAAAGCTGATAAGCATTAAGTTTGGGAGCGTATGATAACTTACTCACTAACTGTCTGAGTTAT
The DNA here is from genome assembly GCA_022702515.1 of Ilyophis sp. 1 JC-2022. NCBI lineage: Eukaryota > Metazoa > Chordata > Actinopteri > Anguilliformes > Synaphobranchidae > Ilyophis > Ilyophis sp. 1 JC-2022. Next base: position 51,383,356 of record CM040405.1, on the reverse strand, counting down.
GTAAGCTACTGGTTTGAGAAGTTATGCAACGCATGTTATGAAACATGCACAAGCTTTATATCTCTTTTACTGCTTGAGTTTTCAAATAAGATAAAAATTAACGATGTTGTTTACGAAGATACACATATGAGGAGGGATGGGAAAGTATAAAACACACAGATAAACTTGGATAGCCTACAATACTAAACTTTAAATAGCCTACAATACATTTCAAAGAGTGTGCTTGCATGTACAATTACAATTCAATTGCTATTCCAATAGTTAAGCTGAATGATCAGCACTGGTTATGTGTCATGGTTATATTTTATTATTTTGCCATACTATTAGAGAAAAGGCTCAATTCATTAAGTTACCATGAATTCAGAAATTTGCAGTTTAAAAAAATATTGTTTTTAACTTAAGTGCAGCAAAATTATCCTTTTTTATTCCAGATACCAAATATGGCTTTGAGAAATTCAATTTCTCGTTTGCTCACCAATTACCAGAGATGTGCTTTGATTTCAGTATCAAGAGCATTGGGATCTGCAGCACCAATTCAACTAGGTAAATTACCTTATACTTTCGAAATGACTTTGCTATAACAGTAGAGGTTTTTTTGTTTTAAGTCATTTGAACTGAGTTTTTAATTTTTAATACTCATGTTTGTTCCAATTGACAAATTAACTTTTTTGATATGCACTACTCCCACAAGGCTAATATTAAAAAGGACTGGCATATATACAAAGATAACTTTGTAAATAATCATTGACTACCTTAGCTTTCACTTTGTTTTCACACAGTCAATTGTCAGGCCACACATATTTATGCCATTTCAGATTTGCGTGGCTCCAGTTGTTGAAATAGTAAATAACAATTATTTATTTTTAATTGGCAGAGACAGCGCAAGACAAAAAAGCCGCTAAAGCACGTGAGTCTTTTGTTGACGGTATTGTTAATTAGTCATTTTATAAGTTCTAAGTAAAACTATTGTAAGTTCTGAAATCGTTTTGGGATAAATGGGGCTTTTATTCAACCCCAGCCAAAGTGCAGTTCAACTGGCAGGATGCCCTGGATCTGGATGGGCTGCTCACAGAAGATGAGATAATGATTCGGGACTCCTTCCGCACTTACTGTCAGGAGAAACTCATGCCCCGCATCCTGATGGCCAACAGAAAGGAGGGTTAGTACTCATAGGTTAGTTAGTAAAGGAGGGTTAGTACTCATAGGTTAGTTAGTAAAGGAGGGTTTTTTATTTATATACAGGAAAATAATAAAAATGTCCTTTTCATTTAATTATAAACATGGGCACTAAAATTATTGTATTGTATGTCCTTGGTTCTTTTAGTATAATATAACAAAAAATATAATTCTTGATTCCCAGGGTTTTAGTTTGTGTATTCTTGCAGGGATTTATGTCTGCCCGTATCTATTAGCAGCTGATTGAGAGCTGGATCCAAGCTAGAAACACGTAAATTAGATTTGGTGTCTGTGTGTGTTTATTCTCAGTGTTCCATCGTGATATTATCTCGGAGATGGGGGAACTGGGAGTTCTGGGCCCAACCATCACAGGTAAATGATTCACATAAGCAATAAATCAGCCATTGCTCATCTTTTTTGTTATATTAATAATGTACCCTCTTTGCTGTTCGCTAAAACGTCAGGGATACACAGTACATGTGCGCCAGTTAACGTCATCAGTGGTTGTCTTTATTTTGGGAGTGACTAAGAACAGAGTTCAATGTTGAGTGGAGCCACCGCTCACACAAACAAGGCCGTATGTGGTAGACATACGGTACATGCATTTGATCTGTTCCTGTCCACCCTCCTCTCCCTCGCTGTGCGTCTTCATCTGCCTCCCAGGGTACGGCTGTGCGGGGACGAGCTACGTGGCCTACGGGCTGATTGCCAGGGAAGTGGAAAGGGTGGACAGCGGCTACCGCTCCGTCATGAGCGTCCAGTCCTCGTTGGTCATGCACCCCATCAACGCCTACGGAACCGAGGAGCAGAAAGAGAAGTATCTACCAAGGCTGGGTAAGGACAACACGAGCCAGAGACGCTGTGGCGTGACGCCGTGCGTTAATGCGCTCCGGCACATTTTTAGGGTTTGGACGCGCGTGCATTTTTTAGCCGGTGTTGGTTCCGTGTATCACCCGGGCCTGTCCTGTGTCGCAGCACGTGGAGAGATTCTGGGCTGCTTTGGACTGACAGAACCGAACCACGGCAGCGACCCGGGCGGCATGGAAACCCGTGCCAAGTACAACCCCTCCAGCCGCACCTTCACCGTCTCAGGGGCCAAGACCTGGTCAGTTTGGGTCCCAGCCCCGGGAGCTTCTGTTTGTTTCACTCGGAGCCTCATTTTCATTTAGAGCTCCACTGATACAAAACTCAGTGTACAGAATTACTCCCTCAGAAACAGGGTCTGGGAAACACAGGCCTTTGTTACTGTGGCTCTCATTACTGTAACAATACTGTGCTCACAAAAATGTTCAATCCTTGTAGACCTTTTTACAATTTATTAGGCACTTGTCTGTATAGCAAAGACATGGTTCAGCTACCGCCATCCTCAGTGTGTCTCACGCTGAGGACGGCAGTAGCCGAAACACATCCGTGTTATACAGACAAGCGCCTAATGAAATTACATTACATTACATTCATTTAGCAGACGCTTTTATCCAAAGCGACATACAGTAAGTGCATATAGAAAGGTCATCGAAGTAACTACAGAACAGTATATGTATAAAGATGTACCAGGATATAGCATTTCTGTTCATGTTGGCTGTTCCTTACTTCTCTATATTGCACTTTGGCTTCAGCACCCAATTAACTTAAAAAAATAAATTGACTTTAGACAGCACACCAAATACCGACTTCTAACATGACTGTGCTGCCTTCCTTTCAGGAGAAAGCGATCAGTTACTGTTAAAAATTAAATGATTAAAGTTGAGAATGTCAGGAGGAGGTCAGTTATGTTTGAGATCACTGCTGTTCTGCACTGTGTGTACGGTCTGTTCCAGGTCTCTGTGTGTGTGCTCACACGCCACTCGATAGTTTATGTAATCCCTGTTGCTCAACCATCACGTTTTCTGAATCTCACCCTAAATATAGCTGTTGCGCTCATATATAAACTACTCTGCTGTGTTTCCCTTGACTGCAATGCCCTTGCTATGAAGCGGACTGACAGAATTACTTTATCCTGTGCCCCGCCCCCGCCCCCCCCTCGCCCAGGATCACCAACTCTCCAGCTGCAGATATCTGTGTGGTCTGGGCCAAGTGCGAGGACGGTCGAGTGCGAGGCTTCATCCTGGAGCGCGGCATGCCGGGCCTGACCACGCCCAAGATCGAGGGCAAGTTCTCCTTGCGGGCGTCGGCCACGGGCATGATCGTGATGGACGAGGTGGAGGTGCCTGAGGAGAACCTGCTGCCCAAAGTCTCTGGCCTGGGGGTGAGTGATTTACTGAGCGGTAATACAGCGGTAATAAAATACTGTAGCTGCATAGTGGATTTGCAAAGTTGTCTCCTGACTGTCCCCCCCCCCGAACAGGGTCCCTTCGGCTGTCTAAACAACGCCCGCTATGGCATTGCGTGGGGCGCCCTGGGCGCTGCAGAGTTCTGCTTCCACGCTGCCCGCCAATACACCTTGGACAGGTAAAGTCTAGTCTGTGAATGGTAGGCATAATGATTTGGAGGACAAGTGGCAGTCCTGCTGCGGGATGTGGTATGCTATTAAAGAAATCACTTTGACTGTCTGTAGCGAAGTGTCTTTAACTTGGACATGGAGTAGGGGAGATGGGAGGGTATTTCTTGTGAAGTTGTGTGCATCATCTTAAAATCTTCTTTTTGTCTTCCTCCATCCCTGTGTGGTAGGATACAGTTTGGTGTTCCCCTGGCCAGGAACCAGCTTATGCAGAAGAAGATGGCCGACATGCTGACAGAGATCACCATCGGATTGCATTCTTGTCTGCGGCTCGGCAGACTCGTCGATGAGAAGAAGTGAGCTTTCTATTATTTTGTCCTGGGGAATGGAAGAACTCTTCTGTATTGTTTCCCTTTAGTCAATATAAGTAAAAAGTGTTAAAAAAGGACCTAACAGTGATTAGCCAAATAATACCATGGAAGAGCAGTGTATTCCTTAGTTTTAGGTGGAGAGGCTGAGCTCTTGTTCATCTGTCCGTCCGTCCGTCTGTCTGTCTGTCTGTCCTTTTTCCCCAGAGCGGCCCCGGAGATGATTTCCATGCTGAAGAGGAACAACTGCGGCAAAGCCCTGGACATCGCCAGACAGGCCAGAGACATGCTGGGTGGCAACGGCATCGCAGACGAGTACCACATCATCCGCCACGTCATGAACCTGGAGGCGGTCAACACTTACGAGGGTGAGGGGAGGGCGAAGAGGCAGAGAGGCCGAGAAATGCAGGAGTCAAAAGTAATGGAAGGGAAAGACACACGTGACGTTTGAAAGAACGGACAGAGGCTGGGTCCAATGAAGGAAAGCAGATGTAGAGACTTGCTGAAAATGGAAGAATTGTATCCTAAGAGACACACTGTGAGACATATAAGATATGAGAGAAGTGCAAGTTCTTTTGTAAAACTTTTGACAAGAGCTTGGAACATGTTGGAATACATTGTCATATCCTCAGCAATACATTGTATAGCCAGTAGAGGTCAGTAATGCTCCATATGTTCTGAAAAGAGCAACTCGTCCGGTGTTAAGCCCTGATAGTCCAAAATATGATTTAAACTATTTACTATATTACATATGACCTATTCTGTGAGTAGTCGTGTTGTGATTCATGTTTCATGAACCTTTTTTTTATGTCTTCCCCTGTTTGATGTTGTAGGCACCCATGACATCCATGCCCTGATTTTAGGGAGAGCCATCACCGGACTGCAGTCATTCACTGTGGAGAAATAGATCTGAACTAGGTTTTTTTTTTTTCCCTGAGTGACTACGAAAAACCTGGACCTAAATCTTCATTTTATTCTTGAGAAAGATGATGGAGTGAAAGCATATTGTTGGATTTCCATTCCAAGTGCCTTTTTATATCTTCTGTGGAATAGCAGTCATAGTCTGAGTCATTGACAGCTTGCTCTGTATGCCTGTCAGAAAAGGTCAAAGTTGTGGAATATCATTTGGAAAAAAAACACTTTCAAAGGCAATTCTGTTTGGCCTATCATTACTGTATGAGCTCTTATACTGTTACAAATGTAATTAGTAATTTATTGTGAACTATTGAAATAATGAGGGTACACTTCATTTAAACAGATTTTTAGAACTTAGAAAATATCAAAAAGTAATGTTTAGGACAATTATCTCGACTAGTGAAAATGTGAAATACATTTTTAATATTTGGTCGCATATCCTTTGGCTTTGCATGCCATGACTTCCTGATGGCTGTGACCCAACAACATCAAAAGACTCTTGATATCTTATTTTCTGGTACTCTTACAAGCGATACTATAACGTCTTTGCATTTCAATAGTAAAATTTGTCAGGAGAAACAACCCTTAAAGTGATCCATCCATATCTACTGCATATCTGGCAGCAGAGTGATGGTTTGAGGCTTGTTTGATACCTCAGATCCTTGATGACTTACAGCCATTTTACCAATCATGTATTCCATATGGTTCCAGCATAATTTACAGCTAAATCTAATCCCACCCCCCTAATTCCCATAGAGATCCATTCAAATGCAGACGTTATAGTATCGCTTGTAAGAGTACCAGAAAAAGAAATATCAAGAGTCTTTTGATGTTGTTGGGTCACAGATATCAGGAAGTCAGGATATCTGGATATGCAATTTTACAGTAGTCAGTGTTTTATAATTTTTTTAGTTTGATGGGGGATTACAAAACCAACTTTAACTATTGTATGTAGAATTGGAAAAAGGAATATTTGAGCCTAGTGTATAAAGATAAACAAAGGCAAAGAAAAAACCAAAGGCAGGCAAGAATATATTACAAGGTTTTCTGTTGTATTTTCAATGATAAATGCTGTTTAAGATAACTTATCCTAATTCAAATTAAATGAATTTGCCTTGTCAGAGTTGGAGCAGGCTATGTAATACTAATCACTAGAGCGCTACTGGTAGGGAAAGATCTTTGTGACTCAGCAGGGGGAGAGTGTGCTCACTGCTCTGGAGGTTTACAAAGGTCCTTGTTGACAGCAGTGAGAGGATGACTGGTACCCAGCCGCTCAGAGATAAGATGGCTGCTCCTCTCCAGCGCTGCTGTGAGCTCCACTAGCATGGAGCTTTTAGGACATCACATGACCGCTCCCCTCATAAATCCACTTAATACGGCTTCTTCCCCTGCTGCAGATTCATGGTCACAAGAGTGATAAAAATTACGTTGTACTTGCAGAGGCTGCAAAATGGTTAGAGTCATCACACTGAGTAAATTTTTTTTTTACGGCTCTAAACAACAGGGGACAATGTCACTCTCAAACTACCCATGGGCAAAGCTGCATAGCCAGAGATATTCATATAGTTGGGCCTGCATAGAACTCGGTGTGCCAAAACTTCACAGGTGGGCATTCACAATTGGGTGTGGTGGTTGAGCTAAGATAAATGGGCGGGCCAGGATACTATTTAGATGGCTGTGGCCCTCCCTGGCTCAGCCGTCCCTATGCAGTCAACTGGGTGCATAACATTTTCTCACAAAGAAATGGATTTTTAAATAACTCTCAACTAACATACAAGAACCATTTCCCGCAATATCGCTACATGTACGGCATGTGACAGTGAAGTGTTGGTTGGGAACTTGGGGCCTAACTCGGGGCGGGTTCAAGATACATTCGGAGAACACAAGGGGGAGGAAAGCATGTTTCACCTCACCGCTGGCATTCACTTCAAAAGATCTGACTGCTGCACTGCACTGGCTCATATAAATGCAGCTGTTTTCACATACTTCAAAAAATGTAACTTACATTCCACTCAAGGTTGACCCACAGAACATGTACATAGTTTACCCATCTAGTAGGCCGTTACATTTACATTACAATCACATAGCAGACACAACTAGAACAACTTCAAAAAGTGGAGGACATTAGTGTTAGTTTCATGAATACAAAAGTGCAATATCATCAAAAAGGCACAGAAGGTCCATTTGTAATCAATAAGTGTTAAGTTAACCAAACAACCCAACCTTAAGTATTGTAAACAAACGCTTTTCACAGCCTAGGTTAAATACAATCTCCATAATATTGTCGTCAACATGTTCAGTATCTCCTCTTCCATCGCACAATAGGCTAGTCTGATTTATCTTCTTCTACCAAGCCTTGGGCTTTTTTTTGTTGTTGCCATTAATTCTCAAAATGGTGGCAGGAAAATGACCCTGGCTTGGAACATAACTGCCCGCAGCACTTCTGGAAGTATTGATAGCACAGTCATCAGTTCAGATGCAGAGATGTAAAAATTAATGAAAAAAATATGCTGCCTGATCACTTTGCCTGGAAATATTTATGTATCAAAAAGCTGATTTTTAAGATAAAAACAATACCTATGTGAAAACAGTGCTGTCGTGCATTATGCACTGCTTGGCCAAAAAAAAGTCACCGTTGCACCCATCATGCATAGTGCCCACTGTACAAGCCTCTGGAGGCAGTGCTATAATCTGGGGTTGCTTCAATTGGTCAGGTCTAGGCTCAGCAACGTTATGCAGCAATAAAATGAAGTCAGCTGAGTACCTGAATGTACTGAATGACCAGGTTATCCCATCAATGGGCATATTCCAGGACGACAATGCCAAGATTAATCGGGCTCAAATTGTCAAAGAGTGGTTCAGGGAGCATGAGAAATCATTTTCACACATGAATTGGGCACCAGAGTCCTGACTTTAACCCTATTGGAAGTTTTTGGGATGTGCTGGAGAAGACTTTACGGAGTGGTTGGACTCTCCCATCGTCAATACAAGATCTCGGCCAAAAATGTATGCAATAAATTTGTTGTGACTTTGCTTAAGGTTGTCGAAACAATGCCACGATAAAATGCGTGCCGTAATCAAAGCTAAAGGCGGTCCAACGAAATATTAGAGTGTGCGACTTTTTTTTGGCCAAGCAGTGTACTATAGTAGACTAACAGGAATCAAGCTATTGGGTACCCCTCACTATTTCATAGTTTTCACAGATGTTGGTTGTTATTTGTAAAGCGTCTCTTCTGTTCATGATTAGGTCCATGAATTAGGTTTTATGTGAAAACACAAATATTCAAGTGGGACTTCTCAAAAGGTTACAAATGTGTCAAATGATGGGTTCATACTGAAAATCAACATCACAAATGGCTGGTAAAATAAGCCATTAAAGAGAAGAAGGTTGTCATGCACAAAAGTAGATAACTGGCCACATCATTGATTTTTGTAACATTATTGTGACCTTGTGTAAAACAGGAAATGGCAATTTCACTATACGGTGTCTGAGCATATTAGGTATTTAGTATCTAATTAGATTTTTCCTTTTTTTAACTGATTTAGTTTTCAAATTTTACAAACTTTACAAAAGTTTGTAATATTGATTTGTTTTTGTTTCTTGCCTTTCTTCTAAATGTATTATTTAATTGTGTGTATTGTAATGTTATGTTCAAACCACTTTGAACCTCTGGCCTGAAAGTGCTCTACACAAAAAAAATCTTATTATGATTATATCAATACAAAACAAAATTATAATTTGAGTGAATTTTATTATCTTTGCCAGGATATATGAATCTCATCGGAGGTCGAATGCTGTAAATTAATCCTGGACATATGCACTCTGTACAATGAATTGGGTACTTGCTTTTCACAATGTTTAAGTGTTAAAATGTATAAATATATAAACAAAAAGTGAAATATTGTTTCTTCAAGGATTAGTTTGATAGAAATGTACATTTTCATATTGGTTTTCCATATTTGAATGTTATAGGTATCCACATGGCAAATATTTTTCATTTGTTTACACAAACATTAAGCTTATTTTAAATCTTTATGGTTTCATAACGTACAGTATTTCAGGTTATCCAACTCTCATACAAAGCCCGGATTTAATATTGATAGCTTCTGCTCCTGTGTCTCCCTGATGTAACAGCACATCAAATCCTGTCACGTCATTGGTGCACCAGCGTACCTTACCTATACATCTGTCTACCTCCATTCCCTTTTCATTACGTTTCCAGATTAACTATGTTTTATTTTAATAATATCATTTTGTGTTGTATAATATGAGTTAAATTACAAAACAGACTTTAAAAGATTTAACAGAAATCCCAGAATGTGAATCCATACGGCAGAAGGGAGGAATGTTCCATACTGCTGCCAGAGAAAAGAGCATACAGTCAAGCCGGAAAGTCTGAACACCCCTTTCACCTTCTCCACGTTTTATTACATTACAGACATATTCTACAATAGATTGAGTTCATTTTCTGTCTCAGAAATTCTACACAAAATAGCCTATAATGACAAAGTGAAAACATGTTTTTAGAAATCTTAGCAAATGTATTAAAAACTGAAAACTGAAATATTTCATTTACATAAGTATTCATACCCTTTGCTTTAACATATTTTTAAAGTATCATATTTAATATTTGATCGCATAGCCTTTGCATGCTGTTACTTCCTGAAGTCTGTGACCCATCAACATCAAAAGACTCTCGATATCTTATTTCCAGGTACTGTTACAAGCGATACTATAAGCTCTCTGCATTTGAATGGATCTCTATGGGAATTGGGGGGTGAGACTAGATTCAGCTGTAAATTACACTGGTACAGTATGGAACACATGCCTGGCTAAATGGCTGTAAGTCATCAAGGGTCTGAGCTATCGAACAAGCCCCAAATCATCACTGTTGCCAGATATGGAGTAGATGTGGATGGATCACTGCAAGGGTTATTTCTCGTGACTCATTTTCCTATAAAACTCTATGGGGAAAAAAGTCAGGAGAAACAACCCTTAAAGGGTTCATTATAATTATAATTTTAATAATTATAATTTTCTATAATGAACACAACAAGTTTTTTTTCCCTCAGAAATTACAGAAACACAGTTTCCCAAATTCATAAAAGTCCTGAATGAACTATGTGCAATATTTGATTTTTAAAAAAACATCTGCGCATTTATACAAACCATTTGTAGTATTTGAGTGTCAATGTTAAGGAAAAAAATCTAAATTTATATCCAGACCAAAGACAAAACATATTGACAGATATAAATAAAAGGGCTGGTGGGCAAAACCCAGATAAAGTACATACATCCCCTTCCATAGAAAGAAATTACTCAAAATGCACATGAACATATAAAAAATGTTCAGACTATTTTACTGTGCATTTTTTATCCCACATGTGCAGTGCAAATATGACACACACATACCTCACTGAGAGAAAGGCAATTTCTGCCAAATGTCATGCTGAATATCATAAAATAATAGGTCCTCGTTTTCTATGCCCACTGATGAGATCATCTTTAGGAGACTGCTGTTGTTGTCTTCAATGTAATTATGGTTTACGAGCTATGATGCCTCTTTTGAAGAGGACATTAAGCTACTACCCTCTCCTGGATGTTTTCATGTGAGCACCTGCATTAGAAGTGAGACATTATGAAAGACTCAAATCCCATGCATGCTAAAGCTCGCTGCATTATGTAAAGACACACTAAAGCAGGGCTTAGGACTTTTCTCATTTTCTTTCTACTCAATGCAAAGCTTCATGTCTTCTCGGACACATTGCCCTGTGAATTCATTACTATGGTTACAATTACCTTAATGTGATTATATGACTTCATCAATACAACACCAGCAATAATAATTAAATCATAATAGTGAGAAGACAAAGAAGAAGCACATACCCCCACGCACACACACACACACACAGAAACAACGTAATTAGTAAAAAAAATTAAAAAAATTAAAAAAAATAAAAAAGAAGCAGGCTGATAAGTATAGAAAAGAAACCCTGAAAAGCCTTCCTCGCGGCTGTATGGACATTGGTTGCATAATGTGGCAGATGGTACGAACACAAGTAGAGAGGTTTAACTGACCCAAAGCTGATTGAAACCAACCGTTGTGTAGCTATATATGTAAAACAGTAGTTCCATTCCGATAACTACATCTTCTTTTCAACAAAAACTGGAGTGGAAATGAAGCACCAGGGATGGATAAAACCAAACGGTTGAACTGGGTATAATAGCCTACAACATAATTAATATCCTGCTCATAATTGCACATCTGTCAAAGGTAACTACAACGAGTCTATATTGTTGGATTGCCATCCAAGAAACGAAAGAAAAAAAACTAGACAAGGACCGCCTGGTTATGTGTGCGGAAGAGGCGGGCCAACACCAGCCACCCAACTGGTGAAACGCGATTAAAGTGAGTTGGTGTCAACTTTACACCGGGGAAGCGTTGTTTAGGATGTAAGCTATGCGACTTTATTAAGCACCATGGAGAGCGAAGGCATTATAGAAATGCAGTACAACGCTGAGCAATCAACATCACAGATTTCTACGATGAAAAGCGAAGTAAGATCGTGATTTTTTTGTTTATGACAGATAAATATTCGCATATAGCATTTTGTTTGCTTGTGTCATTTTTACTCAAGTGGTAAAGAAACATACATAATCGTTCTCATGGTATAGATAACCTGTTATATTGTATGACACGCTCGTTGAAGCTTCAATTTTCACATATTATCCGCACATGGCTTTTCGCTGACTAAGTGGACTGCTGACTCAGTCGATTTTTAAAGTTTCCGTCTTCTGGAAAATACTCATCAGGGAAATATCAGAACTCCGAAGAATGTTCAGCGATGGGGAATGAAGAAGACGCATACCTTGGCTTAAAAATCTACGGACGACGAATGCATCAACATATGATACCAAATTAAGTTTGCACGATTCAAACGCCACCATGGATTTCATGAATAGCTCAAGTTTCAACCTGAGTAACGAAGTGGGGCATACTTATCAGTACTCTATTTCTAGCGAAGACCCTCTGTACAAGGACTACAAGCCACCACCGAAGGACATCATCCAATTACCTAAAGCTGTTCTCTACTTCCTGATGGCCGGTTTGGTAGTGGCTGCCGTTGCTTATTCCATTGTAGGTCATCTCATGAAGGACCTCGCGCACGATATTGCAGGTATGTTTCAAGCTGGAAAATAAATGAAATACTTTTTTGCTGACCCATATGGCTGTTTCTTACTCCACTCCAAATCTTTATGATGCTATATACATGTAACATTCTCCCTTAATCTATTGTATACGCTCTCTCTTAATCTATTGTATGTGCATGTATGTCGTGTGGCTATAATGTCTGGGTAAGTTATTTTAGTTCTGATTAGGTTGTTGCTCCACGTTTGAATCGTTTGAGTGAAACTCAACATATAATCATGATAGGCTATAAGAAGACACCTGTGCCATCTTTGTTTTAGGCATAGGTTTCCTGAATAAAGTACAATGTGCAAAAGCCATTCAATCTGTAAGTGTGTAGCCATCTGTAGAACAGACTAAACTGAACCACAGTAATACGAGCAAATGGATCCTCAGAAGACCACATTCGTTTCCACAATCCAATTTCAACGTGGGTGTGTCTCACCGCTCCTCTCTTTCCCTCCACAGACTGTGTACTGGGGCCCAATGAGGACGACCTGGAAAAGGAGGACATGACCAGCCTCAGTCCCGTCCACATTCCCCCTGTGCTCCCCCACTCGCACCCCAACACTTTCCACGTGTGGGACCAGGATGATGTCATCATTCCGTTGTCGCAGGAGGAGAACTGGGACGCCAGTCCCTCACTGCTGTCTTCCATTCCCTCCTTCTTCCCCTCACAGGGGGTACCCAGCAGCCCCCCACTCGGCCAGTCTCTCCCCCAAGGGACCCCCAGGAGGTCACCGCCGCCGAGGAACGAGGACTCAGCCGTTCCTTTGCTTAGTTACGATCATAACAGAGCTCATTTGGCGTAAAGCGGCTCTCTTGTTCTCAGACATTTTATGTCAGCGCATTCGCAGCGTTTAAGCTTTTGACCCTCGTGTAAGTGTCATCACTTGTTCTTCCTTTCAGACGCATGTATGACATACAGAAATAGATACTTGAGGAAAGTAAAAAGCTAGAGTTAAAAAACAAATACTTTAATGTATTGCATGTAGAAAACCTCGTATGTGAAACAATACATGTAATGTAGGCATCTTGTGTCTGTTTCTTTGAGTGTGCAGATATTATCCACATTGACTGAATCATCTTGAATCACATGCTCCAGCGCAGTCATCCGTATATTAATCAGTATATTAAGTTTTATACAATGGCTCTTCTGTGACCTATTAGGTCATAAAGCTCTCCTGCTTTTCCTCTGCACAACCTCCACTGAACTAGTGACGTCACCCGTTTCTAGCCCCGTCCAATGTTATTTTTAGTGTAGCGGATTATCTCAACCGAGGGGATTTAGGGAACGGACTTAACTTCCTTCAATGGGTTGATCAAGGCGATGGCATGGATCCACAGTTAAGCCCTGTTCAATGTCTGATGTCCACTGCTGTCACACTATCTTCCCTCTATTTGCACACCTTGCTAGTTGCTTACTGTATGTACTAGACTCAATGTTCAAGTCTATGGATAGCTGCTACGTTATGATAGAAATGTACTTTATCTGACCTGTTTGTAGTTGCTTCTATGACTTTTGGTATGCACTTATTGTACATTGCTTTAGATAAAGTGTCTGCCAAATGAATGTAATGTAATGTAATGCATTAACTGTGAGGGCACAGGCAAAGATGATATTGAATCTTGCATATAGTCAGTCTCTCTCTCTTTCTCTCTCTCTCTCACACGCACACATACTCTCGTTTTTTCACAACTGCATTTGGTTTTGTTTTCATACTTTATGTGCATTATTTGATCATGATGTCACTGGCCATTCCTTTGACTGATCATTACACAGCTCTACACCAGAGATTCCAGGTGCTCTGTCTAAGATCAAGGATGTGTGTCACTATTTAGGATGTGTGAATCACAAAATAAATGAAAACCTGCACACACACCCGTAGCTATGGGCGGGCCTTAGGGGGCCGGGCCCGCCCACGGAAGTGCTAGTGCCCCCCCACTGGAAATTGAGAGAAAATAAATAAATACAAAATTATAGTATTTTTCTGTTAAAACATTTAAAATACTAACTTTTTAAGACATTAAAATAGAGAAAAAAATTGTGTTATTGTTTGAGGGGGTTCCGCCATACTGAAACAGGAAGTTACGCCAATGTAGGCTAGGTTACCGCGCCATTTCAGTTGGGAGTCCAGCAGAGCTCTATTTCCCAGTAGGATCGCTTTTGCTAATTTGCTTAACAATGGACCTTCGTAAATGATTTAAATCGCCAGTCTCTATCAACTCTAACGAATCACATTCCGCCTCCAAATCGCACAATGTGACTGCACCCAAGCCCCGTGATGTTGATGGCGGACTCGTGGTCGTCGGAGATCAAGATGGTGCTGAAATGCAGCCTAGCACCAGCATCAGCGGCCGCGGATCTGAGACTAGTCCGACTACTAGCCTTGCTGCTGCAACCACAGAAACGGTATTTGGACCACAACTGCATAGAGCAAACCATTTTTTTTGGGTGGGACAGATCCAAATCCAATGTTTTTTTTATGATGAACATGCCCCATTTCCACAAATAGCCTCCAACAAATGGTTTATATTTTTTAACAGTTAAAGACCAAATGACGACATGATATTATTACGCGTCAGCATCCGCCGTGGTGCTTTTTCAGTTCGAGAGGTGTGGGTTGCTTTGCACTTCTGGTGTTATATTCAATGTGTTGTCTAGTGCTTTGTGCATAACATTACCTCTGTGTAATTGACTGATGTGGTAAATTATGTAAATTATGAGGACTGATGTGGTATCTTTAGGCTGGTCGTTGCTGTTGATGGTTTAAAGTTATTATTTGCAAGTGCACTGATTGCGCGGTCACGGTGCCAACCTCCTCCGTTTAGTCATGGTATCCCATCTATTCATTTTCTAAAGCTAATTGTTTACAAAACCTTGTAAGTACACCTGATTGGTTCCAATTATCTAAACAGTGAATGTCTGTATTGTGAATGCGCCAGTTTTGTTGCCGCTCTCCACGTTATAATCGTAACTTTCAGCATTCGAATAATTTTAAGCATAGCCTAATACCTCGGGACATATTAAATCTATTTGAGACAAATTTGGTTAGTATGCGACCTCAGTATAGCCTAATTAGTATGCGTCAGTGCTGCACGAATACAATAGCATATCGGATTATCAAAAATATTTAATAATAATTGTGCCCCTCCATGCAGTTCATATGCCCCCCTTAAGACAGAGTCCTGGCTACGGGTCTGCTGGAGGTGATGATTGGCTGATTCTTTGCCATTCTGACTATTCTTCGATCCGTTTTAACAGTAGTTGCTCGTTTTCTTCCGCGTGTTTC
Source organism: Ilyophis sp. 1 JC-2022 (assembly GCA_022702515.1). NCBI lineage: Eukaryota > Metazoa > Chordata > Actinopteri > Anguilliformes > Synaphobranchidae > Ilyophis > Ilyophis sp. 1 JC-2022. Next base: position 51,367,977 of record CM040405.1, on the reverse strand, counting down.
GGGTTTTTGTTGACATTTTGAAGCATTTGAGATCTTTTTTGCTGAGCATCCTATAATTTGCTGCACTTCTTTATACGTTTTCCCCTCTCCAATCAACTTTTTAATCAAATTACGTTGTTCCTCCGAACACTGTTTGGAATGGCCCATTTTACTTAGCAATTCAGAAGGAAATATATTTTATAACAATGTGTGAAACATTTGCTTCCCTTCTTCCTTAATAAAAGACAATTAATGACCTGTTTTTTCACAGAATTAATTAATTCTCTAATTAAACTCCACACTGCTATTATTTTGAACACGCCCCTTTCAATGAATGAGTCAATTACTCAGAACAAGCAGTGTGCATGTCATGACAGTTGGGTCTGTTGTTTTTCTATTACACTACTCCATCTACAAGTAAATTATTTGCCATGCAGAAATATCACTCACTACTACTAATAACAGTGGTTCATCAGGTTACTGATGTACTGCAATTTTTTTTAACACAACTGTAAGTCCTGTGGTTCAAACATGTAGGGCTGGATGACGTTGATGGCACTGGATGACATTTAGACCACACCCCTACAATCCTTTCAAGACTGAGTTTATTAGCTGAATTTCACATGTATATCAATATACCTATTCACATTTTTTTGAAAATATATTTGGTGGGTGTGTAGTGGACACACCCCTCTGTGATATGTTGTTGTTATTAGAATTTTTTAGAATCCCTTGACCATCACTTTAATAAATTATAGGAGGGCAGGCACAGTGTACTCAGTTTTGCTCCAAACTTGTTCTCCTTTGTCAAGGCTGTAGATCTATATTTCTGCTCCCAGGTGTCTCCTCTGAGGCTGTGGTCATCGCTGGAGTGGTGGCTACAGTGGGACTGGTCTGCATGATAGTGCTGGTGACTGTGCTCTGGAGAGGATTCAAACCTACAGTTTTGTAACCTGTAGGGGTGTTTGGATAATAAAAATTACTAAATGTGATCAAGTGACCTGACTTGTCTGTACAATACATCTAGGGCAGGGGTAGGCAACCCTGGTACTGGAGAGCCGCAGGGTCTGCTGGTTTTTGTTTTCACCCTAAATACAGCAACTACTTAGACTAAAGAAACCAGGTGAGGTGAGTTAACTGTGTAATCAACTGCTTTAATTGATCAATTAAGTGGCGAGTAACAACAAAAACCAGCAGACCCTGCGGCTCTCCAGGACCAGGGTTGCCGACCCCTGATCTAGGGTATGAGAGGGTTCAGTAGCGCCGGATTGGGGTGGGAATTAGATATCAACCCTGTGTTGAGTGGCAAAAGAAGGTTCAATCAGTGTTCATTTTGCCCTTTAATGCCAACAATCCGAACAATACTGAAGCAATGTCATACATAGTCTCATGGTCCAATTGACGTTTTCTGAATCACCCTAGATTTTACATTGGTTAGGGCCAAAAGTAGGGTGTCTATATACTACCAACATCTGTTGATGCTGATGGATGCAGGGCTGGGACAATGTACTTGGGTCAATTTATTACAGATTTATATTCCGAAAATGTGTATAACTTGCCACCGGCAAAAAAAAGATCCGAGGTGATCAACTAACGAGGTGTAAAGAGGATTGCTTGTGCTAAAATTTAAATGTTGATTTCTTATTTTTGTGGCTTAGCCTGAATGAATATGCTTGAATGTTATTTCACAAAATGGTGGGAGGAGGTCATGCAAATGGATCACTTTAGCATGTGGAAAGTGACTTACTAAACCCAAAAGGAAGTTTGGGATGGGTATTTCCAGGTGCATTTTTGTACAAATGGAAATCGGGTATTAAATACAAAAGTAAACTTGAATCAAACGAGCACTATGTATATTACAACACCGTGAATAACAAAGCAAATAAAAACTATCAAAATTAAACCCATGATCACATGGAAATGTGATTTTGTGTAACAAGGCATAAGTAATCATGGTCTTCAATTAACAGCTCATTACAATTCAGAGGCTGCATGCAAGGACCAAGTTTGAAAACTACTCCTGAGATAATACACATCATCTGAAATTCCTCCAACAAAAAAAAAGTCCAGCACAATCTGTTAATAGCTAATGCTCTTGGATATCAATGATAAAAAAAAAAAAGTGCCTTCTTTGCCAGCTGTCTGTATATTTGCATCCAGCACAAATTTGTCATCTTCTGTCACTCAGAAATAAAAGTTTCAACTAGCAAGAGCATTGGAAGTACAAATACTGGGTTGTTTTTTAAGTAGTGCATCATATGGGGGTTTTAAGTGTAGTACATTTAGAGAAAACAACTTTTTCGTTTACTCAACAAGCCTACCTAATAGTATGGAATGGTGCTGATTCGGACACAGCCTATGTTTATTACAAAATTAATTACAGGTGAAATAGATTGCCCCATTCACAGACACAGTACAATTAACAGCTATACAAATTGGAAGAGGTAAGCAGGCTTGATTAACGCTTTAGGGCTGGAGAAAGATTAGTGAAACGAGAAAGAATTAAGCGTTTAGTGCAATCAGGTACATTCAGCTCGGTATAAAATGGACTCACGAAGGCATCATGGCTATTGTTGGATTCTGTGAAAGCAGACATTGAGTCGAAATGGGAGGAGAAAGGTTGTGTATGGGGTTTGTGATACTTAGTTTGTTTGGCTGTTTATATGATGCTCAGCAGGTCAATACGCCTTCAAATTTAAATCTTCAAGGTCTTGACACAACCCAATGGAATAGCCGGAGAGTAGGAGTTACACAGGCTCCGCTCACAGCCCGACCAACCATCAGGAGACCTGCGATCACTCAGGCTCCGCTCACAGCCCGACCAACTATCAGGAGACCCGCGATCACTCAGGCTCCGCTCACACCCCGCCCAACTATTGGGGAACCCAAGGGCACCACTGCAGTAGAAACGCCACGACCCAACCCGGATTCTGTGACTGTCCTATGTGGGGAAGACTCCATTCAGTTGAATGTGGATGTGGACCTGCTTGGAATAGGCAATCTGATCCAGCCGTCTGATATTACCCTGGGAAGCTGTGGGCCTGTTGGACAGGATCATTCTCATCTCCTGTTTGAGACCGAGCTGCATGGTTGTGACAGCACACTGATGGTATGTAATATCTACAGCGCTAGAAGTGGGCTGTCAGGATAGATTTGTAACCACTTTCATTCTCTCTCAGATGACTGAGGATACACTAGTGTACACGTTTGCCCTCATCTACCAACCCAATGCACTTGGGGCTACTCCCATCATCAGAACCAATGGTGCAGTGGTTGGTGTCCAGTGCCACTACATGAGGTTAGGAATTATCCCATTTTATGTTACCATAGGCAATGTTATGGACTTAGTGGTGGTATGATTTTAGTGGCCTTTTGCAAGGCGTACATCTCATGAAAGCCTTCAATGTCCTGTAGAATTGAGTAAGGCCTATGGCTCCTTTTCAACTTGCTGTGTGCAGTAACTGCACTCCCATTTACCTCCATATGAACTGTTGAACCAGAACATGGTTGTGATTTGACTTGATTAACTGAGTAGCACTAAGTCCTTGTTTTTACTTTCATAGGCTGCACAATGTGAGTAGTAATGCCCTGAAACCAACCTGGATCCCCTACCACTCTACCCTGTCTGCTGAGGATCTCATTATCTTTTCCCTGAGGCTCATGGCTGGTAGGTTGCGCTATCTAATGCTCGGTTGCAGTGTTTCCTTTTGTACGCAACATTATGGTTACAATTTGTTTCCACAAACTAGATGACTGGCAGCTGGAGAGGACCTCCAATGTCTTCTTCCTGGGCGGTCTTATTAATATTGAGGCCTCAGTGATCCAGGCTAATCATGTGCCCCTCCGTGTGTTTATGGACACCTGTGTGGCCACATTGGAACCCAACATGGATTCAGTCCCCAGATATGATTTTATTTATGACCAAGGGTGAGTATACTGAACCCCCCCCCCCCCCCCCCCAAAAAAAAAAAGACTTGTCCCACAAGTGGTGGCTCAAAAGAATATTCCTTCCAGGTGTCTCACGGATTCCAAGTTGACTAACTGCCGTTCCAAGTTCCTGTCCAGAATAACTGATAACAAAATCCAAGTTCAGCTAGATGCCTTCTGGTTTGCCAAGGAGACCTGAAGTCAGGTGTGTATGACCTTAAATTGTACTAATTTGGCTGACTTTCCTTGTGTTACTTGGATGCACTAACAAGTTTCTCCTGCTTCTTGGCAGATCTACATTTTCTGCCACCTGAGAGCCACTGCAGCTTTACCTGATTCTGAGGGCAAGGCCTGTCATTTCTGTCCAAACAAAGGGTTAGTTAACTACCGTGGACATGATTGTGTGATTCCACTCCCTGCTTCATAACTAAGCTGTCCTTCCTACAGGTGGGTTAGTGCATCTGGAAATTACCAGGTTTGTAGTTGCTGTGACACTGGCTGTAATGTGAGGAAGGGTAGGAGTCTGGAACCTGCAGGTGTGGCTTCTTGATTGGTTTTTAATTTGACCCAAAGTTCTTTGACCCAAAGACGGGGAGAACGATATGCTGATTGCTGCGCCGATAGAGTAACACCTTTTGGTGGAGGCAGTGTGATGGTGTTTGGCGGCATCTCCATCACTGGAAAAACAGGCTTGTCATCATTGGAGGCAATCTCAATGCAGAGATATCAAGATGAGATTCTGTGGCAATTCAGTGGCAATCCCATATCTCCAGTCTGGGACCGAACTCCATCATCCAAGATGACAACGCTCGCCCCCACAGAGCGGGGTTTATCAGACTACCTCCAGAATTTGGGAGTAGAGGGAATGGAATGGCCTGCCAACAGTCCTGTCCTCAACCCAATTGAACACTTGTGGGATCAGCTTGGGCGTGCTGTTTGTGCTAGAGTGACCTGAAGAATAAGCTGTTTGGCATTGGCAGAAGATTTGGCAAATTTTACATGGGGACAACCCACATACACAGCTGTGCTGCTCATCCCACAAATGCATGTTCCTTACAAATGGGGCACCATTTAAAAGGGAAATAAACAGGCTTTCCAACGGTATAAAATGTATTGCCAAGAAGCATTGTTACAACAGAGAAATAATCTACCAAACACAAATTTCTGAACCTTTTGTTCAATGTTTATATTAAAGTGAATAAAACAAATAAAAACTATCAAAATAAAATCCATGATAATATGGAAATCATTCAGTCCTGACATCTGTAACTCCTGGCAGAAATGGACATCCAGTGAAACTATTTTTTTAAATAAAAAGTAAAAAACCTAATTTAACCCCTGGGGGAAGGTGTAGTCATATTCTAGCTGTAGTGAATCTCTGCTTACAAAATCAATTCTTACTGCGTCTGATGACACAAGGCCAGTCAGCTGGGCCAAGAGGTGGAGCTTGGCTGGCAGCTGGGTCAGGAGGTAGAGCACGGCTGGCTTCAACTGGGGCTTCTGTGGGATGAAGCTCTGTTTCAGGCTCAGCTTGAGTAGGACCTTCAAGCAGACATGAGACTATAAATAATAACCAAAAAACCGTTCCCTTATATACTGGCATACTGTATATCTGCAATGTCACATAAAAGTAATCCAGTATAAACTATGAAACATTAATTTTCCCTCACCAGCAGTAGTAGGAGAAACTTGGGAAGGTGGTTGGGTTGTCACAGCAGCTGAAGTTTGAATTAAAATCCAAAATTCTATTTAGTCAAGGAGTATGGCAGTATACTTAGCCATGTCTTGAATGTCATATTTTATAGACACCAGTATGTTAGCCATCAACTCTAACAAACAAAAAATATAGCATGAAGTGAACATATCATATGCGCTAACAATTTGCATAATACATGTGGATTTCACACAGCAAAACATTCATCATTTACATTTGTATAAAATTATGAAAATGGACAATGTGGCTGGTGTTGCATATTCTAAGTAAAGCTAAATATTACTGTGACCAGGAACCGCTGCAGAGTGGGTGTCGTGAGAACAATCGATGTTATGTGAAAACCAAAACAATAAATACATAGATACATTATGTGTATGATTACATTCACATAATTAAATAATGATTATTGCGTCCACTTGTTTATTTTGCTTAATCCGCCATCTGTGGTATCGGCAATCGCTACACTGGTAGATCCTGAGTCCCGGCCGCTCTCAAGCTTTCCATGAACCAGCCTTACGCGGCTAGCTAACAGGAGGTGTAGCCTAAATTATGAGAAATCGTGATGTAAATGGACACTGTGAAAATTGTACGTTAGCCTATTTAGCATGTATAGCCTCCCCTGAATGTCCATGCTGGACTGATAGAATGAACTATGGTGAACTTGTGTCCACGTTAGCTTGAAGGCTTCGTAGGCTAACGTTACCTTGTTGAAATCGCCTCACAGCTTAACGTTACCACAACTGCGAATTCAGATAAATGAGCCGTGATATACTAAAAATGTTTAATAGCCATCTTGTTAACTAGCATTATTAACAAACTATTTGGTTAATGTCGCTGTTATGTTGTTCGAAGCTGTGTGAACAAAGCAGGCTTATTAGCCACCAAGCTATATGATAGGCTGTCGTATACATCGTCGAGAGGGGTGTAAATCTAGGTTGACAGACATGTCAATTGAATTCAATTTATCCGTAATTGAGCTAGTTTTCCCTGGATATAGCCTGGCTACATCCTAAGACTAACTTTACGCTGGTCGTTTTTCATCCAGCGTCAGCGGGGTGATGTTGTTAAAGCTGGAGGATTGTGTCTGGTGAGTTAGCAGCGGGTTAGTCTGTGAGCGGAGTGAAGCTGGCTTCCAGTGTACCAGCGAACGTTACTCTGGCCAACTTGTCCGCTGACCCTCTAGCCTTTTGCTATCTGGGCGGTTTTTCACGACACGAGACAGCATTTCATCATTCACTGGGGTAACGTTAGGTTACTAGTAATGTAACACATCTTCAGATGTGAAGTCTGTCCTTAGAAATATTAACGTTACACATGTGGTTGCCCCTCTAAAAAAAAAAAAAAAAGTTTTGTCGTAAAAACTTTACTCCCTGGTACAATGACACTATCCGTGCCCTGAAGCAGTCCACAAGAAAACTGGAGCAAAAATTGTGGTCAGCTAAACTAGAAGTATTTCGTCTTGCATGGAAAGATAGCCTCCTCCAGTACAAGCAAGCTCTTCCATCTGCTAGATCTGCCTTTTTCTCTAAATTAATTGAACAAAACAAATGCAACCTAAAATTTCATTTTAGCCCTGTGGACAATTTGACTTTGTTTACAGCAGTAATGATTTCATGAATTTGTTCAATCAGAAGATCTCCAAATTGCCTTCTCCTCTAGGCATGACTCCTCCTATAATCAATGATTTTGATAAATGTCATGCAAACTTCATAACTGTTGGCTAACTTATAACTACAGCTACCAAGCTGTATGCTCCTTGCGAGTTAACCACCATAGTTTAGTCAGAGATTGTGTTTAGTGGAGATGAGATTTCCTTTAAGGCGGAAATGCGAATAGGTCTCCTCACGTGATTGCACTGTGACGTAAATAGGATTTCCACGTGACCATGTTCCAAATCTTATCGGTTTGTTCTTAACCAATCAGAGTTCAGTGCGCCTACTCAACACTCACCGATGAGCTTTATTAAATCATGCCTTTCTCTTTTCTGTGCAGCCTAGAAACATTTTTGACTCAGGAAAAATGTAAAATGTGATTGCCTGCCTCTATTGATTACCACATTGTGAGCTTTTGGTACCTAGGTTGCGCTGGCAACTCCGTTGACTTTCACAACGCTCGGCCGTCTGTGACGCCGAACCAACTTAGCGAGGCATGCTCATCTACCCCCGGCAAACCGGAGACGAGACAACAAGAGGCACTGCGAGCACCCGGTGATCAAGAAGAAGCACTAAGCGCACCAGGCACCCACTGATCATGCAGAGCAAACCCTATGAGTCCTCAAGAGGTAAGGGGCCTGCCGAAGGACCAAGCTGCGTGCTTTGGGAGAGATGAAGCGGACCGGTTTTCCCTTATCCAATCCTACAAACTGAAACTCGCAATCCTGACAACAGAAGAAACCAGTTCAACCCAGGATCGGGTAGTCTGGTCCCCCTTTTCATCGCAACCCTGTGAATTTGCAATTCGACGGAAGAAACAATTCAAAAGACTCGACTCAAGTAAGGCTGTAACACTTCTATAGTTAGCGTAGCCTTCCCCTGTTAGATTAGAATAGAATAACTTATTTTCTCGATAGGGAACTTCAGTTGTAGCCACCAGAAACAACTAAAAAGACAGACAGTGGGGCAGACCCACAACACACTAACATAAAATAATACAGCAAAACATCATGATTAAAATAGCCCCCGCTGTCCCGAGATGTCCAATGTCATCAACCAGTCCAAAACACAAACTCCACGACTTTCCTCCATTGGCTACACGCAGTGCTGCGGTCTCTATCTACTGTCAAAACGGAGCTCAGCCTTCCCAGTCGCCGCCTCACTCCTCGCCTGCATTATGTTCTCCTTTCCTGGTGACCTTCTGAAGATTTCCCGCAGTCCCGTCATCTTCAACTCCGGTGAAGAGCGATGGAAAACTCCGTGGCTGCGGATCCAACGGACATTTTCGAGCATAATGCGAATGTGTCTCCATGGTGACTACCACAAACAAAATCATCCCCGCTAGAGAATTCGTCAATATTATAAAAACGAGCAGCAGGAGTGCCCCGAAAAATCTCTAGCCCGCTTCCCCGTCCCACAACAGACACACAGCACATGAAAAAAACAAAAGACAAAAGCCTGACACAACAAAATGCATTAATATTAACAAATACGAACACGAGAGACATCTGGACTATGTCGCCATTACAGCGCCACGTAACGTCATTAGTCTTTGTATGCTCTGTATTTTTGCAAGTTTGTTTAATAAATTATATTATACCTGTGTCTGTTTTCATGTTGCGTAAACGTGAGAATCTGAGCCAAAATAGTCTATCCAAGAACTCCATCCTTCAGATTATCTATTAAATCTTTGATTTAATTACATTCATCCATTACTATTGGTGATTTTGATTATTAATTGAAGTTCCAAATTTATGGTTAAATATTTTAGATAATGGTCATTTTATGAGACTGATTACTAATGGCAGTTATACTGCTACACCTACATAAGTGGTGCTTTGTATGAGGATATAGAGGTATGTCCCCTACATACAGTATGTATAAGTAAAGTTCTGTTGTAAAGGGATAGCAAATGGTTTACATTTTGAACAATTCTTTCATGAGTGGTGAACAAAGTAGTCAAATGTAAAAAGGCCCCTTTCATTTTATGTATTCAGGTGCATTTGTTTGTTCGTCTTTTTTGTCTCTTGAAAATAACCAGAAATTACCATTAAAGAGCGTGGCCTGCACATTCTGTAGTCATATAATCCAAATCGCTTCTGCAAATGATACATGGTTGTGCCCTTCACTGAACGGAGACGGATCATGTTCCTTCCTTCCTTTATTAAACATTTTCAGATGGCAAGGAGGTGAGGGGACAAGGAAGGAAAGAAGGATAGAAGGAAGGAAGGAAGGAAGCAAAGAAGGAAGGAAGGAAGAAAGGAAATAAGGAATGAAGGAAGCAAATAAGGAAGGAAGGAAAGAAGGAAGGAAGGAAGCAAATAAGGAAGGAAGGAAGGAAGCAAATAAGGAAGGAAGGCAAAAAAGGGAGGAAGGAAGAAAGCAACGAAGGAAGGAAGGAAGAAAGCAAATAAGGAATGAAGGAAGCAAATAAGGAAGGAAGGAAGGAAGGAAGCAAATAAGGAAGGAAGGAAGGAAGGAAGGAAGCAAATAAGGAAGGAAGGAAGGAAGCAAATAAGGAAGGAAGGAAGGAAGGAAGCAAATAAGGAAGGAAGGAAGGAAGCAAATAAGGAAGGAAGGAAGGAAGAAAGGAAATAAGGAATGAAGGAAGCAAATAAGGAAGGAAGGAAGCAAGGAAAGAAGGAAGGAAGGAAGCAAATAAGGAAGGAATGAAGGAAGCAAATAAGGAAGGAAGGAAGCAAAAAAGGGAGGAAGGAAGAAAGCAACGAAGGAAGGAAGGAAGAAAGCAAATAAGGAATGAAGGAAGCAAATAAGGAAGGAAGGAAGGAAGCAAATAAGGAAGGAAGGAAAGAAGGAAGGAAGGAAGGAAAGAAGGAAGGAAGGAAGCAAATAAGGAAGGAAGGAAGGAAGCAAATAAGGAAGGAAGGAAGCAAAAAAGGGAGGAAGGAAGAAAGCAACGAAGGAAGGAAGGAAGCAAAGAAGGAAGAATGTAAGCAAGGAAGAAAATAAGGAAGGAAGGAAGGAAGCAAAGAAGGAAGAAAGTAAGCAAGGAAGAAAATAAGGAAGGAATGAAGGAAGCAAATAAGGAAGGAATGAAGAAAGCAAAGAAGGAAAGAAGGAAGTAAGCAAAGAAGGAAGTAAGCAAAAAATAAATTTAGGAAGAAAAGAAGGAATTAAGTAAGAAAGGATGGATGGAAAGAGGGAAAGAGTTAATGAAGGAAGGAAGGAATTAATGTTTTTAAACATTTGAACAAAACCGTAAGACATACAGACATTTAAAATGTAAAAGTTAGATTAAATCAGATTCCACTGAACCAGAGCAGCAGCAGCAGGTGCGTTTCAGGACCTTCCACAGCTGGCTGAAGAAGCGGCGTACACCTTTTTTTTGCTTCTTTTCTGAAAAAGACGAGGGAGAGACTCTGTTCAGCACAGCCTCTCTGGGTGTCCCTGTGCTGGGAGATGCTCTTTGAATATAAGTATTTAGCCACTGGATGTAAAAGGAAAAGAGCATGTTCAACATTGTCCATCTAGGGCACATTATCCGTGACTCACTCTGTGGAAGGTCCAGGGGCTCATCAGCTGCCCTCTCCAATGGAGCAGTGTTCTCCACCTCAAACTGAAATCACACACGGGAGAGACTCATTAAGATCTCATTAAGCACTGATTTATATCTGGAACATACTTCTCAACTTACACAAATACACAAACTTTCTTCTTTTTAAACCGCTTTTCATTATTACTTTTGTCTATATTTCACAATGTGAAATGTCCAATCACAGGCAATCAAGCCATACAAATAGGCAATCAAACCTGAGTGTTTACTGTGACATCATAAGTGCAGAGGAGCAGACATTCTGGCTGTGTCCGAATCAGAGCCTGTCCAAGTGTGCTGTTTAATGTGCACTGTTTAGCATGCAACGTGCAGTACGCGAAAAATATCCACCATACTATTTCCCAACCGTATTGTGGAAGTGTCGTAAGGCATCCCAGCGAAACCCCGTAAATAAGTGTATCATATGGGGGTTTTAAGTATACTTAATAACTTTTTCATCCTGTCTACTCAACAAGCCTACCTAACAGTATGGAAGGGTGCTGATTCGGACACAGCCTCTGTGTAAGGTGCTCAATGACTGGGAAGAGCATTTCATACAGTACTTACTCCATCCTGCAACCCTCTCTCCTCCACCAGTTTCACACGGGAAAGCTGTCCTTCCTCTTTCTCGAGCGAGGTGATGAGCTCTTCTTCCTTGGGCGGGGTGATGAGCTCTTCTCGCTCGAGTGGGGTGTTGAGCTCTTCTTCCTCGGGCGGGGTGATGAGCTCTTCTCGCTCGAGTGGGGTGATGAGCTCTTCTCGGGAGGGAGGGGTGATGAGCTCATCTTCCTCGGGCGGGGTGATGAGCTCTTCTCGCTCGAGTGGGTTGTTGAGCTCTTCTTCCTCGGGCGGGGTGATGAGCTCTTCTCGGGAGGGAGGGGTGATGAGCTCATCTTCCTCGGGCGGGGTGATGAGCTCATCTCGCTCGAGCGGGGTGATCCGGTCTTGCTCCAGTATGGTTTGGCTGGCGTTGGGCGTGGCATTAGCAGACGTGAGGAGGGTTTTTATGGCGGCGGTGATGGCGGTGGTTACTATGGCGTTGTTGCCATTCAGGGCAGCCTGCAGTCCCCCAGGGGAGCCGGTCTGCTCCAGCAGGTCCCTGTGGAGCGCGCCCACCATGCTGGCCCTGGCCCACCGCCAGCACCGCACCCCCAAAACCTGCTCCTCACCCTGTCCCGCTGCGTGCAGGTCTTCAAGCACGCATAATACCACCCCGACCGCCACATGACTGAAGGCCCTGCTCGACGCTGTCTTATCAGCCGTCTCCATGACAGCACAGAGCAGACTGGTGACCGTCTCCCCCACCACCTCAGACACGGTGTGGGCAGGGAGGGCAGGCGGGCGTGCCAGCACCGTTGCGATTTCTTTTAGCGCCCCCTGCACCACAAAGCGCCTGTCAAAGGAACAGCTGGGGTATCTCCTCACAGCTGCTTTACTGAATGCTGTGGATTCCCTGCAAAGAGGAAAAAAAGCTATTAATTCAGCTATATCATTAACCAGGCTCTAACGAAACCAGCTGCAGAGAAAGAGAGAGAGAAATGTACAGGTTAGAGAGAGGGAGAGAGACGTACAGGTCAGAGAGAGCTGCATGCTGGGTGTCGCAGTCATTCAGTGCAGGGAGTTCTGACATGCTGGGTGTCAGTCCTACAGCACGTGATATGTCCTGAAGCTTTAGCCTCATATTCACCTCCCAGACCTGAGCAGAGCACAAGGAACACATTGCATTACACCATTACATCTACTGTTACACCATTACATCTACTGTTACACCATTACACCTACTGTCACACCTTTACATCCACTGTCACACTATTACATCTACTGTTACACTATTACATCTACTGTCACACCATTACATCTACTGTCACACCATTACATCTACTGGTACACCGTTACATCTACTGTCACACAACTGTCACACCTTTACATCCACTGTCACACTATTATATCTACTGTTCCACTATTACATCTACTGTCACACCATTACATCTACTGTCACACCATTACATCTACTGGTACACCGTTACATCTACTGTCACACAACTGTCACACCTTTACATCTACTGTCACACGACTGTCACACCTTTACATCTACTGTCACACCATTGCATCTACTGTCACACCATTGCATCTACTGTCACACCATTGCATCTACTGTCACACTTTTACATATTCTGTTACACCATTACATCTACTGTCACACAATTAGATGTAGTCACGTTATTACATCTACTGTTACACAATTACATCAACTGTCACACCATTACATCTACTGTTACACCATTACATCTACTGTCACACAATTACATCTGTTACTCAGTTACATATACTATCACATAATTACATCTACTGTCACACCATGACATCTATTGTCAGACCTATAACATCAAATATCAGTATAAGATGGTCTGACATTTTATGTACTGGTAAATCTATTACAGTTGTAGGGATGGGGTAGAATGCAGTTATCTGCACTAGCCACACATTGTAAGTTACAGTTTGTAATAAAAGTGTTTGTTTGCTAGCATCGTTCTCTTCTGCAGACGTTACACTGCTGACGCCACTAAGACATTTTTATGCAGCAGACTAGCCTGAGCCAGAGATCAGCACTAAATGCTGGGGCCTACGGATTCTGAATGAATAACTGTAGGCAGTAAGTGGCACTGCTGTGCTTTTACACAGGGCAGTGAACTGTACTTACCAGGTGAATGAATAACTGTAGGCAGTAAGTGGCACTGCTGTGCTTTTACACAGGGCAGTGAGCTGTACTTACCAGGTGAATGAGGCTCTCCTGCTGGCTATCCTCCATCGGAAACCTGCTCAAACACAGCACAACACTTATTATATTTCATATTTACACCATAATACATTATTCTGTGCATCTGCTGACTGTCGTAACTGCTTACAAGCTTCACCACCTGAGTTAAATATATTAATTGTGGGTTTACGATCAGAAATGTACCTTTCCAAATCTATATTTAAAAAACTGCTCCTTTCATTTTACAAGGCGTCCACATCAGAGCTCTTCTGAATTAATGACCTTCATCATTTACACTGTGATTAATACTGTACTACTCTCCACACAGACTAACATCAATCACAGCTCAATGGTCAGTAATACTGGGACCTTGGAGCTCTACACACCTCTCCCAAGAGACCTTCCGTCCATCCGATATTATCCAGTCCTTGATGTCCTCAGAGGTGATGTAGGCAGGGACTTGGCCCTTCTCTCTGAGGCACAGGAACTCTTCGAATATTTCTTTCTACAAAATAGAATCTTCTGTGAGTTTAGCAACCCAGGACCAGTAAGTAGACAAATGTTGTGTGTCACGATGGTGTGTAAAATGTGTTGTGTGATTAAGACGTGTGTTGACGGTGTGTAAAAGGTTGTGTTGGGTGATTAAGTTGTATGTTGTAATCTTGTGAAAAATCACGTATGACATGTATTATTACAAAATAAATGGCAGTGGCGGTGTCATCCTTCAAGCCTGATTGACCTTCCAACTAATCTGTGAAACACTTAATCTATGTGATAAACAACAGTTGTGTGGTTAAATTTACTTTACTAATGTACATGAATATTAATAGTAACAGCTGTAACCCCGCTCTCTCTCTCTTCTGTGAACGATCTCTTACATGTTCTTCATATTTTTGCGTGCTCCAGCAGAGCACATCTGTAGCTACGTACTCCACACAGCTATAGAGTATGCTGTAATCCTTCAGTAGAAAATAAAAATGGATATAATTAGAGTGAAATGCAGACACACAGACAGCAGCACACAAATACGATTTCTTTCTTTATAGTTAGATTTAAGTAAAAGTCCATTTCTGTCCCGTTGAAATTAATTAACTGTTCCATTGTAATTTACAGCTAAATCTAGTCCCACCCCTCAATTTCCATAGAAATCCATTCAAATACAGAGACGTATCGCTTGTAAGAGTACCAGAAAATAAGATATGAAGAGTCTTTTGATGCTGGGTCACAGACATCAGGAAGTCATGGCATGCAAAGGATATGCGACCAAATATTAAAAATGATTACTTTATTCTATATATAAATGCAGGGGTGCCAATAATTGTGGCACGCGTGGTTTTGTTAAAAATTATTATTTCTTGATGACAGATTTTTTTTTCTCATAATAAATTTACTTAAATTAAAGGTTGCATTCTTTCTGATTTCTTCAGAGTGAGATTAAGCTAATTCACCAAACGGTGAATTTTTTTTAACCCTTTTTACTCATCTTTACCATGGGTGCCAATAATAGTGGAGGGCACTGTAACTGTTTAAAATAAAATCTGTATATTGAAAACCGGGGAATCCAGTTCAGGCACATGTGATCATTTGTATGAGTCATAAAATGCATATTAAACATTGCATTTTCAAAAATAAATAGTGTATGAGGAAATCATGAAAATCATTGAATGTACAACTCTTCAATTAAAAAGTTTACAGTAAATATACTCTATATCTCTATCGCATCTCTAAACTAAAGGTAGAATTATGCATGCCATCTGTTTTACTGTCCGGTTTTATTTTAAAACAGTGCATCATTTCTATAATAATAATTTAAAAATAAGTTTACCTTTCGGATTTTGGTTTTAATATCCGCACTGGATTTGATGTCAAATTCCATGTTCTGTCTTCATGCTCAAGAAATAAAACAACCAAAATCTCTGTATGCATACGTTCAGCAGGCAAATGTATCCCCAAGACTTTTGTCTTAATTTATGTACTTCTAAACACTGGAATGTGATGTCACAGTAGTGAACGTCAAACTGAACTATTGTGTTCGGTTGCTGCTGTTTTGTGTCGGTTGTATTTTGCTGATGGATTGGCCTGATTATTTGAAGACCTGCACGATCAGTTAATGTTCAAACGGATGTGAAGGTGACTGCAATAAAGCATAGTGGACTATCTAACGAATAATTTTATATCTGGTATTAAAAATATGAATCGTTTCTTAAAATACGATATTGCATATGTAGCCTCACCTATTTGTATTGCTTTCATATTGCAGCTATGTGTTACTGGACTACAGTTTTTCAGTGTCAGTTCGTTAGAATTCGACAGTCAACTGGAACCGCGCGTCCATGTTCGGGGAGGGAAATTGTTATTACAATATATCTGACAGTTGGATTAAAGTGATGGTCAATGAAAATCCATAATATGCTTATAACCACGTTATTTATGGCTATTAGTGTATGTATTGAGCACCAATAAAGCGCGAGGAATACATTTCATTGCAAACTTGTTCAATTTCAGTCTATCTATATCTCGTTATTCCTGTGTGCTGAAAAAAAGGGTGGAGTCGAAATGGTCCATGGCTGTCCTTTAAACTCCAGCTAATATATATTTTGGTCTCATTACATAACTCCTCCCTTAGTTTGAGGCGAATAAAACTGTCCTGTCCGGCTAAGAAATCCTTTGAGTCTGAGCCAAACACTCGTTTTGTTTTCTCTTAAGAATAGTTGTGCGCGTTATTAGTTTTTGAATAGTTAGTTAGCTAAAGTGTTTATTTTTTTACCCCGCTCTCCTTATCCCTATACCAATTTTATCCCTCTCCCAATCTCTTTCCCCACCTTTTTATCCATGCCTCCGTGGTACTAGCTAGTAAGCTCCTTGCACAGCTCAGCGTGGAAACGAACTAATCACTCACGCGTCGTTTTTACTTGGTGCACAGCTCATTCGTCAGATAATAATCTAAAAGAATAGATAGTAAAGATTTTGCCCAATAAACCATGCCTTGGAAATGTTTTAGTAATTGTTCAGTGGCTGGTTACAGTAACAAATATCGACGAGAAGCATTATCCACCGAAGTTGGATGCACGTAATTTCGGTTCGATTAGCAACCGAAATGAATGAATGGGCCTTTAAATACGTTTTTTAAACTCGATAAAACCTACCATTATTTAATGATTTGTGTGGAACATGCATTTGGTAAAACGTCGCCTTGCAATTTAGCTTGCTTTAGAAAGACTAACGTTAGATCAACTAACTTTGATTGCGAGCTTGCATGTGATATTTATCTAGCAGCTGCACTGTATTTTACTTTGAATTGATTGCATTCATTCCTCGCCGCGTTCAAACATATGGTCCAAACCACAGAACTGTATACAGTTGTGTTCAAATAAATAGCAGTGCGTTAAAAAAAAGCAAACATTTTGAATAGCTTTTAGTTCCATATTTCAAATGTAGTGGAAACATTACACATTCAATTCCAAATCAAAGCATTAACACGTTTTATCAAGTGTGCGTTATTCTTTTACAGGAAGCAAAGAAAGTAAATATTAATCTGTGTTGACATTATTAATCAGTGTTGACATTTTTCTCTTCAAACTCAAACTTACTGTATAAATAAGTGCTGCGCATCTGCGTTGCATCGAGTCAACCAACTTCTCGCACCTAGAAAAAGGTATTTCAGCCCAGGATGAACGAACTACATTCCACAATTCCTGTGAATTTTTGGGTTTTGCTTCAGAAACTGCATTTTTAATGTCACCCCACAAGTTTCCAATGGGGTTACATTATAGACATTTAGCAGACGCTCTTATCCAGAGCGACGTACATAGTGCATTTCCGAACAAGTAACAAGTGCGTTAAAACAATCCTAAAAAGGCAAACACGATTCTAAGCGCTAGGCGCAGTCAGTATGATTGGGGAATTATTATTTTTATTTATTTTTTGGGGGGGGGAAATACACAATTCTGATAACAATAGTCACAAGGAGGTAGGGACGGGTGGAGAGAGGTGCAGCTTGAAGAGGTGAGTCTTCAATCTGCGCTTGAAAGCGGTCAGACTTTCTGCTGTTCTGACCTCCACGGGGAGCTCATTCCACCACCGTGGGGCCAGGACAGACAGACGTCGCGACCGGGTGCTAGTATGCAGAGGGGGGGGTACCAGGCGTCCTGAAGAGGCGGAACGCAGAGATCTGGCAGGTGTGTAGGGTCTGATGAGCTTTTGGAGGTACGGGGGGGCAGATCCTCGGACTGCCTGGAAGGCGAGCACCAATGTTTTGAATTTGATGCGGGCCATCACCGGTAGCCAGTGGAGGTCAATGAGCAGGGGGGTGACATGGGAGTATCGGGGGAGGTTGAAGACCAGGCGCGCTGCTGCGTTCTGGATAAGCTGAAGGGGTCTAATGGCCGATGCTGGCAAGCCAGCCAGGAGAGAGTTGCAATAGTCCAGGCGAGACAGCACCATCGCTTGGACCAGGAGCTGGGTTGAGTGGGTGGTGAGGAAGGGGCGGATTCTCCTGATGTTGTACAGGAAGAACCTGCATGCCCGGGTTACCACTGCGATGTTCTCGGAGAGGGACAGCCTGTTGTCCATCACGACTCCGAGGTTCCTGGCACAGGGCGTTGGGGTCAGTGGAATGTCTCCTAGGGAAATAGAAAGATTGAGAGGGGGAGAGGTTAGAGCAGGAATGTAGATGAGCTCAGTCTTGCCTGGATTGAGCTTGAGATGGTGGTTGTCCATCCAACTCTGGATGTCTCTCAGGCAAGCGGAGATGCGGGCTGACACCTGAGTGTCAGAGGGTGAGAAGGAGAGAAAGAGTTGAGTATCGTCAGCATAGCAGTGGTAAGAAAGACCATGAGCAGTGATAACAGGGCCAAGGGATTTGGTGTAGGTGGAGAAGAGGAGGGGACCAAGAACTGAGCCCTGGGGGACTCCTGTGATAAGGGGACGGGGTGCCGATACTTTACCAGCCCAGGCAACCTGGGAGGAGCGTTCGGAGAGGTAGGACTTAATCCAGGCCAGGGCCGAGCCGCCGATCCCCGCTGCAGACAGGGACGACAGGAGGATGGAATGGTCTACGGTGTCGAAGGCGGCAGAGAGGTCTAGAAGTAGTAGCACAGAGGAGAGGGAGGCTGCACGAGCTGCATGAAGCATCTCGCTGACGGAGAGGAGTGCGGTCTCCGTTGAGTGGCCAGGTTTGAAGCCGGACTGGTGGGGGTCTAGCAGGTTGTTCTGGGTAAGGAAAGACGACAGTTGGTTAGAAACAGCACGTTCAATTGTTTTGGAAAGAAAAGGAAGAAGAGATACCGGTCTGTAGTTTTGGATGTTGGAGGGGTCCAGCGTAGGTTTTTTAAGGATCGGGGTGATGTGGGCTCTCTTGAAGGATGAGGGGAAGCAGCCAGAGGTCAGGGAGGAGTTCACCAGGGAGGTCACAAACGGGAGGATATCTGGGGTGATTGCCTGGAGGAGAGATGAAGGGATAGGGTCGAGGGCACAAGTAGTGGGACGATGGGAGAGTAGGAGATGGGATACGTCGGTCTCAGAAAGGGGAGAAAAGGTGGAGAAACAGGGGGGGGACACATAAGGGGTAGAGAGAGGAAGAGAGTGGAAAGCAGTGTCTGTGAGGGGAGGGGGAGCGGGGCTGAAGGAGCTGCGGATGTCTACGATCTTCTCATCGAAGAAATCTGCGAAGTCGTCTGCAGTGAACGAGGAATGAGGAGCAGGAGGGGGTTTGCTGAGGAGGGAGGAGAAGATAGAGAACAATTGACGGGGGTTAGAACTGTGTTTGCAAATTTTTGTGTGATAGTACGTTACCTTGGCAGCAGCGATTGCTGTAGAGAACGTCGCTAGGAGAGACTGGTAGGAGGAGAGGTCTGATGCGTCTCTGGATTTCCTCCACTTCCTCTCTGCTGCGCGGAGACCGGCCCTTGAGGTGCGCAGGGCGTCGGACATCCATGGGCAGGGAGGAGATGGGCGTGTGGGCCTAGAGACAAGAGGGCAGAGAGAGTCAAGTGATGTGGAGAGAGCTGTGAGCAGGGTGTCAGATGCAGAGTCGATAGAGTTGAGAGAAGGGTTTGAGAGGGGGGAGGGAAGCAGTGACACAGGGAGCAAGAGAGGAGGGCGAGAGGGAGCAGAGGTTACGGCGGACAGAGACAGTGGGGGTGTGGGGAGGGGAGGGACGGTGTGGGACAAGAGGAAGAGAGAAAGAAATGAAGTGGTGATCAGAGGCATGCAGAGGGGTAACAGTGAGATCAGAGCAGGGGCTGTTCCTCTGGAAGACCAGGTCTAGGAGGTTGCCAGCCTTGTGGGTGGGGGGGGAGGGTTGGAGGGAGAGGTCAAAGGAGCGGAGAAGTGGGAGGAAGGCCGCAGACTGGGAGGCATCTAGATGGATGTTGAAGTCTCCCAGGAGGATCAGCGGGATGCCGTCCTCTGGGAAGGAGCCGAGCAGGGTGTCAAGCTCATCGAGGAAGCACCCCAGGGGACCTGGAGGGCGATAAACAACTATAATGTACAGGTTAATAGGGTTGTTAATAAACACAGAGTGGTATTCAAAGCTAGTAATAGATAGATCAGAGAGGGGGAAAACAGAGAATGACCATGAGGGGGAGAGTAGCAAACCAGTACCACCTCCGCGACCAGACGGTCGGAAGCGGGTTCTGTATGGAAGAGAGCAGACAGGGATAGGGAGGGAGGGAGGGAGAACACACATAAACTGGGACGGAGCGACACGAGTGTCGCTCAGACACTCGTCTTTTGAAGTGCACACGGGTGATTTGCAATTGGCAACAGCCGTGTGAGGC
Organism: Ilyophis sp. 1 JC-2022; assembly: GCA_022702515.1. Lineage (NCBI taxonomy): Eukaryota > Metazoa > Chordata > Actinopteri > Anguilliformes > Synaphobranchidae > Ilyophis > Ilyophis sp. 1 JC-2022. The sequence continues at coordinate 51,347,615 of CM040405.1, read as the reverse complement.
ACTTCCTAAGCGCGGTTAAATAATTATTACCACTTAAAGCGCTGACTTTCAGTCAGCGCAGTTGTGCTCCGAGGATCGGGGTTCGCGCCCCGGTCCTGCCATATCCGAGCGTGGCCGGCGCCCTGTGGAAGCAGCAATTGGCGGCTGCTTCCGGGTGGGGGGAGGGGCTCGGAGAGAATCGCTGCGCACGGGGACCTAGGGCGTGTCACGGTCAGGAGCTCGCGGAGCTACGTCCTGTAGAGGACATGGCCACGACTTCCACTACTAATACCGATTGACGGGGTTGTGTAGCAGTGGTTCTCTAGCGGTTGCTACATGGGGGGGAATTGAATTAGAATAGGGGTTCAATTGGCTACCAAATTGGGAGAAAAAGGGAAAAAATCAGAAACAAATTTTAAAAAATAATTATTACCACTTAAAAGGCACGCAAGCCTGAAACTAACAGCCTATCCAATCAAACTATCTAGCAAACAGCCAAAACGCAGAACATAGAAACTAGTAAGCAATTGCTAAGATGAGCGTTCAACAAGGTCCAATTAAAGTCAATAAAATCATACAAACAGCGGCCAGTATTAAAATCGTCACTACCTCTCACGGGACGGTTAAAACAGCTCTTGTCACACAGGAAGGCGGATGCACACTGATAATCAGTGTTTAACTTCTAGCTATATAGTAGGGTTGAGGTCGGGGGATTGAGCTGGCCACTCCATTACCTCAATCCTTTTTGTCTTTAACTAAGATGTTGCTCGCTTACTCATGTGTTTGGGGTCGTTGTCTTGTTGAAACACCTGGTATACGATAAATAGGCCCAACACCGTAGTATGAAAAACATCCCAATACCATGATTTTTGCGCCACCATGCCTCACTGTCTTCAGTGTACTGTGGCTTAAATTTAGTACCAGGGGGTCGTCTGACGTACTGTCGACGACCACTAGACCCGAAAAGAACAATTTTACAGTCCACAGAATGTTACGCCATTTCTCTTTGGGCCAATCGATGTGTTCCTTGGCAAATTTTAAGATTATGCACATGCCGTTTTTTCAACAATGGTGCTTTACGGGGGCTTCTTGCTGATAGCTTAGCTTCGATCAAACTTATTCTTACTGTAACAGCACTTACACGTAATTTTAGATCATCTTTGATCTTTCTGCACATGGACACCTGTAATAGGGTTCCTCGTGCTCTTTTGTGGCACTTGTATCTCAGCCAAAACCCCCATCTGGGAAAAATATGTTTCTGAGTTCCGAGAGAAGCGATTAAGAGGAAGATAATCTCAAACTAAACATCTTGTTATTGTATCCGAACCAGACACGGATCATCGGATGACGATAAACAACTGAAATCTCAAAGTGGCGTGCCTGAAGCATCATTAAACGAATACAGGGAATGAAAGTTACTGTACTAATTTATCGCCCACGTGATGAGCACGTTCATGCAACTAAATATCTTATCGTTCTCTCTTCCTGTCTTCTACAGTAAATGTGCTCCTTTGTTTGAGAATACAGGGTCTTATAATGCCAGGACCAAAGGGATTGATAAGTAGACGGGCATGTGGTTGGACTGCAGGGCTCAGGCTAGGTGGATATGCTGCTTTTCAGCCCTTTCATAGTGAAGTATCATGTTGTCAGTGCTCTGAATTGTACAATAGTTGGGTCTGAGAGAGGTAATAAATAAGGATAAGTCAAATTAGTCTGCATGGCACCTCAAAGGTCAGAGGCCTTTGAGAGTAGGTCTATCGGCTGGAGCGACTAGGCAGACAGTCTATACACAGCTCTGTCACCTACCAGACAGTCTGAAGGTAAACTCCACAGCCATTCGCTTGCTGATCCTGAGATTTGCTCTCATGCCACACAAATATTACAATTTCCCTAAAGCATGGAAAAGCCTGCCTTCTGGAACAGCTCCTTTCACAGACTGGAAAGATAGCCCTGAAACCACTCACTGTTCACTGGTAAAAAAAAGTCTTCTCCCTGCTCAAAAAATATTATGACTTTAAAATACAGACTGAAAATGACAACTATTAATATGAGCATAGGGCAGAGATAACTACCATAAAGGATGTACTGCGGTAATAACACTACTGTAGTCTGAATCTATAGCTGCTTTTTGAACAATAAGGTGAATATCAACTTTCTGATTCCCTAACTGAGGCAGTTAAAAAAGTATAACATTAGTTATACTCAATACAGTAGTTCAACAAAAAAATAATTATTGCCTGAAAGTCACACTAATGTCATATTTATAGACACAGAAATGCAACGATTCAATTAATATTAATGGCAAAGGTGATCTGAAAATTTTTATTTAATTCAAATTAACTCAAGCGGGACTTCCGCTAAGGAGGCAGGAGAACCATTAAGTTAAAAGTTGTTTAATGTTTCAAATTAAAGGTTTTAAGTTAGGTAGTGAGAGTCATCACTTATACTCAATAAATCATTTGGCTCAGCTCCAACCCCTTTGAAAGCAATGTACTTCTGTATGGGATAAGCCGGTTGAAGCTTCAGCTGCAGTCTATTGATACGCTCAGATCACAACATATCTACTGCTGCCACCTGCTGGTCTGACCCACAGTAAACAGGCACAAATATGTGTCAGTGATTTTCATGGCATAGACCAGAGCTCCTCTATCTTATCCAGTAAGGGCCGGTGTGGGTGCAGGCTTTAGTTTCAACCAAGCAGTAACACACCTGATTCTACTAATCAAGGCCCGTAGCAAAGACTCTAGTGATTGATTAGTAGAGTCAGGTGTGTAACTGCTTGGTTGTAACAAAAGCCTGCACCCACAACAGCCCTTTCTGGATAAGATTGGAGACCCCTGGCTTAGACTATTTTGTTCTCAACCTTTAAGACAACGTGGCCTGCATGTCCCAGCCAGAATGCTTCATGTGGGTCGCAAAGAAGAAAATGAAGTAATGGTTTCCACTCACTCCTGATTTTGCCTGATTTTGTTCAACAGGATTTTGCATTGTTTTGAGCACAATAGGTATCTTTGTTTTGAATGGCAGCATACACAAGAGTGATATCTGCCCACTGTATGTCACCAGGGTATACCAGCATGCAAAGCATCAGGAGCACCAAACTTTCAAATTCTGACTGTAAAATAACATTGTATGGTGATCTAATTCATTGTCTTCATAGCAGTATAAATACAGATGGGTGAAAAATTAAAGAAAAAACCTATACAGTGACCGGGTCCGGTGGCTCTGTTATGCTGTGGGGGGCATTTTACTGGCATGGATTGGGTCCACTTCTCCCCTTAGATGGAAGGGTCACTGTAAATCAATATGAAGTTATTCTGGGTGATCACCTTTATCCTACGATGAAACACTCAGTCCTGGTCCCCTCCATTTCTATCCTGATGGAAGTGGTCTCTTCTAGAATGACAATGCCCCCATCCACAGGGCACGAGGGGTCACTGAATGGTTTGATGAGTATGAAAATGATGTGAATATGCTATGGCTTTCACTGTCACTCAGATCTCTAGTTCCAGAGACTAGAATCTATGCTAGATTAAAGGTAGCATCTATGCCAAGGCGCATTGAAACTGTTCTGGCGGCTCGTGGTGGCCCAACATCATACTAAGACTTTTTCCTTTAATTTGTCACCCGTCTGTATGTATAAAATGCATGATGTACATCTACATGCTTATTTATTTATGCTTCCCACGCAAGGTGATTTGGGCCACACCATTACGTAGACTGGCTCACAGGGGCCTAAGAACTGCACATTGAGATACACATGCTTAGGTTCAAGTTCAGGGTCCTATAATGGTCTGGAAAATGTCGCAGATTGTTTTATAGCCACAGGTGTTCATACCCATATTTTTAGTCGTGTTTGAAATGCACCAGTAAAATATAGCAATAAAAAATAGATTCCAATGAGGAAAGTAAAAAGCTGGAGTTAAAAAACAAATACTTGAAATGTTTTAAATTTTATGAAGTTTGCATTTGATTAAAAGTAAGTGACCTTTGGCATGCGGATCCATCTGCTTATTTTGGGCTCTTGATGGGGCTGTTGATAAGGAGGAGCCAGATCGCTACCTACCGTAGCAGGCTGGCTCCTCAGTATGCTATCGCTAGGGGCTAGAATAGCTAATATGCAGGTTCTTCCTGTACAACATCAGGAGAATCCGCCCCTTCCTCACCACCCACTCAACCCAGCTCCTGGTCCAAGCGATGGTGCTGTCCCGCCTGGACTATTGCAACTCTCTCCTGGCTGGCTTGCCAGCATCGGCCATTAGACCCCTTCAGCTTATCCAGAACGCAGCAGCGCGCCTGGTCTTCAACCTCCCCCGACACTCCCATGTCACCCCCTGCTCATTGACCTCCACTGGCTACCGGTGATGGCTCGCATCAAATTCAAAACATTGGCGCTCGCCTTCCAGGCAGTCCGAGGATCTGCCCCTCCATACCTCCAAAAGCTCATCAGACCCTACACACCTGCCAGATCATGAGCTCCCCGTGGAGGTCAGAACAGCAGAAAGTCTGACCGCCTTCAAGCGCAGATTGAAGACTCACCTCTTCAAGCTGCACCTCTCTCCAGACTATTATCAATATTGTGTCGTTCCCCCCCCCAAAAAATAAAAATTTAAAAATTTAAAAATCCCCAATCATACTGACTGCGCCTTGTACTTCGTATTTACGTATTTACCTTTTTAGGATTGTTTTAACGCACTTGTTCCTTGTTCGGAAATGCACTATGTACGTCGCTCTGGATAAGAGCGTCTGCTAAATGTCTATAATGTAATGTAATGTAAATGTACACTGTGTATTCCCCATGACCTCAGAGCAATATAATAGATTTCATTACAAAAACACAAATAAGGCAGACAGATCTGTGAATTTAAATGCAGTGCCTTGAGCAATTATTTATTCAGACACAGGTAGCTCAATTATGCACTTTCACATATACGTATTCATTACAGAGAATCTTATGCAGTTTCACATATACGTATTCATTACAGAGAATGTTTAATTTATAAATTAAATAGTGTGAAGCCGGAATTTGATTTAGTATCCCAAATTTTAACATTAACATTTTAAATTGCCAGCACACAAATACAAATATCCCCATTCCATATTCTTAAGGGACAACAGACTTAAATATTCACAAATTTTACATAAATTAAGGTGCATACCTAAGTATTACAAATCCCCTGCTAGACCGATTAAAATCCTAGTTATGTGGGTCCAATCAAACAACAATGGCAGGAGTTTTTAATTTCATGTATTGACAGTTTTAACCAGTTATCTTTTAAAATGTAGCTATTTGTCCTAAGTATTAACGACCAACTTCCACTCAAATTAGATGATGGTGTTTGCACAGCTATATCTGTAGTGCAATGACAGACACAGGAAATAAAACAGGAAATAATTGTCTTTACAGTTAATTATTAAAAACCTAATTTGTTAACCCATGTATTACATTAAACTGAATTCTTTCTATTGGAAACATTACATGTATCCACTGGAAATACTTTGTTTCATAAATGGTGGAACTATAAAAAAAATGTTTTCATCTCCTTGTCATATCATATCAGTCCTTATCAATGCAGCATATCGCCTCAAGGCCAAAAGTGTAATCAATAATGTTAGCATACTCGGAGTGATATTTGGATATACTCAAGTTTCGGATGTTCTGATATTTTTTCATCTTTGATTAATGCATGTAAAGAACTTCTGCATGTAGCATCTTGCTCAAGCTGGTGTATAGCTTTATAAATATGTTTGTGTTTGAATTTGCGTGTGTGTGTGTGTGTGACTGTCTTTCATTAATTATCTGACTTGTCGATGTCCCGTCGGGGCAGGCTTGTGCGGTACAGCGAGGTTCCTCTGGCCTGGATGAAGGTGAGGTCCATGCGCTTCTTGGTGACCTCCACGTGCACGAAGCCGCCCATGGTGGACGTCTCCCCGGTGAAGAACTTCAGGGAGCCGCGGGGGACGTGATGCCTGTGGCTCATGTCTGCCTCCATGAAGTTTCCTGCACCGCTGACCACGTAGCCCACCCCCGACTCCAGCAGGTACTGTGGGAGAAGAGGTGGGGGGGGGGGGGGGTCAAGCTTTTCTTACTGCACCTTCACATCCTTTGCTTCAGACAAGATTTTAGCAATGTCCTTGTTTTCCCCGTCTACACGGTCTATAGGCATTAACAAATCCGTCTTGTACACTAGAAACGGTTTTCAAAATAAGACATCTATCCCCCCAAGGAGGCAGAAAGAAAACGCTGAGGAAGGTCTGAGAATTTGGTGTAAAACTGAGGGAGAAAACAAACTGAAGGCAAACATTAAACATGCCGTCTGACCGTTTTCACAAAATGAATATAGAAACAGAACGGTGTCCATTTTAAAAAAAAGTGCTCCTTTTAGAACTCTAGTTTGAAATGCACGTGGTATCAGAGTACAGAGCGCACATGCACGGCTTGCACAACACTCATTTCCATACAGAAGCTAATTAAGAATCGGAGAGATTGATGACAAATGGAAAAGAGGAACCGCAGAAACTATTTCCTCAGCGTCTGTCGCAGACTTCTGGTTGAGTCCAGCTTTTTTCCACTCGCACCTTCAGTCGAGTCATAGATGGTCACAGTAATAAAATCGTTTCATGCATGCATCGTTTCATGGGAGTTGAAAATGAGTCAAAGTTGAACTGTCTCCAATGTCTGAGAAAATCAATACATTTGTTTTTTTTTTGGTTCCCAATAACAATCTAAAATGTCCACATATGCACAAAAATATCAATATTCCCTGAGGCTAAAAAACTATTATATAAATGCGCAATACTTTTGGATGAAAGATGAACAGTGCCAGTTGGTAGTGTATCGGGGATAATTACTCAGAAGCAATAGAGGTAATGTGGTCATATATCTTTCAATATTTTCTTTGAATCTCTTCTGTAATATGCAGGAAATATTTGCGTGATCCTTGACAGCAATGCATCCAATTTTATTTTCTGCATGTATGTCTCTAATATCCCTTAAAGATGTGTGATTTATGCCCAGGGATCATAAAACAAGGTATTCTGTGTTTCCACTTACATCTTCTGTACTGAACTGCGGTGTGCCTGGAGTTTTAATTTTATGTAGGGATTTATTTTAGGAACATTACACTCTGTCCTCAAGGTAAAATTTCACATATACAACACATAGAATGATAGATGTCGATCTCGATGCCCCCATAAAGAAACTAAAATAAGACCCCCATAAGACCCCTAAAATACATTAATGATGGGAAACTAACCTGGAGGTTGTGGTCGTGCCCGCAGAGGTAAGCCGTGGCCTTGTGTTTGACCAGCAGAGGGCGCAGTCCCTTCAGCAGGCATTCCGTGGGGCCGTGCTCAGACACGGACCACACAGGGTAGTGCCCTGCCACCAGCAGGAAGTCCGCCTTCGATCTCTCCAGCCTCTTCTGGATCCACTGCAGCTGTCGATTGGCCTCCACGGCGCTCACTGGCCCCCGAGGCTTCTGGTCATCGTAGTCATCAGAGTTCCCGCACAGCAGCACCGTGTCCACCATCAGGATGGTCAGAGTGCTGTCTGTGCGCGGTACACGGAAGTTCAGCTCGTAATAGTAGTTGGGGAAGCGCCTGAAGCATGGGGAGAGGGAGGGAGGGAGGGAGGGAGGGCAGGGTGGAGACGGGACAAGGGAAGAGAAGTAAGGTCGCGGTAAAGAGAGAAATGTAATGGGCAGAAACAAAATTACTCTTTTATTTCAAAGAGACAGTGTGCAATATTTAACATACAATTCTAAAAATAACTCAAATGCACTGCACTAAAGCCAGCTGTAAGATCATTTGCATCTGTAGTCCCCTGGCAGGCAACAGCAACAGACATGCAGCAGTAGAGGAATAACAGTGCAGATTAAATACATAAAAAATACAAATACAATTACAAATGGCAATACACAGCATTATCACTATTTACAAAACCAGAATGGCTTTCCATCATGATAAAATAAACACAATTAGAGAAGATGTGTGTGCATGTAAAACAAAATATTTCCTTGAGTGCTTCTTCTGTACTTAACGATGGCATCTCCGATTAGTCTTACTCCAGGTTTTAACCTCAGATAAGAAACTCTCAAAAGCTGACTAGAACTAAATTGAAAAATTTCATTCTGACCCACTCCTACAGAGTTCTAGCTGCATCCGTCTTTATTTTTTCTATACTAACAGAGACTCCTCACCATCTCTCAGATAGTCGGCTGTACTCAATCTGAGCCTTCACGTTTCCCGCATGGTCATGGTTGCCAGCGAGGACATACCAGGGGATGTTCAGAGAGTCTGCAGTGAAGATGTTCTCAAAGGTGTCCTGGGAGACAGACATCAGAGCAAGCTCACAGAACACTTCGTATGACACAATGAGCTCAGGCCAGGAGAGCCAATAAGAAACCCTGGAACATCAAAGCAAGCTTACAGAATGCTTCGTATGACACAATGAGCTCAGGCCAGGAGAGCCAATAAGAAAACCTGGAACATCAGAGCGAGCTTACAGAACGCTTCGTATGACACAATGAGCTCAGGCCAGGAGAGCTAATAAGAAAACCTGGAACATCAGAGCGAGCTTACAGAACGCTTCGTATGACACAATGAGCTCAGGCGAGGAGAGCCAATAAGAAAACCTGGAACTTTGAACCAAAAAAAGGAAAACACAAAGAATGCTAAATCATCAGAAACACATAACAAAATCAGCTTTAATACCTTCACAATGTTTTATTTTTTAGCAACCTCAACATTTTATACAGAGTGGACCAGTCAAAAAAGCTGGCTTTTCATGAGCACATGTATTCCCCCTTTTCCCAAAATGGTGTCATACCTGGAACCTCGGGTCATGCACACTGTCCACCCCCTTGTAGTAGAAGTTGTCTCCCAGGGCCAGCACAAAATCAGCTCCCAGCTGCTGTGCCACCTTCCCCATCTCCTGGGCAGTAGCCTTCTCGATTGGGGTGATGTAAGGGGGGTAGGGCAACCCGCCCCAGTCTCCAACCGCCAGAAACCGGATTGAGGATTTGTTTCCTGAGGTACACGGAGCACTATACAACTAAATTCTCCTCCATAATAAGCAACCGATCATAAACAGAAACAGAATGATCAGTCATGCAAATCTTTTCAGCAAACTCAGTTTACCCATTTCGAACTACATTTGTGATATATGAAAAATAAGCGCATTTAAGCTAAAATGATGTGAATGATGTAATGAGATGAGAGGTTTACGAGCATTGTCGTCGAGGTCCATGAATGAGCTTGGGTAGCAGAGGATCATGGGAAGTGTAGTCAGTAGAATGGACAGGGGGAATGCAGGTGGAGTCATCTATGAGAGCAGCAATGGAAAAGAAAAAAAGAATTTTCATGTACATTTTCAAGAACATGTCCTTCATATTAAAAAAAACTACAGACAAATCTGTTCTAAGTTTTCTACAGAAAACCATAGGCTGTGGGTCATTTAATTTCTATAGCATTCTTTTATGACTTCTCTAAAAATTATCAATACCCAACATATAATAAAATCAAAACCAAAAAAAAACCATCATCAATAGCAATGCAAATGTTTATGCTTCGAGTTACAACACGACACTAATAAAACAGAGTAAATAAGGATGAGAGTCGCCCTGGCGCACACACAAAATATCCACTAAAAATAATCATTCACATAATACTGTCCTCGAAGACATGGAACCTGCTATCAGGTAACAGGCCCTTGTGATTGGGTTCAATAATTGACTCACTGTGAGATGATAGATTTGTACTCCAGTTATCCTGTTTGAGCTTCCAGTCCTATCTCCGTGCTACATGCCTCTCCCTTGTGGCTTTTATCAGCTAAAGTGCAGGGGAGACGCTGAGACAGAGGTGAAGAGTGCAGGACCAGGCGGAGACAGCATGCTGCTGACTCTGACTAAGCGTCCATTTTAGTTACCCTGCACACATGTGACCAGACCCTGGTTTTGTGTTTTAATTGCTTTTTTTTACCATTGGTGTTAGTCAGATATGAGCACTGAATTTCCAAATTTTTCCTCCAACAACGCACGCACACATATAGACACACGCACACACACTCACATATCACGCGCACACACTTAGACAAACGCACACATATACAGACACATGCACTCTGTCTCACAAACCCTCATCTCACACTATACATAATCTCTTCATGGGCAAGTTTGAGCTGAACTCAATGCTGAAGCATACTGACATGCAAAGTAAAAGACGTAAAGTTTTGTTTCTGTTACACGTTTCAGCCAAGCTGTTTAAGGTTTGCTCTAACAACAAACTCTCAATTTCAATCTCTGCCATTGTTTTTGCCATTAAGCAAGTCTGAACACCAAAATCATCCCAAACGAAAATAAAAATACATGTCACATAGCCTACATTTTTAGAATGTATTTTGATCCGTTTCTAAAGCATGGCAAAATATGTAATAATTGGCCGTTTAATATATTTTAGTAATATATTTCCAATGTATGTGAAATATATGATTAAAATATTTGCAATGCATTTATGTTATGCATTTATATTATGATATACGTGTATGATATATACATATATTACATAGATTGGGAATACATTACTGAAATATATGAAAAAGCTAATTTTTTACATATTTTGCCATTCATTAGAAATATATCTTAAAATGTATTCTAAAGAGGTATGTGAAATGTATTTGTTTCCGTACGGGATATAAACCCTGATTATTCTAATAGAATACAGACATGGAGACTGTGCATGAGTGGAATACAGGGTGAGTGTTCTGAGAATAATGGAGCAATGAAAGTTCTTCTCAAAGGCCATATCCAGGTTTTTGCTCTGTCCAGAGCCCTTCATGACATTCCCAATAATTTGATACAAAGTCCATTTATCGGTCATTATTTGTGTATTGCCATTTAGACTCAGACTGGCAAATAGCACTTTACATGAGAAAACATTTAACAGGAAGTGCAATGAATGTAATCAGATAGCACATAGTGGTGCTCGTTTTGTGTTGTATATTTTGACAATTGGAAACCGTGGTATTATCAGCATCAGCAAGCAAGCACATACAAACAACACTAGTGGCCTGGTCTCTATGAGACAGCAGGGGAGGTGAGACAACCAGATGACAAAATATGAGCAACAACCAAAGGGAAAAATTAAGTAAAAACATCTGCTTTTCCAAGAGAGGAAAGTTCCACATTTTATAAAAAAAATCACGAGATCTGCCTAAAATAGTGAATGATTTATTGTCTTATTTATATACATTTGTGGGTATAACTCAACAAGACATTAAAACACCTACAATTCCACATGAATAACTAGTATGCCTGGGCTATTTACCAACAGAAAGAATCTCTTTATGTGTTAACTGTGTGTGTATGTGTATGTGAGCGTGCGTCCTCGTGCACGCAGAATATCCAACAGATACAATGTTTATTGTGAACCTCTAATGATAATTTCGTCTGTCCTACATTAAGATTCTTCTTTAACTTTTTTTAAATTTAGGGTCGCTTACAACCTGACTAAGGTCAGTACTTACTAAATTGCATTTTCTTACTCAGTTAAGTCGTGTAGTCTGCTATAAAATGCACATAATCAAAAGCGCAACAAACGCAATGGTGGAATCTATCGACCACACAATTCGACTTTTCTTACATAATGAAGCTCAAATAAATGTAACACTGGCATGCTGGCAGACCCGCTCGCGCATTAAAAACAGCAACTCGTTACTCATTACAGAGACTTCCACTGCATCATATCTCCCGCAAGATGTAGGCTACTTCATATGCATTAGAGAGGCAAGCAGATTTACAAGACAATAGAAGGGGGATAACTCACCTTACAGGTATCTGTGGATATTTCGGGTAGATTATGTTAAACACCAGGGATCTTCCAAACAGGCTGTTTGTGTATTTTATTTTAGTTAGTTTGTTTGTTTATAAGGACATTTTTCGCGTCGTCATAGCCATTTCAAGTGTTGGAATCCTTTTTTGAACTAATAGCCTACCAAAAATGTTACCTTCGCAACCGTTTGATGCGCTGGCGGTAAAAATACGTTTTTAATGTAATCATTTTGAACGAGAAAATATTTTGCTGACCCAGAAGCCGACTATTCTCTCCAACTTAACGTTTCTACTTTGGTTGAGTTTTTGACTAAGCTAAAGGACAAGTTAAGTTATAAAACCGTCACTGTTCTTCAGTGAATCTGGGAAAAAAAGTTAACACGGACGATGCGTAAATCTGTAGCCTATTTAAAAAAATCACCTATCCAAAATATTCGGAAACTATTAAACGTCTCTCAACTATATCTATATCGTACTACAGTCCCCGATTCGTCTCTATCCGGGTTTTTAAAAATGATCCGAGAAACGTGTTCTTAGGTTGGGTAGTCTTTCATTGGATATTTGGATAATCGATTCGGGGCCATACCTGAAGGGGAGGGAGAGTATGGATCTTAGTCGCTGTTGCGGAAGCTTTTGTCCTCATTTTAGTGACTTTGAAAGCAATTGTCCTGATTTTGTAGGTTAAGGTTTTGATTTTTTCATACAGGGTATGTATAATAGTTTAAAGAAGCCAACGTGCTGGCACTGTTCACCGTACTATAGGCCTAGAGCTAGCAACTGTGCTAACAAAAGCAATAGGCTATGTGACCAATTTCTCTTCAAACTTTGTTGTATTGACATGCTATTTTTCTGACATGAAAAACATCAAAACTGTGTAATAGCCTATTTTCTTGCGTTTTAGCGTTAATACAGTGAAGCTGCGTGGCGATGTAGGTAGGCCTACGTGGGGATTTGTCCCTGGAACTCTTGCCCTGAAGCCTGACGCCAATCTCACTGGTCACAAAGCAGCGACATTTGTTCAAAAGGTCTCATCCTGTAATACATATAGGCCTACGAGGAAGGAGTCGGCCTGCTAGTTTGAGCACATTTTCACCACAAATTACAGGGAGACTGTGGAGATGGTTGAGCACTTACGCGTATCCAAACAATACTCTCCCTCCTAAACGTTTTTGTTTACACTTGCATAAAGAAATACGTTTGTAAGAGGACAATACGACAGAGTAGGTCATTGGCCTACCCTTTTGAAAATGGAAAATGTGATAAGTGAAACTGCTCTGCTGTAGCCCGCGCGAGACACAATCTAGAGAGCTACCATGGGGTCATAGACCTACTGTGGCCGTTGTGATGCAGATTGACAGTGAAAGACAGTTACGGGCCCTCATTCAGTATACAACACAGAGCCCTTTGAAAGGTAAGTGCCCAAAGGGAAGTTTAATCACCTGAATCATTTAGCCCCTTTGCGCAGAGGCTTAATTTTACCCATTTTCGTCTGTTTTGTACCGTTCTATTTAAAGCTTTATAACTCCAGATATCAATGTAACACAAACCAATAATTGCTTAAATTCATTATAATGCCTTAAATTAAATTATTTTCATAACTCATAACTGGGAAGTGAATGCACAACCCCCGGTGAAAAACAAAGTTCCACCACTCTAGTCTACAGTGAACAAACTGAGTCAAATATGTGAATAAGGTTAAACTTTATATTTTCTGGTTTGCAAACCTCCTGCCTGCATGTGTACAAAATATGAAAGTGATATGTATTACTGCTCAAATCCTATGAGGTAGTTTGAAACGGTGTACGTTGGTGTCCAAAAATCTACCCAAAATATATAATTGTGCATCACAGTAATTCAGGAGATAATCAAAATTTTTCAACAGATAAAATATTTTGCCTCAGAAATATATTTGTATCTATATATTATTAGATAATTTCCAACTTTTGCAAAAGATTAGGGGAATGGTTATAGGTGTCCAAAAACATACCAACACCTTTCCAAACCCATGGAAACATATGCAAAGTATCAAGGTGTCCAAAGCTATCCACGCTATCCAAAGCTATCCAAACATGAACACAGCTTTAGTGTCCATTTGAAGCACATTATTATATCCTATGAGGAGCCAATTAATGAGGGTAATGACCCTTAAATAATCAATGTATTTTTCTCAGTTTAGTTTTCAGTGCCAAAAATGTCCAACACAGGCCACTCTCATCATAAAAGGTAATTTATTACCAACCAGTCAGACTAACAATGTATGAGAACATGGACACAATTTACAGCGTCATATAAATGACTACAGCTATAACTATTACAACTACTATAATTATCTCCTATATAAACATGCCAGCCCATGGATTACTGTACGGGACAACTAGCTGCCGTGTCATCCATTTATGTCCCTATATTATCTATGCTGTTTCACCAAAGCTAATGAATGGCTAGGCCATACATGAAAGTTTTTACTATAGTGTAGTATAAATTCCCAGTAAAGTTACAGTCTAGCTGTAATAGATTGACAGCTTACCACCATTGTCATTACTTATACAAATCCAAGTCACCTTTGTTTGTATGTTTTGTTTTCATTCTCGGTCTTCCATCCACGTGCTTGTATTTTCATTTCCCCCATTGTGTCAGCCCCGCCTTCCGTCTCAGTTCCTGATTTCCAATGTGTTTCACCTGCCCCGCTGTTCACCGGTTTCTCGTTTGCTTGTTAGTCCTTTGTATTTAAGTTCCACTCTGTCTTTTGTTCAGTGCGAGTTCGTCACAGTTGTATGTCTACTCTGTTTCGATATGAGCCATTCTCTGACCCCTGCTTTGCTAGTTTCCACGTGTGCCTGCTTTCTGTTTTCCCGACTTTTGGGTTCTGTTTTTTTACTTTGTTTTCTGGATTGTGTTTTTGTACTTTTGCCATGCCTGCCTGGTTTTGAACTCTGCCTGTTCCTGACTACGATTCTGCCTTATCGTCGTGGCTTTGCCACTAATAAACTTATATTGGCAGAAAATAACTACATAATCTTGTGGGCGGCAAATTTTTAATGATAATGAATTGCAAAGGCAGTTTTACTACTTTTGCCTCTTTTCCCCCCAGAAACTGCTTTTGAAAATCACATTAAGCGCACCCAGGAAGAGAAAGAAATGGTGACTCTAGATGGGACTTAAACCAACAATCGCTGGCTGAGAAAGGCGAGTGCCTCATCCAACAGGCCACTGGGTCAAGATTGCCACCCTTCTGTAACATACTCACAAGAAAATCATTAAGTACTACACAAAGATATAGCAGAGGAGGGTGTCGATCCATCGACCTCTGGGTTATGGGCCCAGCACGCTTCCGCTGCGCCAATCACCTCACCACACTAGGGAACTTGCCCGCTGGCTGTTAAGGGTGCTTGTGAGATTGCATGTCAAAGCCGCATATGAAAGGTCTTCCCTTGACGCCACTCATTGCAAACGTAGCCGATGTCTTTTATGCGAAAAGAAGCAGTTGGTGGGAGGTAAATTTAAAATAATAATGAAGTGCAAAGGCAGTTCTACTACTTTTGCCTCTTTTCCCCCCAGAAACTGCTTTTGAAAATCACATTGAGCTTACCCAGGAAGTGAAAGAAATTGTGACTCTAGATGGGACTTAAACCAACAATCGCTGGCTGAGGAAGGAGAGTGCCTCATCCAACAGGCCACTGGGTCAAGATTGCCACCCTTCTGGAACATGCTCACAAGAAAATCAGTAAGTACTACACAAATACCTAGTAGAGGATGGTTTCGATCCATCGACCTCTGGGTTATGGGTCCAGCACGCTTCCGCTGCGCCACTCTGCTCACCGCACTAGGAAACTTGCCTGCTGGCCGTTAAGGGTGCTTGTGAGATTGCATGTCAACGCCGCATATGAAAGGTCTTTCCTTGACGCCACTCATTGCAAACGTAGCCGATGTCTTTTATGCGAAAAGAAGCAGTTGGTGGGAGGTAAATTTAAAATAATAATAAATTGCAAAAGCAGTTCTACTACTTTTGCCTGTTTTCCCCCCAGAAACTGCTTTTAAAAATCACATTGAGCTTACCCAGGAAGTGAAAGAAATTGTGACTAGATGGGACTTAAACCAACAATCACTGGCTGAGGAAGGCGAGTGCCTCATCCAACAGGCCACTGGGTCAAGATTGCCACCTTTCTGGAACATGCTCACAAGAAAATCAGCAAGTACTACACAAAGATATAGCAGAGGATGGTTTCGATCCATCGACCTCTGGGTTATGGGCCCAGCACGCTTCCGCTGCGCCACTCTGCTAACCACAGTAGAGAGCTTGCCCGCTGGCCGTTAAGGGTGCTTGTGAGATTGCATGTCAACGCCGCATATGAAAGGTCTTTCCTTGATGCCACTCATTGCAAACGTAGCCGATGTCAATAATGCGAAAAGAAGCAGTTGGTGGGAGGTAAATTTAAAATAATAATAAATTGCAAAAGCAGTTCTCCTACTTTTGCCTGTTTTCCCCCCAGAAACTGCTTTTGAAAATCACATTCAGCTTACCCAGGAAGTGAAAGAAATGGTGACTCTAGATGGGACTTAAACCAATAATCGCTGGCTGAGGAAGGCGAGTGCATCATCCAACAGGCCACTGGGTCAAGATTGCCACCTTTCTGGAACATGCTCACAAGAAAATCAGTAAGTACTACACAAAGATATAGCAGAGGACGGTTTCAATCCATCGACCTCTGGGTTATGGGCCCAGCACGCTTCCGCTGCCCCACTCTGCTCACGACACTATGAAACTTCCCCGCTGGCTGTTAAGGGTGCTTGTGAGATTGCATGTCAAAGCCGCATATGAAAGGTCTTCTCTTGACGCCACTCATTGCAAACTTAGCCGATGTCTTTCATGCGAAAAGAAGCAGTTGGTGGGAGGTAAATTTAAAATAATAATAAATTGCAAAGGCAGTTCTACTACTTTTGCCTCTTTTCCCCCCAGAAACTGCTTTTAAAAATCACATTGAGTTTACCCAGGAAGTGAAAGAAATTGTGACTAGATGGGACTTAAACCAACAATCACTGGCTGAGGAAGGCGAGTGCCTCATCCAACAGGCCACTGGGTCAAGATTGCCACCCTTCTGGAACATGCTCACAAGAAAATCAGTAAGTACTACACAAATACATAGCAGAGAATGGTTTCGATCCATCGACCTCTGGGTTATGGGCCCAGCACGCTTCCGTTGCGCCACTCTGCTCACGACGCTATGGAACTTGCCCGCTGGCTGTTAAGGGTGCTTGTGAGATTGCATGTCAACGCCGCATATGAAAGGTCTTTCCTTGATGCCACTCATTGCAAACGTAGCCGATGTCAATAATGCGAAAAGAAGCAGTTGGTGGGAGGTAAATTTAAAATAATAATAAATTGCAAAAGCAGTTCTACTACTTTTGCCTCTTTTCCCCCCAGAAACTGCTTTTAAAAATCACATTGAGCTTACCCAGGAAGTGAAAGAAATTGTGACTAGATGGGACTTAAACCAACAATCACTGGCTGAGGAAGGCGAGTGCATCATCCAACAGGCCACTGGGTCAAGATTGCCACCTTTCTGGAACATGCTCACAAGAAAATCAGTAAGTACTACACAAAGATATAGCAGAGGATGGTTTCGATCCATCGACCTCTGGGTTATGGGCCCAGCACGCTTCCGCTGCGCCACTCTGCTAACCACAGTAGAGAGCTTGCCCGCTGGCTGTTAAGGGTTCTTGTGAGATTGCATGTCAAAGCCGCATATGAAAGGTCTTCTCTTGACGCCACTCATTGCAAACTTAGCCGATGTCTTTCATGCGAAAAGAAGCAGTTGGTGGGAGGTAAATTTAAAATAATAATAAATTGCAAATGCAGTTCTACTACTTTTGCCTCTTTTCCCCCCAGAAACTGCTTTTGAAAATTACATTGAGCTTAGCCAGGAAGTGAAAGAAATTGTGACTCTAGATGGGACTTAAACCAACAATCGCTGGCTGAGGAAGGCGAGTGCCTCATCCAACAGGCCACTGGGTCAAGATTGCCACCCTTCTGGAACATGCTCACAAGAAAATCAGTAAGTACTACACAAATACCTAGTAGAGGATGGTTTCGATCCATCGACCTCTGGGTTATGGGCCCAGCACGCTTCCGCTGCGCCACTCTGCTCACCGCACTAGGAAACTTGCCTGCTGGCCGTTAAGGGTGCTTGTGAGATTGCATGTCAACGCCGCATATGAAAGGTCTTTCCTTGACGCCACTCATTGCAAACGTAGCCGATGTCTTTTATGCGAAAAGAAGCAGTTGGTGGGAGGTAAATTTAAAATAATAATAAATTGCAAAAGCAGTTCTACTACTTTTGCCTGTTTTCCCCCCAGAAACTGCTTTTAAAAATCACATTGAGCTTACCCAGGAAGTGAAAGAAATTGTGACTCTAGATGGGACTTAAACCAACAATCACTGGCTGAGGAAGGCGAGTGCCTCATCCAACAGGCCACTGGGTCAAGATTGCCACCTTTCTGGAACATGCTCACAAGAAAATCAGCAAGTACTACACAAAGATATAGCAGAGCATGGTTTCGATCCATCGACCCCTGGGTTATGGGCCCAGCACGCTTCCGCTGCGCCACTCTGCTAACCACAGTAGAGAGCTTGCCCGCTGGCCGTTAAGGGTGCTTGTGAGATTGCATGTCAACGCCGCATATGAAAGGTCTTTCCTTGATGCCACTCATTGCAAACGTAGCCGATGTCAATAATGCGAAAAGAAGCAGTTGGTGGGAGGTAAATTTAAAATAATAATAAATTGCAAAAGCAGTTCTCCTACTTTTGCCTGTTTTCCCCCCAGAAACTGCTTTTGAAAATCACATTCAGCTTACCCAGGAAGTGAAAGAAATGGTGACTCTAGATGGGACTTAAACCAATAATCGCTGGCTGAGGAAGGCGAGTGCATCATCCAACAGGCCACTGGGTCAAGATTGCCACCTTTCTGGAACATGCTCACAAGAAAATCAGTAAGTACTACACAAAGATATAGCAGAGGACGGTTTCAATCCATCGACCTCTGGGTTATGGGCCCAGCACGCTTCCGCTGCGCCACTCTGCTCGCGACACTATGAAACTTCCCCGCTGGCTGTTAAGGGTGCTTGTGAGATTGCATGTCAAAGCCGCATATGAAAGGTTTTCTCTTGACGCCACTCATTGCAAACTTAGCCGATGTCTTTCATGCGAAAAGAAGCAGTTGGTGGGAGGTAAATTTAAAATAATAATAAATTGCAAAGGCAGTTCTACTACTTTTGCCTCTTTTCCCCCCAGAAACTGCTTTTAAAAATCACATTGAGCTTACCCAGGAAGTGAAAGAAATTGTGACTAGATGGGACTTAAACCAACAATCACTGGCTGAGGAAGGCGAGTGCCTCATCCAACAGGCCACTGGGTCAAGATTGCCACCCTTCTGGAACATGCTCACAAGAAAATCAGTAAGTACTACACAAATACATAGCAGAGAATGGTTTCGATCCATCGACCTCTGGGTTATGGTCCCAGCACGCTTCCGTTGCGCCACTCTGCTCACGACGCTATGGAACTTGCCCGCTGGCTGTTAAGGGTGCTTGTGAGATTGCATGTCAAAGCCGCATATGAAAGGTCTTCTCTTGACGCCACTCATTGCAAACTTAGCCGATGTCTTTCATGCGAAAAGAAGCAGTTGGTGGGAGGTAAATTTAAAATAATAATAAATTGCAAAGGCAGTTCTACTACTTTTGCCTGTTTTCCCCCCAGAAACTGCTTTTGAAAATCACATTCAGCTTACCCAGGAAGTGAAAGAAATGGTGACTCTAGATGGGACTTAAACCAATAATCGCTGGCTGAGGAAGGCGAGTGCATCATCCAACTGGCCACTGGGTTAAGATTGCCACCCTTCTGGAACATGCTCAAAGAAAATCAGTAAGTATTACACAAAGACATAGCAGAGGATGGTTTCGATCCATCGACCTCTGGGTTATGGGCCCAGCACGCTTCCGCTGCGCCACTCTGCTCACGACCCTATGGAACTTGCCCGCTGGCTGTTAAGGGTTCTTGTGAGATTGCATGTCAAAGCCGCATATGAAAGGTCTTCTCTTGACGCCACTCATTGCAAACTTAGCCGATGTCTTTCATGCGAAAAGAAGCAGTTGGTGGGAGGTAAATTTAAAATAATAATAAATTGCAAACGCAGTTCTACTACTTTTGCCTCTTTTCCCCCCAGAAACTGCTTTTGAAAATTACATTGAGCTTAGCCAGGAAGTGAAAGAAATTGTGACTCTAGATGGGACTTAAACCAACAATCGCTGGCTGAGGAAGGCGAGTGCCTCATCCAACAGGCCACTGGGTCAAGATTGCCACCCTTCTGGAACATGCTCACAAGAAAATCAGTAAGTACTACACAAATACCTAGCAGAGGATGGTTTCGATCCATCGACCTCTGGGTTATGGGCCCAGCACGCTTCCGTTGCGCCACTCTGCTCACCGCACTAGGAAACTTGCCTGCTGGCCGTTAAGGGTGCTTGTGAGATTGCATGTCAACGCCGCATATGAAAGGTCTTTCCTTGACGCCACTCATTGCAAACGTAGCCGATGTCTTTTATGCGAAAAGAAGCAGTTGGTGGGAGGTAAATTTAAAACAATAATAAATTGCAAAAGCAGTTCTACTACTTTTGCCTGTTTTCCCCCCAGAAACTGCTTTTGAAAATCACATTCAGCTTACCCAGGAAGTGAAAGAAATGGTGACTCTAGATGGGACTTAAACCAATAATCGCTGGCTGAGGAAGGCGAGTGCATCATCCAACAGGCCACTGGGTCAAGATTGCCACCTTTCTGGAACATGCTCACAAGAAAATCAGTAAGTACTACACAAAGATATAGCAGAGGATGGTTTCGATCCATCGACCTCTGGGTTATGGGCCCAGCACGCTTCCGCTGCGCCACTCTGCTAACCACAGTAGAGAGCTTGCCCGCTGGCCGTTAAGGGTGCTTGTGAGATTGCATGTCAACGCCGCATATGAAAGGTCTTTCCTTGATGCCACTCATTGCAAACGTAGCCGATGTCAATAATGCGAAAAGAAGCAGTTGGTGGGAGGTAAATTTAAAATAATAATAAATTGCAAAAGCAGTTCTACTACTTTTGCCTCTTTTCCCCCCAGAAACTGCTTTTAAAAATCACATTGAGCTTACCCAGGAAGTGAAAGAAATTGTGACTAGATGGGACTTAAACCAACAATCACTGGCTGAGGAAGGCGAGTGCATCATCCAACAGGCCACTGGGTCAAGATTGCCACCTTTCTGGAACATGCTCACAAGAAAATCAGTAAGTACGACACAAAGAAATATAGCAGAGGACGTTTTCGATCCATCGACCACTGGGTTATGGGCCAAGCATGCTTCCGCTGCGCCTCTCTGCTCACAACACAAGGGAACTTGCCCGCTGGCTGTTAAGGGTGCTTGTGAGATTGCATGTCAAAGCCGCATATGAAAGGTCTTCCCTTGACGCCACTCATTGCAAACTTAGCCGATGTCTTTCATGCGAAAAGAAGCAGTTGGTGGGAGGTAAATTTAAAATAATAATAAATTGCAAACGCAGTTCTACTACTTTTGCCTCTTTTCCCCCCAGAAACTGCTTTTGAAAATTACATTGAGCTTAGCCAGGAAGTGAAAGAAATTGTGACTCTAGATGGGACTTAAACCAACAATCGCTGGCTGAGGAAGGCGAGTGCCTCATCCAACAGGCCACTGTGTCAAGATTGCCACCCTTCTGGAACATGCTCACAAGAAAATCAGTAAGTACTACACAAATACCTAGCAGAGGATGGTTTCGATCCATCGACCTCTGGGTTATGGGCCCAGCACGCTTCCGCTGCGCCACTCTGCTCACCGCACTAGAAAACTTGCCTGCTGGCCGTTAAGGGTGCTTGTGAGATTGCATGTCAACGCCGCATATGAAAGGTCTTTCCTTGACGCCACTCATTGCAAACGTAGCCGATGTCTTTTATGCGAAAAGAAGCAGTTGGTGGGAGGTAAATTTAAAATAATAATAAATTGCAAAAGCAGTTCTACTACTTTTGCCTGTTTTCCCCCCAGAAACTGCTTTTGAAAATCACATTCAGCTTACCCAGGAAGTGAAAGAAATGGTGACTCTAGATGGGACTTAAACCAATAATCGCTGGCTGAGGAAGGCGAGTGCATCATCCAACAGGCCACTGGGTCAAGATTGCCACCTTTCTGGAACATGCTCACAAGAAAATCAGTAAGTACTACACAAAGATATAGCAGAGGATGGTTTCGATCCATCGACCTCTGGGTTATGGGCCCAGCACGCTTCCGCTGCGCCACTCTGCTAACCACAATAGAGAGCTTGCCCGCTGGCCGTTAAGGGTGCTTGTGAGATTGCATGTCAACGCCGCATATGAAAGGTCTTTCCTTGATGCCACTCATTGCAAACGTAGCCGATGTCAATAATGCGAAAAGAAGCAGTTGGTGGGAGGTAAATTTAAAATAATAATAAATTGCAAAAGCAGTTCTCCTACTTTTGCCTGTTTTCTCCCCAGAAACTGCTTTTGAAAATCACATTCAGCTTACCCAGGAAGTGAAAGAAACGGTGACTCTAGATGGGACTTAAACCAATAATCGCTGGCTGAGGAAGGCGAGTGCATCATCCAACAGGCCACTGGGTCAAGATTGCCACCTTTCTGGAACATGCTCACAAGAAAATCAGTAAGTACTACACAAAGATATAGCAGAGGACGGTTTCGATCCATCGACCTCTGGGTTATGGGCCCAGCACGCTTCCGCCGCGCCACTCTTCTCACTACACGAGGGAACTTCCCCGCTGGCTGTTAAGGGTGCTTGTGAGATTGCATGTCAAAGCCGCATATGAAGGGTCTTCTCTTGACGCCACTCATTGCAAACTTAGCTGATGTCTTTCATGCGAAAAGAAGCAGTTGGTGGGAGGTAAATTTAAAATAATAATAAATTGCAAACGCAGTTCTACTACTTTTGCCTCTTTTCCCCCCAGAAACTGCTTTTAAAAATCACATTGAGCTTACCCAGGAAGTGAAAGAAATTGTGACTAGATGGGACTTAAACCAACAATCACTGGCTGAGGAAGGCGAGTGCATCATCCAACAGGCCACTGGGTCAAGATTGCCACCTTTCTGGAACATGCTCACAAGAAAATCAGTAAGTACTACACAAATACCTAGCAGAGGATGGTTTCGATCCATCGACCTCTGGGTTATGGGCCCAGCACGCTTCCGCTGCGCCACTCTGCTCACCGCACTAGAAAACTTGCCTGCTGGCCGTTAAGGGTGCTTGTGAGATTGCATGTCAACGCCGCATATGAAAGGTCTTTCCTTGACGCCACTCATTGCAAACGTAGCCGATGTCTTTTATGCGAAAAGAAGCAGTTGGTGGGAGGTAAATTTAAAATAATAATAAATTGCAAAAGCAGTTCTACTACTTTTGCCTGTTTTCCCCCCAGAAACTGCTTTTGAAAATCACATTCAGCTTACCCAGGAAGTGAAAGAAATGGTGACTCTAGATGGGACTTAAACCAATAATCGCTGGCTGAGGAAGGCGAGTGCATCATCCAACAGGCCACTGGGTCAAGATTGCCACCTTTCTGGAACATGCTCACAAGAAAATCAGTAAGTACTACACAAAGATATAGCAGAGGATGGTTTCGATCCATCGACCTCTGGGTTATGGGCCCAGCACGCTTCCGCTGCGCCACTCTGCTAACCACAGTAGAGAGCTTGCCCGCTGGCCGTTAAGGGTGCTTGTGAGATTGCATGTCAACGCCGCATATGAAAGGTCTTTCCTTGATGCCACTCATTGCAAACGTAGCCGATGTCAATAATGCGAAAAGAAGCAGTTGGTGGGAGGTAAATTTAAAATAATAATAAATTGCAAAAGCAGTTCTCCTACTTTTGCCTGTTTTCTCCCCAGAAACTGCTTTTGAAAATCACATTCAGCTTACCCAGGAAGTGAAAGAAATGGTGACTCTAGATGGGACTTAAACCAATAATCGCTGGCTGAGGAAGGCGAGTGCATCATCCAACAGGCCACTGGGTCAAGATTGCCACCTTTCTGGAACATGCTCACAAGAAAATCAGTAAGTACTACACAAAGATATAGCAGAGGACGGTTTCGATCCATCGACCTCTGGGTTATGGGCCCAGCACGCTTCCGCTGCGCCACTCTTCTCACTACACGAGGAAACTTCCCCGCTGGCTGTTAAGGGTGCTTGTGAGATTGCATGTCAAAGCCGCATATGAAGGGTCTTCTCTTGACGCCACTCATTGCAAACTTAGCTGATGTCTTTCATGCGAAAAGAAGCAGTTGGTGGGAGGTAAATTTAAAATAATAATAAATTGCAAACGCAGTTCTACTACTTTTGCCTCTTTTCCCCCCAGAAACTGCTTTTAAAAATCACATTGAGCTTACCCAGGAAGTGAAAGAAATTGTGACTAGATGGGACTTAAACCAACAATCACTGGCTGAGGAAGGCGAGTGCATCATCCAACAGGCCACTGGGTCAAGATTGCCACCTTTCTGGAACATGCTCACAAGAAAATCAGTAAGTACTACACAAAGATATAGCAGAGGATGGTTTCGATCCATCGACCTCTAGGTTATAGGCCCAGCACGCTTCCGCTGCGCCACTCTGCTAACCACAGTAGAGAGCTTGCCCGCTGGCCGTTAAGGGTGCTTGTGAGATTGCATGTCAACGCCGCATATGAAAGGTCTTTCCTTGATGCCACTCATTGCAAACGTAGCCGATGTCAATAATGCGAAAAGAAGCAGTTGGTGGGAGGTAAATTTAAAATAATAATAAATTGCAAAAGCAGTTCTCCTACTTTTGCCTGTTTTCCCCCCAGAAACTGCTTTTGAAAATCACATTCAGCTTACCCAGGAAGTGAAAGAAATGGTGACTCTAGATGGGACTTAAACCAATAATCGCTGGCTGAGGAAGGCGAGTGCATCATCCAACAGGCCACTGGGTCAAGATTGCCACCTTTCTGGAACATGCTCACAAGAAAATCAGTAAGTACTACACAAAGATATAGCAGAGGACGGTTTCGATCCATCGACCTCTGGGTTATGGGCCCAGCACACTTCTGCTGCGCCACTCTGCTCGCGACACTATGAAACTTCCCCGCTGGCTGTTAAGGGTGCTTGTGAGATTGAATGTCAAAGCCGCATATGAAAGGTCTTCTCTTGACGCCACTCATTGCAAACTTAGCCGATGTCTTTCATGCGAAAAGAAGCAGTTGGTGGGAGGTAAATTTAAAATAATAATAAATTGCAAAGGCAGTTCTACTACTTTTGCCTCTTTTCCCCCCAGACACTGCTTTTAAAAATCACATTGAGCTTACCCAGGAAGTGAAAGAAATTGTGACTAGATGGGACTTAAACCAACAATCACTGGCTGAGGAAGGCGAGTGCCTCATCCAACAGGCCACTGGGTCAAGATTGCCACCCTTCTGGAACATGCTCACAAGAAAATCAGTAAGTACTACACAAATACATAGCAGAGAATGGTTTCGATCCATCGACCTCTGGGTTATGGGCCCAGCACGCTTCCGTTGCGCCACTCTGCTCACGACGCTATGGAACTTGCCCGCTGGCTGTTAAGGGTGCTTGTGAGATTGCATGTCAACGCCGCATATGAAAGGTCTTTCCTTGATGCCACTCATTGCAAACGTAGCCGATGTCTTTCATGCGAAAAGAAGCAGTTGGTGGGAGGTAAATTTAAAATAATAATAAATTGCAAACGCAGTTCTCCTACTTTTGCCTGTTTTCTCCCCAGAAACTGCTTTTGAAAATCACATTCAGCTTACCCAGGAAGTGAAAGAAATGGTGACTCTAGATGGGACTTAAACCAATAATCGCTGGCTGAGGAAGGCGAGTGCATCATCCAACAGGCCACTGGGTCAAGATTGCCACCTTTCTGGAACATGCTCACAAGAAAATCAGTAAGTACTACACAAAGATATAGCAGAGGACGGTTTCGATCCATCGACCTCTGGGTTATGGGCCCAGCACGATTCCGCTGCGCCACTCTTCTCACTACACGAGGGAACTTCCCCGCTGGCTGTTAAGGGTGCTTGTGAGATTGCATGTCAAAGCCGCATATGAAGGGTCTTCTCTTGACGCCACTCATTGCAAACTTAGCTGATGTCTTTCATGCGAAAAGAAGCAGTTGGTGGGAGGTAAATTTAAAATAATAATAAATTGCAAACGCAGTTCTACTACTTTTGCCTCTTTTCCCCCCAGAAACTGCTTTTAAAAATCACATTGAGCTTACCCAGGAAGTGAAAGAAATTGTGACTAGATGGGACTTAAACCAACAATCACTGGCTGAGGAAGGCGAGTGCATCATCCAACAGGCCACTGGGTCAAGATTGCCACCTTTCTGGAACATGCTCACAAGAAAATCAGTAAGTACTACACAAAGATATAGCAGAGGACGGTTTCGATCCATCGACCACTGGGTTATGGGCCAAGCATGCTTCCGCTGCGCCACTCTGCTCACCACACAAGGGAACTTGCCCGCTGGCTGTTAAGGGTGCTTGTGAGATTGCATGTCAAAGCCGCATATGAAAGGTCTTCCCTTGACGCCACTCATTGCAAACTTAGCCGATGTCTTTCATGCGAAAAGAAGCAGTTGGTGGGAGGTAAATTTAAAATAATAATAAATTGCAAACGCAGTTCTACTACTTTTGCCTCTTTTCCCCCCAGAAACTGCTTTTGAAAATTACATTGAGCTTAGCCAGGAAGTGAAAGAAATTGTGACTCTAGATGGGACTTAAACCAACAATCGCTGGCTGAGGAAGGCGAGTGCCTCATCCAACAGGCCACTGTGTCAAGATTGCCACCCTTCTGGAACATGCTCACAAGAAAATCAGTAAGTACTACACAAATACCTAGCAGAGGATGGTTTCGATCCATCGACCTCTGGGTTATGGGCCCAGCACGCTTCCGCTGCGCCACTCTGCTCACCGCACTAGAAAACTTGCCTGCTGGCCGTTAAGGGTGCTTGTGAGATTGCATGTCAACGCCGCATATGAAAGGTCTTTCCTTGACGCCACTCATTGCAAACGTAGCCGATGTCTTTTATGCGAAAAGAAGCAGTTGGTGGGAGGTAAATTTAAAATAATAATAAATTGCAAAAGCAGTTCTACTACTTTTGCCTGTTTTCCCCCCAGAAACTGCTTTTGAAAATCACATTCAGCTTACCCAGGAAGTGAAAGAAATGGTGACTCTAGATGGGACTTAAACCAATAATCGCTGGCTGAGGAAGGCGAGTGCATCATCCAACAGGCCACTGGGTCAAGATTGCCACCTTTCTGGAACATGCTCACAAGAAAATCAGTAAGTACTACACAAAGATATAGCAGAGGATGGTTTCGATCCATCGACCTCTGGGTTATGGGCCCAGCACGCTTCCGCTGCGCCACTCTGCTAACCACAGTAGAGAGCTTGCCCGCTGGCCGTTAAGGGTGCTTGTGAGATTGCATGTCAACGCCGCATATGAAAGGTCTTTCCTTGATGCCACTCATTGCAAACGTAGCCGATGTCAATAATGCGAAAAGAAGCAGTTGGTGGGAGGTAAATTTAAAATAATAATAAATTGCAAAAGCAGTTCTCCTACTTTTGCCTGTTTTCTCCCCAGAAACTGCTTTTGAAAATCACATTCAGCTTACCCAGGAAGTGAAAGAAATGGTGACTCTAGATGGGACTTAAACCAATAATCGCTGGCTGAGGAAGGCGAGTGCATCATCCAACAGGCCACTGGGTCAAGATTGCCACCTTTCTGGAACATGCTCACAAGAAAATCAGTAAGTACTACACAAAGATATAGCAGAGGACGGTTTCGATCCATCGACCTCTGGGTTAAGGGCCCAGCACGCTTCCGCTGCGCCACTCTTCTCACTACACGAGGGAACTTGCCCGCTGGCTGTTAAGGGTGCTTGTGAGATTGCATGTCAAAGCCGCATATGAAAGGTCTTCCCTTGACGCCACTCATTGCAAACTTAGCCGATGTCTTTCATGCGAAAAGAAGCAGTTGGTGGGAGGTAAATTTAAAATAATAATAAATTGCAAACGCAGTTCTACTACTTTTGCCTCTTTTCCCCCCAGAAACTGCTTTTGAAAATTACATTGAGCTTAGCCAGGAAGTGAAAGAAATTGTGACTCTAGATGGGACTTAAACCAACAATCGCTGGCTGAGGAAGGCGAGTGCCTCATCCAACAGGCCACTGGGTCAAGATTGCCACCCTTCTGGAACATGCTCACAAGAAAATCAGTAAGTACTACACAAATACCTAGCAGAGGATGGTTTCAATCCATCGACCTCTGGGTTATGGGCCCAGCACGCTTCCGCTGCGCCACTCTGCTCACCGCACTAGGAAACTTGCCTGCTGGCCGTTAAGGGTGCTTGTGAGATTGCATGTCAACGCCGCATATGAAAGGTCTTTCCTTGACGCCACTCATTGCAAACGTAGCCGATGTCTTTTATGCGAAAAGAAGCAGTTGGTGGGAGGTAAATTTAAAATAATAATAAATTGCAAAAGCAGTTCTACTACTTTTGCCTGTTTTCCCCCCAGAAACTGCTTTTGAAAATCACATTCAGCTTACCCAGGAAGTGAAAGAAATGGTGACTCTAGATGGGACTTAAACCAATAATCGCTGGCTGAGGAAGGCGAGTGCATCATCCAACAGGCCACTGGGTCAAGATTGCCACCTTTCTGGAACATGCTCACAAGAAAATCAGTAAGTACTACACAAAGATATAGCAGAGGATGGTTTCGACCCATCGACCTCTGGGTTATGGGCCCAGCACGCTTCCGCTGCGCCACTCTGCTAACCACAGTAGAGAGCTTGCCCGCTGGCCGTTAAGGGTGCTTGTGAGATTGCATGTCAACGCCGCATATGAAAGGTCTTTCCTTGATGCCACTCATTGCAAACGTAGCCGATGTCAATAATGCGAAAAGAAGCAGTTGGTGGGAGGTAAATTTAAAATAATAATAAATTGCAAAAGCAGTTCTCCTACTTTTGCCTGTTTTCCCCCCAGAAACTGCTTTTGAAAATCACATTCAGCTTACCCAGGAAGTGAAAGAAATGGTGACTCTAGATGGGACTTAAACCAATAATCGCTGGCTGAGGAAGGCGAGTGCATCATCCAACAGGCCACTGGGTCAAGATTGCCACCTTTCTGGAAC
Source organism: Ilyophis sp. 1 JC-2022 (assembly GCA_022702515.1). NCBI lineage: Eukaryota > Metazoa > Chordata > Actinopteri > Anguilliformes > Synaphobranchidae > Ilyophis > Ilyophis sp. 1 JC-2022. The sequence continues at coordinate 51,318,576 of CM040405.1, read as the reverse complement.
ATGCTCACAAGAAAATCAGTAAGTACTACACAAAGATATAGCAGAGGACGGTTTCGATCCATCGACCTCTGGGTTATGGGCCCAGCACGCTTCCGCTGCGCCACTCTGCGCGCGACACTATGAAACTTCCCCGCTGGCTGTTAAGGGTGCTTGTGAGATTGCATGTCAAAGCCGCATATGAAAGGTCTTCTCTTGACGCCACTCATTGCAAACTTAGCCGATGTCTTTCATGCGAAAAGAAGCAGTTGGTGGGAGGTAAATTTAAAATAATAATAAATTGCAAAAGCAGTTCTACTACTTTTGCCTCTTTTCCACCCAGAAACTGCTTTTGAAAATTACATTGAGCTTAGACAGGAAGTGAAAGAAATTGTGACTCTAGATGGGACTTAAACCAACAATCGCTGGCTGAGGAAGGCGAGTGCCTCATCCAACAGACCACTGGGTCAAGATTGCCACCCTTCTGGAACATGCTCACAAGAAAATCAGTAAGTACTACACAAATACCTAGCAGAGGATGGTTTCGATCCATCGACCTCTGGGTTATGGGCCCAGCACGCTTCCGCTGCGCCACTCTGCTCACCGCACTAGGAAACTTGCCTGCTGGCCGTTAAGGGTGCTTGTGAGATTGCATGTCAACGCCGCATATGAAAGGTCTTTCCTTGACGCCACTCATTGCAAACTTAGCCGATGTCTTTCATGCGAAAAGAAGCAGTTGGTGGGAGGTAAATTTAAAATAATAATAAATTGCAAAGGCAGTTCTACTACTTTTGCCTCTTTTCCCCCCAGAAACTGCTTTTGAAAATTACATTGAGCTTAGCCAGGAAGTGAAAGAAATTGTGACTCTAGATGGGACTTAAACCAACAATCGCTGGCTGAGGAAGGCGAGTGCCTCATCCAACAGGCCACTGGGTCAAGATTGCCACCCTTCTGGAACATGCTCACAAGAAAATCAGTAAGTACTACACAAATACCTAGCAGAGGATGGTTTCGATCCATCGACCTCTGGGTTATGGGCCCAGCACGCTTCCGCTGCGCCACTCTGCTCACGATACTATGGAACTTGCCCGCTGGCTGTTAAGAGTGCTTGTGAGTTTGCATGTCAAAGCCGCATATGAAAGGTCTTTCCTTGACGCCACTCATTGCAAACGTAGCCGATGTCTTTTATGCGAAAAGAAGCAGTTGGTGGGAGGTAAATTTAAAATAATAATAAATTGCAAAAGCAGTTCTACTACTTTTGCCTGTTTTCCCCCCAGAAACTGCTTTTGAAAATTACATTGAGCTTAGCCAGGAAGTGAAAGAAATTGTGACTCTAGATGGGACTTAAACCAACAATCGCTGGCTGAGGAAGGCGAGTGCCTCATCCAACAGGCCACTGGGTCAAGATTGCCACCCTTCTGGAACATGCTCAAAGAAAATCAGTAAGTACTACACAAATACATAGCAGAGGATGGTTTCGATCCATCGACCTCTGGGTTATGGGCCCAGCACGCTTCCGCTGCGCCACTCTGCTCACGATACTATGGAACTTGCCCGCTGGCTGTTAAGGGTGCTTGTGAGATTGCATGTCAAAGCCGCATATGAAAGGTCTTTCCTTGATGCCACTCATTGCAAACGTAGCCGATGTCAATAATGCGAAAAGAAGCAGTTGGTGGGAGGTAAATTTAAAATAATAATAAATTGCAAACGCAGTTCTACTACTTTTGCCTCTTTTCCCCCCAGAAACTGCTTTTGAAAATTACATTGAGCTTCGCCAGGAAGTGAAAGAAATTGTGACTCTAGATGGGACTTAAACCAACAATCGCTGGCTGAGGAAGGCGAGTGCCTCATCCAACAGGCCACTGGGTCAAGATTGCCACCCTTCTGGAACATGCTCAAAGAAAATCAGTAAGTACTACACAAATACATAGCAGAGGATGGTTTCGATCCATCGACCTCTGGGTTATGGGCCCAGCACGCTTCCGCTGCGCCACTGCTCACGATACTATGGAACTTGCCCGCTGGCTGTTAAGGTTGCTTGTGAGATTGCATGTCAAAGCCGCATATGAAAGGTCTTTCCTTGACGCCACTCATTGCAAACGTAGCCGATGTCTTTTATGCGAAAAGAAGCAGTTGGTGGGAGGTAAATTTAAAATAATAATAAATTGCAAAAGCAGTTCTACTACTTTTGCCTGTTTTCCCCCCAGAAACTGCTTTTGAAAATTACATTGAGCTTAGCCAGGAAGTGAAAGAAATTGTGACTCTAGATGGGACTTAAACCAACAATCGCTGGCTGAGGAAGGCGAGTGCCTCATCCAACAGGCCACTGGGTCAAGATTGCCACCCTTCTGGAACATGCTCAAAGAAAATCAGTAAGTACTACACAAATACATAGCATGGTTTCGATCCATTGACCTCTGGGTTATGGGCCCAGCACGCTTCCGCTGCGCCACTCTGCTCACGACACCATGGTACTTGCCCGCTGGCTGTTACGGGTGCTTGTGAGATTGCATGTCAAAGCCGCATATGAAAGGTCTTCTCTTGACGCCACTCATTGCAAACTTAGCCGATGTCTTTCATGCGAAAAGAAGCAGTTGGTGGGAGGTAAATTTAAAATAATAATAAATTGCAAACGCAGTTCTACTACTTTTGCCTCTTTTCCCCCCAGAAACTGCTTTTGAAAATTACATTGAGCTTAGCCAGGAAGTGAAAGAAATTGTGACTCTAGATGGGACTTAAACCAACAATCGCTGGCTGAGGAAGGCGAGTGCCTCATCCAACAGGCCACTGGGTCAAGATTGCCACCCTTCTGGAACATGCTCACAAGAAAATCAGTAAGTACTACACAAATACCTAGCAGAGGATGGTTTCGATCCATCGACCTCTGGGTTATGGGCCCAGCACGCTTCCGCTGCGCCACTCTGCTCACGATACTATGGAACTTGCCCGCTGGCTGTTAAGGGTGCTTGTGAGATTGCATGTCAAAGCCGCATATGAAAGGTCTTTCCTTGACGCCACTCATTGCAAACGTAGCCGATGTCTTTTATGCGAAAAGAAGCAGTTGGTGGGAGGTAAATTTAAAATAATAATAAATTGCAAAAGCAGTTCTACTACTTTTGCCTGTTTTCCCCCCAGAAACTGCTTTTGAAAATTACATTGAGCTTAGCCAGGAAGTGAAAGAAATTGTGACTCTAGATGGGACTTAAACCAACAATCGCTGACTGAGGAAGGCGAGTGCCTCATCCAACAGGCCACTGGGTCAAGATTGCCACCCTTCTGGAACATGCTCAAAGAAAATCAGTAAGTACTACACAAATACATAGCAGAGGATGGTTTCGATCCATCGACCTCTGGGTTATGGGCCCAGCACGCTTCCGCTGCGCCACTCTGCTCACGATACTATGGAACTTGCCCGCTGGCTGTTAAGGGTGCTTGTGAGATTGCATGTCAAAGCCGCATATGAAAGGTCTTTCCTTGATGCCACTCATTGCAAACGTAGCCGATGTCAATAATGCGAAAAGAAGCAGTTGGTGGGAGGTAAATTTAAAATAATAATAAATTGCAAAAGCAGTTCTCCTACTTTTGCCTGTTTTCCCCCCAGAAACTGCTTTTGAAAATCACATTCAGCTTACCCAGGAAGTGAAAGAAATTGTGACTCTAGATGGGACTTAAACCAACAATCGCTGGCTGAGGAAGGCGAGTGCCTCATCCAACAGGCCTCTGGGTCAAGATTGCCACCCTTCTGGAACATGCCACGAGAAAATCAGTAAGTACTACACAAATACATAGCAGAGGATGGTTTCGATCCATCGACCTCTGGGTTATGGGCCCGGCACTCTTCCGCTGCGCCACTCTGCTCACGACACTACGGAACTTGCCCGCTGGCTGTTAAGGGTGCTTGTGAGATTGCATGTCAAAGCCGCATATGAAAGGTCTTTCCTTGATGCCACTCATTGCAAACGTAGCCGATGTCAATAATGCGAAAAGAAGCAGTTGGTGGGAGGTAAATTTAAAATAATAATAAATTGCAAAAGCAGTTCTCCTACTTTTGCCTGTTTTCCCCCCAGAAACTGCTTTTGAAAATCACATTCAGCTTACCCAGGAAGTGAAAGAAATGGTGACTCTAGATGGGACTTAAACCAACAATCGCTGGCTGAGGAAGGCGAGTGCCTCATCCAACAGGCCACTGGGTCAAGATTGCCACCCTTCTGGAACATGCCACGAGAAAATCAGTAAGTACTACACAAATACATAGCAGAGGATGGTTTCGATCCATCGACCTCTGGGTTATGGGCCCAGCACGCTTCCGCTGCGCCACTCTGCTCACGACACTCTGAAACTTCCCCGCTGGCTGTTAAGGGTGCTTGTGAGATTGCATGTCAAAGCCGCATATGAAAGGTCTTCTCTTGACGCCACTCATTGCAAACTTAGCCGATGTCAATAATGCGAAAAGAAGCAGTTGGTGGGAGGTAAATTTAAAATAATAATAAATTGCAAAGGCAGTTCTACTACTTTTGCCTCTTTTCCCCCCAGAAACTGCTTTTAAAAATCACATTGAGCTTACCCAGGAAGTGAAAGAAATTGTGACTAGATGGGACTTAAACCAACAATCACTGGCTGAGGAAGGCGAGTGCCTCATCCAACAGGCCACTGGGTCAAGATTGCCACCCTTCTGGAACATGCTCACAAGAAAATCAGTAAGTACTACACAAAAACATACCAGAGGATGGTTTCGTTCCATCGACCTCTGGGTTATGGGCCCAGCACGCTTCCGCTGCGCCACTCTGCTCACGATACTATGGAACTTGCCCGCTGGCTGTTAAGGTTGCTTGTGAGATTGCATGTCAAAGCCGCATATGAAAGGTCTTTCCTTGACGCCACTCATTGCAAACGTAGCCGATGTCAATAATGCGAAAAGAAGCAGTTGGTGGGAGGTAAATTTAAAATAATAATAAATTGCAAAAGCAGTTCTACTACTTTTGCCTGTTTTCCCCCCAGAAACTGCTTTTGAAAATTACATTGAGCTTAGCCAGGAAGTGAAAGAAATTGTGACTCTAGATGGGACTTAAACCAACAATCGCTGGCTGAGGAAGGCGAGTGCCTCATCCAACAGGCCACTGGGTCAAGATTGCCACCCTTCTGGAACATGCTCAAAGAAAATCAGTAAGTACTACACGAATACATAGCAGAGGATGGTTTCGATCCATCGACCTCTGGGTTATGGGCCCCGCACTCTTCCGCTGCCCCGCACTCTTCCGCTACGCCACTCTGCTCACGACACTACGGAACTTGCCCGCTGGCTGTTAAGGGTGCTTGTGAGATTGCATGTCAAAGCCGCATATGAAAGGTCTTTCCTTGATGCCACTCATTGCAAACGTAGCCGATGTCAATAATGCGAAAAGAAGCAGTTGGTGGGAGGTAAATTTAAAATAATAATAAATGCAAAAGCAGTTCTCCTACTTTTGCCTGTTTTCCCCCCAGAAACTGCTTTTGAAAATCACATTCAGCTTACCCAGGAAGTGAAAGAAATGGTGACTCTAGATGGGACTTAAACCAACAATCGCTGGCTGAGGAAGGCGAGTGCCTCATCCAACAGGCCACTGGGTCAAGATTGCAACCCTTCTGGAACATGCCACGAGAAAATCAGTAAGTACTACACAAATACATAGCAGAGGATGGTTTCGATCCATCGACCTCTGGGTTATGGGCCCGGCACTCTTCCGCTGCGCCACTCTGCTCACGACACAACGGAACTTGCCCGCTGGCTGTTAAGGGTGCTTGTGAGATTGCATGTCAAAGCCGCATATGAAAGGTCTTTCCTTGATGCCACTCATTGCAAACGTAGCCGATGTCAATAATGCGAAAAGAAGCAGTTGGTGGGAGGTACATTTAAAATAATAATAAATTGCAAAAGCAGTTCTCCTACTTTTGCCTGTTTTCCCCCCAGAAACTGCTTTTGAAAATCACATTCAGCTTACCCAGGAAGTGAAAGAAATTGTGACTCTAGATGGGACTTAAACCAACAATCGCTGGCTGAGGAAGGCGAGTGCCTCATCCAACAGGCCACTGGGTCAAGATTTCCACCCTTCTGGAACATGCTCAAAGAAAATCAGTAAGTACTACACGAATATATAGCAGAGGATGGTTTCGATCCATCGACCTCTGGGTTATGGGCCCCGCACTCTTCCGCTGCGCCACTCTGCTCACGACACTACGGAACTTGCCCGCTGGCTGTTAAGGGTGCTTGTGAGATTGCATGTCAAAGCCGCATATGAAAGGTCTTTCCTTGATGCCACTCATTGCAAACGTAGCCGATGTCAATAATGCGAAAAGAAGCAGTTGGTGGGAGGTACATTTAAAATAATAATAAATTGCAAAAGCAGTTCTCCTACTTTTGCCTGTTTTCCCCCCAGAAACTGCTTTTGAAAATCACATTCAGCTTACCCAGGAAGTGAAAGAAATTGTGACTCTAGATGGGACTTAAACCAACAATCGCTGGCTGAGGAAGGCGAGTGCCTCATCCAACAGGCCACTGGGTCAAGATTGCCACCCTTCTGGAACATGCTCAAAGAAAATCAGTAAGTACTACACGAATATATAGCAGAGGATGGTTTCGATCCATCGACCTCTGGGTTATGGGCCCCGCACTCTTCCGCTGCGCCACTCTGCTCACGACACTACGGAACTTGCCCGCTGGCTGTTAAGGGTGCTTGTGAGATTGCATGTCAAAGCCGCATATGAAAGGTCTTTCCTTGATGCCACTCATTGCAAACGTAGCCGATGTCAATAATGCGAAAAGAAGCAGTTGGTGGGAGGTAAATTTAAAATAATAATAAATTGCAAAAGCAGTTCTCCTACTTTTGCCTGTTTTCCCCCCAGAAACTGCTTTTGAAAATCACATTCAGCTTACCCAGGAAGTGAAAGAAATGGTGACTCTAGATGGGACTTAAACCAACAATCGCTGGCTGAGGAAGGCGAGTGCCTCATCCAACAGGCCACTGGGTCAAGATTGCAACCCTTCTGGAACATGCCACGAGAAAATCAGTAAGTACTACACAAATACATAGCAGAGGATGGTTTCGATCCATCGACCTCTGGGTTATGGGCCCGGCACTCTTCCGCTGCGCCACTCTGCTCACGACACTACGGAGCTTGCCCGCTGGCTGTTAAGGGTGCTTGTGAGATTGCATGTCAAAGCCGCATATGAAAGGTCTTTCCTTGATGCCACTCATTGCAAACGTAGCCGATGTCAATAATGCGAAAAGAAGCAGTTGGTGGGAGGTACATTTAAAATAATAATAAATTGCAAAAGCAGTTCTCCTACTTTTGCCTGTTTTCCCCCCAGAAACTGCTTTTGAAAATCACATTCAGCTTACCCAGGAAGTGAAAGAAATGGTGACTCTAGATGGGACTTAAACCAACAATCGCTGGCTGAGGAAGGCGAGTGCCTCATCCAACAGGCCACTGGGTCAAGATTGCCACCCTTCTGGAACATGCCACGAGAAAATCAGTAAGTACTACACAAATACATAGCAGAGGATGGTTTCGATCCATCGACCTCTGGGTTATGGGCCCAGCACGCTTCCGCTGCGCCACTCTGCTCACGACACTATGAAACTTCCCCGCCGGCTGTTAAGGGTGCTTGTGAGATTGCATGTCAAAGCCGCATATGAAAGGTCTTCTCTTGACGCCACTCATTGCAAACTTAGCCGATGTCAATAATGCGAAAAGAAGCAGTTGGTGGGAGGTAAATTTAAAATAATAATAAATTGCAAAGGCAGTTCTACTACTTTTGCCTCTTTTCCCCCCAGAAACTGCTTTTAAAAATCACATTGAGCTTACCCAGGAAGTGAAAGAAATTGTGACTAGATGGGACTTAAACCAACAATCACTGGCTGAGGAAGGCGAGTGCCTCATCCAACAGGCCACTGGGTCAAGATTGCCACCCTTCTGGAACATGCTCACAAGAAAATCAGTAAGTACTACACAAAAACATACCAGAGGATGGTTTCGATCTATCGACCTCTGGGTTATGGGCCCAGCACGCTTCCGCTGCGCCACTCTGCAACTTGCCCGCTGGCTGTTAAGGTTGCTTGTGAGATTGCATGTCAAAGCCGCATATGAAAGGTCTTTCCTTGACGCCACTCATTGCAAACGTAGCCGATGTCTTTTATGCGAAAAGAAGCAGTTGGTGGGAGGTAAATTTAAAATAATAATAAATTGCAAAAGCAGTTCTACTACTTTTGCCTGTTTTCCCCCCAGAAACTGCTTTTGAAAATTACATTGAGCTTAGCCAGGAAGTGAAAGAAATTGTGACTCTAGGTGGGACTTAAACCAACAATCGCTGGCTGAGGAAGGCGAGTGCCTCATCCAACAGGCCACAGGGTCAAGATTGCCACCCTTCTGGAACATGCTCAAAGAAAATCAGTAAGTACTGCACAAATACATAGCAGAGGATGGTTTCGATCCATCGACCTCTGGGTTATGGGCCCCGCACTCTTCCGCTGCGCCACTCTGCTCACGACACAACGGAACTTGCCCGCTGGCTGTTAAGGGTGCTTGTGAGATTGCATGTCAAAGCCGCATATGAAAGGTCTTTCCTTGATGCCACTCATTGCAAACGTAGCCGATGTCAATAATGCGAAAAGAAGCAGTTGGTGGGAGGTAAATTTAAAATAATAATGAAGTAAATTTAAAATAATAATAAATTGCAAAGGCAGTTCTACTACTTTTGCCTCTTTTCCCCCCAGAAACTGCTTTTGAAAATTACATTGAGCTTAGCCAGGAAGTGAAAGAAATTGTGACTCTAGATGGGACTTAAACCAACAATCGCTGGCTGAGGAAGGCGAGTGCCTCATCCAACAGGCCACTGGGTCAAGATTGCCACCCTTCTGGAACATGCTCACAAGAAAATCAGTAAGTACTACACAAAAACATAGCAGAGGATGATTTCGATCCATCGACCTCTGGGTTATGGGCCTAGCACGCTTCCGCTGCGCCACTCTCCTTAGTACACTAGGTAACTTCCCCGCTGGCTGTTAAGGGTGCTTGTGAGATTGCATGTCAAAGCCGCATATGAAAGGTCTTTCCTTGATGCCACTCATTGCAAACGTAGCCGATGTCAATAATGCGAAAAGAAGCAGTTGGTGGGAGGTAAATTTAAAATAATAATGAATTGCAAAAGCAGTTCTACTACTTTTGCCTCTTTTCCCCCCAGAAACTGCTTTTGAAAATCACATTGAGCTTACCCAGGAAGTGAAAGAAATTGTGACTCTAGATGGGACTTAAACCAACAATCGCTGGCTGAGGAAGGCGAGTGCCTCATCCAACAGGCCACTGGGTCAAGATTGCCACCCTTCTGGAACATGCTCAAAGAAAATCAGTAAGTACTACACAAATACATAGCAGAGGATGGTTTCGATCCATCGACCTGTGGGTTATGGGCCCAGCACGCTTCCGCTGCGCCACTCTGCTCACGACACTATGGAACTTGCCCGCTGGCTGTTAAGGGTGCTTGTGAGATTGCATGTCAAAGCCGCATATGAAAGGTCTTCTCTTGACGCCACTCATTGCAAACTTAGCCGATGTCTTTCATGCGAAAAGAAGCAGTTGGTGGGAGGTAAATTTAAAATAATAATAAATTGCAAAGGCAGTTCTACTACTTTTGCCTCTTTTCCCCCCAGAAACTGCTTTTGAAAATCACATTCAGCTTACCCAGGAAGTGAAAGAAATGGTGACTCTAGATGGGACTTAAACCAACAATCGCTGGCTGAGGAAGGCGAGTGCCTCATCCAACAGGCCACTGGGTCAAGATTGCCACCCTTCTGGAACATGCTCACAAGAAAATCAGTAAGTACTACACAAATACCTAGCAGAGGATGGTTTCGATCCATCGACCTCTGGGTTATGGGCCCAGCACGCTTCCGCTGCGCCACTCTGCTCACCGCACTAGGAAACTTGCCTGCTGGCCGTTAAGGGTGCTTGTGAGATTGCATGTCAACGCCGCATATGAAAGGTCTTTCCTTGACGCCACTCATTGCAAACGTAGCCGATGTCTTTTATGCGAAAAGAAGCAGTTGGTGGGAGGTAAATTTAAAATAATAATAAATTGCAAAAGCAGTTCCACTACTTTTGCCTGTTTTCCCCCCAGAAACTGCTTTTGAAAATCACATTCAGCTTACCCAGGAAGTGAAAGAAATGGTGACTCTAGATGGGACTTAAACCAATAATCGCTGGCTGAGGAAGGCGAGTGCATCATCCAACAGGCCACTGGGTCAAGATTGCCACCTTTCTGGAACATGCTCACAAGAAAATCAGTAAGTACTACACAAAGATATAGCAGAGGATGGTTTCGATCCATCGACCTCTGGGTTATGGGCCACAAATACATAGCAGAAAATGGTTTCGATCCATCGACCTTTGGGTTATGGGCCCAGCACGCTTCCGTTGCGCCACTCTGCTCACGACGCTATGGAACTTGCCCGCTGGCTGTTAAGGGTTCTTGTGAGATTGCATGTCAAAGCCGCATATGAAAGGTCTTCTCTTGACGCCACTCATTGCAAACTTAGCCGATGTCTTTCATGCGAAAAGAAGCAGTTGGTGGGAGGTAAATTTAAAATAATAATAAATTGCAAACGCAGTTCTACTACTTTTGCCTCTTTTCCCCCCAGAAACTGCTTTTGAAAATTACATTGAGCTTAGCCAGGAAGTGAAAGAAATTGTGACTCTAGATGGGACTTAAACCAACAATCGCTGGCTGAGGAAGGCGAGTGCCTCATCCAACAGGCCACTGGGTCAAGATTGCCACCCTTCTGGAACATGCTCACAAGAAAATCAGTAAGTACTACACAAATACCTAGCAGAGGATGGTTTCGATCCATCGACCTCTGGGTTATGGGCCCAGCACGCTTCCGCTGCGCCACTCTGCTCACGATACTATGGAACTTGCCCGCTGGCTGTTAAGGGTGCTTGTGAGATTGCATGTCAAAGCCGCATATGAAAGGTCTTTCCTTGACGCCACTCATTGCAAACGTAGCCGATGTCTTTTATGCGAAAAGAAGCAGTTGGTGGGAGGTAAATTTAAAATAATAATAAATTGCAAAAGCAGTTCTACTACTTTTGCCTGTTTTCCCCCCAGAAACTGCTTTTGAAAATTACATTGAGCTTAGCCAGGAAGTGAAAGAAATTGTGACTCTAGATGGGACTTAAACCAACAATCGCTGACTGAGGAAGGCGAGTGCCTCATCCAACAGGCCACTGGGTCAAGATTGCCACCCTTCTGGAACATGCTCAAAGAAAATCAGTAAGTACTACACAAATACATAGCAGAGGATGGTTTCGATCCATCGACCTCTGGGTTATGGGCCCAGCACTCTTCCGCTGCGCCACTCTGCCCACGACACTACGGAACTTGCCCGCTGGCTGTTAAGGGTGCTTGTGAGATTGCATGTCAAAGCCGCATATGAAAGGTCTTTCCTTGATGCCACTCATTGCAAACGTAGCCGATGTCAATAATGCGAAAAGAAGCAGTTGGTGGGAGGTAAATTTAAAATAATAATAAATTGCAAAAGCAGTTCTCCTACTTTTGCCTGTTTTCCCCCCAGAAACTGCTTTTGAAAATCACATTCAGCTTACCCAGGAAGTGAAAGAAATGGTGACTCTAGATGGGACTTAAACCAACAATCGCTGGCTGAGGAAGGCGAGTGCCTCATCCAACAGGCCACTGGGTCAAGATTGCCACCCTTCTGGAACATGCCACGAGAAAATCAGTAAGTACTACACAAATACATTGCAGAGGATGGTTTCGATCCATCGACCTCTGGGTTATGGGCCCAGCACGCTTCCGTTGCGCCACTCTGCTCACGACACTATGAAACTTCCCCGCCGGCTGTTAAGGGTGCTTGTGAGATTGCATGTCAAAGCCGCATATGAAAGGTCTTCTCTTGACGCCACTCATTGCAAACTTAGCCGATGTCAATAATGCGAAAAGAAGCAGTTGGTGGGAGGTAAATTTAAAATAATAATAAATTGCAAAGGCAGTTCTACTACTTTTGCCTCTTTTCCCCCCAGAAACTGCTTTTAAAAATCACATTGAGCTTACCCAGGAAGTGAAAGAAATTGTGACTAGATGGGACTTAAACCAACAATCACTGGCTGAGGAAGGCGAGTGCCTCATCCAACAGGCCACTGGGTCAAGATTGCCACCCTTCTGGAACATGCTCACAAGAAAATCAGTAAGTACTACACAAAAACATACCAGAGGATGGTTTCGATCCATCGACCTCTGGGTTATGGGCCCAGCATGCTTCCGCTGCGCCACTCTCCTCACTACACTAGGGTACTTCCCCGCTGGCTGTTAAGGGTGCTTGTGAGATTGCATGTCAAAGCCGCATATGAAAGGTCTTTCCTTGATGCCACTCATTGCAAACGTAGCCGATGTCAATAATGCGAAAAGAAGCAGTTGGTGGGAGGTAAATTTAAAATAATAATAAATTGCAAAAGCAGTTCTCCTACTTTTGCCTGTTTTCCCCCCAGAAACTGCTTTTGAAAATCACATTCAGCTTACCCAGGAAGTGAAAGAAATGGTGACTCTAGATGGGACTTAAACCAATAATCGCTGGCTGAGGAAGGCGAGTGCATCATCCAACAGGCCACTGGGTCAAGATTGCCACCTTTCTGGAACATGCTCAAAAGAAATTCAGTAAATACTACACAAAGATATAGCAGAGGAAGGTTTCGATCCATCGACCACTGGGTTATGGGCCCAGCACGCTTCCGCTGCGCCACTCTACTCACCGCCCCAGGGAACTTGCCCGCTGGCTGTTAAGGGTGCTTGTGAGATTGCATGTCAAAGCCGCATATGAAAGGTCTTCCCTTGACGCCACTCATTGCAAACGTAGCCGATGTCTTTCATGCGAAAAGAAGCAGTTGGTGTGTGGTAAATTTAAAATTATAATGAAGTGCAAAGGCAGTTCAACTACTTTTGCCTCTTTTCCCCCCAGAAACGGCTTTTGAAAATCACATTGAGCTTAGCCAGGAAGTGAAAGAAATTGTGACTCTAGATGGGACTTAAACCAACAATCGCTGGCTGAGGAAGGCGAGTGCCTCATCCAACAGGCCACTGGGTCAAGATTGCCACCCTTCTGGAACATGCTCAAAGAAAATCAGTAAGTACTACACAAATACATAGCAGAGGATGGTTTCGATCCATCGACCTCTGGGTTATGGGCCCAGCACTCTTCCGCTGCGCCACTCTGCTCACGACACTACGGAACTTGCCCGCTGGCTGTTAAGGGTGCTTGTGAGATTGCATGTCAAAGCCGCATATGAAAGGTCTTTCCTTGATGCCACTCATTGCAAACGTAGCCGATGTCTTTCATGCGAAAAGAAGCAGTTGGTGGGAGGTAAATTTAAAATAATAATAAATTGCAAAAGCAGTTCTACTACTTTTGCCTGTTTTCCCCCCAGAAACTGCTTTTGAAAATCACATTCAGCTTACCCAGGAAGTGAAAGAAATGGTGACTAGATGGGACTTAAACCAATAATCGCTGGCTGAGGAAGGCGAGTGCATCATCCAACAGGCCACTGGGTCAAGATTGCCACCTTTCTGGAACATGCTCACAAGAAAATCAGTAAGTACTACACAAAGATATAGCAGAGGATGGTTTCAATCCATCGACCTCTGGGTTATGGGCCCAGCACGCTTCCGCTGCGCCACTCTGCTAACCACAGTTGAGAGCTTGCCCGCTGGCCGTTAAGGGTGCTTGTGAGATTGCATGTCAACGCCGCATATGAAAGGTCTTTCCTTGATGCCACTCATTGCAAACGTAGCCGATGTCAATAATGCGAAAAGAAGCAGTTGGTGGGAGGTAAATTTAAAATAATAATAAATTGCAAAAGCAGTTCTCCTACTTTTGCCTGTTTTCCCCCCAGAAACTGCTTTTGAAAATCACATTCAGCTTACCCAGGAAGTGAAAGAAATGGTGACTCTAGATGGGACTTAAACCAACAATCGCTGGCTGAGGAAGGCGAGTGCATCATCCAACAGGCCACTGGGTCAAGATTGCCACCTTTCTGGAACATGCTCACAAGAAAATCAGTAAGTACTACACAAAGATATAGCAGAGGACGGTTTCGATCCATCGACCACTGGGTTATGGGCCCAGCACGCTTCCGCTGCACCACTCTGCTCACCACCCAAGGGAACTTGCCCGCTGGCTGTTAAGGGTGCTTGTTAGATTGCATGTCAAAGCCGCATATGAAAGGTCTTCCCTTGACGCCACTCATTGCAAATGTAGCCGATGTCTTTCATGCGAAAAGAAGCAGTTGGTGGGAGGTAAATTTAAAATAATAATAAATTGCAAAAGCAGTTCTACTACTTTTGCCTGTTTTCCCCCCAGAAACTGCTTTTGAAAATTACATTGAGCTTAGCCAGGAAGTGAAAGAAATTGTGACTCTAGATGGGACTTAAACCAACAATCGCTGGCTGAGGAAGGCGAGTGCCTCATCCAACAGGCCACTGGGTCAAGATTGCCACCCTTCTGGAACATGCTCACAAGAAAATCAGTAAGTACTACACAAAAACATAGCAGAGGATGATTTCGATCCATCGACCTCTGGGTTATGGGCCTAGCACGCTTCCGCTGCGCCACTCTCCTCACTACACTAGGGAACTTCCCCGCTGGCTGTTAAGGGTGCTTGTGAGATTGCATGTCAAAGCCGCATATGAAAGGTCTTTCCTTGATGCCACTCATTGCAAACGTAGCCGATGTCAATAATGCGAAAAGAAGCAGTTGGTGGGAGGTAAATTTAAAATAATAATAAATTGCAAAAGCAGTTCTACTACTTTTGCCTCTTTTCCCCCCAGAAACTGCTTTTGAAAATCACATTGAGCTTACCCAGGAAGTGAAAGAAATTGTGACTCTAGATGGGACTTAAACCAACAATCGCTGGCTGAGGAAGGCGAGTGCCTCATCCAACAGGCCACTGGGTCAAGATTGCCACCCTTCTGGAACATGCTCAAAGAAAATCAGTAAGTACTACACAAATACATAGCAGAGGATGGTTTCGATCCATCGACCTGTGGGTTATGGGCCCAGCACACTTCCGCTGCGCCACTCTGCTCACGACACTAGGGAACTTGCCCGCTGGCTGTTAAGGGTGCTTGTGAGATTGCATGTCAAAGCCGCATATGAAAGGTCTTCCCTTGACGCCACTCATTGCAAACTTAGCCGATGTCTTTCATGCGAAAAGAAGCAGTTGGTGGGAGGTAAATTTAAAATAATAATAAATTGCAAACGCAGTTCTACTACTTTTGCCTCTTTTCCCCCCAGAAACTGCTTTTGAAAATTATATTGAGCTTAGCCAGGAAGTGAAAGAAATTGTGACTCTAGATGGGACTTAAACCAACAATCGCTGGCTGAGGAAGGCGAGTGCCTCATCCAACAGGCCACTGGGTCAAGATTGCCACCCTTCTGGAACATGCTCACAAGAAAATCAGTAAGTACTACACAAATACCTAGCAGAGGATGGTTTCGATCCATCGACCTCTGGGTTATGGGCCCAGCACGCTTCCACTGCGCCACTCTGCTCACCGCACTAAGAAACTTGCCTGCTGGCCGTTAAGGGTGCTTGTGAGATTGCATGTCAACGCCGCATATGAAAGGTCTTTCCTTGACGCCACTCATTGCAAACGTAGCCGATGTCTTTTATGCGAAAAGAAGCAGTTGGTGGGAGGTAAATTTAAAATAATAATAAATTGCAAAAGCAGTTCTACTACTTTTGCCTGTTTTCCCCCCAGAAACTGCTTTTGAAAATCACATTCAGCTTACCCAGGAAGTGAAAGAAATGGTGACTCTAGATGGGACTTAAACCAATAATCGCTGGCTGAGGAAGGCGAGTGCATCATCCAACAGGCCACTGGGTCAAGATTGCCACCTTTCTGGAACATGCTCACAAGAAAATCAGTAAGTACTGTCGTGGTTTCCAAGCGACAAGATTTTCAGAGTTCTCAAGAAAATTCAGAGTTCTCAACTTTTGCTCTCAAATTTCAAAGTGTTTAAATAAAGAGAATGAGGCAGTAATTCTCAGAGAATGCTAGACTTTATTTCATTAAACATACAACAAAAGTCCAGCGTAGTGCCCCCGCAGAGACTATCAAAAATGCCAGACCTTATCCCATACACCGCACGATCAAGGTCATGACATCTCTGCAGGAGACACTCCTCCGCAGGGACACTCCTCCGCAGGGACACTCAATTATTCTTGGTTTACAGTCCATCTTTATACAGTTTCTTATCAGATTGTCCATCCCATTCTCCCGTCTTTCGCCAATCAGGTGTCTTCTCAAGCCACAATGGTTTCCTCAGTGCGCATGTCCGCGCATGTCCAGTCTCTGTCTGATCTCTTCTGTGGATGGAAACCTTAAACTGAACTCTGGAAAGCACCGAAAATTAATAATACCTTCATGTCATTATGATTGCTCTATTTTTGTAAACTTTCCTCATTATTTTTTATGCGTTTCTGTGTAACTGTGTGAGTGTATTTTAATTAGTCTGCCTTTGGAAAATACCAGGCGCTCCCCCACCTTCCAACAGACCCTTAAAAAATACCAGGTGCTCCCGCGCTCCCACATCTCCCAAAAACAGAGTTGCGCTGCTGTGAAAGCGTGCTTCCATTTGATCTAACATTATGTGCTTTTGTGCTCACATTATACCTGCTGTGAAAGTGTATTATGTGCTTCTAACATTATACCTTATATATTTTATTGTGTTTTGCTGCACATGATACATTTCATAGATACATATTCAGATACTATCAATACATATTGTCACAGGTGATACAGTTTACAGGTGATACATATTCAAATATAATCAATACATATTGTCACAGGTGACCAATGGATTTAATGGAATTCCCAACAATAATTCCCAACAATCCCCCCTTTGAGGCTTATTAGCCTCACCATCACCAATTCCATTATACTACAGTTCTGCAGGAGAGCGTTCATATTTCTAATCCTCCTCTTTTCCATCATTCCCTACATTTTTTAAGCTCACACGGCCCATTGGTCCTTCCACATAACGTATACTAGTGTATGGCTGTAACCATACTAAACCACCATATTTTCACTGCTGTTAAATTATATGGTGCGATAACTGGGTACCTTTCTTTAAGATATACTTATGATTAATGTTCCACTGCAGGTTTTTCAGCAGCTGGGCAGCTGAGGGGTCCGCACCAAATTCCAAAGGCAGCAGTACCACTCCGCCCTCTGCTTTTCTCTGATGCAGCGACACTCCCCAGCCGCCCAGTCTGCATCTCACCTGCAGCATAAAAAGAATATAAGAGTACATAGTTAAAATAAATTTGTAAAATTGATTATGCCATGTATACAGCAAAATGAGATCAACTGTCTCGCAGTCAGTAGTCCTTGATGCCTGGCCGCCGCTTTTATCTGATCTGGCGCTTGTATACATATTTTAAGATTATATAAGAGTAAATATGTTTAATTTTGTACTGCAGGACATTCAGCAGTCGGACAGCCGAGTGGTCTGCACACAGTTTCAAAAAGGCAGTAGTACCACTCTGCCTTCCGTTTATCTCTGATGCACTGACACTTCCCGGCCGTCCATCCCGCTTCAATCCATGCAGCACTGAAAAAATACATGAGTAAAAAATGTTTATATAGAAGCCCATGGACACATTTATACAATGTCTCAATTATTAGAATGCATGTATGTTCTTCCACAAAGGGGGTGACTGGTATTTGTATAGCATACCAGTGTTCCAGGCGTTATTTTAATTCTGCAGTGCTACAGGGGAACGCGGAGATACGCCACCAATCGCGGTATACAGCCACTCCCCCCTCTCATACTTACAGTTTAATAGTACCCTATCCTCTGTCATATCTGGAGCAGGTGTCAAGAGGCACCCATATTAAGTATGAATATGTATCCTAACTTTTCTAAATATAAGTAAATATAGCTCTCTATCGCCCGTTCCAGAGGTGACTAAGGGCCCTGAGACGCACAACCAAAAAACCTCCCACTTTTGTCTAGGAAGGAGAAAAAGGTGGCACTCCTCTTACAACTCTGAAATCTTTCTCTTATTCATAATAAACACAATACTCTGGTTGCTCATAATGAAGAGTTTGCACATTCTCATATTTCATTAGCTTGACCCGATACATTTCAGTTCCCCTTTTGTGGTGTTTCATCAGTCCAAGCTGCTGTTTGTCTGCGGCCAGGTTAATTACCAGCTGATGATCCTCTGTGGTCTGGGTCGCTTTAGCCACCAGAGGATATGCACCCACAATTCTGGTGAGAAAAGACCTCAAAACAGATAACAGACAACAGATCATCAATGCTCTGCCACTCTGTGATGGGTGTATATCGTTATTGGATACCCTGTTGTTACTGCTACTGCTTTTTCATAGGCCCACCACACTCCTGCCAAGTCCTGATAGCAGGGTGGATAGCCGAAACCCACCTCATCTAGCTTAGTGCTGTAATAAGCTATAGGCTGTTTTTTCCTTCATTTACAAGTTTCCTGCAGTAACATTGCTGTAGAAATTCCTCCTGTTTTTGTTGACACATATAGTTCAAATAGCTTGTCATAATTTGGTAAGGCTAGAGCTGGAGCTTGTGTTAATTTTTATTTTTATTTTACACTTTTAAACACTGTGTCTGCATCCACATCTCACTTTAATTTGTTTCTTAAATTATCTTGTCCTGCTTCTTTCATTATTTTCCTCAGTGGGTGTGTTTTCACTTTGATCCTGTTGGCAGTATTGTAGCTTTTTTCTTTTTCTGGACACCTTGTGCCCTTTTTGCGCAAATTTTTCTAAGAGCTTTAAATTATCTATTTCACATTGTTCTTGTGAACTTGAACACACTAATAAGTCATCCCTGTAAATTGATTAAAAACCTGGGGCTCTTGACTGCTACTGTGGAGGGCCATTACGGCAGTTTCTCTTTACATGCCCTATTTGCCCACATCCCCAGCATATTGGACCCTGAGGGGGTCCCTGCTGATTGTGCACATAACCTCCTTGACCTTGTCCCCTATTCTGATTCCCCTGTCCTTTGTTCCCTTGGTTCTGTCCAGTTCCCCCTTTGTTCCCTTGCCCCCAGTTTTGTGGCAGGGCTCCCTGCATTGCCCCTTGAACGTACACTGGTGTTGGGAATGCTGGCGGAGGAACTCCAGCGAAACTATAGATAATGATCGGCTGGGATCCGCTCAGGCCCCCCTCAGAGAGCGGGGGTTCTGGCTCTTGCCATGTGAAGTCTGCCATGATTGGTGCTATTTTCTGTGTGTCATCTGGAAAGGTTTTCTTTGCACCTCCCGCTCCTGGTTGCTTTGTTTCTTCTAGGCGGCATCTTTCCACAGCATGGATCACATGGTCCACAAACTCTCTGTGCTGCATGGAAGGCAGTCCCACTACCTCCTCCAGGCGGTTTTTGGCAAGCTCTGGCAGTCCTTCTAGGATGGCTGTGCGAAACATTGCTGTCATAATGGGATCCCTCTGTATGTCTTTATCCAGTGTCATTCTCCAGTTTCTGAATTGATTCTCCACAAATGCTGCTGGAGACTCCCCCTCTTTCATAGCCACCCCCTTCAGCATTGCTATGCTCGGCCTTGTGGGGTAGGCTTCCCTCAGAGTGTCCCATATATTTTTCCTATACAGGTCAAATTTTCCCCTATCCACTTCGTATCTGTCTGCTTGCCTGTAACCAGCTTGAGCCATTATTTCCAGCGTTTTTTCCTTTCCCACTACCTTTCCGAGTAGGGCCTTCACATCTCCCAGCGCCAGCATCCTTCCCACCACCTCCTCCCCCAGCTTCCCCACCCAAATGGCCGCTCCATCCTGTATTTCCGGCAGGGTCGTGATCAGATTTTGGAGGTCCTGGGCAGCCCAGGGAACATACTGTGGGAGTGGTCCCTTCATCAGCATTGGACACACTTTTTTACCATCTCTGCTCCTTGTACTCATTCTCTCCTCACTTACTTTACCATCTCTGCTCCTTGTACTCATTCTTTCCTCACTTGCTTCACCATCTCTGCTCCTTGTACTCATTCTCTCCTCACTTACTTTACCATCTCTGCTCCTTGTACTCATTCTTTCCTCACTTACTTTACCATCTCTGCTCCTTGTACTCATTCTTTCCTCACTTGCTTCACCATCTCTGCTCCTTGTACTCATTCTCTCCTCACTTACTTTACCATCTCTGCTCCTTGTACTCATTCTTTCCTCACTTACTTTACCATCTCTGCTCCTTGTACTCATTCTTTCCTCACTTGCTTCACCATCTCTGCTCCTTGTACTCATTCTCTCCTCACTTACTTTACCATCTCTGCTCCTTGTACTCATTCTTTCCTCACTTACTTTACCATCTCTGCTCCTTGTACTCATTCTTTCCTCACTTGCTTCACCATCTCTGCTCCTTGTACTCATTCTCTCCTCACTTACTTTACCATCTCTGCTCCTTGTACTCATTCTTTCCTCACTTACTTTCTGGTTTCCCACTGCTTCTTGCGCTTCTTCCTGTTCCCTCACCCTGTCTTCCTCCTGTTGGTCCTCTTTTGCTCTTTCTTTTCTTTGTTTTCCCCATTCTTGCCTTGTACCTTTTTTCTTTTTTTCACTCCTAGTTTGGTGCCCTTTTTCTTTCTTTTTTAGCTCTTGTATTTCTTTCTCTTGTTTTATCAGCTGTACTTCCATCTCTTTTATCTTTTGTCTGAACATTTCCTCCATTATTCAACTTTCTTTTATCATTGCTTCTCGTTCGGCCTTTATGTCAATTTTCCCTTTCTCTTGTTCCTCTTGCAGCTTTAACCATATCCTTAAATTAGCTGCTACCTCTTGGGCTTGTTTTTCCTCTTTTTCGTCTGATCCCAGCGTATTGAGTGTTTCTCACAAAATAAACCACCTCTTCTTTCTATTAACCAATGCGTATTTGTAATTATCATTCCTCGTTTCTTTTAATTACTCTTGTCTTTTTAACTTCAACTAGTTCATATAATTTTTATTCCTCACTTTGTTATTTACCATTAACACTTAGATCTATGCTTCTTTTATATTTTAATTCTCATACTTTAGTCACACAGTTTTATTTCTAGAATTCTTTCAATCTTTTTAAATTTACTTTAAACTATTGTTAACTTTTTCCTCCTTATTTAAACACCATATGTTTTGTTCAGGCAATCGATAATTCTTAACTTATTCTATAAATTATTATACCTTTTGTATATTTGTTCCGTTGTTACTTATTTTATTGTTTTACTTTCTTTTATCACTTAGATTATTTCCTAAATTATTTCTCACTCGCACTAATGTAACTGCAGTATTTTATATCCCTTTCTTATTTTTATTTTTTTTAATATTCTATTTCACGTATTCATTCGCGCGACTTTTTCCAAATTATCCGAGTTCTTTTTTAACACACTTGAAATGCTTAAAATACTTTTCTTATTCAGACACCATATGTTTGTTCAGATATCAAATAAATGTTCATATTATCCCATTTATTCTTTTTACCTTATTTATTCCTTATTATTCTTTATCACTCTCTGTTATTCTAATTTTCTGAACAAGCTTTCCTTGTAATATAGCCTTAAATTTTTCTGCGTGCTACTCACGCTGTGTATTTTCCCTATACAAGTTCTAGTTTTTCCCGTTTATTAGCTTATCACTTTTTATTATGCACCTTATTTCCCCAATTTTATCCACACAACAGATTAAGTTATTAATTTGTTCTACTATTTTCTTTTTCTTTATTAATGTTTATAACTCTCTATTACTTCAAATTTTTTGCACAAACCGTCTGTGTAACATTGCCGTTAATTTAGCTTCATGCCACTCACTTCTCCTAATTTCAAATGCAAGTTCTATTTCTCCTTTGATTTTTCTTTCTATTATATACTTATTATTTTTTACCAATTCACAACCTTCTTCGTGTATATGTCTTTCAGTTATTTTCCCGTTTTCATGATACGTCAAAACCTCAAAATGCATATCTTGTATCAACAAATTTAAAAACAATCATTTATTACATCATCATTCGTTCTTTATCAGCACGCACGCTTTTATTTTATTTCACACCATGCACATCACTCTTCTCTGGTCTCTCAGTGGACCTCCTCTTACACAACACTCTTCTTTGGTCTCTCAGTGGACCCTCTCTTACACAACACTCTTCTCTGGTCTCTCAGTGGACCCCCTCTTCTCTCACTCCGTACGTTTTATTGCTGACTTCAAGTTTGTAGCTCTGACCACCCAAACTTCCATTCACTCCAACACCTGCAGTTAGCGTTTAATATAACAACCTCTGCCCAGGTGTTACTCTTTCACTCACTTTCATACAAAATATCGCTTGCGCAATGATTCTCTCAGATTACCGCCGTCCTCCTTTACACAATTTTTATCAAACTTTATCTTTACTTTTGCACAGGATTTTTTAATAGGCAAGGTGTCTGGTCACTGGTTTTTAGCAGGGAAAGGGAGAGACAGAGAGAGAGAGCCTTTTTTCCCCCCACTATATCTATACATATATTTCAACAAGGTATTCTCAAGCGATATAAGATTAACTTCGCTTACCTTGGTTTCTGTCAATTAGCCGGCTGGAAGGACCCTCCCCCGTCTCCTCCTCCCGTCTGCACCGCAATCAGCCTTGGTCCTATCCTGTTCTCGTGACGCCAAGTTTGTCGTGGTTTCCAAGCGACAAGATTTTCAGAGTTCTCAAGAAAATTCAGAGTTCTCAACTTTTGCTCTCAAATTTCAAAGTGTTTAAATAAAGAGAATGAGGCAGTAATTCTCAGAGAATGCTAGACTTTATTTCATTAAACATACAACAAAAGTCCAGCGTAGTGCCCCCGCAGAGACTATCAAAAATGCCAGACCTTATCCCATACACCGCACGATCAAGGTCATGACATCTCTGCAGGAGACACTCCTCCGCAGGGACACTCCTCCGCAGGGACACTCAATTATTCTTGGTTTACAGTCCATCTTTATACAGTTTCTTATCAGATTGTCCATCCCATTCTCCCGTCTTTCGCCAATCAGGTGTCTTCTCAAGCCACAATGGTTTCCTCAGTGCGCATGTCCGCGCATGTCCAGTCTCTGTCTGATCTCTTCTGTGGATGGAAACCTTAAACTGAACTCTGGAAAGCACCGAAAATTAATAATACCTTCATGTCATTATGATTGCTCTATTTTTGTAAACTTTCCTCATTATTTTTTATGCGTTTCTGTGTAACTGTGTGAGTGTATTTTAATTAGTCTGCCTTTGGAAAATACCAGGCGCTCCCCCACCTTCCAACAGACCCTTAAAAAATACCAGGTGCTCCCGCGCTCCCACATCTCCCAAAAACAGAGTTGCGCTGCTGTGAAAGCGTGCTTCCATTTGATCTAACATTATGTGCTTTTGTGCTCACATTATACCTGCTGTGAAAGTGTATTATGTGCTTCTAACATTATACCTTATATATTTTATTGTGTTTTGCTGCACATGATACATTTCATAGATACATATTCAGATACTATCAATACATATTGTCACAGGTGATACAGTTTACAGGTGATACATATTCAAATATAATCAATACATATTGTCACAGGTGACCAATGGATTTAATGGAATTCCCAACAATAATTCCCAACAGTACTACACAAAGATATAGCAGAGGATGGTTTCGATCCATCGACCTCTGGGTTATGGGCCACAAATACATAGCAGAGAATGGTTTCGATCCATCGACCTCTGGGTTATGGGCCCAGCACGCTTCCGTTGCGCCACTCTGCTCACGACGCTATGGAACTTGCCCGCTGGCTGTTAAGGGTTCTTGTGAGATTGCATGTCAAAGCCGCATATGAAAGGTCTTCTCTTGACGCCACTCATTGCAAACTTAGCCGATGTCTTTCATGCGAAAAGAAGCAGTTGGTGGGAGGTAAATTTAAAATAATAATAAATTGCAAACGCAGTTCTACTACTTTTGCCTCTTTTCCCCCCAGAAACTGCTTTTGAAAATTACATTGAGCTTAGCCAGGAAGTGAAAGAAATTGTGACTCTAGATGGGACTTAAACCAACAATCGCTGGCTGAGGAAGGCGAGTGCCTCATCCAACAGGCCACTGGGTCAAGATTGCCACACTTCTGGAACATGCTCACAAGAAAATCAGTAAGTACTACACAAATACCTAGCAGAGGATGGTTTCGATCCATCGACCTCTGGGTTATGGGCCCAGCACGCTTCCGCTGCGCCACTCTGCACACCACACTAGGAAACTTGCCTGCTGGCCGTTAAGGGTGCTTGTGAGATTGCATGTCAACGCCGCATATGAAAGGTCTTTCCTTGACGCCACTCATTGCAAACGTAGCCGATGTCTTTTATGCGAAAAGAAGCAGTTGGTGGGAGGTAAATTTAAAATAATAATAAATTGCAAAAGCAGTTCTACTACTTTTGCCTGTTTTCCCCCCAGAAACTGCTTTTGAAAATCACATTCAGCTTACCCAGGAAGTGAAAGAAATGGTGACTCTAGATGGGACTTAAACCAATAATCGCTGGCTGAGGAAGGCGAGTGCATCATCCAACAGGCCACTGGGTCAAGATTGCCACCTTTCTGGAACATGCTCACAAGAAAATCAGTAAGTACTACACAAAGATATAGCAGAGGATGGTTTCGACCCATCGACCTCTGGGTTATGGGCCCAGCACGCTTCCGCTGCGCCACTCTGCTAACCACAGTAGAGAGCTTGCCCGCTGGCCGTTAAGGGTGCTTGTGAGATTGCATGTCAACGCCGCATATGAAAGGTCTTTCCTTGATGCCACTCATTGCAAACGTAGCCGATGTCAATAATGCGAAAAGAAGCAGTTGGTGGGAGGTAAATTTAAAATAATAATAAATTGCAAAAGCAGTTCTCCTACTTTTGCCTGTTTTCCCCCCAGAAACTGCTTTTGAAAATCACATTGAGCTTACCCAGGAAGTGAAAGACATTGTGACTCTAGATGGGACTTAAACCAACAATCGCTGGCTGAGGAAGGCGAGTGCCTCATCCAACAGGCCACTGGGTCAAGATTGCCACCCTTCTGGAACATGCTCACAAGAAAATCAGAAAGTACTACACAAATACATAGCAGAGAATGGTTTCGACCCATCGACCTCTGGGTTATGGGCCCAGCACGCTTCCGCTGCGCCACTCTGCTAACCACAGTAGAGAGCTTGCCCGCTGGCCATTAAGGGTGCTTGTGAGATTGCATGTCAACGCCGCATATGAAAGGTCTTTCCTTGATGCCACTCATTGCAAACGTAGCCGATGTCAATAATGCGAAAAGAAGCAGTTGGTGGGAGGTAAATTTAAAATAATAATAAATTGCAAAAGCAGTTCTCCTACTTTTGCCTGTTTTCCCCCCAGAAACTGCTTTTGAAAATCACATTCAGCTTACCCAGGAAGTGAAAGAAACGGTGACTCTAGATGGGACTTAAACCAATAATCGCTGGCTGAGGAAGGCGAGTGCATCATCCAACAGGCCACTGGGTCAAGATTGCCACCTTTCTGGAACATGCTCACAAGAAAATCAGTAAGTACTACACAAAGATATAGCAGAGGACGGTTTCGATCCATCGACCTCTGGGTTATGGGCCCAGCACGCTTCCGCTGCGCCACTCTGCGCGCGACACTATGAAACTTCCCCGCTGGCTGTTAAGGGTGCTTGTGAGATTGCATGTCAAAGCCGCATATGAAAGGTCTTCTCTTGACGCCACTCATTGCAAACGTAGCCGATGTCTTTCATGCGAAAAGAAGCAGTTGGTGGGAGGTAAATTTAAAATAATAATAAATTGCAAAGGCAGTTCTACTACTTTTGCCTCTTTTCCCCCCAGAAACTGCTTTTAAAAATCACATTGAGCTTACCCAGGAAGTGAAAGAAATTGTGACTAGATGGGACTTAAAACAACAATCACTGGCTGAGGAAGGCGAGTGCCTCATCCAACAGGCCACTGGGTCAAGATTGCCACCCTTCTGGAACATGCTCACAAGAAAATCAGTAAGTACTACACAAATACATAGCAGAGAATGGTTTCGATCCATCGACCTCTGGGTTATGGGCCCAGCTCGCTTCCGTTGCACCACTCTGCTCACTACGCTATGGAACTTGCCCGCTGGCTGTTAAGGGTGCTTGTGAGATTGCATGTCAAAGCCGCATATGAAAGGTCTTCTCTTGACGCCACTCATTGCAAACTTAGCCGATGTCTTTCATGCGAAAAGAAGCAGTTGGTGGGAGGTAAATTTAAAATAATAATAAATTGCAAACGCAGTTCTACTACTTTTGCCTCTTTTCCACCCAGAAACTGCTTTTGAAAATTACATTGAGCTTAGCCAGGAAGTGAAAGAAATTGTGACTCTAGATGGGACTTAAAACAAAAATCGCTGGCTGAGGAAGGCGAGTGCCTCATCCAACAGACCACTGGGTCAAGATTGCCACCCTTCTGGAACATGCTCACAAGAAAATCCGTAAGTACTACACAAATACCTAGCAGAGGATGGTTTCGATCCATCGACCTCTGGGTTATGGGCCCAGCACGCTTCCGCTGCGCCACTCTGCTCACCGCACTAGGAAACTTGCCTGCTGGCCGTTAAGGGTGCTTGTGATATTGCATGTCAACGCCGCATATGAAAGGTCTTTCCTTGACGCCACTCATTGCAAACTTAGCCGATGTCTTTCATGCGAAAAGAAGCAGTTGGTGGGAGGTAAATTTAAAATAATAATAAATTGCAAAGGCAGTTCTACTACTTTTGCCTCTTTTCCCCCCAGAAACTGCTTTTAAAAATCACATTGAGCTTACCCAGGAAGTGAAAGAAATTGTGACTAGATGGGACTTAAACCAACAATCACTGGCTGAGGAAGGCGAGTGCCTCATCCAACAGGCCACTGGGTCAAGATTGCCACCCTTCTGGAACATGCTCACAAGAAAATCAGTAAGTACTACACAAAGACATAGCAGAGGATGGTTTCGATCCATCGACCTCTGGGTTATGGGCCCAGCACGCTTCCGCTGCGCCACTCTGCTCACTACACTAGGGAGCTTCCCCGCTGGCTGTTAAGGGTGCTTGTGAGATTGCATGTCAAAGCCGCATATGAAAGGTCTTCCCTTGACGCCACTCATTGCAAACGTAGCCGATGTCTTTCATGCGAAAAGAAGCAGTTGGTGTGTGGTAAATTTAAAATAATAATGAAGTGCAAAGGCAGTTCTACTACTTTTGCCTCTTTTCCCCCCAGAAACTGCTTTTGAAAATCACATTGAGCTTACCCAGGAAGTGAAAGAAATTGTGACTCTAGATGGGACTTAAACCAACAATCGCTGGCTGAGGAAGGCGAGTGCCTCATCCAACAGGCCACTGGGTCAAGATTGCCACCCTTCTGGAACATGCTCAAAGAAAATCAGTAAGTACTACACAAATACATAGCAGAGGATGGTTTCGATCCATCGACCTCTGGGTTATGGGCCCAGCACGCTTCCGCTGCGCCACTCTGCTCACGACACTATGGAACTTGCCCGCTGGCTGTTACGGGTGCTTGTGAGATTGCATGTCAAAGCCGCATATGAAAGGTCTTCTCTTGACGCCACTCATTGCAAACTTAGCCGATGTCTTTCATGCGAAAAGAAGCAGTTGGTGGGAGGTAAATTTAAAATAATAATAAATTGCAAACGCAGTTCTACTACTTTTGCCTCTTTTCCCCCCAGAAACTGCTTTTGAAAATTACATTGAGCTTAGCCAGGAAGTGAAAGAAATTGTGACTCTAGATGGGACTTAAACCAACAATCGCTGGCTGAGGAAGGCGAGTGCCTCATCCAACAGGCCACTGGGTCAAGATTGCCACCCTTCTGGAACATGCTCACAAGAAAATCAGTAAGTACTACACAAATACCTAGCAGAGGATGGTTTCGATCCATCGACCTCTGGGTTATGGGCCCAGCACGCTTCCGCTGCGCCACTCTGCTCACGATACTATGGAACTTGCCCGCTGGCTGTTAAGGGTGCTTGTGAGATTGCATGTCAAAGCCGCATATGAAAGGTCTTTCCTTGACGCCACTCATTGCAAACGTAGCCGATGTCTTTTATGCGAAAAGAAGCAGTTGGTGGGAGGTAAATTTAAAATAATAATAAATTGCAAAAGCAGTTCTACTACTTTTGCCTGTTTTCCCCCCAGAAACTGCTTTTGAAAATTACATTGAGCTTAGCCAGGAAGTGAAAGAAATTGTGACTCTAGATGGGACTTAAACCAACAATCGCTGGCTGAGGAAGGCGAGTGCCTCATCCAACAGGCCACTGGGTCAAGATTGCCACCCTTCTGGAACATGCTCAAAGAAAATCAGTAAGTACTACACAAATACATAGCAGAGGATGGTTTCGATCCATCGACCTCTGGGTTATGGGCCCAGCACGCTTCCGCTGCGCCACTCTGCTCACGATACTATGGAACTTGCCCGCTGGCTGTTAAGGGTGCTTGTGAGATTGCATGTCAAAGCCGCATATGAAAGGTCTTTCCTTGACGCCACTCATTGCAAACTTAGCCGATGTCTTTCATGCGAAAAGAAGCAGTTGGTGGGAGGTAAATTTAAAATAATAATAAATTGCAAAAGCAGTTCTACTACTTTTGCCTGTTTTCCCCCCAGAAACTGCTTTTGAAAATCACATTCAGCTTACCCAGGAAGTGAAAGAAATGGTGACTCTAGATGGGACTTAAACCAATAATCGCTGGCTGAGGAAGGCGAGTGCATCATCCAACAGGCCACTGGGTCAAGATTGCCACCTTTCTGGAACATGCTCACAAGAAAATCAGTAAGTACTACACAAAGATATAGCAGAGGATGGTTTCAATCCATCGACCTCTGGGTTATGGGCCCAGCACGCTTCCGCTGCGCCACTCTGCTAACCACAGTCGAGAGCTTGCCCGCTGGCCGTTAAGGGTGCTTGTGAGATTGCATGTCAACGCCGCATATGAAAGGTCTTTCCTTGATGCCACTCATTGCAAACGTAGCCGATGTCAATAATGCGAAAAGAAGCAGTTGGTGGGAGGTAAATTTAAAATAATAATAAATTGCAAAAGCAGTTCTCCTACTTTTGCCTGTTTTCCCCCCAGAAACTGCTTTTGAAAATCACATTCAGCTTACCCAGGAAGTGAAAGAAATGGTGACTCTAGATGGGACTTAAACCAATAATCGCTGGCTGAGGAAGGCGAGTGCATCATCCAACAGGCCACTGGGTCAAGATTGCCACCTTTCTGGAACATGCTCACAAGAAAATCAGTAAGTACTACACAAAGATATAGCAGAGGACGGTTTCGATCCATCGACCACTGGGTTATGGGCCCAGCACGCTTCCGCTGCGCCACTCTGCTCACCACCCAAGGGAACTTGCCCGCAGGCTGTTAAGGGTGCTTGTTAGATTGCATGTCAAAGCCGCATATGAAAGGTCTTCCCTTGACGCCACTCATTGCAAACGTAGCCGATGTCTTTCATGCGAAAAGAAGCAGTTGGTGTGTGGTAAATTTAAAATAATAATGAAGTAAATTTAAAATAATAATAAATTGCAAAGGCAGTTCTACTACTTTTGCCTCTTTTCCCCCCAGAAACTGCTTTTGAAAATTACATTGAGCTTAGCCAGGAAGTGAAAGAAATTGTGACTCTAGATGGGACTTAAACCAACAATCGCTGGCTGAGGAAGGCGAGTGCCTCATCCAACAGGCCACTGGGTCAAGATTGCCACCCTTCTGGAACATGCTCACAAGAAAATCAGTAAGTACTACACAAAAACATAGCAGAGGATGATTTCGATCCATCGACCTCTGGGTTATGGGCCTAGCACGCTTCCGCTGCGCCACTCTCCTTAGTACACTAGGTAACTTCCCCGCTGGCTGTTAAGGGTGCTTGTGAGATTGCATGTCAAAGCCGCATATGAAAGGTCTTTCCTTGATGCCACTCATTGCAAACGTAGCCGATGTCAATAATGCGAAAAGAAGCAGTTGGTGGGAGGTAAATTTAAAATAATAATGAATTGCAAAAGCAGTTCTACTACTTTTGCCTCTTTTCCCCCCAGAAACTGCTTTTGAAAATCACATTGAGCTTACCCAGGAAGTGAAAGAAATTGTGACTCTAGATGGGACTTAAACCAACAATCGCTGGCTGAGGAAGGCGAGTGCCTCATCCAACAGGCCACT